>CM054949.1:16435201-16499598 GCA_029168755.2 Tillandsia fasciculata | reverse complement strand
AATTCTTTAACCATATTGTTAAAACGTCTTAACGTTCTTACGAACTGACGGACACATGAGGGATGACATCCAAGATCATTATACTTTCAGATCTATCAAAATTTCCATCTGTGCATACAAGCTAACCTTTCAGCTTGACCCACTTATTTCTATTATCGAATCAATTGCAAGATCTGGCGAGATCAACGTGGCTAGTGGCCGCAAGCTAGGACGAATGTCTACATTAATGACAAATATAATCTGTACACTATGTGCACGACTATCTGAGACCCACCTAAGGTCCGATATGGTCTAGAATATCATTACTGAAACTACAAATTGTTTGCCCAAAGACAACCTTGGAAACTAAATTTAAGTAAGCAGACAAATAGACCCAATTATGATATTCCCCTTTTTCAGGGTGGGGTATTTCCTCAGCTCTTTCGACAGTACGTTGTCTGCAGCCAACGTGCTTATCAAAAGAAAAGTGAAATACCATAATCTGTCGCCAACATCAAGTTGGGGACACGACTCCCACCGGAGTCAACAAAAGGTATAACTCATACCTCACGACACAAATCTCTATGCCGATACTATAAACCTATATCAACTATCTGATGCTGAGCCATCTGCTGGACTGTCCCAGCAAAAGCGGTGAGCTGATTCTCTAACCGCTGCCAAAAATCCGAGCCCTCAGGCTCCACTGACATATCAAACCCATGGCTCGTACCACAACCGCAGCTAACACTGCACCCACTATGACCACTACGCTCAGAGTGCGTGAGAACACCGCTCGTAGTCACAACGACAAGTTAGGAAACGTCTCATAAGTGTGAAAATACACCTGAGCTCCTAACCGCTAGACAAATACCCCGCGCTCTCACGTCATAAGTCATCCTAGGGTTCATCCTAACCAGATCCTAATCAATCTTTCTAGGTACCGTATACCTATTTATCTGATACCATCTAATCTGTCACGCCCCGAGTTTAAAAATCCAGTCTGAATTTTTTTTTTTTTTTTTTTAATAAATCAGAGTTTGCAAAACGGGCGTAACAGACCGCCACACATATAGGAAATTCCCTATCCAAAAGGATAGGGTCTCTCCTATACATGCACGGCTAGGCTAATCCAATCATCAATCAGAGAGCAATAAATATCTCAACTAAACAATACTAATCATCAGGAATAATCCAAATATCATACTATCATCAAACTGAAATATCTAACTGAAAAGGAAACTGAAATAACATAAGTGCAAGTCAACTACAGATAATCGGGGATCTCAATCATCGATCTATGTCATCAGGGGGACAGCTCTATCGTGACAGGCTCACTGGATCGTCCCGACATCTCACCACCCGACAGACCTGAAAAATGGTCACCCAGGGGGTGTGAGATACACTGTACAGGTATCCCAGTGGGCACGACGAGCCGAGGATCAGCTAATCGTACCTACTGGGTACTAAAATCTGCGGATAGTAAGAGTCAATAGGAAAAGCTGGAAAGCATAGAGGTCTACTACTAATCATTATAGAACTGCAGGTAAGTATACTGGAAATCAATCATAAAACTGTAGATCATACATGCTGGAAATAAAAGGCAACTGAAAGGTATACTAGAACATGGAAATATAGAATCTATACATCAATCACAAGAATACCAAGTGCCCAAACAATGCCAATATTGGTCACGGGGACCTCAGGCTCATATCACTATCTGCACCCATCCCACTGACATAACCCGCACCCATAAGTGCTATCTGGGGCTCACGGGTCCTTCCTCTAGACCACTTTACCGGTAAAGAACAATAGCCACGGGGAGCGACCCCGGCAATGTTCGTGAAGTACAGCGATGCGTGGCAAGTCGTACTAATCAATCTCACGGTCTAGTGACCGAGTAGTTGGCAGCATGCCGAGATCCCCACAGGGAATCATCTGTCTATCTCTATCAATCGGAATCAATCAATCATGCATATGAACAATATATCAAATAACATCTCAGTGACAGGAAACAGTAAGTATTAACTAATCATGCAAATCTATATATCAATCAATCAGGATCAATCAATCATGCATATCGAGTAGTATCTATCAATCAGGAATAATCATAGAGTATGTAACTACAATAATCAGGTCTAATCAAATCGGTGTCAATCATGATATGTCGGGGGATCAGCATATGTCAAGATAGGTCATATATATAATCAGCAGGGTAATCAAAAACAGGGGTCCGACTGGACTAAAGCAACCAGAGGGCCAAAAAGCTGAGGCCCGATTCGAAGATAACCCACCTGGATGAAGGCAGACTCTCGAACTCCCGCACAGCTACTGGGAGGCTGGCGCTGAACAACTGGGCCCTGTGTCAGTAAATATGATCAGTAATGAACTCACACAACCCTTTCCCGACGACGCTACACTAACCGAAGGTTTAAACGGGTCAAATCGGTCAATTCGTCGATCGATATCTGATTCCTGGTCAACGGGGACCATCGGAACCCTAACAAAATGGCCAGGTGGTGCGTAAACACTGTCTAAGGTCAGCATGTGTGTCTAATCTGCAAGTTGGTCCATAATATTTCTTAAATTGCATAAAATCTTAAGTTATTTTGATTGTTTCGGCTCGTTCTTAAAATCCGGGGATCCGACGACGACGCCGTAAGTTCCAGCGCGTTCGTTGCGTCGAGACGGAGCCGTGCTCACCAGTTTGGGCTGGCACGGGGCCCGATTTAAAAGTTGGCCCATAACATATCCTTGGCTCCAATACAACTATGCAATATCTTAACTTAGACTTGATCCAAATGGGATCTAACTAGAGCATGGTATTAAATAACTGTTAAGGACCATGGTGCTCACCTGAGGCTTGCCTGAGATCGGCCGGAATAGTGGCCGGAGCAACACCACCCAAAGTGCCCGAGCTCGGTTTGGGTGTTCCTGAACAGCACAGGTGCAGACCTGTTACCAAGAGAAGCATCAGGTAAATGGAGGTCCCAGAAGCTGCTTGGTGCAAGTGGGGTCGAGCCCGGGCGGCCGGAGGCGGCGGCGGCCGGAGTTAAGCCCGAAAAGAGCATTTCGGGTGCAACCTTTAACATCATTTAACAGGAGCCCCTTTGGCCCAAACTAAAATCGTGGGGATCACGAGGAAGGTATATAGGTCTCACCTGTGTAGTTGGTCGACGGCCGGAGCGCCGGAGTTGGCCGGAAAAGCAATCCAAGCCGGAATCGGGTGCAACTCTGGAAGTTATAAACCCGACGTTAGGGATGCCATGCAACGCTACCAATCATCTTAAAATGATAAATTAGACCTACCTGCACAGTTTCCGGTGGTTTGGAGGCGCCGGCGACGCGCGGCGGCGGGGCTCGGCCAAGCTCGGAGGAGCTTTAATGGCCGATTCCGGCCGGCTAGGTTCTGGCCGGTGGGACTTGGACCAAAAGGTTCCACTCGGTGCCAGGAGTCTCGGTGCAGAGGTGGCCGGCGTCGGAAGGCCGCGGCGGCGCCGGACGGCCGTGATCGGCCGAAGGTGAAGAAAACCGGGTTCTAGGGCTTCTCCGCGCGGCTTAACCACTCACCCGATCATCTTGAAACTTCGCGCGTAGTGAGCAGTCACCAAGGAGAAGAGGATCAACGGCTCTGATCCGAGGTTCAATGGTTGGAAAAATCGGAAACCGAGTTCGTCGGAAAACGATAATTTCCGGTGAACCTAGCCTTTGCCGGCAACGGGGACGGCGGCGAGGGCTTGGGTTGCGCAGGGAGGATCCCCTCGACGTCAGGAAGACTTCTCAAGGATCAAAAACTCAAAAGTTTAAAGTCTTTTCCAACCTTTCTCTTCGCCGGAGTTTGGAAGGAGAAGGTCGTCTCACTCAGCGGCGTTCGGCGGCGACTAGGGCTAGGTCCAACGCAGCTTGGTTGCGGCATCACAGGGGAGTCCTCAGATGAGTTCTTGATCGACCAAGACACCCCCGAGCACCCCTCACTCCAAGTCACCCGCGATCAAGGTGATTCTTGATCTTCTTCTCCGGCGACGTGGTGGCGGCCGGTGCGAAGCTTCGGTTGCGTGGAGTGCGCAGAGAGAGGAGAGGGAGTTGTTAGCATCTGGTGCAGAGGGCTGCGGCTACGGGGCTTTTAACGAGGAGGAGTTTAAGTTTTGAAATTCGAATAGGCTTAAGGTTGCATAATAGCAATTTGGTCCCTCCACACTTAACATTTGGGTTTAAGTCCCTCACAGCAACAACCTCACACACTTAAGTCCCTCTCCCAAGCAGTGGCACGCAATTCGAGGCATGTTTTATAGGGGTCTTTATGCAAAATTTGCATTTTTCACTGTTTTTCACGCTTTTCGAGGCTTCTGTTTATCAGATCGAGAAACGGACTTCGCCACGACGTCCGGCTCGACGAATCCTATCAAGTAGCGATTTTCTTTTTCGAAATGGTGCCCGGATGAATTTTGGGTCCATAGAATACAGCTCCGAAATACAGTTTTCGCGCTTTTCGAGACTCCAGGGTCGTCAAACGGAAATTCCGTCAGCGCCATTGCGTCCAGAATGACGAAGCCGTTCGAAACGACTACCTGAAGTGCTATGATCGGCATCCGGACAGTGAATTGGCTCAACATTGGCGCGAAGGGGCTCGAAAATAGGGTTTACTGTTCACTGTACCCGCGACTTAAGTCGCGGGTCCCGCCGGCTTCAACGCTGATTTCTGAAAGATCCGACCGTCAGATCTGAACAAGCTTAATATGGATTTCGCTCAGTTCGACGAGACGGTCGCACTCGTGGTCTCGGATCTTCGAGATCAGGCTCGGATTGAAAAGTGATATTTCTGGTCCATTAATTGTGCAAATTATACTGCAGAAAAGGGGCACTTAGACTACTTGTGCTTTTCATGACCCAAATTCAACTGGTCTTCAATCAATTTCATTTATTTATTTATTTTCAAAAATTCAAATTCTTACATCTCTCCCACCAAAAAGGAAGTTTCGTCTCTGAAACTTAATACAACTCAGAACCAAATAAATGGGGGTAACGCTCCATCATGGTTGACTCGCGTTCCCACGCGGCTTCGCACTCTTCAAGGTTCTCCCATCGTACCTGGACATAGGGGATCGGTCAACTTCTCAGCTTCTTTTCATCTCGAGCCAGGATCTTCAGAGGTGTCTCAGTAAGGATGTCCTTAATTTACCGTTATCTGGAACACACCAACAGCCCCTAAATCGGATAGAGCCATCGGCGTGCAGCTGGTAATTCGTTAGTCTGTCCCAGTGATATCAGTTCACGAATTTTATGGGAGGAGGGGTCCGACTGCTGTCCCTCCTTTATGCGATCAAGCAGGGTAGACCGCACTACCATCGCTAAAAATCTGGCGGTAGACCCCGAAGGAACGATCTCTAAGTCTAGACGCTGGAACTCGGAAATCAAGCGATCCTGATCAGTGATCATTAGCAGCTCTGGGAACACGTGCTTTCGGCTCAAAGCATCCGCTACCACATTGGCCCGATAACTTGTTCGTTGACCGAACATACACGGTCCCCAATGTCAAAGCACCTTGTACTGTGTGGTTTGCGATAACACTAGGGTTCACAATTCTGTTTCATCCAACTGCTAAAAATTCTGGTTCATAAGGATATCACACAGGGTATGCGATATAAAGGGTCGACGTACCCTAATTATAATCTTTCAATTCTTTAACCATATTGTTAAAACGTCTTAACGTTCTTACGAACTGACGGACACATGAGGGATGACATCCAAGATCATTATACTTTCAGATCTATCAAAATTTCCATCTGTGCATACAAGCTAACCTTTCAGCTTGACCCACTTATTTCTATTATCGAATCAATTGCAAGATCTGGCGAGATCAACGTGGCTAGTGGCCGCAAGCTAGGACGAATGTCTACATTAATGACAAATATAATCTGTACACTATGTGCACGACTATCTGAGACCCACCTAAGGTCCGATATGGTCTAGAATATCATTACTGAAACTACAACATTGTTGCCCAAAGACAACCTTGGAAACTAAATTTAAGTAAGCAGACAAATAGACCCAATTATGATATTCCCCTTTTTCAGGGTGGGGTATTTCCTCAGCTCTTTCGACAGTACGTTGTCTGCAGCCAACGTGCTTATCAAAAGAAAAGTGAAATACCATAATCTGTCGCCAACATCAAGTTGGGGACACGACTCCCACCGGAGTCAACAAAAGGTATAACTCATACCTCACGACACAAATCTCTATGCCGATACTATAAACCTATATCAACTATCTGATGCTGAGCCATCTGCTGGACTGTCCCAGCAAAAGCGGTGAGCTGATTCTCTAACCGCTGCCAAAAATCCGAGCCCTCAGGCTCCACTGACATATCAAACCCATGGCTCGTACCACAACCGCAGCTAACACTGCACCCACTATGACCACTACGCTCAGAGTGCGTGAGAACACCGCTCGTAGTCACAACGACAAGTTAGGAAACGTCTCATAAGTGTGAAAATACACCTGAGCTCCTAACCGCTAGACAAATACCCCGCGCTCTCACGTCATAAGTCATCCTAGGGTTCATCCTAACCAGATCCTAATCAATCTTTCCTAGGTACCGTATACCTATTTCTCTGATACCATCTAATCTGTCACGCCCCGAGTTTAAAAATCCAGTCTGAATTTTTTTTTTTTTTTTTTTTAATAAATCAGAGTTTGCAAAACGGGCGTAACAGACCGCCACACATATAGGAAATTCCCTATCCAAAAGGATAGGGTCTCTCCTATACATGCACGGCTAGGCTAATCCAATCATCAATCAGAGAGCAATAAATATCTCAACTAAACAATACTAATCATCAGGAATAATCCAAATATCATACTATCATCAAACTGAAATATCTAACTGAAAAGGAAACTGAAATAACATAAGTGCAAGTCAACTACAGATAATCGGGGATCTCAATCATCGATCTATGTCATCAGGGGGACAGCTCTATCGTGACAGGCTCACTGGATCGTCCCGACATCTCACCACCCGACAGACCTGAAAAATGGTCACCCAGGGGGTGTGAGATACACTGTACAGGTATCCCAGTGGGCACGACGAGCCGAGGATCAGCTAATCATACCTACTGGGTACTAAAATCTGCGGATAGTAAGAGTCAATAGGAAAAGCTGGAAAGCATAGAGGTCTACTACTAATCATTATAGAACTGCAGGTAAGTATACTGGAAATCAATCATAAAACTGTAGATCATACATGCTGGAAATAAAAGGCAACTGAAAGGTATACTAGAACATGGAAATATAGAATCTATACATCAATCACAAGAATACCAAGTGCCCAAACAATGCCAATATTGGTCACGGGGACCTCAGGCTCATATCACTATCTGCACCTATCCCACTGACATAACCCCGCACCCATAAGTGCTATCTGGGGCTCACGGGTCCTTTCTCTAGACCACTTTACCGGTAAAGAACAATAGCCACGGGGAGCGACCCCGGCAATGTTCGTGAAGTACAGCGATGCGTGGCAAGTCGTACTGATCAATCTCACGGTCTAGTGACCGAGAAGTCGGCAACATGCCGAGATCCCCACAGGGAATCATCTGTCTATCTCTATCAATCGGAATCAATCAATCATGCATATGAACAATATATCAAATAACATCTCAGTGACAGGAAACAGTAAGTATTAACTAATCATGCAAATCTATATATCTGTAAGAACTTGAATTTTTATAATTAAATAATAATGGAATTTGAGTTGGCCTTTAATTTCAAAAGACCCTAGTTGCTTTATTTAGCCAAGTGCCAGTGGGCGAGTTGCACGATTTACGAGATAAAAAGGCTATTTTCCAATCCGGACACGATCTTGGAAGTCCGAGTTGACCGTTGAGATCGTCTCGTCGAACTGAGCGAGATTCATATTCAGCACTTTTCGATCCGACGGTCGGATCTTCCAGAATTCAGCGAAGAAGCGGGCAAGTTATCGCGACCAATGTAACAGTGCCCTCTGCGCACAGTGTAATAAGTGAGTTACTGTAGATGAACAGTAACCCTGATTTTCGGGACTCTGGCGGATGCAACGTTGACTAATTCACTGTTTGGAATCCGAATTTAGCGATCCAAATAGTCGATTTGATCCGGTAAGACGATCTGAACGCAGTGGCGCTGACGGAATTTCCGTTTGACGACCCTAAGGCATCGTAACGCGTGCCGAACTGTATAACTTACAGTATAAGATGGAATTTAAAAATTATTGAGCGAGATTTTAGTGAACCAAAATCGCTACCTGATAGGTCTCGTCGAGCCGGACGTCGTGGCGTAGTCCGTTCCTCGATCTGGCGACCGGATCGCCTCGAAAAGCGTAAAATATAGCAAAAAGTGTGGTTTTACACATAAAACCCTATACTTCTTGCCTCGACTCGCGTGCCACTCCCTGGAGAAGGACTAGAGTGTGATTGTGAGCTACTGTGGAGGACCTAACAGCAAATAGCAAGGCTAGGAGGGCTTAATTGCAATTGTGCAAACCTTATATATAGAGGTATAGCCCGAGCTAGGGTTTCTCCAAACCCTAAGCCTCGTAACCCTAGCTCTGCCCTAGCCGCCTCTTCCAACGATCCTCCTCCTCACTGCCGCGCTTCCCGGAGCCTCCCCGCACCGGCCGTCGCCTCCCCTTGCCGGAAAAAGGGAGATCAAGAAGCACCTTGATCTCGGTTCGTGGAGAGGAAGGCGACCAACAAGGCCATTGGCGATCGAGCACAGGTCCTGTGGAGTTGCCCGTGGAGCCGCAGCCGAGCTGAGGTGGACCCAGCCCCAGCCGTCGCCGTGCGCCGCCGCGGGACCACTCCTCCTTCTTCCAAACTCCGGCGAAGGTAAGCCTTGGAACCGTCCATTTAGTTTTAGTTTTTGGACATGTCCAGTGTGTTCCTGACACCAAGGGCTCCACACCGGTGCATCCCGAGCCGCTGCCGCCGTCTCGATCGCCGGCGGGAGCCGAGTTGGCCGGAGATTATCGTTTTGGCCGATCGCTGGCGCCGCCGTGATCCGGCCGTCCAACTGAAGATCAACACCGTTCAGTATCGTTCTCTTGGAGACTGCAACATCTTCACAAGTTTTGAGCTCGATCAGATCAGGATCGGCACCGCACGGAGAAGCCCTAGAACCTGGTTTTCTTCAACATTGGCCGATCTCGGCCGTCCGGCGCCGCCGCTGCCTCCCACCGCCGGCCATCGTAACCAGAAGCACCCTGGCACCCGTAGGAACTTCTTGGTCCAAGTTGCACCGGGTCGGAGTTCCTCAGCCGGATTTTGCCATTAGAGGCCTTTGGAGCTTCCCCGAGCTCGGGCGCCGCGCCTCGCCGTCGCCTCCGGACGTCGGGAAACGGTGAAGGTAAGTCTATTTTATTGGTTGGAAGTCGATTGTGGCCTTGCATGGGGTTTGTGACGTGGGTTTTGTGACCTTCAGGATTGCACCCGAGACTGCACCCGATCTCACCTCCGGCCATCCCCGGCGGTCTGGGACTCCGGCAGCTACCCAGGTAAGACCTTAGGGCCCTAGTGAAGATCTCCATCATTTTATTTTGGGCCAGAAACCCCTCCTGCAACTGGGTTCCATTCGTGCACCCGAAATAGCAAGTTCGGGTTCATCTCCGGCCGCCGCCGCCTCCGGCCGCCGGGCCTCGACCCCACTTGCACCAAGCAACTTCTGGGACCCCCATTTACCTGATGCTTCTCTTGGAAACAGGTTGGCACCTGTGCTGCTCAAGAACACCCAACCCGAGCTTGGGCATTTCGGGTGGTGTTGCTCCGGCCACTGCTCCGGCCAGTCTCCGGCAAGCCGCAGGTGAGCACCACCCTTCTTGGTCATCATGTAGTACCATGCTTCAGTTAATTCTTGAATTGACCATGTAAACATTAAGTTGTAACAATGTTGCATATTGAACACTAAAAGACTATGGGCCAACTTTGCCCTCGGGATCCGTGTCAGCCAAATCTTGTGAGCACGAGCTTCGTCTCGTCGTAACGGATGCGCTGAAAGTTACGGCGCAGCTTTTGGACCCCCGGATTCCATGAACGAGTCGAAACAAGCTAAAAATTGGAGTTGTTATGCAAATTAAAAATATACTATGGACCAAGATGGAAATCTGACATGATGACCACCTTTAGACAGTGTTTACACACCTACTAGGCATCTTATTAGAGTCCCGAGGACTCTCGTTGATCGGGAATTAGATTTATTCCGCAAACCAGCTGCTTTATTGAATAAATCGGCGACGTTATCCTGTATTAGCTTTTCGTTAATGTCGAGTCGTCGGGATGGGTTTGTGTGAATTTGTTACTGATCATAGCTTTCTGTTCAGGGCCCAGTTGTTCAGCACCAGCCTCCCTATAGCCGAGCGGGAGTTCGAGGATCTGCCTTCATCCAGGTGGGTTATCTTCGAACCGGGCCTCAGCTTTTTGGCCCTCTGGTTGCTTAGTTTGTCGGACCCCTGTTTTTGATTTCCCTACTGATCATATGACTTGGCCTGACATATATTGACCTCCTTGACTTAGCATGATCCCTCTGATTGACATTGATCTGATTTGACCTATGATTGAGATATTTACTGATATACGATTACTTGATCCTGAATGATAGCCATTACTCGATATGCGTGATTACTTTTGACATATTATGATTCTCCTGTTTGACGTTGACCCAATTAGACCTATACTTGTGATATTCTTGCATCTGAGTTGAGCTTCCGCTAAACACATGTTTTTCCTTATTACAAATGTTTTTATCCAAGCGTCGCAGGGTCGCCTGAGTCTGTTCTTGTTTGATAGGACGAAGGCATCGCCCTTCGAGGTTTGGGCCTAAAGAACTTGATTTCAAAATGATTTTCAAAACAAAATAAAAATATGTGTTTAGTCCGGTATGATTAGTCTTCCGTTCCTCCCAAATATTGTGATTAGATACAGTTGGTGTATATCTTGCATTCTTGATACCTTGATATATCTGATCCTTGATTGTGTTGGTTGATGATTATTCCTGCATTGATTCGATTCTACTCGGTGATTATCCCTGGACATAGATTTGCCTGATCGATTGATTCTGATTGATAGACATTGATAGATGATACACTGTGGAGATCTCGGCATGTTGCCATTTACCCGGTCTACGGACCGCGAGATTGATCATTATTTATCGCCCGCACTGCTGTACTTCACGAACATCAGCGGAGTCATGACCCGTGTAGATGTTCTTTACCGGTAAAGTGGTCTGTGTACGACCCGTGACTCCCAGGTTAGTGCCCCAGGGTGCCGGAGTGTTGACTCCCAGGTTAGTGCCCGAGGGTGCCGGAGTATGTCAGCCAGGTTGGTGCCAGGTTTGGCGAGATATCCCTGAGGTCTTGTTGACCAATATGGTGGCTTTTGATTGGATGTTTGGTAGCTCCTTATTGACGCATTACTGCTCAGTTTATTTCTAGCATCAGTTGGTAGACATACTTTGATCACCGCAGTTCTTTATGCACGATTATTATGGATACCTTTGATTTCCAGCATATATGATCTACTGCTCTTATGATTGATTATCACTGACAGATTCTGATTATTAGTAGATCTTATTGTTATTCCAGCTTTTCCTATAGATCTCTTACTATCCGCAGATTTTAGTACCCAGTAGGTACGATTAGCTGATCCTCGGCTCGTCGTGCCCACTGGGATACATGTACAGTGTATCTCACACCCCCTGGGTGACCATTTTTCCAAGGCCGTCGGGTGGGGAGATAGCGGGACGATCCAGTGAGCAGATTACGATAGAGCTGTCCCCATGATCGTAGATATTGAGTTTGATGACTTATGCAGATTTTATTCCCGCATTCTGTTCCAGTTTTATTTGAGTTAGACATTTAAATTAATGATGTAATAACTGTTTCCGAATTATTCCTGCTGACTAGATTAGTAGTTGTACTGAGATATCTGTTGCTGATTACTAGCCTAGCCGTGCATATATAGGGGAGTCTCTGTTCGCGGAATAGAGAGTTTCCTATATGTGTGGCGGTCTGTCACGCCTGTTTTGCAACTCTGATTTAATTAAAAGAAAAAAAAAAAAAAAATTTCAGACCTCATTTTTAAACTCGGGGCGTGACAGATTAGATGGTATCAGAGCCTAGGTATACGGTACCTAGGAAAGATGGATTAGGAATTGGTTAGGATGAACCTTAGGATGACTTGTCACGTGAGAGCACGGGGTATTTGTCTAGCGGTTAGGAGTTCAGGTGTATTTTCACACTTATGAGACGTTTTTCGTAACTTGTCGTTGTGACTATGAGCGGTGTTCGCACGCGCTCTGGGCGTAGTGGTCATAGTGGGTGCAGTATTAGCTGCGATTGTGGCATGAGCCATGGGTTTGATATATCAGTGGAGCCTTAGAGCTCGGATTGTTGGCAGCGGTTAGAGAATCAGCTCACCGCTTTTGCTGGGATAGTCCAGCAAATGGCTCAACATCAGATAGTTGCTATTGTTGCACTGGCCCCACCACTAGTCCAGGTGCTTGGAGAAGTCATTGATCCTCCAGTTGTCCTCGCGTCACATGTTATGGTGACTCTTGTTGCAGCCGTGGTTATCAAAACTATGTTGTGGCTGCTAATACTGGAGATTCCCTAATTATAGCCATAGGGATGCCTATGAAGTTAGCAATTATGTTGCATTAGACGGAATGACTCTGACGACACTTAACTAATATTAGTCCCTTTTGGGTTGTGTCCCAACCCTGATCAGTGTTAATAGGTTGGGATTCATGATTAATTCGTTAGAAATGATAGTAGTGAGCGCTTTGGCGCAGATATGGTCGGTGGACAGGCTAAATTCGGTGATCTATGAGCCCGATGGTGACCCTGACTTGGGATGGATTCAGATTTCGACCCCACCTTTTTGCACGAAATTAGTGAAGACTTAGTTTCTTCTATGAGTATACAACAATTGTAGTCGTTGTGGCTGATATGATGGTGAGATATGACTGAAGGGTCCAATATACGGAGTAATGACGATAACTTGAGGATTTGTTTGGATTGGTAGTAATTCGCACATTGTGTGTAAACTGATTTGGGGTCACAATCTCCCCTGTCGATGTTTGAGTTGAGACTGGCATCGCTAGAGACTGTGTAGGGAGGTATGTGATGTACCTTCAGATGTGAGTGGTGTCCCCAACTAGTTGTTGGCGACAGATCTATGGTATTTCGCCTTTCTTTTGGTAAGCACGTTGGGCGGCCGACAACGTACTTCCGAAAGAACTGAGAAATACTTTGCCCTGTAATGGGGAATATTCAGATTGGGTCTAAATGAGTAGCCGGAGAGTTGTCGATATTATTGTGACTGATTGTCACTATTGCAACCTGGTTTAATTAAGTTTCAGGGACGAAACTTCCTTTTTGGTGGGAGAGATGTAAGAACTTGAATTTTTATAATTAAATAATAATGGAATTTGAGTTGGCCTTTAATTTCAAAAGACCCTAGTTGCTTTATTTAGCCAAGTGCCAGTGGGCGAGTTGCACGATTTACGAGATAAAAAGGCTATTTTCCAATCCGGACACGATCTTGGAAGTCCAAGTTGACCGTTGAGATCGTCTCGTCGAACTGAGCGAGATTCATATTCAGCACTTTTCGATCCGACGGTCGGATCTTCCAGAATTCAGCGAAGAAGCGGGCAAGTTATCGCGACCAATGTAACAGTGCCCTCTGCGCACAGTGTAATAAGTGAGTTACTGTAGATGAACAGTAACCCTGATTTTCGGGACTCTGGCGGATGCAACGTTGACTAATTCACTGTTTGGAATCCGAATTTAGCGATCCAAATAGTCGATTTGATCCGGTAAGACGATCTGAACGCAGTGGCGCTGACGGAATTTCCGTTTGACGACCCTAAGGCATCGTAACGCGTGCCGAACTGTATAACTTACAGTATAAGATGGAATTTAAAAATTATTGAGCGAGATTTTAGTGAACCAAAATCGCTACCTGATAGGTCTCGTCGAGCCGGACGTCGTGGCGTAGTCCGTTCCTCGATCTGGCGACCGGATCGCCTCGAAAAGCGTAAAATATAGCAAAAAGTGTGGTTTTACACATAAAACCCTATACTTCTTGCCTCGACTCGCGTGCCACTCCCTGGAGAAGGACTAGAGTGTGATTGTGAGCTACTGTGGAGGACCTAACAGCAAATAGCAAGGCTAGGAGGGCTTAATTGCAATTGTGCAAACCTTATATATAGAGGTATAGCCCGAGCTAGGGTTTCTCCAAACCCTAAGCCTCGTAACCCTAGCTCTGCCCTAGCCGCCTCTTCCAACGATCCTCCTCCTCACTGCCGCGCTTCCCGGAGCCTCCCCGCACCGGCCGTCGCCTCCCCTTGCCGGAAAAAGGGAGATCAAGAAGCACCTTGATCTCGGTTCGTGGAGAGGAAGGCGACCAACAAGGCCATTGGCGATCGAGCACAGGTCCTGTGGAGTTGCCCGTGGAGCCGCAGCCGAGCTGAGGTGGACCCAGCCCCAGCCGTCGCCGTGCGCCGCCGCGGGACCACTCCTCCTTCTTCCAAACTCCGGCGAAGGTAAGCCTTGGAACCGTCCATTTAGTTTTAGTTTTTGGACATGTCCAGTGTGTTCCTGACACCAAGGGCTCCACACCGGTGCATCCCGAGCCGCTGCCGCCGTCTCGATCGCCGGCGGGAGCCGAGTTGGCCGGAGATTATCGTTTTGGCCGATCGCTGGCGCCGCCGTGATCCGGCCGTCCAACTGAAGATCAACACCATTCAGTATCGTTCTCTTGGAGACTGCAACATCTTCACAAGTTTTGAGCTCGATCAGATCAGGATCGGCACCGCACGGAGAAGCCCTAGAACCCGGTTTTCTTCAACATTGGCCGATCTCGGCCGTCCGGCGCCGCCGCTGCCTCCCACCGCCGGCCATCGTAACCAGAAGCACCCTGGCACCCGCAGGAACTTCTTGGTCCAAGTTGCACCGGGTCGGAGTTCCTCAGCCGGATTTTGCCATTAGAGGCCTTTGGAGCTTCCCCGAGCTCGGGCGCCGCGCCTCGCCGTCGCCTCCGGACGTCGGGAAACGGTGAAGGTAAGTCTATTTTATTGGTTGGAAGTCGATTGTGGCCTTGCATGGGGTTTGTGACGTGGGTTTTGTGACCTTCAGGATTGCACCCGAGACTGCACCCGATCTCACCTCCGGCCATCCCCGGTGGTCTGGGACTCCGGCAGCTACCCAGGTAAGACCTTAGGGCCCTAGTGAAGATCTCCATCATTTTATTTTGGGCCAGAAACCCCTCCTGCAACTGGGTTCCATTCGTGCACCCGAAATAGCAAGTTCGGGTTCATCTCCGGCCGCCGCCGCCTCCGGCCGCCGGGCCTCGACCCCACTTGCACCAAGCAACTTCTGGGACCCCCATTTACCTGATGCTTCTCTTGGAAACAGGTTGGCACCTGTGCTGCTCAAGAACACCCAACCCGAGCTTGGGCATTTCGGGTGGTGTTGCTCCGGCCACTGCTCCGGCCAGTCTCCGGCAAGCCGCAGGTGAGCACCACCCTTCTTGGTCATCATGTAGTACCATGCTTCAGTTAATTCTTGAATTGACCATGTAAACATTAAGTTGTAACAATGTTGCATATTGAACACTAAAAGATTATGGGCCAACTTTGCCCTTGGGATCCGTGTCAGCCAAATCTTGTGAGCACGAGCTTCGTCTCGTCGTAACGGATGCGCTGAAAGTTACGGCGCAGCTTTTGGACCCCCGGATTCCATGAACGAGTCGAAACAAGCTAAAAATTGGAGTTGTTATGCAAATTAAAAATATACTATGGACCAAGATGGAAATCTGACATGATGACCACCTTTAGACAGTGTTTACACACCTACTAGGCATCTTATTAGAGTCCCGAGGACTCTCGTTGATCGGGAATTAGATTTATTCCGCAAACCAGCTGCTTTATTGAATAAATCGGCGACGTTATCCTGTATTAGCTTTTCGTTAATGTCGAGTCGTCGGGATGGGTTTGTGTGAATTTGTTACTGATCATAGCTTTCTGTTCAGGGCCCAGTTGTTCAGCACCAGCCTCCCTATAGCCGAGCGGGAGTTCGAGGATCTGCCTTCATCCAGGTGGGTTATCTTCGAACCGGGCCTCAGCTTTTTGGCCCTCTGGTTGCTTAGTTTGTCGGACCCCTGTTTTTGATTTCCCTACTGATCATATGACTTGGCCTGACATATATTGACCTCCTTGACTTAGCATGATCCCTCTGATTGACATTGATCTGATTTGACCTATGATTGAGATATTTACTGATATACGATTACTTGATCCTGAATGATAGCCATTACTCGATATGCGTGATTACTTTTGACATATTATGATTCTCCTGTTTGACGTTGACCCAATTAGACCTATACTTGTGATATTCTTGCATCTGAGTTGAGCTTCCGCTAAACACATGTTTTTCCTTATTACAAATGTTTTTATCCAAGCGTCGCAGGGTCGCCTGAGTCTGTTCTTGTTTGATAGGACGAAGGCATCGCCCTTCGAGGTTTGGGCCTAAAGAACTTGATTTCAAAATGATTTTCAAAACAAAATAAAAATATGTGTTTAGTCCGGTATGATTAGTCTTCCGTTCCTCCCAAATATTGTGATTAGATACAGTTGGTGTTTATCTTGCATTCTTGATACCTTGATATATCTGATCCTTGATTGTGTTGGTTGATGATTATTCCTGCATTGATTCGATTCTACTCGGTGATTATCCCTGGACATAGATTTGCCTGATCGATTGATTCTGATTGATAGACATTGATAGATGATACACTGTGGAGATCTCGGCATGTTGCCATTTACCCGGTCTACGGACCGCGAGATTGATCATTATTTATCGCCCGCACTGCTGTACTTCACGAACATCAGCGGAGTCATGACCCGTGTAGATGTTCTTTACCGGTAAAGTGGTCTGTGTACGACCCGTGACTCCCAGGTTAGTGCCCCAGGGTGCCGGAGTGTTGACTCCCAGGTTAGTGCCCGAGGGTGCCGGAGTATGTCAGCCAGATTGGTGCCAGGTTTGGCGAGATATCCCTGAGGTCTTGTTGACCAATATGGTGGCTTTTGATTGGATGTTTGGTAGCTCCTTATTGACGCATTACTGCTCAGTTTATTTCTAGCATCAGTTGGTAGACATACTTTGATCACCGCAGTTCTTTATGCACGATTATTATGGATACCTTTGATTTCCAGCATATATGATCTACTGCTCTTATGATTGATTATCACTGACAGATTCTGATTATTAGTAGATCTTATTGTTATTCCAGCTTTTCCTATAGATCTCTTACTATCCGCAGATTTTAGTACCCAGTAGGTACGATTAGCTGATCCTCGGCTCGTCGTGCCCACTGGGATACATGTACAGTGTATCTCACACCCCCTGGGTGACCATTTTTCCAGGTCCGTCGGGTGGGGAGATAGCGGGACGATCCAGTGAGCAGATTACGATAGAGCTGTCCCCATGATCGTAGATATTGAGTTTGATGACTTATGCAGATTTTATTCCCGCATTCTGTTCCAGTTTTATTTGAGTTAGACATTTAAATTAATGATGTAATAACTGTTTCCGAATTATTCCTGCTGACTAGATTAGTAGTTGTACTGAGATATCTGTTGCTGATTACTAGCCTAGCCGTGCATATATAGGGGAGTCTCTGTTCGCGGAATAGAGAGTTTCCTATATGTGTGGCGGTCTGTCACGCCTGTTTTGCAACTCTGATTTAATTAAAAGAAAAAAAAAAAAAAAATTTCAGACCTCATTTTTAAACTCGGGGCGTGACAATATCAATCAATCAGGATCAATCAATCATGCATATCGAGTAGTATCTATCAATGAGGAATAATCATAGAGTATGTAACTACAATAATCAGGTCTAATCAAATCGGTGTCAATCATGATATGTCGGGGGATCAGCATATGTCAAGATAGATCATATATATAATCAGCAGGGTAATCAAAAACAGGGGTCCGACTGGACTAAAGCAACCAGAGGGCCAAAAAGCTGAGGCCCGATTCGAAGATAACCCACCTGGATGAAGGCAGACTCTCGAACTCCCGCACAGCTACTGGGAGGCTGGCGCTGAACAACTGGGCCCTGTGTCAGTAAATATGATCAGTAATGAACTCACACAACCCTTTCCCGACGACGCTACACTAACCGAAGGTTTAAACGGGTCAAATCGGTCAATTCGTCGGTCGATATCTGATTCCTGGTCAACGGGGACCATCGGAACCCTAACAAAATGGCCAGGTGGTGCGTAAACACTGTCTAAGGTCAGCATGTGTGTCTAATCTGCAAGTTGGTCCATAATATTTCTTAAATTGCATAAAATCTTAAGTTATTTTGATTGTTTCGGCTCGTTCTTAAAATCCGGGGATCCGACGACGACGCCGTAAGTTCCAGCACGTTCGTTGCGTCGAGACGGATCCCGTGCTCACCAGTTTGGGCTGGCACGGGGCCCGATTTAAAAGTTGGCCCATAACATATCCTTGGCTCCAATACAACTATGCAATATCTTAACTTAGACTTGATCCAAATGGGATCTAACTAGAGCATGGTATTAAATAACTGTTAAGGACCATGGTGCTCACCTTAGGCTTGCCTGAGATCGGCCGGAATAGTGGCCGGAACAACACCACCCAAAGTGCCCGAGCTCGGTTTGGGTGTTCCTGAACAGCACAGGTGCAGACCTGTTACTAAGAGAAGCATCAGGTAAATGGAGGTCCCAGAAGCTGCTTGGTGCAAGTGGGGTCGAGCCCGGGCGGCCGGAGGCGGCGGCGGCCGGAGTTAAGCCCGAAAAGAGCATTTCGGGTGCAACCTTTAACATCATTTAACAGGAGCCCCTTTGGCCCAAACTAAAATCGTGGGGATCACGAGGAAGGTATATAGGTCTCACCTGTGTAGTTGGTCGACGGCCGGAGCGCCGGAGTTGGCCGGAAAAGCAATCCAAGCCGGAATCGGGTGCAACTCTGGAAGTTATAAACCCGACGTTAGGGATGCCATGCAACGCTACCAATCATCTTAAAATGATAAATTAGACCTACCTGCACAGTTTCCGGTGGTTTGGAGGCGCCGGCGACGCGCGGCGGCGGGGCTCGGCCAAGCTCGGAGGAGCTTTAATGGCCGATTCCGGCCGGCTAGGTTCTGGCCGGTGGGACTTGGACCAAAAGGTTCCACTCGGTGCCAGGAGTCTCGGTGCAGAGGTGGCCGGCGTCGGAAGGCCGCGGCGGCGCCGGACGGCCGTGATCGGCCGAAGGTGAAGAAAACCGGGTTCTAGGGCTTCTCCGCGCGGCTTAACCACTCACCCGATCATCTTGAAACTTCGCACGTAGTGAGCAGTCACCAAGGAGAAGAGGATCAACGGCTCTGATCCGAGGTTCAATGGTTGGAAAAATCGGAAACCGAGTTCGTCGGAAAACGATAATTTCCGGTGAACCTAGCCTTTGCCGGCAACGGGGACGGCGGCGAGGGCTTGGGTTGCGCAGGGAGGATCCCCTCGACGTCAGGAAGACTTCTCAAGGATCAAAAACTCAAAAGTTTAAAGTCTTTTCCAACCTTTCTCTTCGCCGGAGTTTGGAAGGAGAAGGTCGTCTCACTCAGCGGCGTTCGGCGGCGACTAGGGCTAGGTCCAACGCAGCTTGGTTGCGGCATCACAGGGGAGTCCTCAGATGAGTTCTTGATCGACCAAGACACCCCCGAGCACCCCTCACTCCAAGTCACCCGCGATCAAGGTGATTCTTGATCTTCTTCTCCGGCGACGTGGTGGCGGCCGGTGCGAAGCTTCGGTTGCGTGGAGTGCGCAGAGAGAGGAGAGGGAGTTGTTAGCATCTGGTGCAGAGGGCTGCGGCTACGGGGCTTTTAACGAGGAGGAGTTTAAGTTTTGAAATTCGAATAGGCTTAAGGTTGCATAATAGCAATTTGGTCCCTCCACACTTAACATTTGGGTTTAAGTCCCTCACAGCAACAACCTCACACACTTAAGTCCCTCTCCCAAGCAGTGGCACGCAATTCGAGGCATGTTTTATAGGGGTCTTTATGCAAAATTTGCATTTTTCACTGTTTTTCATGCTTTTCGAGGCCTTCTGGTTATCAGATCGAGAAACGGACTTCGCCATGACGTCCGGCTCGACGAATCCTATCAAGTAGCGATTTTTGTTTTTCGAAATGGTGCCCGGATGAATTTTGGGTCCATAGAATACAGCACCGAAATACAGTTTTCGCGCTTTTCGAGACTCCAGGGTCGTCAAACGGAAATTCCGTCAGCGCCATTGCGTCCAGAATGACGAAGCCGTTCGAAACGACTACCTGAAGTGCTATGATCGGCATCCGGACAGTGAATTGGCTCAACATTGGCGCGAAGGGGCTCGAAAATAGGGTTTACTGTTCACTGTACCCGCGACTTAAGTCGCGGGTCCCGCCGGCTTCAACGCTGATTTCTGAAAGATCCGACCGTCAGATATGAACAAGCTTAATATGTATTTCGCTCAGTTCGACGAGACGGTCGCACTCGTGGTCTCGGATCTTCGAGATCAGGCTCGGATTGAAAAGTGGTATTTCTGGCCCATTAATTGTGCAAATTATACTGCAGAAAAGGGGCACTTAGACTACTTGTGCTTTTCATGACCCAAATTCAACTGGTCTTCAATCAATTTCATTTATTTATTTATTTTCAAAAATTCAAATTCTTACATCTCTCCCACCAAAAAGGAAGTTTCGTCCCTGAAACTTAATACAACTCAGAACCAAATAAATGGGGGTAACGCTCCATCATGGTTGACTCGCGTTCCCACGCGGCTTCGCACTCTTCAAGGTTCTCCCATCGTACCTGGACATAGGGGATCGGTCAACTTCTCAGCTTCTTTTCATCTCGAGCCAGGATCTTCAGAGGTGTCTCAGTAAGGATGTCCTTAATTTACCGTTATCTGGAACACACCAACAGCCCCTAAATCGGATAGAGCCATCGGCGTGCAGCTGGTAATTCGTTAGTCTGTCCCAGTGATATCAGTTCACGAATTTTATGGGAGGAGGGGTCCGACTGCTGTCCCTCCTTTATGCGATCAAGCAGGGTAGACCGCACTACCATCGCTAAAAATCTGGCGGTAGACCCCGAAGGAACGATCTCTAAGTCTAGACGCTGGAACTCGGAAATCAAGCGATCCTGATCAGTGATCATTAGCAGCTCTGGGAACACGTGCTTTCGGCTCAAAGCATCCGCTACCACATTGGCCCGATAACTTGTTCGTTGACCGAACATACACGGTCCCCAATGTCAATGCACCTTGTACTGTGTGGTTTGCGATAACACTAGGGTTCACAATTCTGTTTCATCCAACTGCTAAAAATTCTGGTTCATAAGGATATCACACAGGGTATGCGATATAAAGGGTCGACGTACCCTAATTATGATCTTTCAATTCTTTAACCATATTGTTAAAACGTCTTAACGTTCTTACGAACTGACGGACACATGAGGGATGACATCCAAGATCATTATACTTTCAGATCTATCAAAATTTCCATCTGTGCATACAAGCTAACCTTTCAGCTTGACCCACTTATTTCTATTATCGAATCAATTGCAAGATCTGGCGAGATCAACGTGGCTAGTGGCCGCAAGCTAGGACGAATGTCTACATTAATGACAAATATAATCTGTACACTATGTGCACGACTATCTGAGACCCACCTAAGGTCCGATATGGTCTAGAATATCATTACTGAAACTACAACATTGTTGCCCAAAGACAACCTTGGAAACTAAATTTAAGTAAGCAGACAAATAGACCCAATTATGATATTCCCCTTTTTCAGGGTGGGGTATTTCCTCAGCTCTTTCGACAGTACGTTGTCTGCAGCCAACGTGCTTATCAAAAGAAAAGTGAAATACCATAATCTGTCGCCAACATCAAGTTGGGGACACGACTCCCACCGGAGTCAACAAAAGGTATAACTCATACCTCACGACACAAATCTCTATGCCGATACTATAAACCTATATCAACTATCTGATGCTGAGCCATCTGCTGGACTGTCCCAGCAAAAGCGGTGAGCTGATTCTCTAACCGCTGCCAAAAATCCGAGCCCTCAGGCTCCACTGACATATCAAACCCATGGCTCGTACCACAACCGCAGCTAACACTGCACCCACTATGACCACTACGCTCAGAGTGCGTGAGAACACCGCTCGTAGTCACAACGACAAGTTAGGAAACGTCTCATAAGTGTGAAAATACACCTGAGCTCCTAACCGCTAGACAAATACCCCGCGCTCTCACGTCATAAGTCATCCTAGGGTTCATCCTAACCAGATCCTAATCAATCTTTCCTAGGTACCGTATACCTATTTCTCTGATACCATCTAATCTGTCACGCCCCGAGTTTAAAAATCCAGTCTGAAATTTTTTTTTTTTTTTTTTTAATAAATCAGAGTTTGCAAAACGGGCGTAACAGACCGCCACACATATAGGAAATTCCCTATCCAAAAGGATAGGGTCTCTCCTATACATGCACGGCTAGGCTAATCCAATCATCAATCAGAGAGCAATAAATATCTCAACTAAACAATACTAATCATCAGGAATAATCCAAATATCATACTATCATCAAACTGAAATATCTAACTGAAAAGGAAACTGAAATAACATAAGTGCAAGTCAACTACAGATAATCGGGGATCTCAATCATCGATCTATGTCATCAGGGGGACAGCTCTATCGTGACAGGCTCACTGGATCGTCCCGACATCTCACCACCCGACAGACCTGAAAAATGGTCACCCAGGGGGTGTGAGATACACTGTACATGTATCCCAGTGGGCACGACGAGCCGAGGATCAGCTAATCGTACCTACTGGGTACTAAAATCTGCGGATAGTAAGAGTCAATAGGAAAAGCTGGAAAGCATAGAGGTCTACTACTAATCATTATAGAACTGCAGGTAAGTATACTGGAAATCAATCATAAAACTGTAGATCATACATGCTGGAAATAAAAGGCAACTGAAAGGTATACTAGAACATGGAAATATAGAATCTATACATCAATCACAAGAATACCAAGTGCCCAAACAATGCCAATATTGGTCACGGGGACCTCAGGCTCATATCACTATCTGCACCCATCCCACTGACATAACCCCGCACCCATAAGTGCTATCTGGGGCTCACGGGTCCTTCCTCTAGACCACTTTACCGGTAAAGAACAATAGCCACGGGGAGCGACCCCGGCAATGTTCGTGAAGTACAGCGATGCGTGGCAAGTCGTACTAATCAATCTCACGGTCTAGTGACCGAGTAGTTGGCAGCATGCCGAGATCCCCACAGGGAATCATCTGTCTATCTCTATCAATCGGAATCAATCAATCATGCATATGAACAATATATCAAATAACATCTCAGTGACAGGAAACAGTAAGTATTAACTAATCATGCAAATCTATATATCAATCAATCAGGATCAATCAATCATGCATATCGAGTAGTATCTATCAATCAGGAATAATCATAGAGTATGTAACTACAATAATCAGGTCTAATCAAATCGGTGTCAATCATGATATGTCGGGGGATCAGCATATGTCAAGATAGGTCATATACATAATCAGCAGGGTAATCAAAAACAGGGGTCCGACTGGACTAAAGCAACCAGAGGGCCAAAAAGCTGAGGCCCGATTCGAAGATAACCCACCTGGATGAAGGCAGACTCTCGAACTCCCGCACAGCTACTGGGAGGCTGGCGCTGAACAACTGGGCCCTGTGTCAGTAAATATGATCAGTAATGAACTCACACAACCCTTTCCCGACGACGCTACACTAACCGAAGGTTTAAACGGGTCAAATCGGTCAATTCGTCGATCGATATCTGATTCCTGGTCAACGGGGACCATCGGAACCCTAACAAAATGGCCAGGTGGTGCGTAAACACTGTCTAAGGTCAGCATGTGTGTCTAATCTGCAAGTTGGTCCATAATATTTCTTAAATTGCATAAAATCTTAAGTTATTTTGATTGTTTCGGCTCGTTCTTAAAATCCGGGGATCCGACGACGACGCCGTAAGTTCCAGCGCGTTCGTTGCGTCGAGACGGAGCCCGTGCTCACCAGTTTGGGCTGGCACGGGGCCCGATTTAAAAGTTGGCCCATAACATATCCTTGGCTCCAATACAACTATGCAATATCTTAACTTAGACCTTATCCAAATGGGATCTAACTAGAGCATGGTATTAAATAACTGTTAAGGACCATGGTGCTCACCTGAGGCTTGCCTGAGATCGGCCGGAATAGTGGCCGGAGCAACACCACCCAAAGTGCCCGAGCTCGGTTTGGGTGTTCCTGAACAGCACAGGTGCAGACCTGTTACCAAGAGAAGCATCAGGTAAATGGAGGTCCCAGAAGCTGCTTGGTGCAAGTGGGGTCGAGCCCGGGCGGCCGGAGGCGGCGGCGGCCGGAGTTAAGCCCGAAAAGAGCATTTCGGGTGCAACCTTTAACATCATTTAACAGGAGCCCCTTTGGCCCAAACTAAAATCGTGGGGATCACGAGGAAGGTATATAGGTCTCACCTGTGTAGTTGGTCGACGGCCGGAGCGCCGGAGTTGGCCGGAAAAGCAATCCAAGCCGGAATCGGGTGCAACTCTGGAAGTTATAAACCCGACGTTAGGGATGCCATGCAACGCTACCAATCATCTTAAAATGATAAATTAGACCTACCTGCACAGTTTCCGGTGGTTTGGAGGCGCCGGCGACGCGCGGCGGCGGGGCTCGGCCAAGCTCGGAGGAGCTTTAATGGCCGATTCCGGCCGGCTAGGTTCTGGCCGGTGGGACTTGGACCAAAAGGTTCCACTCGGTGCCAGGAGTCTCGGTGCAGAGGTGGCCGGCGTCGGAAGGCCGCGGCGGCGCCGGACGGCCGTGATCGGCCGAAGGTGAAGAAAACCGGGTTCTAGGGCTTCTCCGCGCGGCTTAACCACTCACCCGATCATCTTGAAACTTCGCGCGTAGTGAGCAGTCACCAAGGAGAAGAGGATCAACGGCTCTGATCCGAGGTTCAATGGTTGGAAAAATCGGAAACCGAGTTCGTCGGAAAACGATAATTTCCGGTGAACCTAGCCTTTGCCGGCAACGGGGACGGCGGCGAGGGCTTGGGTTGCGCAGGGAGGATCCCCTCGACGTCAGGAAGACTTCTCAAGGATCAAAAACTCAAAAGTTTAAAGTCTTTTCCAACCTTTCTCTTCGCCGGAGTTTGGAAGGAGAAGGTCGTCTCACTCAGCGGCGTTCGGCGGCGACTAGGGCTAGGTCCAACGCAGCTTGGTTGCGGCATCACAGGGGAGTCCTCAGATGAGTTCTTGATCGACCAAGACACCCCCGAGCACCCCTCACTCCAAGTCACCCGCGATCAAGGTGATTCTTGATCTTCTTCTCCGGCGACGTGGTGGCGGCCGGTGCGAAGCTTCGGTTGCGTGGAGTGCGCAGAGAGAGGAGAGGGAGTTGTTAGCATCTGGTGCAGAGGGCTGCGGCTACGGGGCTTTTAACGAGGATCGAGGAGTTTAAGTTTTGAAATTCGAATAGGCTTAAGGTTGCATAATAGCAATTTAGTCCCTCCACACTTAACATTTGGGTTTAAGTCCCTCACAGCAACAACCTCACACACTTAAGTCCCTCTCCCAAGCAGTGGCACGCAATTCGAGGCATGTTTTATAGGGGTCTTTATGCAAAATTTGCATTTTTCACTATTTTTCATGCTTTTCGAGGCCTTCTGGTTATCAGATCGAGAAACGGACTTCGCCACGACGTCCGGCTCGACGAATCCTATCAAGTAGCGATTTTTGTTTTTCGAAATGGTGCCCGGATGAATTTTGGGTCCATAGAATACAGCACCGAAATACAGTTTTCGCGCTTTTCGAGACTCCAGGGTCGTCAAACGAAAATTCCGTCAGCGCCATTGCGTCCAGAATGACGAAGCCGTTCGAAACGACTACCTGAAGTGCTATGATCGGCATCCGGACAGTGAATTGGCTCAACATTGGCGCGAAGGGGCTCGAAAATAGGGTTTACTGTTCACTGTACACGCGACTTAAGTCGCGGGTCCCGCCGGCTTCAACGCTGATTTCTGAAAGATCCGACCGTCAGATCTGAACAAGCTTAATATGGATTTCGCTCAGTTCGACGAGGCGGTCGCACTCGTGGTCTCGGATCTTCGAGATCAGGCTCGAATTGAAAAGTGGTATTTCTGGCCCATTAATTGTGCAAATTATACTGCAGAAAAGGGGCACTTAGACTACTTGTGCTTTTCATGACCCAAATTCAACTGGTCTTCAATCAATTTCATTTATTTATTTATTTTCAAAAATTCAAATTCTTACATCTCTCCCACAAAAAAGGAAGTTTCGTCCCTGAAACTTAATACAACTCAGAACCAAATAAATGGGGGTAACGCTCCATCATGGTTGACTCGCGTTCCCACGCGACTTCGCACTCTTCAAGGTTCTCCCATCGTACCTGGACATAGGGGATCGGTCAACTTCTCAGCTTCTTTTCATCTCGAGCCAGGATCTTCAGAGGTGTCTCAGTAAGGATGTCCTTAATTTACCGTTATCTGGAACACACCAACAGCCCCTAAATCGGATAGAGCCATCGGCGTGCAGCTGGTAATTCGTTAGTCTGTCCCAGTGATATCAGTTCACGAATTTTATGGGAGGAGGGGTCCGACTGCTGTCCCTCCTTTATGCGATCAAGCAGGGTAGACCGCACTACCATCGCTAAAAATCTGGCGGTAGACCCCGAAGGAACGATCTCTAAGTCTAGACGCTGGAACTCGGAAATCAAGCGATCCTGATCAGTGATCATTAGCAGCTCTGGGAACACGTGCTTTCGGCTCAAAGCATCCGCTACCACATTGGCCCGATAACTTGTTCGTTGACCGAACATACACGGTCCCCAATGTCAATGCACCTTGTACTGTGTGGTTTGCGATAACACTAGGGTTCACAATTCTGTTTCATCCAACTGCTAAAAATTCTGGTTCATAAGGATATCACACAGGGTATGCGATATAAAGGGTCGACGTACCCTAATTATGATCTTTCAATTCTTTAACCATATTGTTAAAACGTCTTAACGTTCTTACGAACTGACGGACACATGAGGGATGACATCCAAGATCATTATACTTTCAGATCTATCAAAATTTCCATCTGTGCATACAAGCTAACCTTTCAGCTTGACCCACTTATTTCTATTATCGAATCAATTGCAAGATCTGGCGAGATCAACGTGGCTAGTGGCCGCAAGCTAGGACGAATGTCTACATTAATGACAAATATAATCTGTACACTATGTGCACGACTATCTGAGACCCACCTAAGGTCCGATATGGTCTAGAATATCATTACTGAAACTACAACATTGTTGCCCAAAGACAACCTTGGAAACTAAATTTAAGTAAGCAGACAAATAGACCCAATTATGATATTCCCCTTTTTCAGGGTGGGGTATTTCCTCAGCTCTTTCGACAGTACGTTGTCTGCAGCCAACGTGCTTATCAAAAGAAAAGTGAAATACCATAATCTGTCGCCAACATCAAGTTGGGGACACGACTCCCACCGGAGTCAACAAAAGGTATAACTCATACCTCACGACACAAATCTCTATGCCGATACTATAAACCTATATCAACTATCTGATGCTGAGCCATCTGCTGGACTGTCCCAGCAAAAGCGGTGAGCTGATTCTCTAACCGCTGCCAAAAATCCGAGCCCTCAGGCTCCACTGACATATCAAACCCATGGCTCGTACCACAACCGCAGCTAACACTGCACCCACTATGACCACTACGCTCAGAGTGCGTGAGAACACCGCTCGTAGTCACAACGACAAGTTAGGAAACGTCTCATAAGTGTGAAAATACACCTGAGCTCCTAACCGCTAGACAAATACCCCGCGCTCTCACGTCATAAGTCATCCTAGGGTTCATCCTAACCAGATCCTAATCAATCTTTCCTAGGTACCGTATACCTATTTCTCTGATACCATCTAATCTGTCACGCCCCGAGTTTAAAAATCCAGTCTGAAATTTTTTTTTTTTTTTTTTTTAATAAATCAGAGTTTGCAAAACGGGCGTAACAGACCGCCACACATATAGGAAATTCCCTATCCAAAAGGATAGGGTCTCTCCTATACATGCACGGCTAGGCTAATCCAATCATCAATCAGAGAGCAATAAATATCTCAACTAAACAATACTAATCATCAGGAATAATCCAAATATCATACTATCATCAAACTGAAATATCTAACTGAAAAGGAAACTGAAATAACATAAGTGCAAGTCAACTACAGATAATCGGGGATCTCAATCATCGATCTATGTCATCAGGGGGACAGCTCTATCGTGACAGGCTCACTGGATCGTCCCGACATCTCACCACCCGACAGACCTGAAAAATGGTCACCCAGGGGGTGTGAGATACACTGTACATGTATCCCAGTGGGCACGACGAGCCGAGGATCAGCTAATCGTACCTACTGGGTACTAAAATCTGCGGATAGTAAGAGTCAATAGGAAAAGCTGGAAAGCATAGAGGTCTACTACTAATCATTATAGAACTGCAGGTAAGTATACTGGAAATCAATCATAAAACTGTAGATCATACATGCTGGAAATAAAAGGCAACTGAAAGGTATACTAGAACATGGAAATATAGAATCTATACATCAATCACAAGAATACCAAGTGCCCAAACAATGCCAATATTGGTCACGGGGACCTCAGGCTCATATCACTATCTGCACCCATCCCACTGACATAACCCCGCACCCATAAGTGCTATCTGGGGCTCACGGGTCCTTCCTCTAGACCACTTTACCGGTAAAGAACAATAGCCACGGGGAGCGACCCCGGCAATGTTCGTGAAGTACAGCGATGCGTGGCAAGTCGTACTGATCAATCTCACGGTCTAGTGACCGAGTAGTTGGCAACATGCCGAGATCCCCACAGGGAATCATCTGTCTATCTCTATCAATCGGAATCAATCAATCATGCATATGAACAATATATCAAATAACATCTCAGTGACAGGAAACAGTAAGTATTAACTAATCATGCAAATCTATATATCAATCAATCAGGATCAATCAATCATGCATATCGAGTAGTATCTATCAATCAGGAATAATCATAGAGTATGTAACTACAATAATCAGGTCTAATCAAATCGGTGTCAATCATGATATGTCGGGGGATCAGCATATGTCAAGATAGGTCATATATATAATCAGCAGGGTAATCAAAAACAGGGGTCCGACTGGACTAAAGCAACCAGAGGGCCAAAAAGCTGAGGCCCGGTTCGAAGATAACCCACCTGGATGAAGGCAGACTCTCGAACTCCCGCACAGCTACTGGGAGGCTGGCGCTGAACAACTGGGCCCTGTGTCAGTAAATATGATCAGTAATGAACTCACACAACCCTTTCCCGACGACGCTACACTAACCGAAGGTTTAAACGGGTCAAATCGGTCAATTCGTCGATCGATATCTGATTCCTGGTCAACGGGGACCATCGGAACCCTAACAAAATGGCCAGGTGGTGCGTAAACACTGTCTAAGGTCAGCATGTGTGTCTAATCTGCAAGTTGGTCCATAATATTTCTTAAATTGCATAAAATCTTAAGTTATTTTGATTGTTTCGGCTTGTTCTTAAAATCCGGGGATCCGACGACGACGCCGTAAGTTCCAGCGCGTTCGTTGCGTCGAGACGGAGCCCGTGCTCACCAGTTTGGGCTGGCACGGGGCCCGATTTAAAAGTTGGCCCATAACATATCCTTGGCTCCAATACAACTATGCAATATCTTAACTTAGACTTGATCCAAATGGGATCTAACTAGAGCATGGTATTAAATAACTGTTAAGGACCATGGTGCTCACCTGAGGCTTGCCTGAGATCGGCCGGAATAGTGGCCGGAGCAACACCACCCAAAGTGCCCGAGAAGCATCAGGTAAATGGAGGTCCCAGAAGCTGTTACCAAGAGAAGCATCAGGTAAATGGAGGTCCCAGAAGCTGCTTGGTGCAAGTGGGGTCGAGCCCGGGCGGCCGGAGGCGGCGGCGGCCGGAGTTAAGCCCGAAAAGAGCATTTCGGGTGCAACCTTTAACATCATTTAACAGGAGCCCCTTTGGCCCAAACTAAAATCGTGGGGATCACGAGGAAGGTATATAGGTCTCACCTGTGTAGTTGGTCGACGGCCGGAGCGCCGGAGTTGGCCGGAAAAGCAATCCAAGCCGGAATCGGGTGCAACTCTGGAAGTTATAAACCCGACGTTAGGGATGCCATGCAACGCTACCAATCATCTTAAAATGATAAATTAGACCTACCTGCACAGTTTTCGGTGGTCTGGAGGCTCCGGCGACGCGCGGCGGCGGGGCTCGGCCAAGCTCGGAGGAGCTTTAATGGCCGATTTCGGCCGGCTAGGTTCTGGCCGGTGGGACTTGGACCAAAAGGTTCCACTCGGTGCCGGGAGTCTCGGTGCAGAGGTGGCCGGCGTCGGAAGGCCGCGGCGGCGCCGGACGGCCGTGATCGGCCGAAGGTGAAGAAAACCGGGTTCTAGGGCTTCTCCGCGCGGCTTAACCACTCACCCGATCATCTTGAAACTTCACGCGTAGTGAGCAGTCACCAAGGAGAAGAGGATCAACGGCTCTGATCCGAGGTTCAATGGTTGGAAAAATCGGAAACCGAGTTCGTCGGAAAACGATAATTTCCGGTGAACCTAGCCTTTGCCGGCAACGGGGACGGCGGCGAGGGCTTGGGTTGCGCAGGGAGGATCCCCTCGACGTCAGGAAGACTTATCAAGGATCAAAAACTCAAAAGTTTAAAGTCTTTTCCAACCTTTCTCTTCGTCGGAGTTTGGAAGGAGAAGGTCGTCTCACTCAGCGGCGTTCGGCGGCGACTAGGGCTAGGTCCAACGCAGCTTGGTTGCGGCATCACAGGGGAGTCCTCAGATGAGTTCTTGATCGACCAAGACACCCCCGAGCACCCCTCACTCCAAGTCACCCGCGATCAAGGTGATTCTTGATCTTCTTCTCCGGCGACGTGGTGGCGGCCGGTGCGACGCTTCGGTTGCGTGGAGTGCGCAGAGAGAGGAGAGGGAGTTGTTAGCATCTGGTGCAGAGGGCTGCGGCTACGGGGCTTTTAACGAGGAGGAGTTTAAGTTTTGAAATTCGAATAGGCTTAAGGTTGCATAATAGCAATTTGGTCCCTCCACACTTAACATTTGGGTTTAAGTCCCTCACAGCAACAACCTCACACACTTAAGTCCCTCTCCCAAGCAGTGGCACGCAATTCGAGGCATGTTTTATAGGGGTCTTTATGCAAAATTTGCATTTTTCACTATTTTTCACGCTTTTCGAGGCCTTCTGGTTATCAGATCGAGAAACGGACTTCGCCACGACGTCCGGCTCGACGAATCCTATCAAGTAGCGATTTTCGTTTTTCGAAATGGTGCCCGGATGAATTTTGGGTCCATAGAATACAGCTCCGAAATACAGTTTTCGCGCTTTTCGAGACTCCAGGTTCGTCAAACGGAAATTCCGTCAGCTCCATTGCGTCCAGAATGACGAAGCCGTTCGAAACGACTACCTGAAGTGCTATGATCGGCATCCGGACAGTGAATTGGCTCAACATTGGCGCGAAGGGGCTCGAAAATACGGTTTACTGTTCACTGTACCCGCGACTTAAGTCGCGGGTCCTGCCGGCTTCAACGCTGATTTCTGAAAGATCCGACCGTCAGATCTGAACAAGCTTAATATGGATTTCGCTCAGTTCGACGAGACGGTCGCACTCGTGGTCTCGGATCTTCGAGATCAGGCTCAGATTGAAAAGTGATATTTCTGGCCCATTAATTGTGCAAATTATACTGCAGAAAAGGGGCACTTAGACTACTTGTGCTTTTCATGACCCAAATTCAACTGGTCTTCAATCAATTTCATTTATTTATTTATTTTCAAAAATTCAAATTCTTACATTTGGTTTCGATGATAGAGCTTCCAAATTAATGATCGACACCGCTGAATATGATCTAAATCATTTAAATTATATAGAAATCAAATTTCATATATTTTTGATATTCTTTTCTTGTCCATCAAGCAGATACAAAAATGAGTGGCTGATAATGAATTTTCTTTAAAAAGTGATGATAGCAGTTTTGTAATCAAGATCGAGAGTATAAATCTTATTTAAAATAGTTTAAAGAATTTTCTAACTAAAATTCAATTGATTTATATTTGTTTACATAATTTAACCAACAAACACTTTATATCTGCCATTAAAATTATAAATTTTGCAACCATTTTATTTTTAGATTAATGATGTCGAAAAGATTTAAAATTTGATTTTTAGATACTTCCAGTAGTCTAGATCATGTTCAACAGTGCTGATCGTCTATTCAAAGGCTCCATCATCGAAAAAAAAGTGGTAGCAACGTAGCCTGTTTACTACCGACATTATTCCAGCCCAACTATATATATATATATATATATATATATATATATATATATAGGGTCCGGCTACAATACTCTTATGAGTAAAATCCTTTTGTACTCATAAGTTTTCATTCCTTGGATGAAGGAATGTGCCGTTAGAATTATAGTAGTCTCTAGAGTTTATATTATTTCCCCAACAACCTAGTAAATCCTAGGGGGACCACTATCATCCTAACCGCACATTCCTTTATCCAAGGGTAAAAAAGTTATGAATATAAAGGGGTTTATACTCATATGAGTATAGTAGCCCTACGCTATATATATATATATATATATATATATATATATATATAGAGAGAGAGAGAGAGAGAGAGAGAGAGAGAGAGAGAGAGAGAGAGAGGCTCTTATATTTTCGAAAGTAAAGAGGCATCCGTTCTTATAAGTTGTTCTCAATTATGGGACTTCTGATTTGCGCGATCGGTTCCGTTTGACTTGATCTACAACATTGGAACTATCTAAAAAATCAAATTTTATAATTTTTTTTGACTTCGTTTGCCTAGTGAATAAGTAGTCCCAAAATGAACGGCTAGAATTAAAAATATCTTAAAAAATAGTGTTAAAAGACTCAAATTTCAAATGTGCATGTTCTAGGAGCGGGGTTTTAAAAAAAAAAAAAAAAATGCTTCCGCAAAACTAGTGAGTTCAATATTTGAATTTTCAGAATTGCTCCCGGGGCGTGACAAAAAATAATTCAAACTGAAAATTTAAGATAATTTACAATAAATTAAGTTAAATTGAGCCTCCCTGCAAAATTTGAGCGCAAATGGATGTTTAGAAGGGCTCCTACAATAAGTATCAGATCATTATTGGGCTAAAGAGTAAATTATCACTATTAGGGGCCTATGTGCATAAAGGCATTTTCTTTTCTTCTTCTCCCATTCGAGAACACACACACACACACACACAATGTGACACTCCCGGAATTTGGATTAGTCCTCTATATAAATGATATAATAGGACTAAATCTCTAACCCGGCTATAGCATTTTGGATGGTAGCAAGATCCAAGAGGAACATAAGAGTTAAGTGTGCTAGAGCTAGAGTAGTTCTAGGATGGGTGACCCCCTGGGAAGTGGGGCGTCACAGTTGGTATCAGAGACATTCACCAGCCGGAAATATGAGATTAGTCTCGGCTGAGTCAGGGTTATATAGCGGGTAGAGCGAGGCTCCCCGGCTAATGACCGTTATGAGTGGAGTGCAGCTCCTCACAAGGTCGGCTAAGGCTAGCGAGACGAGTCTCACATCGCCTGGTGGTTGTGAGTGTGCTTGAGCCTGACGTGGACGTCAGGACTTAAAGGGGGGAAGAATGTGACACTCCCGGAATTTGGGTTAGTCCTCTATATAAATGATATAATAGGACTAAATCTCTAACCCGGCTATAGCATTTTGGATGGTAGCAAGATCCAAGAGGAACATGAGAGTTAAGTGTGCTAGAGCTAGAGTAGTTCTAGGATGGGTGACCCCCTGGGAAGTGGGGCGTCACACACAACCTCACACACAGGAAGCTCACCCTCCCCCTCTCCCTCTCCCTTATTCATTTCTTGCTTTATCTCTTTAGATCTCTTGCTCCGACGCACGCCGAAGTTCAAAACAAGTTGCGGCGAAAAAGAGTGAGCTTTTGGATCAAGAAAAGCTCGAAACCATCACTTTTTGAGGTGAGTCTTGCGAAAGATGAATTGTGTTTTATTGTAATTTCTTTATATTTATGTTCTACGTTATCTTATATAAATTCTTATCGAAAGAATCACAAGAAACTTTGGAGAAAATGTAACTTTATTTAAGAGTTAGGATTCAAGGGTTTTAAGTCTAATGTTGGATTTTCTTGGGTTTTGATCTAAGATGAGTGTTAAACCCTCTAATTGAAGGTTGTTGAAGATCTCCCAGCAAGTTTAATTTCATATTCGACTCCGAACATAGCGACGCAGGACCGTGGTAGCTTGACCACCACGTTTAGTTTACTCCTTTTTGTATCACATACAATAGTTGATGTATAGGTTACATTTTGGGAGATATAAATGTAAATATAAATGTGAACTTGTAAAGTTGTATGGATGTAATATGTGAATGTTTAACTGTTTAGATAGGTTTACATTTTTTCGCTTTATATTTTCTCCTCTTGATGCAAAAATTGAATTGTATGATGCTTTTACGTTGAATATTCACTGTATCGACATTGTCGACGCTCTGGACGCACAGGAAAGACTCTGTCCGTTCAGTGGATCTGTGCGCGCTTTGAACCGACCAAATAAGCGGTCTCAGGGCATGATAGATTGAGGTGGTATCAGAGCGTGGAAGTCATCTAGGGTGGACCTAGGAAACCTTAGGTTGAAAACCATAAGGGTTTTAGGCACGCGAGTGATGTGAATTGTTCTAAGTGGCGTGAGTTGAATCAATTGGGTTTTGAAGTAGTATAGTATATCTCTAACGATTGTGGAGACGGATTCACAGTGTTGCTTATTTTCTATTCAAGGTGATCATGTTGGACTCTCCAATACATTGGAGCGAGGTTGGTGCCTGTATTGCCTTGGGCCTGGATGTGTTACAAGAGGCAGAGGAACGGGTTGGCACCGTAGCTTATCGGCTCGCACTACTATCGAAGCTTGTGAGAGTTCATGATGTATTTCACGTATCTACACTCCGCAAGCACATCCACGATCTCACGCATGTTCTCCTATATGAACCATTAGAGCTTCTGGAGGATTTAACACATGAAGAGTTTCTGGTGAGGATTATTGCTCGTGTGGAGATGGAACTTCGGAATTGTGTGATTCCGTATGTGAAAGTTCAATGGATCCACCACGATGATCGTGAAGCCACCTGGGAACTTGAGGATCAAATGCGGGAACACTAGTCCTACCTTTTTTGACTCTTGAGCCAAGATATGTCGACAGGTTTTGCGGACGAAATTTTTTTAAGGGGGATAGAATGTAGGTTATTGAATTTTTAGTATATATGTAAGTATAAATAAAAGTATTGTGAGTAACTATTTTTATTGAGCTTAGAGAAATAAAGTATAATTTGAAAGTGATTTGTACTAAAAATGGAATAAAAAGGAAAATTTTAGAATTTCTGTAAAAAATAGGGCTTATATTTTGGCAGAAAATTTACAGTGTCAAAAAATTATGAAAATTTTTGGAGTGGTCCGTACTTATGTCCTGAGGCCACAATAAAAGTTTCACGTCGTTCGGATACTCGAGCAGTGAAAAACAGATTTATTAATGATTTTACATCGACAAAACTTTCGGTGATCAAAATATGATTTAAATTGAAAATTTAAGATAATTTATAATAAATTAAGTTAAATTGAATCTACCTATCAAATTTGAGTGTAAACAAACGTTTAGAAGGACTCCGACAGTAAGTACCATATCATAACTGAGCTAAATAGTAAATTATCATTATTAGGGGTCTATACGCATAAAGGTATATTTTTTTATTCTTCTTCTTCTCCGATTCAGAACAAACACACACAAGCTCTTCCTCTCCCTTTCCCTCACTCGTTTCTTGCTTTATCTCTCTAGATCTCTCTGGAATGCTCCTAATTTTAAGAAAGAAGAAATTTTTTTTATTCACGCACAAAATATAAGATAATTAATAATATAAAATATAATATAATATATGTAATATAAAATATTTAAATAATTTATTGTATGATAAAATTTATATTTGATGAATATTTTTGAGTTGATTTATAATATAATAAATGCATCTAAAATTATTATTGCAATATGATATACTTTTATTAGTTTAAATATTAAATAGCAAAGCAACGTGGCTCTGACGTGACTTTGAGTATCAAAGTCCCACCAGCATTCACCCCCTCCATCTAGGGATAAATTCTAAAATTTACTCCACTATAGTTTGACCATTTTTGTTTTACAACCTTAAGATATAGGTTAAAGATTTTTTTTTTTTTATGGTCCCTACACCTACACTAGTATATTATATTGCTCATGATTAAATCTTTTATTATTTTTCATAATTCAATAAAAAATTAAATTTTATATGAGACAGCGGTTAAAAAAAAAAAAGAAAAGAAAAAAAAAAGAAAAGTCGGCCACTCGTAACGGACACAAATTTATTAAATTAATGAATGAGTATTAAATTAGAAATAAGATGAGCTGTAACAGTAGCTTGTTATAACAGTGTCTCCAAAAATTTTGTTTACCGAACCAAAACGATTTCGTTGGGCATGGGAGTGAATAAGGAATCACCATCTCTCGTGGACTTTTCATGCAGCTGAGATGTGATTCGAACGAGCAGCACACCATTCACGGAAGCAGAGGAAGAATCAAAATGAGTTTTGATTTTGAAAACAAGCAGAGTAGCAGTAAAGACCTAAACGAAACATGAAGTTAATACTGACTAATTAATCTCCGAGCTATTCGCACGTTCAGTTTATGATATGATATTCATTCCATGCTGAGATGATGATAGGATGTAAATTAGTACAATTCCCTTAATATGATTTAGGGTGTACAAGATTTGAAATTCCCTTATAATTTGGTACTAAAACACAATTTTATTCGCCTATCCCGGTCCTACCGGGCTACACGGGAGCGGGAGTTCATCACGATCTATCTCTGAGCAGCCGAAGCAGACGATCCACATACCTTTCGTTGCAGTCCCTGTTCCCGCAAATCCCCTCCATCTTCTGGGCGTTGGCCCTGATCTCCTGGCCTGGTTCTTCGGTGAGGACCAGACGCACAGCCTTGGCGACGGAGTCCTTGGTGAAGGATCCGTCCTCCGGGTCCCGCTCGATCTCGACGCCGACCTTCTTGGCGGCCATGGCCTGGGCGTTGATCCCCTGGTCGTGCAGGATGGGGAGCATCACCAGCGGCCGCCCGCAGCCCAGGCCTTCGATGATGGAGCTCCAGCCGCAGTGCGTCACGAACGCCCCGACCGCGCGGTGGCCCAGGATCTCCAGCTGCGGGACCCACCCCGTCGCCACCACACCCCGGCAGCCGTCGCCGAAGCCCTCCGGAAGCAGCTCCGCCGGCTCCCGGAGCGCCCAGACGAACTGCGCGCCGGATAATTCGAGCCCGAGGGCGAGCTCGCGGAGGAGACGGGCGCCCAGCGTGGCCTCCGTGCCCAAGGAAACGTAGACCGCGGAGGACGGAGGCTGTTCGTCCAGCCAGCGGACGACGCTCGACGAATGCGCCTCGGCGTTTCGGGCGGGCGGGAGGAGGAGGCCGACGGGAACGACCGGCTTGTCGAAGAAGCGGTGCAGGATGCCCAGCCAGTCGGCGTCGAGCTCGTCGCAGTCGCGGATGGCCATGAACTCGGCCTGGGCCCGGGCGGTGCGCCAGCGCTCGGCCACCTTGACTTGGGCGGTGCTGCGCTGGGCGGCCTCCATCAACTGGCGGATCTGGTAGGGGCGGAAGGTCAGGCCGGCGGGGGGCGGCTCCTGCTGCTCCTCCTGCTGCTGCTGCTGCTCCTGCTGCTGGGGAGGGCCGTAGATGAAGGGGGCGGTGAAGGCGACGAAGAAGGAGGGGAAGGTGTTGAAGAGGCCGCAGGGGATGCCGAAGCCGGCGGCCAGGGCGGGCAGCCAGTAGGGGGCGAAGTCGTGGAGGATCCAGTCGGGCTTGGGGTTGGCGGAGGAGAGGAAGTCGGCCAGGGGGTCTCGGAGGGAGTCGACGGCGGCCATCAGGAGGTCGGCGTCTTCGGGGGAGGCGAGGTCGGCGGTGGATTCGACGCCCGGGGGCAGGAGGGAAGCGGAGGCGGCAGAGGAAGAGGAAGAAAAAAACGGGAGGGGTACGAAGCGGATCAGGGGATGGGAGGAGTGGGTGGGCAGGCGCTGGATGTTGCGCGGGGCGGAGATGAAGGAGACGCGGTGGCCGCGGGCGGCGAGCGACCGGGACAGCTCCAGGTAGGGGATCATGTGTCCGAACGCCTGCCACGGGAATACCACGATGTGGAGTGCCCTCTCCCCCATTCTTCTTCTTCTTCTTCTTCTTCTTAATTGTTATCGTAGGAAGTGGAAAAGGCGCAGATCCTGGGATGAGGAGGAGGAGGAGACTGGGCAGAAAGAAAACGAATTTTTTTATAAATAATTTTATAAAATATTATTATTTTAAAAATAATCTCTTTAACGTTTTTAAATGCGGTAAACTGTTCACCGCATTTAAATACGGTGAAAAAAATTTAAATTTTTATAAAAATTATTCACCGCTTTAATTTAAAATTTATAATATTTTATTTAACTCTATTAAAAAAAATATTCTCAATTTAACATTTTTTTTTAAAAAAAACAAAATTTTAACATAATCATAAATTAGAAAAAAAAATATAAATTAATAATATTTATATAAATTTATATATTAATTAAGAAATTTTTTTCACTCTCTCTTTCTTCGCGGGCATCATTTTTTTTTATATCACTTTTGCATTATTTTTTGTTTCAGATAAAAAATATTAATGTGTATAATATTATTATAAAAAATTATTTTATATTATCGTAAAATATCTGTATAAAAAATATATATATTATGAATAATATTTTATAATATTTTTAAATAATAAATAAAATAATATTGATAAGTTTAATATTACTTGCTTGATCTTAGAGAGTAACATTTTCGGTTATTATTTTATCACTTTTATTTATAAATATTGTATAATTATATTGCCTTTATATTGTATATATTTTTAGTTATATCAATTCGTAATCATAATAAAATAATTATTATAATAAAATTATTTTAATTATAATTATTAATATTATTATTATTAAATAATTTTCTTTTTTATTTTTTTCCTAATAATAAAATATTAATTTTTTTATTATTTTTTTCTAATCATTCAAATAAGATAATAGAAATATTTTTAAAATAAAAACTAGATTTTTTTTTTTCTAATACGTAGTTTCGTAGTTTTTCAGTGAATGATTTACCGTTTTCATGGACCTAGAAATTGTTTAAAATGCGATGAATTATTTACGATTTTTTAAGAAAGTGGTAAATAATTCATTGCATTTAATCCCTCCGACCTCCACAAGTTTATTTTTATAAATAAATTTTTTACAGATTTATTTTTATAAAAAAAAATTTAAGAGTGTTTAGTTTTGTAAATAATTCGAAAGAAAACAAACAGCTGTTCTAGATATATCAGAATACAACACAGAGCTGGTCGTGGTCTATTAATAAGACGACAACCAACTTTCCCTAAATTATAATAAATTTTATGCATCACTTTCGCCTAAGCTCGCTAAGTTATGAGCCTCACATTTAATTCCCACATAAAGTTATTCCCATAACATTTATTTATGGAAAAAGCTAAATGTACACTTCAAAAGAGTGTGTATATCTTAAACCTCACCCATCCAAGGGTTGAAAGGGTTGAGTGAATTTCACCCATCACTTGAAGTGATGGATGGAGAAGTCTCCACCCTTATTTTATATAGCGGGTATTTAGCCTAACAGCGCAGCAGCGTGTCCGTCAATTTTGTTTGTTAAAATTAATTTTAATTTTTAGAATTAATTTTTAAATTTTTGAGATTCAAAATTAGAAATAGATAAAAATTATTTTTAAAATTTGATTCTTATTTTAAACTTATATTTTAAAATTTTATTTTAATTTTTAATTTAAATTTTAATTCAATTTTAAATTTTAATTTTTTATTTTATAATTAAATTTTAACTTTTAAATTTCAAATTTTAAAACTTAAAATTTAGATATTAAATTTTAAATTTCAAATATCAAATATTAAAATTCAAAATTCAAAATTTTAAATTTTAAATTTTAAATTTAAATTAAAAAATTTTAAATTTTAAATTTTAAAATATATATGAATTTACAATTTAAATTTAATTTAAAATTTAATTTTTTAATTTTAAATTTTAAATTTAATGTCAAATTTAAAATTTAAATTCAAATTTTAAATTATTTTAGAATAAAATTTAATAAAATATTTATTACTTGCAAACAAAAAAAATTATTTACCAAACAGTTTTATAAAATTTTTTACTAAACAGTTTTTATCTAAACTTAATCAAATGCTGTACAACTTTAACCAAAATTAATTCTCTAAGTCAAAATTATTTACGTGTAAATTACTTTTTCAGACACTGGACCAAATGTATTTGCAACCAAAATAATATTACTATATAATGCCATATGAAAAATTAGAAAAGAAGCAAAAATTTGAAGCCTTTTAAGAATTGCAACAATCTCTCCCATAGCAATAATATTGGAAAATATTAATCCACCTACATTATTGAGAATGGACGCATTTAAATCTTCGAAGACCAAACCAATCCCGTAATAGCTAACATCTCACAAAGCATCAAACCCAAATTGAATGTCAAGCCAATAAATTCGTTGCATACACAAGAAAATTCGTGTACAAGAAGCGAAAAGAACTTGCAGATTAAAGATGGAGGCTAACAATTAGTAGATATCGCATGAGGAGCTTGTAATGACATGAATTTTCGTATAATACTTTACTTTTCGGTTATTAATGTACTTTTAGAAAAGCTAAATGATCGAGTTTTCTTAAGTTAACCGTCGTGCTACGCGGGTATTTTTCTGAGAAAAAGCTCGAAAAACGATTACCGACGGTGCAATCGGATCTGAAATCCGACCTTGGGATCTCCCGGAATAGGATTTTTAGGGTTGCGGTGACTTAGCGTGCATCGGAATCGTTGCGGAATATCCTACACGCTTTTCGAGAAAATACAGGTTTATCTTGTATAATTAATTAATTAAAGAATTAATTATTCGGTGACAAATATTAAATGTGGAATTTAGTTGTACGTACGAAGAGGAAAAGAATTCCACTTTTCGCAAAAGAGAAACCATAGCCGGAGAGAACGCGAAGGAAAAGAAAAGAAGAAAAAAGACGGAACCCTAACCGGAGGAAGAACAGAAGAGGGAGAAAGAAGGCGGAGGAGTTCGAACATCCCGATCAACGTGTGGGAAACGGGAATGCAATCGGATCGTCTTCCCCGTCAGAATCGGTAAGTGGATTTCGTTTTATTAAATGTTTAGGGTTTCGTTCTCTTTTCTCGAGTCGCGACCGCCGCCTCCGTCACCGTCGCCGCCGTCGTCGCCGCCGCCGCCGCGCGACCTAGAGCACGCGGGGCGCTGCCCGCGGGTGGCGCCCCGCGCGGCACAAGGGCGCGCGCGCGCCGCGCAGCCCCGTGCCGCCCGGGGCGCCCGCGGGCGGCGCTGCCTACGCGGGCAAAGCACCGCGCGGGCGCCGCCCGCGGGCACGCGCCGCGCGGCCTCTCGCCGCGCGACCTCACGCCGCGCGGGGCGCCCACGGGCGCCACCCGCGGGCGCGCGCCGCGCTGCCTTGTGCCGCGCGGGGCTCCCGCGGGTGGCGGCGCCCGCGCGGGCTGGTGCCGCGCGGGGCGCCCCCGCGGGCGCCACCCGCGGGCGCGTGCCGCCCGGCCCTGTGCCGCGCAGGGCACCCGCGGGCGGCGGTGCCTAGCGGGCGCCACCCACGGGCGCGTGCCGCTTTGCTTTCGTTATTAACTGTAGCGACTAAGTGTCGCGGTGCTTATTACACGCCGGTTTCGGCTATTATGCTCATAGATGCTTACACGCACACCGGCGATTTGGCCACCGATAGAGTGTACTTTTTCGGAATTGTGGTATGTTGACCCGTGTACCCCACGAAAGTAAAGGTGTCGAGTGGGTACCCCTCACGGTTGCTATAGGTGCAGCACTAGTACCGCGGAGGGGTTAAATGCAATACGCGAGCAAGGTGATCGTTCACGAGGGGGTCTTTTGACCTTCCGACAGGTGTTTTATAATTAAAACAGGGAATACTGTGACTCATGAGGGAAAAGCAAAGGTTCCGGTGTAACGGTTTGTCTTACCAGTACTTTTATTGTTTCATTCATCTACTTTATTTGTCACTGACTTTCCCCACACTGTGACAGGTCTGACTAGGTGTAGTAGTCGGGACGATGGTGAGGCAGCGTCTAGAGGACATTAGCCAACGGAGGCTTTATTCCGTCGTTCTTGCTCTTGGGTTATCTCATCTCCTTTCTTTTTAGTCTTTAAGTTTTCAATTGTTAGGATGTGGAATGTTACGGATGTTGGCTTGAGAGTTATTCTAATAATGTAAACTTTGGTATGCTTTTATTCGATTTGTGTGCGGCATGTTTTATACCAAACAAAAGGGTTTCGAAAATACTTTCCAAAACCAAGTGTCGTGTGGGCACTACTTTGTAAACCTCTGGGTTTATCCTTTCAAAAGATGTAGCCGCCCTATTGTAACTTGTGTAAACACTTTGGAAAAACTAGGTGTCGTGTGGACACCGTTTGCAAACTCGTAGTTTTATCTCTTGATGTCGTGAATGAAAGTTTTGATGTGAATAAATGGTATTACTCTCTCTTGTTATATTCACTGTGACTGTGTGGTTAAAGATGTTGTAAATGTGACGCCGTGCATATACAAAGGAAACTATGTCCGTTTTCAGAGTGAATTTGCATATGTGGCGGGTCTGGCGTGCACCGGTAGGCGAGGTCGTTTACAAAATATATATATATATATATGCTTTTTCGCTTATCCTTAGACCTCCGGGGCGTGACAGAGCTTCGTAGAAGTAATGGAGAGAGAGGGAGGAGCCCTCGTCTCCACCAACCTTCGCACAGCTACGCACCCGCCAATCCCACTTTTCAGAGAAGAAAGAACATTGAAGAGCTCACCCATCTCCCCTGGAAAGGTGGGTGGAGGAAGCATTGAAACTGGTCCTGATCCTCAGTTGGATTTCTCAGAGAGTGCATCAAGGAAGTGGAGCAAAGAAGCATTAAGAAGCTGCACCAAACAAAAGAATGCATTGAGGAGCTCACCCACCTTCCCTGGAGAGGAGGCGGGGAATTGCATTAAAGCTGGTCCTGATCCTCAGGTGGATCTCTCAGAGAATGCTTCAGGGAATTAGAGCAAAGGAGTTTTACGAAGCTGCACCAAACAGAAAAAAGCATAAAAATAGGTAGCGTGGACGGATGAGGCTGGCAGGGACTTGATTAAGGTCAAGATCTTCAAGCGGGATCCTGTTTCCATCCATGGGGCTGCTGCAAGTGGGATAAGAGGAGTTAATGTCAAGCATAAACAAGGAAGAAATAAGGACACTGTATTTATACTTGGGAAGGTGGAGAGCTCGGCTACTAAGGGGGGTGGTAGCTACTCCTTCTTTCCCTCGAATGAATCCTTTAAAGAGGTGGTGCTAAAGATGACTCCTCTGAGACTTAACAATACCGCAAAGAATAGTGATCCTGCTTGGCGGAGAGATAGGGAGAGACTGCGTTGGAGGTGGAAATGCTACAGGTGCTTTGCATCGGACCATTGTGCTTCCGAATGCAGGGGCCCTGTTAGGTGTTTTCATTGTCGGGGGACTGGTCATCGCGCAGCTCAGTTTAAAAAGGCCATCCTGAGATGAAGGAGGACCATGTACATAGCTCATTGCCATCGTTGTGGAAGGACCCAGAATATGAAAGCATTTGTACCTTGCACGGAGGAGTACCTTAGAAGGACGGAGTTGAGACGCAATGCCATACTCGTGGACGTCGTGCAGCCGACGGATCTGGGCCTCGCCCCACAGCAAACGATCGCGAACATGCTCGCCCGACGTTTTGGGGGTTACGCTCACGATTTCTTCGTGGCGCGATATAGAGAGCGCGACTTCGTCATTCTCCTTCCAGGATAGGTCTCGGTGGAGGAGTTGATCAGAAGACAGATAATCACTTTGGACAATATCTAGCTAAGATGCTTCGTCTTGAGTCCATCACACGGCATGGATTCAACGGAGGAACTTGCCGTTTGAATGCTGGACTGCAGCCAGAGTAGCCTCGATGGTCAGCGGGTTCGGGCGATTTATTAGAGCTGATGACGCAAGTAAAGAAATGACAGATTTGAGAGTTTACCGATGTCGAGTTGCAGTGGACAGGGAGATCACACAGAATCTGTCCATTGTGCTAGGAGATGAGATTGTTGTCTGCCATCTCGAATGACTCATCCCGCGCGGTTCACCTCTGGGTGTTTCCCGTGGGATGGTATTCGCGATTCAGATTTATATTTGTATGTTGATGTGGATGGGTGTATGTGGGTATCAGGTATTGCGGATCCATGACTTCCAATAGACGCAAGCATCTATTGTTAATTACCCCCATGTGATTGGGGCACCTTCGATTAAGAGACCTTTATGAGAAGGATAGAATAAATCGTATCCTAATGATTGACCCAATCCTAAGTATATATGTTAGGATTTAGCTGGGTTTGAAATTGACTTGATCCTGCTTATATGTGTTGAGGATTAGTCGACATTAAACTCTAATTATATGTGTTAGAGTTTAATTGGGTTCGATTGGCTCTAAGTATATGTATTAGAGTCCAATTATATTTGATTCCATATTTGGTGTATGTTCCAAAATGGAGAGACCAAACCCCAAGGATATGTATTGAGGTGGGTCGGATTTGATGTTACTCGAGAGTAGGTGGTGGCTAAGTCCTATATGTATTAGGATTGGCCGAACTTGATATGTTTTTCACTCTAGTTATATGTGCTAGAATGAGAGATTGACTAACCCTAAGTATATGTATTAGGATTAGTTGAGTTGATTTGGTTTCTACCCTAGATATATGCGCTAGAGTAAAAGGTTAACTACACCCTAAGTATATGTATTAGGGTTAGTTGGGTTGATTTGGATGAGCTCTAAGTATATGTGTTAGAGCCCGATCAAATTTGATTTGACTAAATTCTAAGTATATGGTTTAGAATCTAGTCGGTTTCGATATGGTTTTGCCTTAGTTATATGTGTTAAGGCGATGAGATTGAATGAGTCTTGAGTTTTTGGGTTTTATTTGTGGATCGAATAGGTTTTGGATTTTATTTATGGACTCGAATAGGTTTTGGATTTTGGGTTTTATTTGTGGATCGAATAGATTTTCGATTTTTGGGTTTTATTTGTGGATCGAATGGACTCGAATAGGTTTGGATTTTATTTGTGGATCGAAATGGGTTTTGGGTTTTATTCGGATTTTGGGTTTTTATTTGGGTTGGAATGGGTTTTGGGTTTTTGGGTTTTATTTGTGGATCGAATAGGTTTGGATTTTTGAGTTTTATTTGTGGATCGAATAGGTTTGGATTTTGGGTTTTATTTGTGGATCGAATAGGTTTTGGATTTTTGGGTTTTATTTGTGGATCGAATGGGTTTGGATTTTTGGGTTTTATTTGTGGATCGAATAGGTTTGGGATTTTTGGGTTTTATTTGTGGATCGAATAGGTTTTGGATTTTTGGGTTTTATTTGTGGATCGAATAGGTTTTGGATTTTTGGGTTTTATTTGTGGATCGAATAGGTTTTGGATTTCCCCCCCTTTTTTTATATATATAATTTTTTTTTACCTCAAACAATTGTTGCGATACATGTCAACTTGGAAAACTGGGAGAGAGTGCAGGCTAGGCGCGGAGACGACCCTCCACTGCCGCCCCCAAATGGACCCAATAATGATCTCAGCAACGATCAGAGGCGAGGACCCAGGAATGACGGGAGGGGTATCGCCGACAGTGAGGGAGTCGGGGAGGGGGGTGGAGACGTGGAGCCTACGGATCAGGATGATCGATCTGAAATTTCGGTAAATCCGAGTAGAATGGATGCTTCGAGCGGTCACGACCTTTCTCGAAACTCTAGACTTTTGGCTCTCTGGGGTCGCTACCCCCAGCACACCGGAGCCTCCAAACCTTCATCTCTGCAACATGGCGACGGTGGCGAAGGAAGAGAAGGAGAGGCTAAGGGTCGCAGATGTCTGAAGGCCGTGGCTGGTGGAGGCTCCTCGTATGCCATGGTCTCGAAGCATTGGCGTTATGGCGACGATGGCTTCAACCTACGTGGTCGAGAACGTGACGTTGACTAACACGGATGGGGCAGAGGCACATTTACAGGTTGCTACATCTTCACCCAGGACCTTCGCTGTTCAGCCGAGAAGGCCTGCAATGTGGCCATGGCGGGAGGCGACTACGTGGCCGAGGAGTCCAGCAGCTCGACCACAGTGGGCAGTAGCGCAACGGGAAGAGCTGCGGCCGAGGAACCCAACGTCGCGGTCGGGGAATCCAACTTTGGGACATCTCGGGCTCCATTCCCCTCGCTGATCGGGCGAAACCGCAGCAACGACGAAGACGACGCCGATGGCGATGACGCAATGGCCTTCGACAGCTCAAAGATCGAGGTTGGGCTTCGTACTGGTGCGACACAGGATTCGAGGCGGCGTTTTGTAGTAAGGAGGGGGTTTGCTCATAGTTGCATCATTTTGGGACTGAGTAAATCTGAAGAGTATGTGTGTTCGGGCACCTTTGCTCGGTTTAAAATAGAGTGATTTGAAATAGGGAGGTTTCATTGGTCTTAAGCATAGCTCGCATCTCGAGGTGGAAGTGTTGTAACATTTTATTATTAAATGAACTTTAATTTCTTTAACCTATGCCTATGTAACTAATGGAGTTACAACTCCTTTGCTATTGCATTCATGTTTTTTTTCATATTGAGTTAGCATACGAAAGTTAACTCCTAGTAATTAATTTGAGATTAATTAATTGAAACCTATAAGGGGTGATGCCTATATATAGAGGGATGTTCTACTCTTTGTAATATCTTACGCTTTTCTTAATGAAAATATATTTTTCTTTTATGATTGCGTAATTGATACTAGTAGGCACATATTACCATTAGTCACCAGGCTCAGGTCAGCCCACTCACACGGGTGATCGCCCTGGCACCTAAGTGGTGAGCAGGATGAGACTAAATAATCATATTAAACTTTAGTAGTTGTAATATGATTGCTTTGTTCATATATGTTATGAATAAAGTGTTGATACGATTTGAAAGTCGCCTTAATTAGTTTAAGATGAGACTCTTGGGAATTGGATATGAGAATTATTTTGTAAAATTCTATATCGAGCCTGTATAGCAGCCGAACCTAAATACTTGGGTTAGAGAGTTGACCTGAGTTGTATAAGTGGTTAGATGCCTTAGTGGTGCCTAGACCAAGGTTCGCATGGCGTTTTAGAGCGTGACACGACCCATTGGGTGGGAGCTCCGCCATGGCATACATACCATACTGTATGTGATTGACGACCAGTTAGTAGAGTGGCATATATCCTTCCCTCTATGTCACTGTGTGAGCACTAACCCTTTTTTATGCCCTCGACTTAGAACTACATTATGAAGTAGAGGTCCAAAGTAACTAACTTAGCGTGTATCTCAGGGTCATGAGAAAATACGATCTCGCGAAGCATGTCTAGTAAAGTGCTTGGACCGATACAGATTAATGTGAGGGGCTGAGGAAGATGTTTCGATAGCACACCATGAAAGTCTTGTGACTCATTGCCCGGGCGGTTATCTCGGTTGTGTTACTTGAGATAATCATGAGTACAAGAAATGTTGTAGGGTCAAGTCCTGTGATTACAGGAGGGAGATTTGTGATACTTGATCCGGTGTGTGTTGAAACGTCTGGGGCATATACGCTTTAGTCAGTGATGTGCTATGTTAGTTGGGTGGTGACTTAATATAGCACTCCTGCATTGTGAATTTTTCCATCTGGTCGCACGCTCCATTACCCGTATGAAGAGTAGAATGTATATGAGAGAAAATTGGCCAATGTGGCCAAGTGGGAGATTGTTGCCATGTGGTGTGTCCACATTGGCCGGTTCTAATTTGACTCAATCCATATGAGATGTGGATTATGATCGGGATTTATCCTTATAGGTTAAGGATAAAGGATAGGATTTATCCTTATGGGTTAAAGATAAGGATATGTTTCTTATAGGTTAAGAAACATATCTTAACCCATATCCTAACCATATTCTGTTTATCTCTACGTGAGTAAGGGAATATCCTAAGGAGTCATAATAATCAATAAATAGAACCCCTTCCCTCATACGTTGAATATATACGAGATACGATACACAAGAAGAAAATAGGATCTTCTTCTTCCTCATTCTCTCTCTACGTTCTCTCTGGGTTTCCACCTTCGTTCCCGGGGTTTTGGAGTGTGGACATAGAAGAGGACTCTGGTAGCCCTCTTCGCATCCGATCCGATCTGCAACCAGGAATTTCGTGGAGAGTCCAGAATTACCAAGAAGACAAGGACGATCCAAGAAGGCTGGTAAAACAAGCTAGCTGATCCAATTCCGGTTCCTGGATACGTTGGCTATCCAGTTTGTAAGTTTCCGCTGCCCTATAAAGCCATCAATTGGTATCAGAGCCATTTGCTTGTTTTCGCCTAAAGATCATGCCTGTGTTTGGTTGATTAAATAAAAAAAAAAAAAAATGTTACGTTGATCATTTTTTTTCGTAGATTAGTTCTACAAAATTTTTTTTAATTCCTTTTCTATGTGAAATCGAATAAATAAAAGTTGAAGATAGAAAATTAAATTAGTTTTAATTTTTTATTCTTTTATGTTGATCACGAAATATTTTTTATTTACATATGTTGTAAATGACCTTTTTTTTATTATTTACATATGCTGTAAATTTTTTTTTTATATAAAAGAAAAAAAAATAAAACTAAATTAGTTTTAGTTTTTTATTCTTCAAGAAATTTTTTTTACATCGGTTGTAAATAAATATTTTTTATTTTCTTTTATGTTGTGTGCATTACTTAAAAAAAAAAAAAAAAAAAAAAAAAAAAAAAAAAAAAAAAAAAAACCGGACCCCGCAGGCGGGCTCGGGGCCCGCGCGTTGGGCGCTGGGCCCGGCCTGGCTCAAAGCCACGAGCGGGCTCGGGCCCCGCGCTTCGGGCGCAGGGCCTGGCCCGGCCCGCCGCGGGCCCCCGCGTTTCGGGTGCAGGGGCCCGGCCAGAATGGCCCGCGGGCGGGCTCGGGGCCCAGCCCGCAGCGCCTCTGCAGGCGCAGGCCAGGCCCGGCCCGGCCTGCAGCTCCGATCGGAAGCGGGCCCGTGCGTTGGGTGCGCTGGGCCCGGCCTGAGTGGCTTCCTGTTTTTTTTTAAATTTTTTTTTATGAAAATAAATTTTTTTTATGCTCCTATGTGGTGCAATTTTTATGCTCCTATGTGGTACAAATTTTTTTTTATGTGATTTCTTTTATGCTCCTATGTGGTGTGAATTTTTTTTTTTTTTTTTTTTTTTTTATGCATGCGTTGTATACTCTATATATATCTTGTGTGGATGTAAACTATAATGCTTTTGTGGCTTGTTGTGTATGTTTTGTGCATAATAAGTACTTGTGTTCTTTCGGTGTTTTTTTTACAAAATTTAATTTTAGAAAAGCGGGTTCGGTGTGTGCAGCATTCCTTTAGAATATGGTTACCTTTGATGTACATCTTTGTAGTGATGTAGTAGGTTTTATTTCTGCAAATGTGATGTAATAATTAAGGTCATGTAAGAGGAATGTGTTTTGCACACCATCGACGTTTTTCAAATTAAATTTTGGCACAAGCACTTATTTTATTATTTTATCTGTGTGATATGAATTATCTAAGATAAGTTCTTAAATTTTTTTTTAAAAGATGTGTTCTTTTAATGGATGAGTTCCGTTTTTTGATAAGTTTCAAAAAAAAAAAAAAAAAAAAAAAAAAATTAATAAGATTGAAATTTCTTGAACCGACACTGGGTGATGATTATGAGCCTAGCGAAATTTTCGATCCCGTTATGAAGGAGATATTTTTTCAATCTTGTTAATTTTTTGAAATATGTGCCTAATGTTCAAACCTGTTTTTTGAATGTAGTGAAATGGCTTCCAGAAATGTTATAGCTGACCTCACGAGGGGTGATAAGCTAAACGGAAAGAATTATGACATATGGCACAGAAAAATGCAATACCTGCTTAATGAACAAGGAGTTCTTGAAACTCTCTCTGTCAAAAAGACCGTGCCTCTAGATAACTCTACTGCAGAACACAAGCATGAGCAGGATGTCTATGATAAATGGTTCAAGGAGGATCGTACGGCTAGGTATACTATGTTGTGTGCCATGCAGGATGACCTCATTGGACAGTTTGAGACATTTGAGACTGCCAAAGACATGTGGGAAAATCTGAAGATTGCTTTTGGGCAAACTTCAGTTACGAGGCTGCGTGCCCTAAATCTAAAGTTTCAGCAGTACATTAAGGACCCGAAGCACTCAATGGTTGAGCACCTTCGTGTGATGAGCACCATGATTCGGGACCTTAAGGCTGCTGGAAATGAGCTCACCGATGAGCAACAGGTTCTCGCAGTGATTCGTTCACTGCCGGACCCTGAATGGTCCCAGATGAAGCTCCTGATGACGCACAGTGAGGGCATTAAAACGTTTAATGACATATCACGTCATCTCGAGCTTGAGGCAGAACGCTTGGATGCGAATCGTTCTGTCGCTCTTGTTGCACGCTCTGAGAAGCGCGGTGGGATTGCACCCAAGCGCAAAAAGCGTTACAACAATGGAGCGCAGAAAAGTAAAAATCAAATTCCTCATGGTGGAGTTGGAAAGCGCGGCAGAGGCAAGCGCGCTGGCAGTAGAGATGTTGCGAAGCTAAAATGCTATAACTGCAAGAAGAAGGGTCATTTCGCTCGGGATTGTTCTGAGCCGAAAAAGGTAACCCTACCACTCTCACACTGTTTTGTTTGCTCTTATGCTTTAGTAGCTAATTCTCTTCCCGATTGGATCGTGGATACAGGAGCAAACAAGCACGTAGTGCGTGATCGAGCGGGATTTGTAGATTACCATCGAGTACCGACTGGCACACAATTTGTCACCCTTGGGAATGGCTCAATGGAAGAAGTTATTGGAGTTGGTTCGTACCAACTCAAGTTGCGTGGTGGCCGCACCTTACTTCTTCAAGATGTGCTATATGCACCCGGTATAAGATGTAATCTATGTTCAGTTTTAGCTTTGCTACATTTAGGCTATTCTTTTCATTTTGACAGAGACCGCCTTGACATTTCCTTTCATGGTACTTTATTTGGATATGGTACATTAATAAATGGTTTCTTTAAGTTAGATTTGGAGGATGATTCGTTTGCTTTTGCTTCTTCTTCTTCTAATCTTTGTGATGAATCCGTTAAATGGCATGCCAGACTAGGCCATATAGGTCAAGAAAGAATGAACAGACTGGCTCGAGTAGGCCTTTTGGGGTCTCTCGCCAAAGTTGACCTATCTGTGTGCGAGCCTTGTCTGGCTGGGAAGGCATGTAGAAAGCCTTTTGGTAAGGCTACTCGTGCCTCTCATCCTTTGGAACTGATCCACTCAGACATTTGTGGGCCAATGAATGTGAGGGCCCGGCATGGTGCGTGCTATTTTCTCACATTCATTGATGATTATTCCCGTTATGGCTATGTGTATTTGATTTCTCACCGTTCTGAAGCTTTAGATTGCTTCAAGCGCTTCGTAGCGGAGGCTGAGAATCAAATAGAAAGAAGTGTAAAAGTGCTTCGCACTGATCGAGGACGTGAGTACTTGTCTGATCAGTTCAAGACTTACTGTGAGCAAAAGGGCATTATGAGACAGCTCACTATTCCAGGTACTCCGCAACAAAATGGTGTTGCAGAGCGAAGGAATCGTACTCTACTGGACATGGTTAGGTCTATGATGGCGCATGCTCATCTTCCTATAAGTTTTTGGGGAGATGCTCTTTTGACTGCTGCCTATATTCTTAATCGAGTCCCTAGTAAATCAGTGCCATCTACCCCATATGAGTTGTGGAGTGGTAGAAAGCCAAGTTTACACTACTTACGCCCTTGGGGTTCAGCTGGATATGTTCATAACCCCTCACATAGATTCGGAAAACTCGGCCCTAAAGCAAGCAAGCATGTGTTCATCAGATACCCTGAAAATTCGAAGGGCTATGTGATGTATGGTGAACACCCAGATGGTGGGATGACCGAGATTGAGTCTCGTAATGTGGAATTCCTAGAGAAGGAATTTCCAAGCATTGGTGAAATGCGAAATGACGTCGGATTGTATGAGTTACAAGACGATGCTATCCCATCTTCTGGTGAGGGTGATCGATCACTTCCCGAAGTCGCTGAAGGAAGTGGTAGCGATCCTCCGGTTAGTGGGAGTGCTCCTATGAGTGGGAGCATACCCTTGGAAGCCGAGAGTTTAGGCCCTCAACTGCGTAGAAGTGAACGTGGAAACATTCCCCGTCGACGTTTTGAGATCGAAGGGAATATTTTCATGTGCACTCCGCTCGATGATGATGAGCCTACTTCTTATGTAGAAGCGCTACAATCACCAGCTTGTAATGAGTGGATGGCTGCTATGAGAGATGAGATGGATTCCATGAGCAAGAACCAAGTATGGGAGTTGGTTGACCTTCCACCTGAGCGCAAGTCTATTGAAAATAAATGGGTTTTAAAAATTAAGCGCAAGGTGGATGGATCAATCGATAAATATAAGGCTCGGCTCGTGGCTAAGGGCTACAATCAAAGGCAGGGGTAGATTACAACGAGACATTTGCTCCCGTTGTGAGATTTGCCTCCATACGTGTGATTTTAGCCTTAGTGGCTCATCTAGATTTGGAATTGTTCCAAATGGATGTCAAGACAGCTTTCCTCAATGGAGGATTAGCGGAGGAGATCTACATGGATCAACCTGAGGGTTTTGTACTCGAAGGTCAAGAAGACAAAGTATGTCGTCTTAAAAGGTCCATTTATGGTCTCAAACAGTCATCGAGACAGTGGTATTTCAGGTTTCATGAAGCCATCATCTCTATCGGTATGTCCATGATAGAGGAAGACCACTGTGTATATGTCAAGAAGTCGGAGAAGGGAATTTTGTTTCTCTCTCTATACGTCGACGACATACTATTGGCTGGGAATGACATCGAGATGATCAATACCACTAAGGAGTGGTTATCTTTCAATTTTGAGATGAAAGATATGGGTGAGGCGAGCTATGTGCTTGGTGTTAAGGTCATCAGAGATCGCTCTAGGAGACTTCTTGGTCTGTCTCAAGAATCTTATATTAAAAGGGTTCTGGAGCGGTTTAGGATGCATCATAGTAAACCCGTTGATACTCCAGTGGAAAAGAATCACACTTTGAGTCTTGATCAGTGCCCTAAAACGGATAAAGAAAAAGAGCAAATGAGTAGGGTTCCTTATGCGAGTGCGATTGGCAGCTTGATGTACGCTATGATGTGTACTCGACCTGACATATGCTTCGCTGTTGGCTTGGTAAGTCGTTACCAGAGCAACCCAGGACCTGCTCATTGGCAAGCGGTCAAGAGAATCCTTCGATACTTAAAGGGAACCAGTGATCTCGTTCTATGCTTTCAAGCTGGGGACTTGAGATTGAAAGGATATAGTGATGCTGATTGGGGCGGTGATAGAGATGAGCGCAGGTCCACTTCAGGCTATGTGTTTATGCTTGGAGGTGGGGCAATTTCCTGGTGCAGTAAAAAGCAGAGTTGCATTGCCTTGTCTACCATGGAGGCGGAGTATGTTGCTTGTTCAGCAGCCGTTCAGGAGGCTGTTTGGCTGAGGAGATTTCTCCAGCACCTCGACATTGTGACTCGAGCTGACGAGCCTGTTGAGATGGTCTCTGACAGCATGGCTGCTTTGGAGTATGTGAAGGACCCCAAGTATCATGGCAGGACCAAGCACATTGACATCCGTTTTCACTACATTCGAGAGATGATTAGGCTAGGCGAGGTCACTCTTAGACATATCTCCACCACTAGGATGGTGGCTGATCCGTTGACCAAGCCGATAGCTAGGGATATGTTCCTGACCCACGTTAGGAGTTTGGGTCTTCGCAGGTTATGATGTATGGACATTATTGAGACTTTTGTATCTTACGCTTTTCTTAATGAAAATATGTTTTTCTTTTATGTATGATTGCGTAATTGATACTAGTAGGCACATATTACCATTAGTCACCAGGCTCAGGTCAGCCCACTCACACGGGTGATCGCCCTGGCACCTAAGTGGTGAGCAGGATGAGACTAAATAATCATATTAAACTTTAGTAGTTGTAATATGATTGCTTTGTTCATATACGTTATGAATAAAGTGTTGATACGATTTGAAAGTCGCCTTAATTAGTTTAAGATGAGACTCTTGGGAGTTGGATATGAGAATTCTTTTGTGAAATTCCATATCGAGCCTGTATAGCAGCCGAACCTAAATACTTGGGTTAGAGAGATGACCTGAGTTGTATAGTGGTTAGATGCCTTAGTGGTGCCTAGACCAAGGTTCGCATGGCGTTTTAGAGCGTGACACGACCCATTGGGTGGGAGCTCCGCCATGGCATACATATCATACTGTATGTGATTGTCGACCAGTTAGTAGAGTGGCATATATCCTTCCCTCTATGTCACTGTGTGAGCACTAACCCTTTTTTTTTTATGCCCTCGACTTAGAACTACATTATGAAGTAGAGGTCCAAAGTAACTAACTTAGCGTGTATCTCAGGGTCATGAGAAAATACGATCTCGCGGAGCATGTCTAGTAAAGTGCTTGGACCAATACAGATTAATGTGAGGGGCTAAGGAAGATGTTTCGATAGCACACCATGAAAGTCTTGTGACTCATTGCCCGGGCGGTTATCTCGGTTGCGTTACTTGAGATAATCATGAGTACAAGAAATGTTGTAGGGTCAAGTCCTGTGATTACAGGAGGGAGATTTGTGATACTTGATCCGGTGTGTGTTGAAACGTCTGGGGCATATACGCTTTAGTCAGTGATGTGCTATGTTAGTTGGGTGGTGACTTAATATAGCACTCCTGCATTGTGATTTTTTCATCTGGTCGCACGCTCCATTACCCGTATGAAGAGTAGAATGTATATGAGAGAAAATTGGCCAATGTGGCCAAGTGGGAGATTGTTGCCATGTGGTGTGTCCACATTGGCCGGTTCTAATTTGACTCAATCCATATGAGATGTGGATTATGATCGGGATTTATCCTTATAGGTTAAGGATAAAGGATAGGATTTATCCTTATGGGTTAAAGATAAGGATATGTTTCTTATAGGTTAAGAAACATATCTTAACCCATATCCTAACCATATTCTGTTTATCTCTACGTGAGTAAGGGAATATCCTAAGGAGTCCTAATAATCAATAAATAGAACCCCTTCCCTCATACGTTGAATATATACGAGATACGATACACAAGAAGAAAATATGATCTTCTTCTTCCTCATTCTCTCTCTACGTTCTCTCTGGGTTTCCACCTTCGTTCCCGGGGTTTTGGAGTGTGGACATAGAAGAGGACTCTGGTAGCCCTCTTCGCATCCGATCCGATCTGCAACCAGGAATTTCGTGGAGAGTCCAGAATTACCAAGAAGACAAGGACGATCCAAGAAGGCTGGTAAAACAAGCTAGCTGATCCAATTCCGGTTCCTGGATACGTTGGCTATCCAGTTTGTAAGTTTTTGCTGCCCTATAAATCCATCACCTATGTAACTAATGGAGTTACAACTCCTTTGCTATTGCATTCATGTTTTTTTTCATATTGAGTTAGCATACGAAAGTTAACTCCTAGTAATTAATTTGAGATTAATTAATTGAAACCTATAAGGGGTGATGCCTATATATAGAGGGATGTTCTACTCTTTGTAATATATACCAATATATGAAGACACCAACACAAAGATCAAAAAGACTAAAAAACTATACTACTTGAGAGAGAAAGTGGTCAAAGAAAAGGTGTTCTTTTTTGTGGAGCTTTGGGCTCATCTACTTGTGCAGAGTTGGTGAAGCCACACGACGAGGGTCGAGCCGTTGTATCCTGGAGAGGACAAGTCAGTGTTCTGCTGCATCGGTTTGAAGGCTTTGCCTACCGCAGAGGGCTTGAATCTCCTTAAAGAGAGCGAGATATCTGTGCCTCGGCTTGATCGACTCGTTGATACTTTTCATATTTTATTGTAGTCTAACCTCTATTTTGTGTATTTACACCAACAGAAAGTGCTGGGTATATTTCTAGGAGGAGAGGCCGGATGGGAGGTTATTAATGTGGATGGACTTGGGAGGTTGGGAGTGGAGAAGCCTAGGCTGCTCTTTAATTGCCTAGGGATGCAAGCCTTTATTGGGAACCGTTGGTGGGCCTTCTTTCGGGGAACGGGCCCTAAATTCTCGTTGGGCCTTCGTGAAGTTTTGAAACACGTGGGCTCCTTGCCAGACTCCTATGGACCTTGGACGTCAGGATTCTCATTTGTAGGATGGTGTACCACCTGTGGTGATTTTAAATTGGGTGGCTCTAACCTTGAGCTAGCAACTTTGGGAGCGAAGATGAACAGGCTGCATGATGAACCTATCTTGGATCGTCCTCTTCATAGGGGAATGCCTGCTGACAATCTGAGTGAGACGGGAGGGGGTGAGGTAATCCTTGATGCCGAGCTGACCGTCATGGAGACGGTAATGTGCTTGCCTCCTTTACGTGCTATCCAACGATTCACAACCAGGGACTCCACTCTTATCCTGACTAAAGCCATTGCTAGGAAAGCGAAGTTAAGAGAGGGGCCCGAGACAGTCACTGAGAGAACTCAGGCCAGGACTATCAAGACGAAGATCAAGAAGAAAGGCAAGCTTTGCGGAGTGCAACTTGACGATACTGAGGTGAACTCCTTTAAGGAGTTCATTTGAGGCATGTTCTAGGTAGGGAAGTAGGAGGGGGGGGGGAGGGGGGGAGGGTAGGGTCCGCGGCTGGATTTTTTGGAGCTTTGTGGTTGCTAGTAGTGATCCTTAGAGGAGTGTTTGTGGTGGTAGGTTTGTTTTGTTCTTGAATGTTTAGAGTTTGTAGTTGGAATGTTAGAGGGCTTAACAACCCCTCGAAGAATAGTGCTGTTCGTTCTGTAATTTCTACTTTGCACAATGTTGTGATGTGTTTGCAAGAAACTAAGATCCAATATGTTTCATGGTCCTTCTTATGGAGCTTTGCGGGGTCTTATCAGGATAACGGCATTATATTGAGGCAAATGGAACCTCTGGGGGATTGACCATGTGTTGGAGCTCTAAGTTCTTTGAGTGTAGCGATGCCTTAGTACGCAACTACTCTCTGACACTACGTCTCTGTCATCACTCCGGGGGAAAGTGCTTATTTGTTACCAATGTTTACGATCCTCCTACGTAGGAAGGAAAATACCTTTTTTGCTCAAAGTTACTTCAACTAAAAGATAACTGTGTGGGTAATTGAGTAGTCTGCGGCGACTTCAACTTTACCGGGTCGCAAGAAGAACGAGTGGGAAGGATGTGGAGCGATAGAGCGACCAAAATGTTCAATGACTTGATATATGATCTAGCGCTGATCGATCTGCCCATGATAAACTCGCAGTACGTCTGGTCGAGTATGCAGCGAATTCTGACTCTAGCGAGACTTGATCGCTTCCTCGTTTCAACTGAATGGAATTCGACTTTTCCGCTGACGGAGGTTGAGGCCTTACGTAGAATAACTTCGGATCACTGTCCCATCTTGATGTCTACAGGCAGAAAACAGAAGCACAAGTGGAAAAATTTCAGATTTGAGGAGATGTGGCTAAGATGTGAGAATTTTATCGCGAATGTACCCGTTTGGTGGAACGAGGTCATGGATAGAAACTCGGGGGTCTTAATTTTCACGGCAAAGTTAAGGCATTGTCGCAACATGATTAAAAAATGGTGCGCTTCTCACTTCTATAGCATTAAGGGAACTAAGTTAAGGCTCATGACGGAAATCCAAAGTTTAGATAAGATGGAAAAACTCTTTGTACTTACACCTGAACTCTTCGAAAAAAGGACGGAGATGAAGCCAATCTAAACAGGGTGATGGACGACGAGGAGATACTTTGGAAACCCGTGCTAAACACAGGTGGTTGAGGGAGGGGGACAGAAGCACTAGATTCTTCCAAGCCTAAGCTAATGGAAGAAAAAGGTCTAACGGGATAGGCATGGTCGAAGTTGATGGTTGTACATACCAATCGAAAATGGAAAAGAAATCATATTTTTATCGAAAATTAAAAGAGATTTTCTCTCCTTTGAACGCCGACCAAACTAACTTCGGGGACTGGAGTGAGCTCTTTCGCAGGCGGCGCCTATCCGAGTCGGATCGTCTAAGTCTGATAGCTCCCTTTACCCTAAAGGAGATCATGTGTTCAACTTTTCAGCTAGGAGGTGACAAAGCGCCAGGACCTGATAGGTTCCCTCTGAGCTTCTATCAAACCTTTTGGAACACTCTGAAGGATAATATATGGAGAATTTTTCGAGATCTACACGGGGTAGCTGCTTTACAGGCCCTATCGACTACACTTATTTATGCCTTATTCCCAAAAAAGAATGAGCTATGACGGCTAACGACTTTAGACCGATAAGCCTCCTGAACGGGATACTGAATATTATCTCTAAAGTCCTAGCAAATAGACTGTCACCATTTCTGCATAATCTGATCTCACACACCCAATATGCTTTTTTTGAAAGGAAGGAATATTTCAGACGCCTTCGCCACAGCTTGCGAGCTAATAGGGTGGAGCAGCATGACCAAGTTTGAGGGGGTTGCAGTGAAAGTAGATTTCGAAAAGACCTACGACAGGATAAGCTGGACCTTTTTGCGTAGAGTAATGGAATTGTGGGGGTTTGATACCATATGGTGTGGATGGATAAAATAATGTGTAGAAAATACCAAAGTGGCGATACTAGTAAATAGGGAATCGACTAAATGGATTAAGACTAAGAGAGGGGTGAGGCAGGGAGACCCCCTCTCCCCCTATCTATTCTTGATGGCGGCAGAGTGCCTAGCCCGAATGACTGAAGAGGCAGCTCGAAATAATCTTATCCTAGGGGTCGGTCCGTCTGTGGAGTGCAAGATTGACCTCATCCAATACGTTGATGATACGCTTTTCTTCTGCGCAACTAGAAAGAAGTTTTTGAGCAACCTCAAGTTCATTTGGTACTTATTCGAATGGGCTTCCGGTCTCAAGATTAATAAGAGAAAAATTGAGATGTTCTACACAGGCAGAAAAGAGAACAAGGCAGTCAGGCTCGCGAACATTCTGGAGTGTAAAGTTGGAGCCTTCCCTTCTAAATATCTTGGGCTATCATTGTCTGACAAATCGTTGAAAAAAGAGGTTTGGAAGGGAGTCTTTAATAGAATACAGAGAATGATTGATGGCTGGCAGGCGAAGCAGCTATCTAGGGGTGGCAAGCTTACGCTAGTCAATGCAACTCTAATCAATCTACCTCTCTACCTGTTTTCTATGTTCAAAGCATCAAAATAGACCATCAAGCGTATAGAGGCCCTTAGAAGGGATTTTTTCTGGACCGGGGGTTTGAAAGAAATTGGGATAGAGTCTTTAGTTGCATGAGAAAAACGTGTGTAGGAGTAGGAAGCTCGAGTCACAATGTCGAGGTGCTGGAGAAATCTCCTCAGCCAAACAGCCTCCTGAACGGCTGCTGAACAAGCAACATACTCCGCCTCCATGGTAGACAAGGCAATGCAACTCTGCTTTTTACTGCACCAGGAAATTGCCCCACCTCCAAGCATAAACACATAGCCTGAAGTGGACCTGCGCTCATCTCTATCACCGCCCCAATCAGCATCACTATATCCTTTCAATCTCAAGTCCCCAGCTTGAAAGCATAGAACGAGATCACTGGTTCCCTTTAAGTATCGAAGGATTCTCTTGACCGCTTGCCAATGAGCAGGTCCTGGGTTGCTCTGGTAACGACTTACCAAGCCAACAGCGAAGCATATGTCAGGTCGAGTACACATCATAGCGTACATCAAGCTGCCAATCGCACTCGCATAAGGAACCCTACTCATTTGCTCTTTTTCTTTATCCGTTTTAGGGCACTGATCAAGACTCAAAGTGTGATTCTTTTCCACTGGAGTATCAACGGGTTTACTATGATGCATCCTAAACCGCTCCAGAACCCTTTTAATATAAGATTCTTGAGACAGACCAAGAAGTCTCCTAGAGCGATCTCTGATGACCTTAACACCGAGCACATAGCTCGCCTCACCCATATCTTTCATCTCAAAATTGAAAGATAACCACTCCTTAGTGGTATTGATCAACTCGATGTCATTCCCAGCCAATAGTATGTCGTCGACGTATAGAGAGAGAAACAAAATTCCCTTCTCCGACTTCTTGACATATACACAGTGGTCTTCCTCTATCATGGACATACCGATAGAGATGATGGCTTCATGAAACCTGAAATACCACTGTCTCGATGACTGTTTGAGACCATAAATGGACCTTTTAAGACGACATACTTTGTCTTCTTGACCTTCGAGTACAAAACCCTCAGGTTGATCCATGTAGATCTCCTCCGCTAATCCTCCATTGAGGAAAGCTGTCTTGACATCCATTTGGAACAATTCCAAATCTAGATGAGCCACTAAGGCTAAAATCACACGTATGGAGGCAAATCTCACAACGGGAGCAAATGTCTCGTTGTAATCTACCCCCTGCCTTTGATTGTAGCCCTTAGCCACGAGCCGAGCCTTATATTTATCGATTGATCCATCCACCTTGCGCTTAATTTTTAAAACCCATTTATTTCCAATAGACTTGCGCTCAGGTGGAAGGTCAACCAACTCCCATACTTGGTTCTTGCTCATGGAATCCATCTCATCTCTCATAGCAGCCATCCACTCATTACAAGCTGGTGATTGTAGCGCTTCTACATAAGAAGCAGGCTCATCATCATCGAGCGGAGTGCACATGAAAATATTCCCTTCGATCTCAAAACGTCGACGGGGAATGTTTCCACGTTCACTTCTACGCAGTTGAGGGCCTAAACTCTCGGCTTCCAAGGGTATGCTCCCACTCATAGAAGCACTCCCACTAGCCGGAGGATCGCTACCACTTCCTTCAGCGACTTCGGGAAGTGATCGATCACCCTCACCAGAAGATGGGATAGCATCGTCTTGTAACTCATACAATCCGACGTCATTTCGCATTTCACCAATGCTTGGAAATTCCTTCTCTAGGAATTCCACATTACGAGACTCAATCTCGGTCATCCCACCATCTGGGTGTTCACCATACATCACATAGCCCTTCGAATTTTCAGGGTATCTGATGAACACATGCTTGCTTGCTTTAGGGCCGAGTTTTCCGAATCTATGTGAGGGGTTGTGAACATATCCAGCTGAACCCCAAGGGCGTAAGTAGTGTAAACTTGGCTTTCTACCACTCCACAACTCATATGGGGTAGATGGCACTGATTTACTAGGGACTCGATTAAGAATATAGGCAGCAGTCAAAAGAGCATCTCCCCAAAAACTTATAGGAAGATGAGCATGCGCCATCATAGACCTAACCATGTCCAGTAGAGTACGATTCCTTCGCTCTGCAACACCATTTTGTTGCGGAGTACCTGGAATAGTGAGCTGTCTCATAATGCCCTTTTGCTCACAGTAAGTCTTGAACTGATCAGACAAGTACTCACGTCCTCGATCAGTGCGAAGCACTTTTACACTTCTTTCTATTTGATTCTCAGCCTCCGCTACGAAGCGCTTGAAGCAATCTAAAGCTTCAGAACGGTGAGAAAGCAAATACACATAGCCATAACGGAATAATCATCAATGAATGTGAGAAAATAGCACGCACCATGCCGGGCCCTCACATTCATTGGCCCACAAATGTCTGAGTGGATCAGCTCCAAAGGATGAGAGGCACGAGTAGCCTTACCAAAAGGCTTTCTACATGCCTTCCCAGCCAGACAAGGCTCGCACACAGATAGGTCAACTTTGGCGAGAGACCCCAAAAGGCCTACTCGAGCCAGTCTGTTCATTCTTTCTTGACCTATATGGCCTAGTCTGGCATGCCATTTAACGGATTCATCACAGAGATTAGAAGAAGAAGAAGCAAAAGCAAACGAATCATCCTCCAAATCTAACTTAAAGAAACCATTTATTAATGTACCATATCCAAATAAAGTACCATGAAAGGAAATGTCAAGGCGGTCTCTGTCAAAATGAAAAGAATAGCCTAAATGTAGCAAAGCTAAAACTGAACATAGATTACATCTTATACCGGGTGCATATAGCACATCTTGAAGAAGTAAGGTGCGGCCACCACGCAACTTGAGTTGGTACGAACCAACTCCAATAACTTCTTCCATTGAGCCATTCCCAAGGGTGACAAATTGTGTGCCAGTCGGTACTCGATGGTAATCTACAAATCCCGCTCGATCACGCACTACGTGCTTGTTTGCTCCTGTATCCACGATCCAATCGGGAAGAGAATTAGCTACTAAAGCATAAGAGCAAACAAAACAGTGTGAGAGTGGTAGGGTTACCTTTTTCGGCTCAGAACAATCCCGAGCGAAATGACCCTTCTGCTTGCAGTTATAGCATTTTAGCTTCGCAACATCTCTACTGCCAGCGCGCTTGCCTCTGTCGCGCTTTCCAACTCCACCATGTGGAATTTGATTTTTACTTTTCTGCGCTCCATTGTTGTAACGCTTTTTGCGCTTGGGTGCAATCCCACCGTGCTTCTCAGAGTGTGCAACAAAAGCGATAGAACGATTCGCTTTCAAACGTTCTACCTCAAGCTCAAGATGGCACGAGATGTCATTAAACGTTTTAATGCCCTCACTGTGCGTCATCAGGAGCTTCATCTGGGACCATTCAGGGTCCGGCAGTGAACGAATCACCGCGAGAACCTGTTGCTCATCGGTGAGCTCATTTCCAGCAGCCTTAAGGTCCCGAATCATGGTGCTCATCACACGAAGGTGCTCAACCATTGAGTGCTTCGGTCCTTAATGTACTGCTGAAACTTTAGATTTAGGGCACGCAGCCTCGTAACTGAAGTTTGCCCAAAGCAATCTTCAGATTTTCCCACATGTCTTTGGCAGTCTCAAATGTCTCAACTGTCCAATGAGGTCATCCTGCATGGCACACAACATAGTATACCGAGCCGTACGATCCTCCTTGAACCATTTTCATAGACATCCTGCTCATGCTTGTGTTCTGCAGTAGAGTTATCTAGAGGCACGGTCTTTTTGACAGAGAGAGTTTCAAGAACTCCTTGTTCATTAAGCAGGTATTGCATTTTTCTGTGCCATATGTCATAATTTTTTCCGTTTAGCTTATCACCCCTCGTGAGGTCAGCTATAACATTTTTGGAAGCCATTTCACTACATTCAAAAAAAGGTTTGGACATTAGGCACATATTTCAAAAAATTAACAAGATTGAAAAAATATCTCCTTCACAACGGGATCGAAAATTTCGCTAGGCTCATAATCATCACCCAGTGTCGGTTCAAGAAATTTCAATCTTATTAATTTTTTTTTTTATTTTTTTTTGAAACTTATTCAAAAAATCGGAACTCATCCATTAAAAGAACACATCTTTTTAAAAAAAATTTTAAGAACTTATCTTAGATAATTCATATCACACAGATAAAATAATAAAATAAGTACTTGTGCCAAAATTTAATTTGAAAAACGTCGATGGTGTGCAAAACACATTCCTCTTACAGACCTTAATTATTACATCACATTTGCAGAAATAAAACCTACTACATCACTACAAAGATGTACATCAAAGGGAAATATATTCTAAAGGACATGCTGCACACGCCGAACCCGCTTTTCTAAAATTAAATTTTGTAAAAAAAAACACCGAAAGAACACAAGTACTTATTATGCACAAAACATATACACAAAAAGCCTACAAAAGCATTATAGTTTACATCCACACAAGAATATATAGAGTATACAACACATCATAAAAAAAAAAAAAAAAAAAAAAAAAATTCACACCACATAGGAGCATAAAAAAAATCACAATAAAAAAAATTTGCACCACATGGAGCATAAAATTGCACCACATAGAGCATAAAAAAAATTTATTTTCATAAAAAAAAAATTAAAAAAAAAACCGGAAGCCACTCAGCCCGGGCCCAGCGTCCAAACGCACGGGCCCGCTTCCGATCGGGCTGCATGCCGGGTCCCGGGCCTGGCTGCGCCTGCAGAGGCGCTGCGGGCT
>CM054949.1:16365892-16435101 GCA_029168755.2 Tillandsia fasciculata | reverse complement strand
TGTTGTAACATTTTATTATTAAATGAACTTTTAATTCTTTAAACCTATGCCTATGTAACTAATGGAGTTACAACTCCTTTGCTATTGCATTCATGTTTTTTTTCATATTGAGTTAGCATACGAAAGTTAACTCCTAGTAATTAATTTGAGATTAATTAATTGAAACCTATAAGGGGTGATGCCTATATATAGAGGGATGTTCTACTCTTTGTAATATCTTACGCTTTTCTTAATGAAAATATATTTTTCTTTTATGATTGCGTAATTGATACTAGTAGGCACATATTACCATTAGTCACCAGGCTCAGGTCAGCCCTCTCACACGGGTGATCGCCCTGGCACCTAAGTGGTGAGCAGGATGAGACTAAATAATCATATTAAACTTTAGTAGTTGTAATATGATTGCTTTGTTCATATATGTTATGAATAAAGTGTTGATACGATTTGAAAGTCGCCTTAATTAGTTTAAGATGAGACTCTTGGGAATCGGATATGAGAATTATTTTGTAAAATTCCATATCGAGCCTGTATAGCAGCCGAACCTAAATACTTGGGTTAGAGAGTTGACCTGAGTTGTATAAGTGGTTAGATGCCTTAGTGGTGCCTAGACCAAGGTTCGCATGGCGTTTTAGAGCGTGACACGACCCATTGGGTGGGAGCTCCGCCATGGCATACATACCATACTGTATGTGATTGTCGACCAGTTAGTAGAGTGGCATATATCCTTCCCTCTATGTCACTGTGTGAGCACTAACCCTTTTTTATGCCCTCGACTTAGAACTACATTATGAAGTAGAGGTCCAAAGTAACTAACTTAGCGTGTATCTCAGGGTCATGAGAAAATACGATCTCGCGAAGCATGTCTAGTAAAGTGCTTGGACCGATACAGATTAATGTGAGGGGCTGAGGAAGATGTTTCGATAGCACACCATGAAAGTCTTGTGACTCATTGCCCGGGCGGTTATCTCGGTTGTGTTACTTGAGATAATCATGAGTACAAGAAATGTTGTAGGGTCAAGTCCTGTGATTACAGGAGGGAGATTTGTGATACTTGATCCGGTGTGTGTTGAAACGTCTGGGGCATATACGCTTTAGTCAGTGATGTGCTATGTTAGTTGGGTGGTGACTTAATATAGCACTCCTGCATTGTGAATTTTTCCATCTGGTCGCACGCTCCATTACCCGTATGAAGAGTAGAATGTATATGAGAGAAAATTGGCCAATGTGGCCAAGTGGGAGATTGTTGCCATGTGGTGTGTCCACATTGGCCGGTTCTAATTTGACTCAATCCATATGAGATGTGGATTATGATCGGGATTTATCCTTATAGGTTAAGGATAAAGGATAGGATTTATCCTTATGGGTTAAAGATAAGGATATGTTTCTTATAGGTTAAGAAACATATCTTAACCCATATCCTAACCATATTCTGTTTATCTCTACGTGAGTAAGGGAATATCCTAAGGAGTCATAATAATCAATAAATAGAACCCCTTCCCTCATACGTTGAATATATACGAGATACGATACACAAGAAGAAAATAGGATCTTCTTCTTCCTCATTCTCTCTCTACGTTCTCTCTGGGTTTCCACCTTCGTTCCCGGGGTTTTGGAGTGTGGACATAGAAGAGGACTCTGGTAGCCCTCTTCGCATCCGATCCGATCTGCAACCAGGAATTTCGTGGAGAGTCCAGAATTACCAAGAAGACAAGGACGATCCAAGAAGGCTGGTAAAACAAGCTAGCTGATCCAATTCCGGTTCCTGGATACGTTGGCTATCCAGTTTGTAAGTTTCCGCTGCCCTATAAAGCCATCAATTGGTATCAGAGCCATTTGCTTGTTTTCGCCTAAAGATCATGCCTGTGTTTGGTTGATTAAATAAAAAAAAAAAAAAATGTTACGTTGATCATTTTTTTCGTAGATTAGTTCTACAAATTTTTTTTAATTCCTTTTCTATGTGAAATCGAATAAATAAAAGTTGAAGATAGAAAATTAAATTAGTTTTAATTTTTTATTCTTTTATGTTGATCACGAAATATTTTTTTATTTACATATGTTGTAAATGACCTTTTTTTTATTATTTACATATGCTGTAAATTTTTTTTTTATATAAAAGAAAAAAAAATAAAACTAAATTAGTTTTAGTTTTTTATTCTTCAAGAAATTTTTTTACATCGGTTGTAAATAAATATTTTTTTATTTTCTTTTATGTTGTGTGCATTACTTAAAAAAAAAAAAAAAAAAAAAAAAAAAAAAAAAAAAAAAAAAAAAAAACCGGACCCCGCAGGCGGGCTCGGGCCCGCGCGTTGGGCGCTGGGCCCGGCCTGGCTCAAAGCCACGAGCGGGCTCGGGCCCCGCGCTTCGGGCGCAGGGCCTGCCCGGCCCGCCGCGGGCCCCCGCGTTTCGGGTGCAGGGGCCCGGCCAGAATGGCCCGCGGGCGGGCTCGGCCCAGCCCGCAGCGCCTCTGCAGGCGCAGGCCAGGCCCGGCCCGGCCTGCAGCTCCGATCGGAAGCGGGCCCGTGCGTTGGGTGCGCTGGGCCCGGCCTGAGTGGCTTCCTGTTTTTTTTTTTAATTTTTTTTTATGAAAATAAATTTTTTTTATGCTCCTATGTGGTGCAATTTTTATGCTCCTATGTGGTACAAATTTTTTTTTGTGTGATTTCTTTTATGCTCCTATGTGGTGTGAATTTTTTTTTTTTTTTTTTTTTTTTTATGCATGCGTTGTATACTCTATATATATCTTGTGTGGATGTAAACTATAATGCTTTTGTGGCTTGTTGTGTATGTTTTGTGCATAATAAGTACTTGTGTTCTTTCGGTGTTTTTTTTACAAAATTTAATTTTAGAAAAGCGGGTTCGGTGTGTGCAGCATTCCTTTAGAATATGGTTACCTTTGATGTACATCTTTGTAGTGATGTAGTAGGTTTTATTTCTGCAAATGTGATGTAATAATTAAGGTCATGTAAGAGGAATGTGTTTTGCACACCATCGACGTTTTTCAAATTAAATTTTGGCACAAGCACTTATTTTATTATTTTATCTGTGTGATATGAATTATCTAAGATAAGTTCTTAAATTTTTTTTTAAAAGTTGTGTTCTTTTAATGGATGAGTTCCGTTTTTTGGATAAGTTTCAAAAAAAAAAAAAAAAAAAAAAAAAATTAATAAGATTGAAATTTCTTGAATCGACACTGGGTGATGATTATGAGCCTAGCGAAATTTTCGATCCCGTTGTGAAGGAGATATTTTTTCAATCTTGTTAATTTTTTGAAATATGTGCCTAATGTTCAAACCTGTTTTTTGAATGTAGTGAAATGGCTTCCAGAAATGTTATAGCTGACCTCACGAGGGGTGATAAGCTAAACGGAAAGAATTATGACATATGGCACAGAAAAATGCAATACCTGCTTAATGAACAAGGAGTTCTTGAAACTCTATCGGTCAAAAAGACTGTGCCTCTAGATAACTCTACTGCAGAACACAAGCATGAGCAGGATGTCTATGATAAATGGTTCAAGGAGGATCGTACGGCTAGGTATACTATGTTGTGTGCCATGCAGGATGACCTCATTGGACAGTTTGAGACATTTGAGACTGCCAAAGACATGTGGGAAAATCTGAAGATTGCTTTTGGGCAAACTTCAGTTACGAGGCTGCGTGCCCTAAATCTAAAGTTTCAGCAGTACATTAAGGACCCGAAGCACTCAATGGTTGAGCACCTTCGTGTGATGAGCACCATGATTCGGGACCTTAAGGCTGCTGGAAATGAGCTCACCAATGAGCAACAGGTTCTCGCAGTGATTCGTTCACTGCCGGACCCTGAATGGTCCCAGATGAAGCTCCTGATGACGCACAGTGAGGGCATTAAAACGTTTAATGACATATCACGTCATCTCGAGCTTGAGGCAGAACGCTTGGATGCGAATCGTTCCGTCGCTCTTGTTGCACGCTCTGAGAAGCGCGGTGGGATTGCACCCAAGCGCAAAAAGCGTTACAACAATGGAGCGCAGAAAAGTAAAAATCAAATTCCACATGGTGGAGTTGGAAAGCGCGACAGAGGCAAGCGCGCTGGCAGTAGAGATGTTGCGAAGCTAAAATGCTATAACTGCAAGAAGAAGGGTCATTTCGCTCGGGATTGTTCGGAGCCAAAAAAGGTAACCCTACCACTCTCACACTGTTTTGTTTGCTCTTATGCTTTAGTAGCTAATTCTCTTCCCGATTGGATCGTGGATACAGGAGCAAACAAGCACGTAGTGCATGATCGAGCGGGATTTGTAGATTATCATCGAGTACCGACTGGCACACAATTTGTCACCCTTGGGAATGGCTCAATGGAAGAAGTTATTGGAGTTGGTTCGTACCAACTCAAGTTGCGTGGTGGCCGCACCTTACTTCTTCAAGATGTGCTATATGCACCCGGTATAAGATGTAATCTATGTTCAGTTTTAGCTTTGCTACATTTAGGCTATTCTTTTCATTTTGACAGAGACCGCCTTGACATTTCCTTTTATGGTACTTTATTTGGATATGGTACATTAATAAATGGTTTCTTTAAGTTAGATTTGGAGGATGATTCGTTTGTTTTTGCTTCTTCTTCTTCTAATCTTTGTGATGAATCCGTTAAATGGCATGCCAGACTAGGCCATATAGGTCAAGAAAGAATGAACAGACTGGCTCGAGTAGGCCTTTTGGGGTCTCTCGCCAAAGTTGACCTATCTGTGTGCGAGCCTTGTCTGGCTGGGAAGGCATGTAGAAAGCCTTTCGGTAAGGCTACTCGTGCCTCTCATCCTTTGGAACTGATCCACTCAGACATTTGTAGGCCAATGAATGTGAGGGCCCGGCATGGTGCGTGCTATTTTCTCACATTCATTGATGATTATTCCCGTTATGGCTATGTGTATTTGATTTCTCACCGTTCTGAAGCTTTAGATTGCTTCAAGCGCTTCGTAGCTGAGGCTGAGAATCAAATAGAAAGAAGTGTAAAAGTGCTTCGCACTGATCGAGGACGTGAGTACTTGTCTGATCAGTTCAAGACTTACTGTGAGCAAAAGGGCATTATGAGACAGCTCACTATTCCAGGTACTCCGCAACAAAATGGTGTTGCAGAGCGAAGGAATCGTACTCTACTGGACATGGTTAGGTCTATGATGGCGCATGCTCATCTTCCTATAAGTTTTTGGGGAGATGCTCTTTTGACTGCTGCCTATATTCTTAATCGAGTCCCTAGTAAATCAGTGCCATCTACCCCATATGAGTTGTGGAGTGGTAGAAAGCCAAGTTTACACTACTTACGCCCTTGGGGTTCAGCTGGATATGTTCATAACCCCTCACATAGATTCGGAAAACTCGGCCCTAAAGCAAGCAAGCATGTGTTCATCAGATACCCTGAAAATTCGAAGGGCTATGTGATGTATGGTGAACACCCAGATGGTGGGATGACCGAGATTGAGTCTCGTAATGTGGAATTCCTAGAGAAGGAATTTCCAAGCATTGGTGAAATGCGAAATGACGTCGGATTGTATGAGTTACAAGACGATGCTATCCCATCTTCTGGTGAGGGTGATCGATCACTTCCCGAAGTCGCTGAAGGAAGTGGTAGCGATCCTCCGGTTAGTGGGAGTGCTCCTATGAGTGGGAGCATACCCTTGGAAGCCGAGAGTTTAGGCCCTCAACTGCGTAGAAGTGAACGTGGAAACATTCCCCGTCGACGTTTTGAGATCGAAGGGAATATTTTCATGTGCACTCCGCTCGATGATGATGAGCCTACTTCTTATGTAGAAGCGCTACAATCACCAGCTTGTAATGAGTGGATGGCTGCTATGAGAGATGAGATGGATTCCATGAGCAAGAACCAAGTATGGGAGTTGGTTGACCTTCCACCTGAGCGCAAGTCTATTGAAAATAAATGGGTTTTAAAAATTAAGCGCAAGGTGGATGGATCAATCGATAAATATAAGGCTCGGCTTGTGGCTAAGGGCTACAATCAAAGGCAGGGGGTAGATTACAACGAGACATTTGCTCCCGTTGTGAGATTTGCCTCCATACGTGTGATTTTAGCCTTAGTGGCTCATCTAGATTTGGAATTGTTCCAAATGGATGTCAAGACAGCTTTCCTCAATGGAGGATTAGCGGAGGAGATCTACATGGATCAACCTGAGGATTTTGTACTCGAAGGTCAAGAAGACAAAGTATGTCGTCTTAAAAGGTCCATTTATGGTCTCAAACAGTCATCGAGACAGTGGTATTTCAGGTTTCATGAAGCCATCATCTCTATCGGTATGTCCATGATAGAGGAAGACCACTGTGTATATGTCAAGAAGTCGGAGAAGGGAATTTTGTTTCTCTCTCTATACGTCGACGACATACTATTGGCTGGGAATGACATCGAGATGATCAATACCACTAAGGAGTGGTTATCTTTCAATTTTGAGATGAAAGATATGGGTGAGGCGAGCTATGTGCTTGGTGTTAAGGTCATCAGAGATCGCTCTAGGAGACTTCTTGGTCTGTCTCAAGAATCTTATATTAAAAGGGTTCTGGAGCGGTTTAGGATGCATCATAGTAAACCCGTTGATACTCCAGTGGAAAAGAATCACACTTTGAGTCTTGATCAGTGCCCTAAAACGGATAAAGAAAAAGAGCAAATGAGTAGGGTTCCTTATGCGAGTGCGATTGGCAGCTTGATGTACGCTATGATGTGTACTCGACCTGACATATGCTTCGCTGTTGGCTTGGTAAGTCGTTACCAGAGCAACCCAGGACCTGCTCATTGGCAAGCGGTCAAGAGAATCCTTCGATACTTAAAGGGAACCAGTGATCTCGTTCTATGCTTTCAAGCTGGGTACTTGAGATTGAAAGGATATAGTGATGCAGATTGGGGCGGTGATAGAGATGAGCGCAGGTCCACTTCAGGCTATGTGTTTATGCTTGGAGGTGGGGCAATTTCCTGGTGCAGCAAAAAGCAGAGTTGCATTGCCTTGTCTACCATGGAGGCGGAGTATGTTGCTTGTTCAGCAGCCGTTCAGGAGGCTGTTTGGCTGAGGAGATTTCTCCAGCACCTCGACATTGTGACTCGAGCTGACGAGCCTGTTGAGATGGTCTCTGACAGCATGGCTGCTTTGGAGTATGTGAAGGACCCCAAGTATCATGGCAGGACCAAGCACATTGACATCCGTTTTCACTACATTCGAGAGATGATTAGGCTAGGCGAGGTCACTCTTAGACATATCTCCACCACTAGGATGGTGGCTGATCCGTTGACTAAGCCGATAGCTAGGGATATGTTCCTGACCCACGTTAGGAGTTTGGGTCTTCGCAGGTTATGATGTATGGACATCATTGAGACTTTTGTATCTTACGCTTTTCTTAATGAAAATGTGTTTTTCTTTTATGTATGATTGCGTAATTGATACTAGTAGGCACATATTAGCATAAGTCACCAGGCTCAGGTCAGCCCACTCACACGGGTGATCGCCCTGGCACCTAAGTGGTGAGCAGGATGAGACTAAATAATCATATTAAACTTTAGTAGTTGTAATATGATTGCTTTGTTCATATACGTTATGAATAAAGTGTTGATACGATTTGAAAGTCGCCTTAATTAGTTTAAGATGAGACTCTTGGGAGTTGGATATGAGAATTCTTTTGTGAAATTCCATATCGAGCCTGTATAGCAGCCGAACCTCAATACTTGGGTAAGAGAGATGACCTGAGTTGTATAAGTGGTTAGATGCCTTAGTGGTGCCTAGACCAAGGTTCGCATGGCGTTTTAGAGCGTGACACGACCCATTGGGTGGGAGCTCCGCCATGGCATACATATCATACTGTATGTGATTGTCGACCAGTTAGTAGAGTGGCATATATCCTTCCCTCTATGTCACTGTGTGAGCACTAACCCTTTTTTTTTTTTTTATGCCCTCGACTTAGAACTACATTATGAAGTAGAGGTCCAAAGTAACTAACTTAGCGTGTATCTCAGGGTCATGAGAAAATACGATCTCGCGGAGCATGTCTAGTAAAGTGCTTGGACCGATACAGATTAATGTGAGGGGCTGAGGAAGATGTTTCGATAGCACACCATGAAAGTCTTGTGACTCATTGCCCGGGCGGTTATCTCGGTTGTGTTACTTGAGATAATCATGAGTACAAGAAATATTGTAGAGTCAAGTCCTGTGATTACAGGAGGGAGATTTGTGATACTTGATCCGATGTGTGTTGAAACGTCTGGGGCATATACGCTTTAGTCAGTGATGTGCTATGTTAGTTGGGTGGTGACTTAATATAGCATTCCTGCATTGTGATTTTTTCATCTGGTCGCACGCTCCATTACCCGTATGAAGAGTAGAATGTATATGAGAGAAAATTGGCCAATGTGGCCAAGTGGGAGATTGTTGCCATGTGGTGTGTCCACATTGGCCGGTTCTAATTTGACTCAATCCATATGAGATGTGGATTATGATCGGGATTTATCCTTATAGGTTAAGGATAAAGGATAGGATTTATCCTTATGGGTTAAAGATAATGATATGTTTCTTATAGGTTAAGAAACATATCTTAACCCATATCCTAACCATATTCTGTTTATCTCTACGTGAGTAAGGGAATATCCTAAGGAGTCCTAATAATCAATAAATAGAACCCCTTCCCTCATACGTTGAATATATACGAGATACGATACACAAGAAGAAAATATGATCTTCTTCTTCCTCATTCTCTCTCTACGTTCTCTCTGGGTTTCCACCTTCGTTCCCGGGGTTTTGGAGTGTGGACATAGAAGAGGACTCTGGTAGCCCTCTTCGCATCCGATCCGATCTGCAACCAGGAATTTCGTGGAGAATCCAGAATTACCAAGAAGACAAGGACGATCCAAGAAGGCTGGTAAAACAAGCTAGCTAATCCAATTCCGGTTCCTGGATACGTTGGCTATCCAGTTTGTAAGTTTTTGCTGCCCTATAAATCCATCACCTATGTAACTAATGGAGTTACAACTCCTTTGCTATTGCATTCATGTTTTTTTTCATATTGAGTTAGCATACGAAAGTTAACTCCTAGTAATTAATTTGAGATTAATTAATTGAAACCTATAAGGGGTGATGCCTATATATAGAGGGATGTTCTACTCTTTGTAATATATACCAATATATGAAGACACCAACACAAAGATCAAAAAGACTAAAAAACTATACTACTTGAGAGAGAAAGTGGTCAAAGAAAAGGTGTTCTTTTTTGTGGAGCTTTGGGCTCATCTACTTGTGCAGAGTTGGTGAAGCCACACGACGAGGGTCGAGCCGTTGTATCCTGGAGAGGACAAGTCAGTGTTCTGCTGCATCGGTTTGAAGGCTTTGCCTACCGCAGAGGGCTTGAATCTCCTTAAAGAGAGCGAGATATCTGTGCCTCGGCTTGATCGACTCGTTGATACTTTTCATATTTTATTGTAGTCTAACCTCTATTTTGTGTATTTACACCAACAGAAAGTGCTGGGTATATTTCTAGGAGGAGAGGCCGGATGGGAGGTTATTAATGTGGATGGACTTGGGAGGTTGGGAGTGGAGAAGCCTAGGCTGCTCTTTAATTGCCTAGGGATGCAAGCCTTTATTGGGAACCGTTGGTGGGCCTTCTTTCGGGGAACGGGCCCTAAATTCTCGTTGGGCCTTCGTGAAGTTTTGAAACACGTGGGCTCCTTGCCAGACTCCTATGGACCTTGGACGTCAGGATTCTCATTTGTAGGATGGTGTACCACCTGTGGTGATTTTAAATTGGGTGGCTCTAACCTTGAGCTAGCAACTTTGGGAGCGAAGATGAACAGGCTGCATGATGAACCTATCTTGGATCGTCCTCTTCATAGGGGAATGCCTGCTGACAATCTGAGTGAGACGGGAGGGGTGAGGTAATCCTTGATGCCGAGCTGACCGTCATGGAGACGGTAATGTGCTTGCCTCCTTTACGTGCTATCCAACGATTCACAACCAGGGACTCCACTCTTATCCTGACTAAAGCCATTGCTAGGAAAGCGAAGTTAAGAGAGGGGCCCGAGACAGTCACTGAGAGAACTCAGGCCAGGACTATCAAGACGAAGATCAAGAAGAAAGGCAAGCTTTGCGGAGTGCAACTTGACGATACTGAGGTGAACTCCTTTAAGGAGTTCATTTGAGGCATGTTCTAGGTAGGGAAGTAGGAGGGGGCGGGGGAGGGGGGGAGGGTAGGGTCCGCGGCTGGATTTTTTGGAGCTTTGTGGTTGCTAGTAGTGATCCTTAGAGGAGTGTTTGTGGTGGTAGGGTTTGTTTTGTTCTTGAATGTTTAGAGTTTGTAGTTGGAATGTTAGAGGGCTTAACAACCCCTCGAAGAATAGTGCTGTTCGTTCTGTAATTTCTACTTTGCACAATGTTGTGATGTGTTTGCAAGAAACTAAGATCCAATATGTTTCATGGTCCTTCTTATGGAGCTTTGCGGGGTCTTATCAGGATAACGGCATTATATTGAGGCAAATGGAACCTCTGGGGGATTGACCATGTGTTGGAGCTCTAAGTTCTTTGAGTGTAGCGATGCCTTAGTACGCAACTACTCTCTGACACTACGTCTCTGTCATCACTCCGGGGGAAAGTGCTTATTTGTTACCAATGTTTACGATCCTCCTACGTAGGAAGGAAAATACCTTTTTTGCTCAAAGTTACTTCAACTAAAAGATAACTGTGTGGGTAATTGAGTAGTCTGCGGCGACTTCAACTTTACCGGGTCGCAAGAAGAACGAGTGGGAAGGATGTGGAGCGATAGAGCGACCAAAATGTTCAATGACTTGATATATGATCTAGCGCTGATCGATCTGCCCATGATAAACTCGCAGTACGTCTGGTCGAGTATGCAGCGAATTCTGACTCTAGCGAGACTTGATCGCTTCCTCGTTTCAACTGAATGGAATTCGACTTTTCCGCTGACGGAGGTTGAGGCCTTACGTAGAATAACTTCGGATCACTGTCCCATCTTGATGTCTACAGGCAGAAAACAGAAGCACAAGTGGAAAAATTTCAGATTTGAGGAGATGTGGCTAAGATGTGAGAATTTTATCGCGAATGTACCCGTTTGGTGGAACGAGGTCATGGATAGAAACTCGGGGGTCTTAATTTTCACGGCAAAGTTAAGGCATTGTCGCAACATGATTAAAAAATGGTGCGCTTCTCACTTCTATAGCATTAAGGGAACTAAGTTAAGGCTCATGACGGAAATCCAAAGTTTAGATAAGATGGAAAAACTCTTTGTACTTACACCTGAACTCTTCGAAAAAAGGACGGAGATGAAAGCCAATCTAAACAGGGTGATGGACGACGAGGAGATACTTTGGAAAACCCGTGCTAAACACAGGTGGTTGAGGGAGGGGGACAGAAGCACTAGATTCTTCCAAGCCTAAGCTAATGGAAGAAAAAGGTCTAACGGGATAGGCATGGTCGAAGTTGATGGTTGTACATACCAATCGAAAATGGAAAAGAAATCATATTTTTATCGAAAATTAAAAGAGATTTTCTCTCCTTTGAACGCCGACCAAACTAACTTCGGGGACTGGAGTGAGCTCTTTCGCAGGCGGCGCCTATCCGAGTCGGATCGTCTAAGTCTGATAGCTCCCTTTACCCTAAAGGAGATCATGTGTTCAACTTTTCAGCTAGGAGGTGACAAAGCGCCAGGACCTGATAGGTTCCCTCTGAGCTTCTATCAAACCTTTTGGAACACTCTGAAGGATAATATATGGAGAATTTTTCGAGATCTACACGGGGTAGCTGCTTTACAGGCCCTATCGACTACACTTATTTATGCCTTATTCCCAAAAAAGAATGAGCTATGACGGCTAACGACTTTAGACCGATAAGCCTCCTGAACGGGATACTGAATATTATCTCTAAAGTCCTAGCAAATAGACTGTCACCATTTCTGCATAATCTGATCTCACACACCCAATATGCTTTTTTTGAAAGGAAGGAATATTTCAGACGCCTTCGCCACAGCTTGCGAGCTAATAGGGTGGAGCAGCATGACCAAGTTTGAGGGGGTTGCAGTGAAAGTAGATTTCGAAAAGACCTACGACAGGATAAGCTGGACCTTTTTGCGTAGAGTAATGGAATTGTGGGGGTTTGATACCATATGGTGTGGATGGATAAAATAATGTGTAGAAAATACCAAGTGGCGATACTAGTAAATAGGGAATCGACTAAATGGATTAAGACTAAGAGAGGGGTGAGGCAGGGAGACCCCCTCTCCCCCTATCTATTCTTGATGGCGGCAGAGTGCCTAGCCCGAATGACTGAAGAGGCAGCTCGAAATAATCTTATCCTAGGGGTCGGTCCGTCTGTGGAGTGCAAGATTGACCTCATCCAATACGTTGATGATACGCTTTTCTTCTGCGCAACTAGAAAGAAGTTTTTGAGCAACCTCAAGTTCATTTGGTACTTATTCGAATGGGCTTCCGGTCTCAAGATTAATAAGAGAAAAATTGAGATGTTCTACACAGGCAGAAAAGAGAACAAGGCAGTCAGGCTCGCGAACATTCTGGAGTGTAAAGTTGGAGCCTTCCCTTCTAAATATCTTGGGCTATCATTGTCTGACAAATCGTTGAAAAAAGAGGTTTGGAAGGGAGTCTTTAATAGAATACAGAGAATGATTGATGGCTGGCAGGCGAAGCAGCTATCTAGGGGTGGCAAGCTTACGCTAGTCAATGCAACTCTAATCAATCTACCTCTCTACCTGTTTTCTATGTTCAAAGCATCAAAATAGACCATCAAGCGTATAGAGGCCCTTAGAAGGGATTTTTTCTGGACCGGGGGTTTGAAAGAAATTGGGATAGAGTCTTTAGTTGCATGAGAAAACGTGTGTAGGAGTAGGAAGGAAGGTGGTTTGGGTATTTTAGATCTTACTGCGATGAACAATGTCCTCCTAACCAAGTGGTGGTGGCGATTCCTCACGATGCCGGAGCTCCAATGGAATAAACTTATTAGATCGTTGTACTACATTCGAAGAAGACCTCTTTTGGGAGGGGCGATCTTTTAGGCCAGGTGGAAAAATATTCTCAGCACCAGAGAGTTCTTCAAAGAAAGGGTGTCGTATGTATTAGGGAATGGGAGATCCATAAATCTATCAAAGGATAGATAGTGTGGAGAGGTAACACTACAGTATCTATTCCCTGACGTGTTTGACAGAGTTGAGAAGAAAATGCTAGATATCTGTGAGTGTTTTGACCGCAATAGAAAGATCTGGGTTAAAAATTTAATGGGTACGGACCGGCTGGGTGCACCGATAGTAGACACAGCCTTGAACTCAATGAACTTTTGGAGCATTTTAGAATTGGACAAGGACCTGATGGAGTGGCGTGGCGCTAGAATGCAAAAGGTGTTTTTACTGGTAAGTCTGCTTATGCCGTGCTTAGCGACGGAGGCTTAAGGGACAACTGTTCGAATTAAATCTGGAAACTTCGACTACCGACTAAAGTTCACATCTTTGTGTGGCTGATTCTCAAAAAATGACTTTTGACAACCGACAATCTATTTAAAAGGGGATGGACGGGGAACACACTTTGTGTGTTTTGTGGCACTAATTCTGAAACCGTTGATCATCTATTTACGAAGTGTGTATCACTAGATTTGTGACGTGGAAGGTGTCGGATGACTTGAGCAATTAGGACATGGGCGACGATGCAAAATGCTTATGGGAAAAGTTGATGACTCGAGTTGGATCCAGGTCGATAAACGTGAACTTGGCCCGCCAGTCGACTATCTGGTGGGCGATCTGGTCAATTAGAAATAAAGTGATATTTCAACATATAGTTACTGACCCCCTACTTGTCGTTAGCTGGGTCAATAGCCTAGCTACATAGTGGGGGAGGGTCGGGGGCCAGATTGGTGGGTGCGATGCTTCCTCGAAGAACGTCACCCGTTCGGATTCTTCGTGATCGATTTTTTATTTTTTTTTTTTTTCTTTTTTGAGGCCTAGTTGTCTCATTCTTTTTGTCTAACTCTATTTTTTTATTAATGAAACAGATGATGTGCTATTTTTTTTTTTTTTACAAAAAAATAAAAAAACAAATTGAATGTCATCAACCACAAAAAATAGGCAATGTGGCAAATGAATTTATGCGGGCCGATGAATGAAAGTGAAATTCTGCAATCCAAAGTATAATAGATTGGTTCTGAAAATCAAGATTATAAGATAAAAAAATGTAGAAAATTTATCTGAATTTAGAAATATCAATGATCACGAATATCCAATATGTAAATCCAGATCTATATGAAACAATTTTAATATAGAAATAGTTTTAAATTTTTTGTAATGGAGATTAAAGATGAAAACCCAATGGCTCACCTGTGATGGATATTTAATATCTTAAATAAATTCTGGCATAGATTTAGTCAATGCTAAAAGAAAATGATTTTTTTTAATAGAAATAAAAGATGCAAGACTCGGACCAAATGCATAATGTAACCTTGAAAAAATTAATATTTTACTGCTGACTAGGAAAAAAATAAAAAAATAAATATTTAATAATGATAATAATAATAATTTATTATTATAATAATTATTTTTATTATTACTATACTAAATATCACAATTGATATAACTAAAAAATATATATAATATAAAAATATAAGTAAATAAAAATAATAAAATAATAGTCAAAAATATCTCGATCGATAATATAAAATAATTTTTTATAATATTATTGTTTACATGAATATTTTTTATTTAAAACGAAAGATAATACAAAAAATATAAAAATCAAGAAAAGAGAAATAATTTCTTTTAAAGTGTAAAATATAAATTTATGTAAATATTATTAAGTTATTTTTTTCTCTAATCTATTAAAAAAAAATAAGACTAGATTAAAAAAAAAAAATAGATTAAATTTTTTTTTTTTTTTATAAGGCTACACGTATGTATGGCATTGTCTTCAAGACTTGTAGATTTGATTGTGGTTTTTATATATTCCCAAAATTGGTCACTTTTAACTGATGTTAAATACAAATAGATTCGATTATGGGGATAAAAAATAAAATCTTCATGAATTCGCTTTGGACTGTGGTTTTAGTTAAATGGAACCGAATTCAAAGCCAAAACCATAGTTGTTTAGAAACCCATGCATGCAATCGGACCGTGATCTATTTTGATATAAACCATAAGTTATTTTAATATGGCTAACTAATTTTTAAACATTAGGCTTGATTATTCTGTCTGGATTATAGACAATCTTGTCAAAATTACTAAGTTTGATTGATTCAGTCTGTAATCTGGTCAGTAATATAATATTACAAATAGTGTAGGATTATTTTAAAAATATTATCGAGCTGGTGATGAGTAACTCGTATTATTAACATTCCGTTATCTTGTATATTATATAAAGATTACAAGTTTAGCGCTTCAATTCTTTAAACTCTTTCAATACGTCATTTTTAAAATTTTAATTTAAAATTTAAATTATCAAATTTTAAATTTTAACATTTTAACTTATCAAACTTTAAATTTTAAATTTAATTTTAAATTTTAAATTTTAAATTTAAATTTTAAAATTTTAATTTTAATTTATATTTTAAAATTTTAAATTTATACTTTTATTTTAAATTTTAAATTTTTAAATTTCAAATTTATATTTTAAATTAAAATATTGAATTTTATATTATTTTAAATTTAAAATTTTAATTCAAAATTTTAAATTCAAGTGTAAATTATATTAAATTATAGTTTAGTAAAAAAATAATATTAAATTTGATCAGGAGCAATTTTGAAAAAAAATATCCTTTATTGTTAGTATTATTGAATTTTATAAAATAAATTAAATATAAAAATTTTATATACACTGCAATTTAATATTAAATCAAACACGCTAATCTAGCATTAATAGTAATCTGACTCAAAATTTTAAAATATCTAATTATGTTGAAATAATATGTAATATTATATAAGGAAAATCAAACATGCCGTAAGTCACATTATCATAAATAAAAATAAAAAAAAAAAAAAAAAAAAAAAAAAAAGTCTAAACCATATTTTTCCTGGTATGCAAGTAAAATCATATTTAGTTTAATATATTAACTATAATACATGTTAATAATGCAAAGAAATAATAGACAAAGAAAAAATCAAATCAGTTTCGATGATATTCTCCCCTTTGCTTGATCCTTCACAAAAAAAAAAATGGATTTCATTTCTTGAAACATCAAGAAACTTTTAGAAAATGATTTTATCAAAGTTAGAACCCTAAATAAATATCCACTCACCTCTTCTCTATTGCAAGCCAAATGTAAGACAGATGGTTTCCTCTTTCTTTTTTTTTTCAGAAAAAATGGTTTCCTCTTTCTCCTGGAGTTTCCTTTTGAAGCTCTCTACCTTTTCCAAGCTTCAAAAGAGATGATCCCAAGCTCCAAGCCCCCCAACAATGGTGGCTAGGGTTTCTTTCTTTCTAGAGAAAGAAGAAGAAGAGAAAGGTGGAGAGTGAGAGAAATGGGGTGGATAGATAGGGTTTGGCTAGTGATAAGCGTTTATATAGAAGTGCGATAATAATACATAACACCGCTAACAACTTTTATTTGCAAACAGATAAAACACAATATGTACGCAAGGTTTCGGGCACCCGAACCCGTCGTAACTGTGCTCGGTCGAGGAATCAAGCGCCCGTTGGCTCCGCCGCCCAAAAAACGCTCTCAGGAGAAAGGATTCGAAGTCCATTCGAACGCCTACAATGGTCCGTTCGAAAGTTTTTCCAGGCGTCACTACCCTATGTGTAGTAAAAAATCCGCTCTTGGGTTGGAAGTCTGAAAGTTAACGGGCGCCCGCAGGTGGAGTCCGAAACAACATCCGGAGACCCGCAAAGTATTCCAAGCGTTCCAATCCTAGATTCCTCACCAACCAACTCAATGGATGATGATCAACTGTCTCTAGTGCAAGTGGCAAAGAGCTTGTTGATTGATACTCGAGACCCGAGTTCGAAACCTAGTTGCTTCATATTTTCAGCTAAATTTATTTAAAAATAAACGAAATTGTTAGCCTGCTAATTTTCTCTCAAAAAAAACTCCCGTTGTTCTGAACATCCGAATTAGTCTGAAACTCAGGTTTCTGAGATTTGATGTACAGTTTCGATCTGAATTGATCCTAATTCAATCCAAATTTGATCTAAACCTCTGAAAATCTATTTTAATCATTTCTAACATGATTTAATCCTTACATTATCAATTTAGTTAAAATCCAGTACAGTACATTAGGCATGAAATGGGCTTCATCGGACCTTATCTTAAAGGGGAATATTACTTTACATTTACAGCAATCTTCTCATATTCATGTCAGTCTGTCGTTGCCTCACCAAGGTGTTCAATCAATACCCACATTAGAATAATCAACATAGAGAAGCAATCAAATGTTTATAGCGACAAAAGATTTGATGTTTGATATTTGAGATTCTGAGTTCGAAACTCAGTTGCTTTACATTTCCAGCTAAGTTTATTTCAAAATAAACAAACTTTCTCTCTCTCAAAAAAAAAAAAAAAAAAAAAAAAAAAAAAAAAAAAAAAAAAACATAAAGAAGCATTAGACCCTCCTCTATACCGACCCAGGCTTGTAGAGTATATTTTGTTCTAATTCCTATAATTGAAACTTTTTGGCCCCTAACAAATTTTTCATGACCGATTTCATTAGTACTAGTGTAGTGACCCGTGCGATGCAGCGGGCAGATATTATTATAACTAAATTTATATTCAATCTATCACAACAATATAAACAAATTATTCTAAAATTTCAGTATAGATCAATCCAATATTAAATTACGGAATGAAATCATGCTACGACGAATTTAGAGCACTCATCAGGATCTCGTCCTTTTAGAAGAGGTTGGAGATGAGCACCAAAGATTCGGAGGGCCTATGGAGGAGAAAATTTTTGAGGCGAAATATCAAAACACCGCCATGCGCACGATCCTCGTCACGGTTTGCTCGAAGCCGCTCTCCGTGGCCTCCCCACTCCCAGCGCTAATGGTCGTGGCCTCTGCCGCTGCCGCCTATATCTCAGGAATTCGAATTCATCGACTTCTGTAAGAGATTAAACATCGAGAGCGTGGTAGAAATGACATGTGGATGGGAGAGAGATTGAGAGGGGATTGGGAGAATGCGAATGGGCTAGTTTGAGAAAGAGAGTGGGGGAGAAGATGAGGACACGTCGGGTGAAAAATTAAAGTGAGGGAGAAGATAAGGGGACGTCGGGTGAGAAAATAAAAAGAGTGGAAAAAAGATGAGAGGACGTCGGGTGAGAAAATAAAGAGAGTGGGGGAGAAGATGAGAGGACGTCGGATGAGAAAAAAAAAAAAGACGGTAGATAAAATAAAAAATAAAAAATAATATCACATCAGTATAAGTGTCCGAAATTAATATAGAGTTAATAGATTTTTGGAACCACTTCCAGGTGGCCACCATTGTACCTCTATAAGCTCTGGTACGTGTCTACACTGCCTACTATGGTGTAATTTTAAGGTAGCAGCTATCCTCAGAGGCACAACAAATAGGACATGAACAAGAGAGGAAAAACGTTAATTAAGAACATAAAGCACAACGAGCAGCAGAATATAATAAAAGTGGAGTCAATTACAGTCGAAGTAAAAAACTAACATTCTTCTTCAAGCAGTAAACTAATAATGTTGATATTGCTTTAAAAGCTCAATGTTAATGAGATCTACCTGTCATCTAATTGCTCAAAACCTTCTGAAGGTCAAAAGCAAAGGTAAAGTATTGCACCCTAAAATACTTGTATATATAGCCATAAATATAGTTCCAGAAAATAGTACCTTAACTTGAGAATGACCTTGTTCTTCAAGGTTTTGACCAGGTTTGTTCCTGTAGAGCGCGTAATCCCAAACTCTTCCTCAGTAGACTACATTCTTCCCTCCTGGAGTGAGCAGCATCAATAAGAGGAATGAATCTTTTATTTTTCCATGTTTAAGAAATGCCTACTGGACCCTTCGACTAATGTAGTTAACTATCATACTGTTGTGAACACCATATATTGTTCAGAGGGGAACTTGTAAAATGATAATACAATGTAGCAGATAATGGAAATTACACTTGAGTGCAGTTCATCAAAGTGTAACTAAGCTAACAAAGTAACAGAGTTTCTACAATCACAACTAATATTTAAACAAAATCTGCAATTTACAAACTTAATGGATGATTTGGCTTTGGAAGCATAAGAAACAGGACAAAAATCAGCTTCAGATGAGCTTGTCTTGCAGCCAAATGTCCATGAAAAATGCAGTTTTTTATTATATTGATAATAAATCCCTACTCATTATTGCAGTTGTTTTGTTCCACAGTTTTTGTTCTTTTTAACTAAATGCAAAGAGAAAAATCAGACAGTAAAATTTACCGCTGAAGCAACCCCTAATCATGCAAGTTGATGCTTAAAAAAACTTCAGCAGCTATGATCTTTTTGGATGAGTGAATTTTTAACTCACTTAAAAAATTTTAAATTGAATTTCATGTAAAACCCAAAACTACGGACAATAGCGCAACACAACAGGCAACACATTGCGAGCCTCCAAACTAAAACTATCAACATCTCAAGGAGCGAATCATCAACTCAAAGCACTAAACTCAATGGATTGAAGTGAAATATTCCCAAGATACAAATCTTTAACATGTTGGCTGCACAAGCCAATTCGTTTTCCATTCAAACTAGCATGAATTGATACCGCGAAACCTGTCTTCCATCCAGGAAACCGTTGCTTCTCCTTCTCATGAAGTGTGTACATACTTGGTGAAGCATTCATGCATCCCATAACAAAGCAATTGATTACACGAGTTGGAACCCTAACCCTAGATAAAGAAAGTAAACATAAACCACTATGAGAAATACCATACATCAAAGCTTCATCATCATGAGAGATACGAGAGTCACAACCAATCAATTTCATTTCAGTCTCTAAATCATCTGCTGTTAGAATTCCATGTTGATCCAATTCAAAACGCTTCTCTATTAAAACTTCATGCATTCGGTACTTGGCTGCTAATGTCCTAATGCACGATTTCCTAACACAGTCAACTATTAAGAGTTTAATTTCTTCAAAATTGTCAAAACCAGAATACCATTTAAGCCACCGTTTAACTAATCCAGAAAACCAGTTTATGATTAGAGTGTCGTCTTGTAAGACGAGGGCAGAGACATGTCTAGAGAACCCCTCAATGTTCACCAATCCATAGCGATAAAGGCTTTTTTTCATGCATTTAATAGGTGCTTCCATCTTAGTAATAATATTTTCAGTGGTAGTGGAGCTATTTAGCAATGCAAGGGTAGCAGCTGACTCTGACAAAACATATTCTTTGGCCTTTATTTGGAAGTTATAGAATGAGTCTCTCAAATCTTGTGGTAGTGCTGGTTCAGCGATTTGTTTGGACAGAAGAACGTCTTCATTTGCTTTAGTTTTTGCTTTAACATCTTGCATCCAGATGTTCAGTAAGGACTTGAACCAGTGGTCAGTTTTCATTCCCTCTTTACGAAATTGAGAAATATGATCCAACAATGGAGTGCTTAGACCGAGTTGCTTGATCTCAGATTCCTTGATCCTTCTTAAACCATGTGCAAGCCACTTCTTGCCTATTCTTAGATTCATACCATCCCATATTTCCTGCTTCTGAGAAGCGAAAAGCGAGACCTTGTCCTTCAATTTGTGCACAGTTTTTAATGCAGTACTTTCTTTTTCAGTCGTTCGGACAACTGTACCGGCAAATTGTAAACTGCAGGAATTTTTACCGACTGTCATTAGATCCACTTTGTCTTCCACATCCAAGAAAAGTGAGTTGTTCAAGTAAGCTATAACTTCAGTTTTTACATCTTGTGCAACATCTTTGGATCCAAAAATTGCAATAAAAATCTCATCCATATATCTACATGCAAATATTCTTGTCTCTGCACCATCATTTGCTTGCTCCACATTCTTATCATCTCTATCTTTTATTTGCCTTTGAAACCAGCGGCGTAAGTTTGAGCCATCACCATTTTTAACATTATTTTTATCTGAACAAAGGGCTTCATATCTCATGCTTATTCTGAACAATTCACGGTCTAAAGCATCAAGATAGATGTTCATAAGGATCGGTGATAGGACACCTTCTTGAGGAAGCCCATGCCCCTTGGGATAGCCTCCAAACACCAAGTTGAGCACTCGGGCGTTGAACAAACTCTGGATGAAGCTGATCAAGCGAGAATCTTCGATCTTCTCCTCGAATTCTAAAATGAGCTTAGAAAGAATTATCCCATTAGCCTCTTTGTTCATAGGAACTGTAAAGCACCAATCCGGTCTTGCAATCTCTTCGCAGATAAATCTAAGAGCCGATCGGCACCCTCTTCCACTTCTGCAACCGTGAGAAATCTTAGAGAAGTGAGGCCTAAATACCACCTCAAGAACTACCCGTATTGCTTCTTGAATTACTTTCAGCCTTAACCTAGGAAGGACCAAGCACTCTTTCCTGCTACTCTTTGCGATTATCACTGCAGTACTACCTTCGATATCAAAATCCCCACTTTCAAGCTGCCCGGCTAAGGAATTAAAACAAATATCATGTTTTCTAGAAGCCAAATCAACATTCGAGTTAAGGCAGATAATATCATAAGCATCACGGAGAGAATCGGGATTGGCAACCACATTACCCATAAGATTGTGAAACTTCCCGTTTAGAAATTGTGCCTTGACCTTCTTCTTAATCCGGAGCTCGATCAATCTCTTCTGCTCCATCCGCGACAAGGGCTTTTGCCTGTCTACGGTGAAGGATTCTTCTTGAAGGCAAGCTAAGCTCTTCGCTAACGAGATTGGCACCCTGCCCGCGTGTTGTCTTTGTGTGAGATCCTTTCCAGCCTCTTCAACTTCATCGAGCAAGAAATGCGCGTTGTAGGATCGAGACACTTCACGACATTTTCCTAACGCATCAATAAGAAAGAAGATCTTAATTACACTGGAATACTAACTACATTTGAGCTAGACAGCAAAAACTATGAAAGAATATACAAAATAAGGCTGTAGATTACCAAAATAAACTGCCAAAGAGTTGGATATACTGCTAACTCTTGGAAAAAAATGGGTTGCTCTATTGTGGCTTCTTATGCATGCCCCCAACCACATCTCATTATTTAGGACCTGTTTGGCAACTCCAGAAATTAAAAACAGGGGTTATATTCCATTGTAATAGGTTGGTACCAAATCCTAAATACGCTAGGATTTTTTTATCCTATTTTTCAGTGTTTGGATAAAATACGATATTTTTCACAGGATTGGAAAAACAGCCAGTTTTTCAAAAACTAGCCGTTAGTTTTTTTTCAAAAACTAGCCGTGAGTTTCAAAAATTAAAGCGTCTATAAGTGCTCATAGCTAATCCAAAATTTGCCAAAAAAAAACCCTATCATTTCTTCTTTCTCTTCATATTCAATATATTCAACTTTTTCCATTCAATATGTTCAACTGCTTTTATTTTTGTATAAAAATCATGGAATTAAGTGGTTGGAGAAGGATTCAACAAAGTGATGACGAGTTCATGGCAATTATTTTTCCTATTATGGCTAGCAATGTAATAGGCAGGATGCCCATCCACACTTCAATTCTATCTGAAGCAAATTATGTTAACGAAACTCTTCATGATTATGAAAGTAGATACAAAAGAGGGTTTTGAATGGAAGCCAATGTTCCAAAATACGATATGCGGTTTTTATGCGGTTACCCACCGCATAGTGCATATGCAGTATCCGGACACATATGCAATCCAGCTATTAAAATATAAATAAATATTTACATGTATTAAAAAAATATAAGTACTTCCTAAAAAATGCTTAATAAATAAAGTAACAATTCAAAATTCATAAATTGAAATAATTAAGTTTTAGTAACAGACCTCATGTGCCCCCTCAACTTTATTTTGATTGATTGAAATCTTCTTGGCTTTTATTTTTTAAAAAAATTTGATTGAATGATTTTAGTATTTTACTCAATTAATTAAATTGGATGTTTATAAAAAAATTTAAAATCATAAATTTCTTAGTTAATTCTATAGTTTTAATATTTTAATTACTTTTTGGCAAATAAATTTTAATTCAGTTAATAACTAACAAAGTAATTAAATGTTAACAAAATTATCAAGTTTTAGACAAATTAGAGTAATTCAAATAAAAAATTAACTTAAAATGTTATTGTCAAGGGGACCTTTCCAAAATGACCTACCCTATTTTGTCCAACTCAGTGCCATGGTGGAAAAACAATTAGAAAACGGTGAATAGTTCACCATCTTTAATAAAATTTAAAAGGCAGTAAATTATTTACCGTCTTTTTCTTTAGATAGAAAGTGGTAAATGGTGCACCTTTTCTTTCTATTTCTTATAAAGAATCCTCACGACCAAATAAAAATTCCAATAAATCATATACAATCTTACACCCCAAAAAATCCTAACAACCTATCAGTACAATCCTAACAATCAAACAGAAATTTCAATAATCCACATACAATCCTCACAACCTTAAAAAAATCCTCACAGCCAATACAAAACAATGACAACAATATGAAAACAGGGAATAATTCACCGTTTTTTAAAGACGGTGAACAATTCACCGTCTTTCTCATTTTTATCCAACATGCCACTGAGTTGGCAAGAAGAGGGTTAGTTAGCCAAATAAAATTTTAGGAGGGTCATTTGACCAATTATAAAATTTTTAAGGACTATTTTATAAAGGGACTTTTGCTTATTTACCCCTAACAACTATTCAAAATTTTCAAATTTACCCTAAAATTATCAAAATACCCTTTCTAAAACCCAATCCCAATAGTAAAACATAGGAAAAATGGGGATATTTGAAGGAATTTTTTAAAATCAACAAGGATATTTTGGTCCTCCAGAGATAAATAATATATTTTTGAAGTTTTGAGGGTATATTAGACATTATCCCTTTTATTAAAAAAGTCCAAAGAGAGATCAAGGGTGTAATGGTGTATGTAATAGGGCTATCAACGAGTTGAACATGGGCGAGCTAGACCCAGCTCAAGCTCGGCTCGAAAGTGTTGAAGGCCGGCTAGTGCTCAGCTCGAGTTCGTGACGAGCTCAAAAAGTCCAGCTCGTGATCAGGTCGCAATTTATTCAAGCTAGCTCGTGGTCTGCTCATTAGCTTGATTAATCAATGCAACCTCGTTAATTCATTTAACTTGTTAGCTCGATAGCTCTTGACTCGACTCGTTGGTTCATGTTTATGTTCGACTCGTTAGCTCGATTAGAAATTAAAATACATTTTAAATGTAAAAGACATATTAACAATAAAGAATAGATAGAAAAATAAATTAATCTGCAACAAATCACAACAATTTACAAGTAAACACAACAATACAAAATCTATTACTCTATAACACATTGTCCAAATAAAAACACATTACAATACTACAATTTAAAATGTATTTTAAAATAAAAAACATTAACAACAAAGAGTAGGCAGAAAGAAACCAATATACAGTAAATCGCAACATAATAATTCAAAACCCATCAAAATTTAACACATTGCCTAAATAAAAGTTACAACATAATTAAATTTGACACATCCTAATTTAACACATTGAAAGTTAGGATTAAATGCCTCATACAATATTTTGAACCATGTGTGCTCAACCATCGTAAATGGATATTCATGAAATATAATCATCTTAGCCATTATTTCTCGAATTTTAAAGTTGTTGTAAGATGCACCAGTCCCACTATAGACAAATGGAAATCCTACCCTATTATCTAGAGCTTCACTCGGTGTAAAATTGATTAAAACTTGATCTTAAGGCTGATTTTTCAAGTAAAAACACTCATTCATATGCATTTTTAGTTATGTGGTGGTGCCCGTCTTTGGTTTTGAATACTTCTTTTTACAATATGTGCATCTGATCTTTTTCACTACAGTTTTTTTCTCAAGAACTTCTACTTCAAAACATTCCCAAACCTTAGAAATTTTTTTTACAACTTTTCTTTCCTTCTAGTTCATTTTCAATCTCTTCCACATCATTATTATCAATTGTTTCATCTTTCTCTTGAGCATCATATGGTTCATTAGTGCCAACAATAGATGCCGACTGCCGAGATGAGTAAGGATGTGGCAAACTTGAAGACAGAACTAAAAAATTTAAATGGAGACAGACAAATAAGTACTTATTAAAGAACAGTAATATGAAAATAAATAAATAAATATGATTTCATTAAAGAAAGAAAGAAAGTTGAATTGACATGAGATTCATTAAAATAGGGAACTACTTATGGGCTATGTGATTCATTCAAATAGGAAACTACTTATGGCAAACTTCTTACATTCCAAATATAATTGTACAAAACATGTGAATCTATAAGCATTCAACGAAAACATTCAATGAAAACATACAACTGTGATGTATTCAATTCTAAAATTCCTATTCATACAGCTACCGTCCGTATATGATCAAACATTCAAAACTGTAAACTCCTATTCATACAGCTATTATATATGATCGAATTCAATGAAAACATGTGAATTTACAACTATTATAATGATGTATTTGATTCTAAAACCAAAGAGTGAAGAGAAGACGACAAATAATTTTAGTATCAGAGGTAGTACATGCATGGGTCTACAACTTTATGATTTCTGCATCAAATTAATCCAAATTGAAACTTAATAAGTCCTCTAAGTAAACTTACTGATTCCTGCCTGCCTTTCTTCGAGTTATCCCTTTGTTCAACTTAAGATGTCTTCAAGTTCTTTGAATGTCTTTCTATTGCCGGAAAGATCAGATTCCAGCTTGTTGTAAGCGATCCTCAACTTCAAAGAAATGCTGAATGATAAATACAGCCTTTAAAATGGAAAAGAGATTTCAATGACTAAATTAGAAAATTTTGGAAATAATAAACCAAAAGAAAAAAAAAAAAAAAAAAAAAAAAAAAAAAAAAAAAAAAAAAAAAACTATCAGTGAATGAAATTTAAACTAAAATAATCTCTTTGATTGTTCAATAGAGAAGGGTAAACTAGTCGAATAATCAGAATCAGAATAAAACAATAAATCACAAACTAATAGATATGTGAGTAGCAACAGTGAACATATGCTGTCAAAGGAGATACTAGAAATACATACTGAGCACTAAACTCATGAAAGCGCCAAGCTCGAAGGAGAGGACGATGAGCGGAGGGTTGATCTTTCGGTGATGGATGCCGCAAAGGAGGCGCCGCTCGCCTCGTTCGAAAAAGTCGTTGGAGAATTCCCACCGATCCCGCACAATCTACCTAAATCCCTGTCAAAAAATCACACTAGATCCAAATTAGAAGCCGAAAAACGGGATCGAGGTCTCCGAAATCGATCGATTGACGAAGCTAGAGAAGTTGTTGTGCTTGAAATACCTAGGGTGGAGGTCGCGGGCGAACTCGACGAGGCGCCACACAATGCAGGTGGGGAGGCGAAGAGAGATGACTTGTCAACGGCGTGGTTTTCCACGAGCGGCGGCGGCGGCGGAGGGGAGACTAAGGTAGCCTGGTCGTGACCGGTGAGGCGAAGAGGACGAGCTGGAGGACGAATTGAGGGAGGCGGTGATGCTGGGAGGAATTTTGGTCAGGAAAGATTAAAAGGAGAGTATATATAGAAAATAAAAGGCGAAATGAAAAAATATATATTAAAAATTAAATTGATAAGTAAAAGTAATATGATTATTTTACTTTTGTTCCCCTTTAGTTCAGATATAAATTTAAGAGATATAAATTTTTTTATTTCTGAAATAATTTGCTATTTCGAGATAATTAAGTATAAAAGTTAAATTATGTTTGGTTCAAAAATTAATATTCTCTAAAATAAAAAAAATTTATGTTTGGTTAAAATTATAGAATAGAGAAGAATAGTAAAAAGAGATGATAATTTTTTTATCAAAATATCAATTTTACCTTTACCTTATATATATAAATATAAATTAATTTTAATTATTATAAATTAATTAAAATGATAATTTAATTATTAATAAATTATATCTTATCTAAATAAAATAATTTTTTATATTTTATAAAATATTTTAGTAGATAATAATTAATAAACAAAATTAATAAACATAATGTAAACAAAATATAAAATAACTTTTTATATTTTATATTATATTTTATTAAATAAAATTAGTAAACATAATTAGTAAATAGTATATTTTAGTAAATAGTCTCAGATAGAAAGGTAAGCTTTAAAAAAATATAAAAATAAAAAAAAATAAAAAAAAAATCATTCACTGTTCCTAGGTATAAATCTTATTCCAGGAGGAAGGTGGAATAAAAATTAACAGATTATTCTGAAATAACCCGTTAAGCTAAGAATATTTTAAGCCTTTATCTTTATATTTTTTTTTTTCTCTTATTTGGCAAGAATTGGAGGATAAAAGGGTTATTCCTCTTTTATTTCCCAACCGAACAGGACCTAAAATTATTTTTAAATTTTTTAAAAATGTAAAATATAGGGTTTTAAAAATTAAAGGGAAAAGTAAAAAAATAAGTATTTAATTTTTTTGTATTTTAGCCAAAATAAAATTTTAAAATCATTATCAGTAGATTTTGGTTTAAATATTAAAATTTATACAAATATCTATACAAATTCTATTTGCCGGTTCCTCCGCGCATACGTGGCGTTCTCTCACGCATTACGCTGATGTGGCATTCTTCCGTTGTTTGTATGCTCCGAGCCTAGCGCCGAACCGCCCCGCACCTCTTTTCTCCGAATGCGGAACCGCCTCCCTTCTCTCTCTCTTCCCCAACCCTACTTCCGCACCTCTTTTCTCACTCTACCGCCTTCCTTCTCTACTCTTCCTCTCTTTTCTACTAACTTTCTCCATATTGCTGGCATGGCCCCGACTCTTCTCTTTTTCTCTCTCTAACTCCTAGCTTCGAACCACCCCTCCCTCCTCTTCCTCCGTCTCCTCCGGCGCGACTTGCAAAGCCGCGGTGTAGCTGCGGAGGCCGATGCTACTAGCGACGACCGCGTAGCGCGTGCGCCGATGCGGGGGGCGCCCCCGCGCTGTGCTTGCACTCGCGCGACGGGTTGGTCGGGGGCGATGCGAGATCCAGCTTCCATGTTATAGTATTATTGACCATTGGGGTTCTCCCCTTTTTTTGGCCTGAAGTTTGGATTTTTATGTGTTTTGGATTGGTAATTGCATTAATTAGGGTTTTCTGGCTGTGAGTTTTGGGAAATTGAGTGCGAATATTGGTAATATCCACACTTTTCCCCCCAACTACAAGTTTATCATTGTGAATAGCAAATCCATTAGCAATTTTGGAATTGAGCTTTTCGAACTAATCCCCATTTTCTCTAACAAGCACAATGGTGTTAATATATATATATATATATATATATATATAACCCCTGAAATAGGAGTTTCAAACCAATACAGGGCCTTGGAGTTTGCTTGTGTTATTTCATTTGATGTTTTATGGGTTTTATTTTAATTTAACTTTATTCTTTGCTTAGTGAGAACAGTTTGAGCAGAGTGGGTCGAGGACGCCGCAATGTACACTTCTAGGTAATGTGGTTAAACCTAGTGATGAATTGCTTTTGAAGGTAAAAGTTTTTAATTTTCTTTCTCTACTATATCTGTTGCGGATATGTGAAGATTCATGTTTATTACTACAACTTTTCACCTGCAATTTATTAGAAAATCGAATGACCGCCGCGTCCATCGCGAGGAGCTCCTCCAGAGCCCACTGCCCACCTGTGGCGTCGGCGGCGCGGCGCACGCTCCCGCCGCCGGCGCGCTCACACGACCCCAATCCGGGGAGCCAGCGGTGGATGGCGAAGAAGTCGGAGAGCAGCGCCCACGCCCTCCCCGCCGGCACTCCGGGGAGCCCCCCCGAAACCGCCCCCGACCATCTCGCTCGACAGCCCTCCTCAGCTGCTCCTCCGCCGACGCGCCCGCCATGCTACCCATACCCAAACAAAGGTGAACTTTTTCAGTTTTCGTATTTTTTTTAAAAAAAAGAAAAATCATTATCTCTCTATGTTTTATTTTTCTATTTATTTATTTATTTATTTAGTTATATCTGATACAGTAATTTTAAATTTAACATACCAATATTTTTAAATTTAAAATTTAAACTAATATACACAAATTTCAGTTGAGTCAAAATAGTAATGTGTTAAAAATAGGACTAAAAATATTAGTAGTAAAAATACTATTGTAAAATTCATTACAGAGTACTCTACTTTATAGATTATGTCAGATTTTTCTATTATGAATTTGATAGAAAATATTAACAGATTTTGCAAAATTGTGTCATATTTTGGTATAATAACAGATTTTGGTTAATTTTTCAAAAATGTTGTCAGATTTTGATACTGCTAATATTCAAAAAATATTAACAGATTATTTTTTATGTAATCTTATTTTCTATATTAATATATTTGTAACGACCCGGCCCACTAGCAATAATAACTCGTTGGGCCCAAACCACAGCCCAAAATGCTTAAGCTCAGTTATAATTACTAGTGTCCATGTCTCATATAAACCCAATCACAATTCCATCCACATCTGATGTGGGACTATTGGGGGCGTCACAGACTCCCCCCGTTTAGGCCTGACGTCCTCGTCAGCCCAAACACAGACACAACAGCTCAAGATCACCAGGCAATGTGAGACTTGTCTCGCTAGTCCTGTCATCTAGACCCAGACTCAGCCGAGACTCGCCGCACACTTCCGGCTGGTTATTGGCTCTGATACCAAATGTAACCACCCGGCCCACTAGTAATAATAACTGGGCTTAAGCATTTTGGGCTGTAGTTTGGGCCCAACGAGTTATTATTGCTAGTGGGCCGGGTGGTTACAATATTTTGATTTGATATAGTTAATTTTCAAAAAATATTAATATATTTTGTTACGTAATCTTATTTCCTGAGATTATGTCAGATCTTCCTATTATGAATGTGATAGAAAATATTAACAGATTTTGGTATAATAATTACTCTTTTCATTTTCATGTTATGTGATATTATTTTCTAAAATATTATGTCAGATTTTTCTATCATTAATGTCATAGTTCCTGATATGATTAATTTTTCAAAAATATTGGCACATTTTGATATTGCTAATTTTCAAAAATATATTGACATATTTTGTAAGATTGTATGAGATTTTGGTATAAAATAATTGCTCATTTCTTTTGTTATCATGATATATTGGCATATTTTGTAAGATTGTATTAAATTTTGGTATAAATACTCATTTCTTTTCCTATGTCAGATTTTTTTAGAATAGTGATATAAAATTAATTTTTAAATTAGAGGAATTCTAAAATTCTTTATTCTTTATACATATTAAATATGTTGAATTTGATTATTAATCTATATTTAATTTTTTTAAAAAATATTGATATAAATTAATGACTAAATTGTAATTCTAATACTCTTAAATTAATGTTAATTGTAATTATAAAACTTTTTAAATTAATACCTACATTATAATTCTAAAATATTTTAAATTAAAAATTTTAAATTATTATCTAAATTCTAATTCTAAAACTTTCTAAATTAATGTCTAAATTATAATTATAATTTTTTTAAATTAATGTTTAAATTAGAATTTAATTTTAGTTGAATATGTAATTTCTATTATTAATATATCAGTTAAGATAATTATAAATATATTTTGTTATGAAAATATTAAAAAAATTGGAAGCAAATCTATGTGATTGATGTGATATTTTTTTTAAAAAAAGTTGATTCCCAAAAGATTTTCAAGAGATTTTGTCATAACCCCTCTATTTTTCTTTAGAAATAAATAAATATCTTATATACAAGATTTTCTGTGATTTGATTGCTGTGATATTTCGAAAAAAAGTTGATTCCCGAAAGATTTTCAAGAGATTTTGTCATTATTACCAGTATTTTGCAGAAATAAATAAATATTTTATATACAAGATTTTCTAAGATTAATATTTCAATATGTGATGTGATTTGATTGATGTGATATTTTCAAAAAAGTTGATTCCCAAAAAATTTTTAAGAAATTTTTTTATCATAACCCCTCTCTTTTTCTTTAGAAATAAATAAATATCTTATATACAAGATTTTCCAAGATTAATATTTCAATTCTCTTTTTCTTTAGAAATAAATAAATATCTTATACACAAGATTTTTTAAGATTAATATTTCAATATGTGATGTGATTTGATTAATGTGATATGACCCTTCTCTTTTTCTGTGCCTAACATAGCTAGATTTTCACATATTTGCTATCATGGCTACTATTTTTTTCTAATTCTAAGATTTCTATAAATAAAAAATTTAAAAATAAATAAATATATCTTATATACAAGATTTTCTAAAATTAATATTTCACGTGATTTGATTGATGTGATATTTTTTAAAAAAAAAGTTGATTCCCAAAAAATTTTCAAGAGATTTTATCATATAACCTCTCTCTTTTCTTCAGAAATTATATATAAGATTTTCTAAGATTAATATTTCGATATATGATGTGATATTGATTTATGTGATATTTTTAAAAAAGTTCATTCCCAAAAGATTTTTAAGAGATTTTTTTATCATAACCTTTTTTTTTTTAGAAATAAATAAATATCTTATATACAAGATTTTATAAGATTAATACTTCAATATGTGATGTGATTTGATTGATGTGATATTTCAAAAAAAAACTGATTCCCGAAAGATTTTCATGAGATTTTGTTATTACTACCATAATCGCTCTCTTTTTTGTGCCTAATATAGCTAGATTTTCACAGATTATACAAGATTTTTTGTGATTTGATTGATGTGATATTTCGAAAAAAAGTTGATTCCCGAAAGATTTTCAAGAGATTTTGTCATTATTACCGGTATTTTGTAGAAATAAATAAATATCTTATATACAAGATTTTCTAAAATTAATATTTCAATATGTGATGTGATTTGATTGATGTGATATTTTCAAAAAAAGTTGATTCCCAAAAAATTTTCAAGAGATTTTTTTATCATAACCCCTCTCTTTTTTTTAGAAATAAATAAATATCTTATATACAAGATTTTCTAAGATTAATATTTCAACTCTCTTTTTTTTTAGAAATAAATATTCAAGATTTTTTAAGATTAATATTTTATTATGTGATGTGATTTGATTAATGTGATATGACCCTTCTCTTTTTCTGTGCCTAACATAGCTAGATTTTCACATATTTGCTATCATGGCTACTCTTTTTTTCTAATTCTAAGATTTCTATAAATAAAAAATTTAGAAATAAATAAATATATCTTATATACAAGATTTTCTAAAATTAATATTTCATGTGATTTGATTGAGTTGATTCTCAAAAAAATTTCAAGAGGTTTTATCATATAACCTCTCTCTTGAAATAAATAAATATCTTATATAAAAGATTTTCTAAAATTAATATTTCAATAATATGTGATGTGATTTGATTGATGTGATATTTTTTTTAAAAAATTGATTTTCGAAAAATTTTCAAGAGATTTTTTCATTACTATCATTATTTTGCAGAAATAAATATCTTATATACAAGATTTTCTAAGATTAATATTTCGATACATGATGTGATTTGATTGATGTGATATTTTTAAAAAAGTTCATTCCCAAAAGATTTTTAAGAGATTTTTTTATCATAACCCCTCTTTTTTTCTTTTAGAAATAAATAAATATTTTATATACAAGATTTTTAAAGATTAATACTTCAATATGTGATGTGATTTGATTGATGTGATATTTCAAAAAAAACTGATTCCCGAAAGATTTTCATGAGATTTTGTCATTACTACCGTAATCGCTCTTTTTTTCTGTGCCTAATATAGCTAGATTTTCACAGATTATACAAGATTTCCTGTGATTTGATTGATGTGATGTTTCGAAAAAAGTTAATTTTCGAAAAATTTTCAAGAGATTTTATCATTATTACTAGTATTTTGCAGAAATAAATAAATATCTTATATACAAAATTTTCTAAGATTAATATTTCAATATGTGATGTGATTTGATTGATATGATATTTTCAAAAAAAAGTTGATTCGCAAAAAATTTTCAAGAGATTTTTTTATCATAACCCCTCTTTTTTTCTTTAGAAATAAATAAATATCTTATATATAAGATTTTCTAAGATTAATATTTCAACTCTCTTTTTTTTTAGAAATAAATAAATATCTTATACACAAGATTTTCTAAGATTAATATTTCAATATGTGATGTGATTTGATTAATGTGATAGCACCCTTCTATTTTTCTGTGCCTATTGCCGTTTGTGTGGTCTTTAGATCACGAGCTTGAGCATCGGCATTATGATCGCCACAGAGCCAGCTGTTCTTTCACGTACACTAGCGGACCGATCCCCCGCAGTGGTGTACTTTACCGGTAAAGTGGTCAGCAGTGGCGACCCGTGAGCCCAGAGAGTTATGATAGCAGTTTGGTGTACAGGTGGCATTTAGCCTGAGGTTCTGGTGTCCAGTGGTGGCATTAGCCTGAGGCACTAGTGACCAACAGTGGCAATTGCCTGAGGTCCTGGTGTCCAGTGGTGGCATTAGCCTGAGGCACTAGTGACCAACAGTGGCATGGATTGGGTACTTATTGTTATACAGCACTTCAGGTTTACAGTTTTGTTTACAGCATGATTATTTTCTGCTTTTCAGATTTATCAGTTATAGCATGATCAGTTCTGCTTGTCAGGTTTATCATCGTACTCTTTGTTTATAGCCTTGATATTATTGATTAACATACTAGCTCTGCTCTATAGCATGATTAGCTCCTGTTTGTCTGATTTCCTCGTTACAGCATGATTAGCCTGATATATGAGTACCCCTACTTTTATCTGCATGATTAGCCTGATATATGAGTACCCCTACTTTTATCTTTGCATTCACTACAGCATGCTTAGTTCAGTTCAGTATCTCGTTATTCAGCTTTCAGTTATACCCTGCTTTTACTATCCGCTTATTACAGTATCCAGTAGGTACGACTTGCTATTTCTCGGCCCGTCGTGTCCACTGGGATACATGTAGAGTGTATCTCACACCCCCTGGGTGACTATTTTTAAGGTCAGCCGGGTGCTGGGAGATTGGGACGATCCAGTGAGCTGTCGCGCTAGAGTTGTCCCCTGCTATTGGCCGTAGTGGCCCAGTACTAGTATTTTCAGTTACAGTATCATGATCGTAGTTATCACTATATTTTGTGTTGGAGTATTTGTGGATTATGTTATGTGTGGATGTGGATGTATTAGTTGTAGAGTTTTATATGTTGATTATACTGCTCTCTGATTGTATCACCGTATCTGTCTAGCCGAGCATGTATAGGGGAGACTCTGTCTGTGTGGACAGAGGATTTTCTATGCATGTGGCGGTCTGTTCACGTCCTGAGTTAAAGTTTGAACTCTGATATAAAAAAAAAAAAAAAAATTCTACCGCTGTTTCGAAACTCGGGGCGTGACAGATTAGATGGTATCAGAGAATAGGTATAAGATACCTAGGAACTGGTTAGGATTGAGCCATAGGATGACTTGAGTCTGACGCGAGAGTGCGGGGTTAGGAGCTCGAGTACAGTATGGTCGGTCGAGTCGTGTCCTATCCCTGATCAGTGTGATATAGTCTGTGATTCACGAGTATTCCGGCAGAGGTGATGGTGTTAGTGAGCGCGCTGGCGCCACTGTAGTATTGATCAGTTTCAGTGGCCTATGAGCCAGATGGTAACCCTGATTGGGTTGGTGTTGTATTCAAGTTCCACCTCTTGCATTGAATTATGTGCATCATTACTGATTCTTCTATGCGTTTACAGCAATAGTAGCCATTGTGGTTAAGCCTTGGTAAGGCTATGGAGGTGGTGCACTAAGACTTGAGAGTCTGTTGTACCTAGTTGGTTGACAGTTTGAGTTTGAGGATCCGATGGTAGTCTGTAATGGGCTCGACTTGTGCTTAATTCACTTATTGCCTGCGATCTGTTAGAAGGGTTGAGATCACCCCTGTCGACGTTTTAAGTTGCGACTAGTGTCGCTAGAGCTGTGTTAGCCATTAGCGTGGAATTCAAGTGTTAGTGAGCACTGAGATATCCTTTCGATTTTTTTTTTTTTGTGAGTTGCCAAGGTGGCACTCGTGATCACGATATATTAGTGGCTGATGTTGGTTTTCAGTATCGGTTTAGAGATTGGTGTTGTAAGGTACGTTGGTACCTTTTGTTGATTCGCTGTGAGTTATGTCTCCAACTAGTTGTTGGCGATAGATTGTGGGTATTTTCTATTCTTTTGATAAGTACGTTGACTGCAGACAATGTCACGCCCCGGGGTCGAAACTGCGACCCGGGCTCGCCAACAGATCCGCCACCTATGCCAAAACCCGCATAGGCGAAGCGTCTAACCTGCAAAAGATAGTACTATAGCTACACAAATATCAGAGCTGAAATAAAATGCTGTAGAATAAAAATCCAATTGCTATACATCATGAAATAGAGTACAATATCCATTCCCTCAAATACAGATAATCATCATACAATGTCCTCAGTACGGCATCTCTCGACTATAAAAGGAGATAAACTAAAACTATAGTACATCAGTCTCTCCAGATACAAAAGATCTCTCTCCTCCAGATAAACAGTAAAAGCCAGCCAACAGCTACGAGGAATCTCCAACCAGGGGATACAGCTACACTCCTCGGGTGGTAACGATCTAGCTCGTGACTCCCTCGCCCCGAACAACGACCGAAGATCAGCAACTCCAATGAGGACTCTGCAAAACAGGGGGAGAAAAGAAGAGGAAACAACAGTGGGGGTGAGAACCACTAGTAAACCAGTAGCCTCCCCCTGTGGGTAAAGCCTCAAGCCCCGGCGTACCCACTAAGTCTACTAGAGGCAAGAAAAGGGCAGGTAGTAAAGCTGTAAACAGAACTACTGAATAAAAGGGGAAAACCACAACAAGTATGCCTCTAAATGCAATACCGAAGGAAATGACGGTATGAATGCACCAGGAAACAACATCTGGCTAAATAGACCCAATCTAGTGCCACCAGTAAACTGGTACTGCCTGCTCTGCCATCACTCACAACTCACCAACTGACCGGAACCCAACACGGTCTAAAGCCTACTCCGGAGTGGCACTCGAGGGGAGCGACCCACACGAGTAAAGTATCACTGTATCAAGCATCTCTGTAACCAATATCTCACAATAGCAGGACTGGATCATGACAATGATCAAAGTGGGAAACTCCGTCCACTAATGAAACCCCGATCCGATACAATAATACTCAAAAGTGGGAAATACCATCCACTAGAGAAATCTAATACCCAATCTGATGCAATAGTAAACATCCGGTCAACCGCCCAAAGTCCGCGGTCACCGCAATAACCCCCAACCCACCATTGGGTAAAATAGTCAAGATCTGGTCAACCGCCTACTGTCCGCGGTTGCCGCAATAGCCCACAATCCAACATCAAGTACACCCTATCACTGACCCTCAGGTCCCAGCTACACTATCCCAAACCTCTGCTCGAACCCGAGCAACATGACTCAAAAGTCCAAATAAAAAGGAGAAAGAAAGCAATCATGGTTTCTCCTAAGTCAAATCCCAATATGATAGTGTAGCGATAAAATAGTGGCCTATCTAGATGTCCAAATAAGCATGCAAAAGTCCTCATACAAGATGAAAGAGGGAATATATCAAATAACAGTTTCACATGTGTAACGAGTAATAAATCCACATAAATATACCCATCATGCTAAAATCATCAGTCAACTACACATGTATATGATCCCTGATCCATAATAAATTCCCAGAGTGAAACCCGCACATAGATAGGTCATTATGTCCCACCAATTAATCTATTTAATCCATTTTCATAAAATCTAGGTGCTAAAGTAGCATGTTAATTATCACTAATAAATTATTCCAATGATCATGTTCCAACAGAAATATTATCCCATAATGTCCCCAACATGCTATATTCACAAAATTAATCTCAGATGATAGGCTCACATTTATATCAGGCAATCATGCATGATAATCAATCAATATGCTCAACAGTGGGGTTTTCTAATAAACTTAGTGAGTAAGCCAGTGTAGAGGCATGCAACAACCACCCACCTGAAGCGCTAACTGTCCGGGTCCGTACAGCTGAAAATACCAAGAACTCCAATCCTGCGCTCCAACAAGTACAGTACCCCCGAAACACTCCTGGCACAACACAAAGTCCACTAAATACACTTAGGCTCCCAAATATTGCTTTTATTAGCCCATACAACATCAGTCCCGAAACTGTCAAATTATCACCTGCAGGAAGTGCCCAGAAAATTCCCAGAAAAATATCACGGCGATCCTCGCGTCGATAGCTTCGCAACGGTACCTTGCACGCCCAAATCAGAGTTCGGTAAGCCAAGTTATAAATTCGGCAAGGCGGTAATCCAATCAACAAACTGTGAAGAAAACTGTACACAGTACACTGAGAAAACAGTGATTTTCACCTCGAAATAAATCTCATAAAATCCCAGAAAAATCACCAGCGCGTTCCTCGCGACGAGTAGATCAAAATCGACTCTTGAATCGCCTCGATCCGATGTTCCTAGGCTGAGATATAAAATCGACAAGCCAGTGCTGTCCAAAATCCATCACAGAAAAATGGGGTCAAAGATGTCTCGGGAAACGTGCCAAAAGTGCGAAACGGAGCGAAGCGATCAACACGAAAATCGAAGCCTTACCTCTTAGGAACACGCTGTCGAAGAAATCGTCCAAAAACTCCTCCTGGTTTGCCCACAACGAATTTCTGACTGAACTGCGACGGTAATGGGCCGAAATGGGGGAAAACCGAGGCGAACTGTAAAAATGTTATCGCCGTTGCCGAGCTTCCAGACATTCTGAGAATCCACCACGAGATCAAGGGCACCAAGGGGAACAACTTTCATATACAACTCTCCCTCTCATTCCCTCTCTACAGCTCGGAAAAAGAAAGGAAATGAGGGAAGTGGGCTGCCTTATATAGGCCCACCAAACAATTCCAAAATACCGGGGTGTCCCCGGTTTCGGGCGCCCGAAAAGATTCGGGCGCAAACAGTGCGGCCCGGCCCGCACTTTCGGGCGCGCACAGTAACTCGGCCCGGCCCGGCCCACTCCGCGCACGCGATCCGGTCGGACCGCACGACCGTCCGACCCGCTCCTCGCGCCGACACGTGTCCCCGAACACCACACAGCGGATCCGGCCGCTCCCCACACGCCGCGTGGCCAGCCCCGGTCAACGCGGCAGTTGGCGCTGGCCAATGGGCGGCCGCCACGTGGCGCACGCGTGCGCCACGTCGGCGCCGTGGCCGCCACGCCCGCCGGCACGCCGCCTGCCGCCTGCCGCCTGCCGCCTGCGCCGCCGCCTGCCGTCCGTACGCGCACAGTGACGCGCCCAATCCCCGCGCGCCACGTGTCCAATCCAAACACTCGCTGCACCCGGTGCACGACAACCCCAAACACCGAACCAACAACGTGATGCCACGTGTCCCAAACCGGTCCACCGTGCACCACGCTACCTGCAATCTGCGCGCACAGTAACCAGTCCAATCCCCGCGCGCCACGTGTCCAAGTCACGTGCCCACTGCACCTGGTGCACGGTACGCCATACACCGGACCAACGACCAGCTGCCACGTGTTTTCCCGCCCGGTCCACCAAACACTCCCCTGTTCCGTAGGCCGGGACCAATGAACCGTCCAATGGGAAACTGCCACGTGGCCCCCCGCTCCGGTGCACGCCTGCCGCGTGGACCGCGCGCCCTGCCCGCGCGCTGCGCGCTGCCCGCGCCTGCCCGCCGCCTGCCCGAGGCCGCGCCGCCGCTCTCCGCCGCTGCCCGCCGCCGGCGATCGCCGGAATTACTGTTCCGGCGTGAACAGTAACCCGAGCTCAAAAATAACCAGGGGGTAGTCCATTTTGACCGTTTTCGCGCGCTGAATCCGAATTTGACGTCCGTTTCGCCAAATTCCAACTCTAAAAATTGCCGAAGGCACCCGGAAATGCGTTCTTAGTCCAAACTTCGTGCGGAGCCCAATTTTAATATCCGATTCGCGCGAAACCACTTCTAAACCCTCCACGGGGTCCTCCGATCACTCACATGATCCATATAAGCCCGAAGTCCAACTCTTGTGCCCAATTATGCCCCAAACACCTCCAACACACCATGTAGGCCTCCATCAGCCACTCCCACGCACTGTAGCAGCTCTGCAGAGATCCGGGTCATCACATCCTCCCCCACTAAAAGAAAGTTTCGTCCTCGAAACTATAGTCGTTCCTCAACACGGAATCTCAACCAAATAAAGGGAATAAACATCCAATCATCCACCACTCCAGCTCCCAAGGCTGACAAGTACCTCCTCCAAAGGTGCGATGCGGTCCTCGGGTCTCCATCTAGAACAACATAAAGGCGGGCACTCCAGAAAAACCGCACCAACTCAACCAAGTGCAACTGGGCTAACTGCTCGAGCTATCAAGTAATCTGCATCGGTACAAGCCTCCGCTCTTCCCAGAGCCTCAGATGATCCAACCACAAGTCCTTCGGCACAACAAGCTCGATCCAAGTACCTCTGTACTCCCGGGGCATCCGATATAGGTCCTCCAACTGATCACGTAACTCTGATCTCTAATCCAAAACCATCAAGGTGTAGCAACACCTCCCCAACTCTCGGGCATCAGCACACAACAATAAGTAGTTGGAAGAACCAGATCGCAAATCAATCTTCGAGAAGGTCCAGTACCCTTGCAGATGGTAAATCCAATCCTCCAGGCTCGAAAAAGTACCTGCTCCAGGCGATCACTTTATCAAATTCCGGGAGTTGTGCCCTCAACTCCCAAACCAGTGACGTGTTAGGCACTCCGAAAGGGAAAGAGCCCTCAGTGACACCATCATACGCCACGTCTGCCTCGACAGTCCACACAGCGCCAGCTGTGGCATCAACAAGCTCGACCTCTGACAGCTTTCCTGCTCCAGGTATCCGCCACCACAGTGGCCCTATCAGGGTGATATTGGATGCTTGCCACAAATCCAACTGTAGCTTCATAGCTACTATGGGAGGCATCACAGTATAACACAAATCCATCTCCCAACACTGGCGATGCTGAAATCAGGGCTGGTATCAGTCTCATCACCAATTCGTCAAGCCCTGCTGGCACTATCCGGCTCACAAGCTCCTCACCTCAACAAATAACTGCCGGTCTCAGTCATTCTCGCATAGCATCCATTTTGGCCGGACTTCCACCACCGCCTCTTATGGCTAGACTAAGTGATCCAAGAAGATATGCTCTCGAAGCTAAAACTTGTGCCACAACAACTTGGCATACAGCTTCTTCCTCACAGACCTTGTTACACCACCTACAAGTACTCCACCAGCTCTAAACCATACAGAGAGGGGGTAAAATCAAAATATCCCAGAAGAATATCTCCAATAATTCTTCCAAGTGCAGCAAGAATACACAATTCCTCAGATCTTAAAGACGACAGGGCATTAGTCATTCCATTTATCCTCACTGTACTCATAATGCCCCTACCGGGTCCTGAATACCATCTTGGCTAAACACTCAGCTGTATGATTCCAAAAAGATACATGCATCATCAGCGACAACTGCCGGAGTATAACTCCATCAAAAGGTCCTAAATAATATCCAAACTTGCCTGCGGTCACACCACACAAGGACCCTCACTGTCGGGTCCACGACGTGACATCACCACCGTGTATCAACGGTGTGGCATCACCACCGTACAACAACGGGGTGGCACTAGGTCGAACAGACCCTCGATCCATCAGATCCTGCAACTGCGCCATCAGCTCTCTCAGCTCTACAGGTGATATCCAATGAGGTGCTATCGGGGTTGGCGTGGTTCCCAGAACCACGTCAACCGCAATCTCAATCTCCCTAATCGGCGGCATCATTATCAGCTCCGGTGGAATCACACCCGGGATCTCACGATAACAGGGATATCCTTGCGTCCCGGTGCCGCCGTAAGCACCTCGCGCATTGTCGCTGCAACCTGTGTGCTCTGACTGTCTCAAAGAACAAGTCTCTAATGTCTGCTTGCAGAAGATCATAACCTTCTCTCTCCGCAGTCATACACCATGTGGCACTGTGCCAACCAATCCCACGCACTGGGTCAAACACTGACCAGGTACAATACCAATAAGTCTGCCGATACCACTCGAGGTCTCAACTGCACTGGACATGATCCACAAGCCTCCTCCACATGCACCACCCCAACAGGAACCTGTACCTCTAGTGCATGTGGTAACAAATCTACCTCTAGTCCATGCAGGAATGCAACATGCTCTAACTCGACTGCTGTGATGAAATCACACCTGCGACGACCCGATCCACTGCCTTGGTGCCCTCCACCCAGGCAGCACAGTCTCAATCGCTCAATGTAGGTGGTCGTCACTTAATCTGCCTGAAAACCAAGGCTATCCGTAAAAAGGAGCACAATTCTCCGCCTTTGCTCACACTGAGGCAAGGAATAAAGCTCTTCGCAGACAACAATCCACGCTACCGCTGCGCCACTCTGATGACGATGCTGATGCTGCCACCGGGGTCCACCTGACCTCTGACATCTCAGAAAATCCATTATCGCAATCGTCATATAACAAAACACAATTAATTCCTGCAATTCCTCATTCAATTATCCTTACTCAGCTCACCCCTCAAGCACATCTATTGTACCCCAAACATGCAGGTTAATAATCACAAAGGGTAACCTTCCTTTGGGTAAGCTTTACATAATCCGTCCACAAGGATGTCCACCATCCAGGAAAGGAAAACGAAAGTGCCTCTGCCAGCCGATCTGTCCCCCAACACTTAGCGCCAGGCGCCTCTATCCAGAACTCGCCTCTGGCGGCAGATCCCTATCCACAGGAACTGCAACAGTACGCTCCATACACAATGCCTACTCCATCGAGGCATCCAAAATCCAAAATCCAAAACAGAGGGATCAGATAAACTGAAAGGTATCCTGGCGCAATCCACTCCCAGTCACACACATCCTACGCGCTTCGTCCCTCGAAACCTGGAGCGTACAGTTCAACAACTGCCTCAACTTCTCAGCACAGGGGGACCCTCAATTGATCACTCCATCACCACCAACCACGATTTTGCCTCCAAAGGCTCCAACTCAAATCCATAAATCAGGGGGTTCATCTGCCAAAACTGGCTCCATCGATCGATGATGTCCCACAACTCATCCACTATCACAATCCACCCCGCCTCGGTGCTGCAACACAAAACATTAGCACGGAGGGGCCACTCGCTCCATCGGCGCCTCAGAAATCACTGCCGCTGAGGATACTGTAACCAGGTGGTCTCAGGAGAAAAACACTGTCGGGCTGCCCACTGCTCCGACAACTGTGTCACCCAGACCAGCGGCTCACTCTGCCGCTGATATACCTCTGACAATCCTGCCATCGGGGCCTGAAGCTCTCTAACCTCAATCCGGATATCCGGCCCCAAAACAATCCGCTCAAGCTCCACTGCTGCGACGAGTGCACACCAATCCGCACAACGCGTCGGGGAGACACCGCTCACCACGACCAACTGCACCACAGCACAAAACAAAACTCGACCCAATCCGGCGAGAGTCTAGAGCATGTCAACCGTTCCGCCGCATTATGTTGTCTGCAGCCAACATAATTGCTTAGGAGAATAAACATGCCAATCACCCATCCCATCACTTGGGAGAGGTATAAAACTCAATCAGGACTCTCGCAAAACTCACGACTCTCACGAAGTCATCCTAGGGTCCAACCATAAGCCTAGGGTTTCTACAGTCCCAATTGACCTATCCCTAAGCTCTGATACCAACTTAATCTGTCACGCCCCGGGGTCGAAACTGCGACCCGGGCTCGCCAACAGATCCGCCACCTATGCCAAAACCCGCATAGGCGAAGCGTCTAACCTGCAAAAGATAGTACTATAGCTACACAAATATCAGAGCTGAAATAAAATGCTGTAAAATAAAATCCAATTACTATACATCATGAAATAGAGTACAATATCCATTCCCTCAAATACAGATAATCATCATACAATGTCCTCAGTACAGCATCTCTCGACTATAAAAGGAGATAAACTAAAACTATAGTACATCAGTCTCTCCAAATACAAAAGATCTCTCTCCTCCAGATAAACAGTAAAAGCCAGCCAACAGCTACGAGGAATCTCCAACCAGGGGATACAGCTACACTCCTCGGGTGGTAACGATCTAGCTCGTGACTCCCTCGCCCCGAACAACGACCGAAGATCAGCAACTCCAATGAGGACTCTGCAAAACAGGGGGGAGAAAAGAAGAGGAAACAACAGTGGGGGTGAGAACCACTAGTAAACCAGTAGCCTCCCCCTGTGGGTAAAGCCTCAAGCTCCGGCGTACCCACTAAGTCTACTAGAGGCAAGAAAAGGGCAGGTAGTAAAGCTGTAAACAGAACTACTGAATAAAAGGGGAAACCACAACAAGTATGCCTCTAAATGCAATACCGAAGGAAATGACGGTATGAATGCACCAGGAAACAACATCTGGCTAAATAGACCCAATCTAGTGCCACCAGTAAACTGGTACTGCCTGCTCTGCCATCACTCACAACTCACCAACTGACCGGAACCCAACACGGTCTAAAGCCTACTCCGGAGTGGCACTCGAGGGGAGCGACCCACACGAGTAAAGTATCACTGTATCAAGCATCTCTGTAACCAATATCTCACAATAGCAGGACTGGATCATGACAATGATCAAAGTGGGAAACTCCGTCCACTAATGAAACCCCGATCCGATACAATAATACTCAAAAGTGGGAAATACCATCCACTAGAGAAATCTGATACCCAATCTGATGCAATAGTAAACATCCGGTCAACCGCCCAAAGTCCGCGGTCACCGCAATAACCCCCAACCCACAATTGGGTGAAATAATCAAGATCTGGTCAACCGCCTACTGTCCGCGGTTGCCGCAATAACCCACAATCCAACATCAAGTACACCCTATCACTGACCCTCAGGTCCCAGCTACACTATCCCAAACCTCTGCTCGAACCCGAGCAACATGACTCAAAAGTCCAAATAAAAAGGAGAAAGAAAGCAATCATGGTTTCTCCTAAGTCAAATCCCAATATGATAGTGTAGCAATAAAATAGTGGCCTATCTAGATGTCCAAATAAGCATGCAAAAGTCCTCATGCAAGATGAAAGAGGGAAATATCAAATAACAGTTTCACATGTGTAACAAATAATAAATCCACATAAATATAACCATCATGCTAAAATCATCAGTCAACTACACATGTATATGATCCCTGATCCATAATAAATCCCAGAGTGAAACCCGCACATTGATATGTCATTATGTCCCAACAATTAATCATTTAATCCACTTTCATAAAATCTAGGTGCTAATGTAGCATGTTAATTATCACTAATAAATTATTCCAATGATCATGTTCCAACAGCAATATTATCCCATAATATCCCCAACATGCTATATTCACAAAATTAATCTCAGATGATAGGCTCACATTTATATCAGGCAATCATGCATGATAATCAATCAATATGCTCAAAGTGGGGTTTTCTAATAAACTTAGTGAGTAAGTCAGTGTAGAGGCATGCAACAACCACCCACCTGAAGCGCTAACTGTCCGGGTCCGTACAGCTGAAAATACCAAAAACTCCAATCCTGCGCTCCAACAAGTACAGTACACCCGAAACACTCCTGGCACAACACAAAGTCCACTAAATACACTTAGGCTCCCAAATATTGCTTTTATTAACCCATACAACAACAGTCCCGAAACTGTTAAATTATCACCTGCAGAAAGTGCCCAGAAAATTCCCAGAAAAATATCACGGCGATCCTCGCATCGATAGCTTCGAAACGGTACCTTGCACGCCCAAATCCGAGTTCGGTAAGTCAAGTTATAAATTCGGCAAGGTGGTAATCCAAACATCAAACTGTGAAGAAAACTGCACACTGTACACTGAGAAAACAGTAATTTTCACCTCGAAACAATTTCCTAAAATCCCAGAAAAATCACCACTGCGTTCCTCGCGACGAGTAGATCAAAATCGACTCTTGAATCGCCTCGATCCGATGTTCCTAGGCTGAGATATAAAATCGACAAGTTGGTGCTGTCCAAAATCCACACAGAAAAATGGGGGTCAAAGATGCCTCGGGAAACGTGCCAAAAGTGCGAAACGGAGCGAAGCGATCAACACGAAAATCGAAGCCTTACCTCTTAGGAACACGCTGTCGAAGAAATCGTCCAAAAACTCCTCCTGGTTTGCTCACAGCGAATTTCTGACTGAACTGCGACGGTAATGGGCCGAAATGGGGGAAAACCGAGGCGAACTGTAAAAATGATATCGCCGTTGCCGAGCTTCCAGAAATTCTGAGAATCCACCACGAGATCAAGGGCACCAAGGGGAACAACTTTCATATAGAACTCTCCCTCTCATTCCCTCTCTACAGCTCGGAAAAAGAAAGGAAATGAGGGAAGTGGGCTGCCTTATATAGGCCCACCAAACAATTCCAAAATACCCGGGGTGTCCCCGGTTTCGGGCGCCCGAAAGATTCGGGCGCAAACAGTGCGGCCCGGCCCGCACTTTCGGGCGCGCACAGTAACCCGGCCCGGCCCGGCCCACTCCGCGCACGCGATCCGGTCGGACCGCACGACCGTCCGACCCGCTCCTCGCGCCGACACGTGTCCCCGAACACCACACAGCGGATCCGGCCGCTCCCCACACGCCGCGTGGCCAGCCCCGGTCAACGCGGCAGTTGGCGCTGGCCAATGGGCGGCCGCCACGTGGCGCACGCGTGCGCCACGTCGGCGCCGTGGCCGCCACGCCCGCCGGCACGCCGCCTGCCGCCTGCCGCCTGCCGCCTGCGCCGCCGCCTGCCGCCCGTACGCGCACAGTGACGCGCCCAATCCCCGCGCGCCACGTGTCCAAGCCAAACACTCGCTGCACCCGGTGCACGACAACCCCAAACACCGAACCAACAACGTGATGCCACGTGTCCCAACCGGTCCACCGTGCACCACGCTACCTGCAATCTGCGCGCACAGTAACCAGCCCAATCCCCGCGCGCCACGTGTCCAAGTCACGTGCCACTGCACCCGGTGCACGGACGCCATACACCGAACCAACGACCAGCTGCCACGTGTTTTCCCGCCCGGTCCACCAAACACTCCCCTGTTCCGTAGGCCGGGACCAATGAACCGTCCAATGGGAAACTGCCACGTGGCCCCCCGCTCCGGTGCACGCCTGCCGCGTGGACCGCGCGCCCTGCCCGCGCGCTGCGCGCTGCCCGCGCCTGCCCGCCGCCTGCCCGAGGCCGCGCCGCCGCTCTCCGCCGCTGCCCGCCGCCGCCGGCCGCCGCCGGCGATCGCCGGAATTACTGTTCCGGCGTGAACAGTAACCCGAGCTCAAAAATGACCAGGGGGTAGTCCATTTTGACCGTTTTCGCGCGCTGAATCCGAATTTGACGTCCGTTTCGCCAAATTCCAACTCTAAAAATTGCCGAAGGCACCCGGAAATGCGTTCTTAGTCCAAACTTCGTGCGGAGCCCAATTTTAATATCCGATTCGCGCGAAACCACTTCTAAACCCTCCACGGGGTCCTCTGATCACTCACAGGATCCATATAAGTCCGAAGTCCAACTCTTGTGCCCGATTATGCCCCAGACACTTTCAACACACCATGTAGGCCTCCATCAGCCACTCCCACGCACTGTAGCAGCTCTGCAGAGATCCGGGTCATCACAGACAACGTACTGTCGAAAGAGTGGATGAAATACTTTACCCCGCAAGAAGGGGTGTATTATGATTGGGTCTGTATGTGTACCTTCCTATAAGTTAGCCTTAGTTGCCTCCTGAGCACAGGGTGATTACCCTACAGGCGATATCGTAGCTTATGATTGGATTTTAGACAGATCTCTACCGTACATGTGCGTAGTTGACTAGTTGTCACCGTGATTATTGGACGTCTATACAAGCGACGCCGGCCTTTACAAGCAACCTGTCGAAATTAGTAGCCCTGAGTTGTGTCAGTCAGTACTGATGTGATGAGCTTTTCGGTTTGTTAGTGCACCTTTACAGTTTTCAGTGGTGTTGTGTGACTGAGTGTCACTAGTGTTGGTTTGGACAGTGCTGATGTTCTGCGACTGATTGTCGCTGTGGCACCCTGTGTTAATGGACTGTTTGATGTCCTACTGTAGTTAAGTTTCGGGGACGAAACTTCTATTAAGGGGGGAGTGATGTAGTAACCGTGATTTTAAAATCTGAAATTTAAGTTAAATAATTGTCTGGATTATAAATAGTTAAATTGAACTGTTAGTGGTGCAATAGTGGCCCAAAAATATCGATTTTTGATCGGGGCCTGATCTCGAAAATCCGAGATCACCATTGCAACCGTCTCGTCGAAACATTAAAGATTTATATACATATGTCTTCGATCCGACGGTCGGATCTTCCGCAAAACAGCGAAGAAAAAGCGGGTCCCACAACTTAAGTTGTGAATAGTTGTCACGCCCCGAGTTCAAAAACCAGTGTAAATTTTTTTTTTTTTTTTTTTAAATCAGAGTTGCAAAAACAGCCAGGGCAATGACAGACCGCCACATATATAGAAGAGTCCCAATCCCCTATGGAATTGAGCCTTTTCTATATATGCACGGCTAGCTTGGCAACAACATCAGAGTACTAACTACGTATAATAAATAACAACCACAGGTAAACTTTACAACTATCTTTACAAATATACAACTGAAATACCATTCTTTCCTCTCTAACATCTATTACATAACTTTTCGGCTGTCCAGGGTCAACCTCTATATCGATACCTCGCCAATTCGTCCCGACATCTCAACACCCGTTTGACCTGAAAAACAGTCACCCGAGGGTGTGAGACACACCGGAGTGTATCCCAGTGGGCACGACGAGCCGAGAAATAGCAGATCGTACCTACTGGGTACAATACTAGAGGATAGTAATAATCAGGGGTTAGCATAACAGGTATGTATTCATGAAGATCAGCAGATATGTATAATCAAGTTGGGATAAGCAATGATCACAGTTAAGATAACAGTTAGGCAGCTTGGAGATCATCAGATATATAATCATGGCGGTTACAGTTAAGAAAAACAAATAGTCAACCTGGAGGTCAACAGATATATGATCACAGTTAGTATAAGCAGCTCTAAATCATGGAACTATAATCAAAGGCATCATATCAAGTCTCAACATGCATAGATGGATGATCAAATCAAGAAATCAATGGAAATATAAAATCTATGCATCAATCACAGAAATATCAAGTATCCAATCAATGCCACTATTGGTCTCACAGAACCTCAGGCTCATGCCACGATCTGGCACCTGTCTGGCTGACCTAACCCCGCACCCACAAGTGCTATCAGGGGGCTCACGGGCCTTTACTGGGCCACTTTACCGGTAAAGAACAATATCCACGGGGCGCGACCCCGGCAATGTTCGTGAAGTACAGCGGTGCGTGGCAATCAATCATGCGAATGCTCAAGCTCACGGTCCACAGACCGGGTAATCGGCAACAAGCCGGGAAATCCCCACTGGGATGCAATATCAGAATCAACTGAGTCTCAACTCATATGCAAGAATAAGCAGCAACTTAATATCATGGATCAGATATAATCAGGAAGTACTGTATTTCAGGTATAACCAATATCCAGGAATCACATCTTAGGATCTGGAAGCAACTAACTACCAATCAAACAGACCAACCTATTATGCAGACTAAACACATGCTTTTGAAAAAAATATTTGAAAACAGGTTTTAGGTCCCGAACCTCATAGAGCGTTGCCCTTGTCCTATCAAACAAGAACAGACTCAGGCTACCCTACGAAGCTCGGTAAAACATTTATTTAAAAAGATCATGTATTTAGCAGCATAACAGGTGAACAACAGGCAAGCAGTCTCAAATATCAGATGACCAAGCAAGCATGGCAATGTATAGAGTAATGATGTAAACATTTGATTAACAACAAGCCGAAACAAATCCAATCAAGGATGCAATATCGGAATCAACTGAATCTCAACCCATAGGCTGGAATTTAATCAACATCAACTAGAACATGAATCAGGATATAGATATTGATAATCAAGCATAGAAGTGCAACTAGGTAATGACCAATCAGGCAAAGCAACAAATAGTAATATAACTCAATCAAAGGCAGACAGGCTCAAATATAATCTAGGTTAACAAAAACAGGGGTCCAACCAATACCGTACACAGAGGGCCGAAATGATAAAGCCCGGACCGAAGATAACCCACCTGTCAAATTACAGGCGACTGATCTGTGACTCTGTACGCTCAAAACCAGATGCAAACTGGGTATACCTGAATCAAACATATTGATCAGGGAACAATTCTAACAAAAAGTTTAGGAAACATCAACAAACTGTTCTAAACAGTACGCAGTGCCAAAATTGCATTTAGACCCTTAGGGTTTCCAAAAATCACATTTTAAGTGTCATTTGAGCGCTGTTTTCGCTCGTTCTTCCAACTGAAAATGAATTTTAACGAACCGTCACTTCCAGCAGGTGGCATTCATCTTGCTGAACCCCGTGCTCACCAATTTGTGACAGCACGGAACCCGAGGCAAACTTTGGCCCATAAATTATGCTCTTTCTTAGCCTAAATGCAATTTTATTTCTTCGAGACCCCAAACACTAATTCTAACGTGAGCATCGCGTCCAGTGACCCCAAATTAGCCTAGGGCACACTGTCGCGGCTTCGCAAACAGCCTAGAACAAGGTTTTGTTCGAACATTTCTTTAAAAGGTTGATTTTATTACAACTTTTAATCTGAACACCCAACATTAAAACTTTGTATATGAAAGTGTCTTTACACAGTGCAAGGATCACAGGGCTCACCTCCATTGCAGCCCAGACCTGCTAGTTCAACCAGAACCAGATCCTTGCACACATACAAGTTCACAATGCTCCAAATTTTAATCCACACAGAACCATCTTGGTCTGAAGTGAGCATCAAGCTCAGGGGGCATTTTTGAGCAACTTTCATATGTACTATTAAGCCTAGTTCCAACTAAATTCTCTCTGTGGCATTTATGCAAACAGGTGGTGTGCACAACTCACACACACACACACACAACCAAATCCCCACCTTGGTTCTCTGCAACGGCAGTATCTGGGGCAATGTAACATGGATCAAACTAATCTACTAAGCTTCTAAAACAATTTCCTTCAACTTGAAGCAAGCAACAACCCTAGGTTGGCCGCGGCTTGGGAGGAAGAAGATGAACCCATGCATTGAAAATTGTGACCATTCAAGCACAGCCTCCAGGACCAAACCTCTTGACCAAAAAGTTGCTAAATCACTCCCCAAACTCACCTGAACCTGTGCCCAGTGACAGGACACGGCGGCGACGGCGGGGAGCCAAGCTCGGATTTCGAGCTCAACACCTCTAATGGCGAAATTCTACAGAGGCCATATAAAGCTCTCTAACTTTCATGGTAGGTTCCTCTAGCCCACACGAAGCTCCCCGACCATGTCTACCCGGCCGGAGATGGCCGGAGCGCCGGCAAGGGCATCATGAACCCACTTCGAACCCATCTTGGGCGCGCTTCAACCGTGCTGCATGGTCGCCATGCAAGGGCATGGATGCAACCCCCTCACTCCCATGAAGCTTCCCGACCACTTGGCCGGAGGCGGGGAGGCTCGCCGGCGCCGGAGCAACAAGCTCGGCCGAAAGCATAAAACCGCAAAAACTAGGGCATCAATTTTCTCCAAATTTACTCTACCAAAATTGCTCAAACTTTGCAAAATTTATCTATGGTTCCTACAGTCCCTACACACCAATTTTTAGCTAGGTTGGTTCATTATTTACATAGTTATGTCAAGGTGGAGCATTATTAGGTTTCCGGCCATCTTAAGCTTCCGCCGGCCATGCGCTTTGCATGGGGAGCTCGGGCTTGGTACATAGAATCTTAAGGACATATAAAACCTACTGCTAAGGGTCCCAGGTTCTAACAAACCGTGGTTTGGGAATCCTTACCTTGGCCGAGTTTGAAGAAGATGGGATGAAGCCGGATTTTGTTCCTCTTGCATGCGCGGCCACGGCAAGCTCCAGCAGGGTCCCCTAGCACAGAGGAACTCTTCCAAAGCTCCAAAACCAGTTTTGGTAAGGGTTGGTTCCAACTTTCTTCTCCCTCTCTCTCTCTCTCGGATTATCTCACTAAGGTGTTGTGATCCTTGGCCACCAACACTTCGGGAACAAGGTCTGGGAGATGAAGAGGGTTAGGTGACTCCTAGATTTCCATCTTGACTCCTCGTGCATGCACACAAGAAGACCAAAGGTTAACTTGCAATAAATGCAAGATTCTTTGAGCAAATAACCTAAAACCCAGTTCATACCTAAACCCAGGCTATGGGGTCTTTACAATAGGTGTATTTTGCACCCAGCACCTCAAGGTTTAAGCCCCTAATATTTTAACACATAAAATATTAAGTTTTCTTGCAATTTAATCCAATTTTGGGTGTTTTTCACGCATTTCGAGAAAAATCGCTCGTCATTTTGCGAAACGGACTTCGCCACGACGTCCGGCTCGTCGAGACCTGTCAAGTAGCGTATTTGTTTGGTTCATTTGACGCTCGGATAAATTCTCGGGAAATAAAATTCAACAAAGTGCAGTGTGTTGCACGCATCCCGATGCACCCGGGTCGCCAAATGCGAAAACCGTCAGTGCCATCGCGTTCAGAACGTCGAAATTAGCTAGAGTCCATTACTAATACCCCTATGTTAAAGTTTAAAACAATGATTCGGCCATTAGTGATCCAAGGTGAATTAAAATAAAGGTTACTATTCACAATTTAAGTTGTGGGGCCCACTTTTTCATCGCTGATTTCTGGAAGATTCGATTGTCGGATCGAAAACATACGAATATGAAACTTCTATGTTTCGACGAGACGATCGCAATGGTGATCTAGGATTTTCCAGATCAGACCCCGATCAAAAGTCAACATTTCTGGGCCACTATTGACTCACTAATTTCCACAATTTTGCCATTTAAATAATTCAGGAATTATTTAAGCTTATATTTTGGATTTTTAAAATTCACGGTTACTACAATAGTAACCTCCTGTTTAAATCCCCCGTCGACCGACGTCGACCGTTTCGCTGTCTAGACCATGAACATAAGGGTGTGAGTAGTCCATCTTAGCTATTTTCGACGTTCTGAGCGCAGTGGCGCTGACGAAATTTTCGTTTGGCGAGCCTAAAGCCTCGTAAAGCATGCCGAACTGTATAATTTATAGTATAAGATGGAAATTAAAATTTATGGAGTTGAATTTTAGCGAACCAAAATCACTACCTGATAGGTTTCGTCGAGCCGGACGTCGTGGTGGTGTCCGTTTTTCAGTTTGACAACCTGGTTGTCTTGAAATGCGTGAAAAACACCGAAAAAATGGGTTTTTTTGAGAAAAGCCCTATATTTTATGTGTCTTTTTGTACCAAACTTATAGAGGAGGGTTTTAGTTGCAAATGGTTTCTACAGTGAGGGACCTAGCTGTAAATAATGTTGGTGGAGGGGTCTCTTGGCATTTTATGCAATGTGCATATATAGCAATTTTAGGGTTGCTTGTGAGAACCCTAGCCTCAGCCCATCTAGTAACCGCAGACACCCACGACTCCTTCTCTTCCTCTGACATCTTTTCCAAACTACTGCGCCGCCGGCCGCCCCTTCCCGTCGCCGGAAAAACAACCTTGCTCCTTGATTCCGAGGTTGTAAGAGGAGAAGAGCATCAAAACCTTTTAACTCGAGCCTAGACCTCTCTGAGGGTGTGATCTTCATCCAGAAGACAAGCGGAGGTGGGCTGGTGCACTGCCGTGGCCGCGCGTTGCCGCTGCCACCACCTTCTTCTTCCTCATTGCCGGCCAAGGTGAGTCCAAGTTTTTCGTTAGTTATTTTATTACCTAGACACTTGGAGTATGTTTCTTACCTCCTAGAGATCATCCCAGCCGAACCCCGAAGTCGGGATTGCCCCCGGTCGCCGGCGGGGAAATTGCACCCGCGGAAACCGAGAAAGCTCCGCCACGGTCGTTCTCTTCAACCAATGGACCAAAACAGGTAAACATTTGTATACAAGGACTGTAGGACCTAAGGATTATTTCTGCAAAGTTTGGAAAAATATGGTGGAGTTTTTAGGGAGAAAATCAAAACCCTAGTTTTTCAAGTTTTGAAGCTTCGGCCGAGCTTCTTGCTCCGGCGCCGGCGAGCCTCCCTAGCGTCGCCCACCTACCCAGAACTCTTCCTGGGTGTAAGAGGAGTCCACCCATATATTTGCATGGCACCCATGCGGCAAGAATGGAGCGCGGCCAAGATGGGTTCGAAATGGGATTAAATCGCGGCCGCCGGCGCTCCGGCCATCTCCGGCCGGGGAGGGTTGGTCGGGAAGCTTCCTACGACTCTCCTGAGCATTCCCATCTAAGTTGGAAGTCTCCAAAATGCCCCGTTAAAAATCCGCCATTAACGGTGAAGAAGCTCCAAACCGGGGTTGCGCCGCCGCTGCCGCCGCCGTGCCCTGTCGCCGGGCACGGGTTCAGGTAGGTTTATGTTGAGTTTTTGGAAGTATTTGTGCAAGTGTTAGAGTCCCATAAGCCCTGGTTAAGTGGGCACGAATTTTGAAGCTTTAGCTTCATCATCTTCTTCTTTGCCCGCGGCCAACTTGTGGAGCATAGATGCCCCAGCCTTGCTGGAGTTGTTCCTGCAATTCAGAGAAGTTTTTCTTCCAAGTTGGAAGAGCTTTGGTGCAGTGATTGTTGAGGACAAGCCCGGGCATGGTTGTTGTATATGTTTTGTAAAGGTTGCACTCCAAGTGTTTGATGAAATCTCTAAGAGAAGAGAAGTTTGAAATTTGGGTTTGATTACAAAATGAAAGTTGCTCCAAATAGTCCCCTGAGCTTGATGCTCACTTCAGATCAAACAGGATATGTGTGGAATTGTGTTGGAGCATTGTGTAACGATGTGAGCCTTTATGTCAAGAAATTGTTGACCCGGAGTTGTCCCGGGTTCCGCGCTGCTCCCAAATTGTGAGCACGGTATCCAGCATGTCGAGGGCCACCTGCTGGTGGTGTCGGTTCATTAAAATAGCATTCCGAAATTAAATACAAGCGAAAATAGCATGAAATTGCATGCTTTTATGCAATTTGGTAAAATCCCGGGGGCCTAAATGCAATTGTGACCATACTAGTTGCTTTATACAGTGTACACGTGATCTCTAAACCTTTTATTGGAAGTCCGATGCTTTTCGTTGAGCGGGAATTGGATCCCGAACCGTAAATCGGCAAAATCGCCGGTTTAACGGCGATTCGGCGTTAATCAGGCAATTCGAGAAATTTCGGTGATAAATTTGTGATGCCAGGTATTTGTGGCTGTTCCCGGTGCTGTTCTAAAGAGCCCGATTATTTTAGTTTCTCGTTTGCAACTTCCGGAGCCAAAATGGGCTTCCCGGAAGTGTTTCAGTGGTTATGGCTTTGCCAGTGCACAGGATTACTCAGAGTCTAGTGTTAGTGCCTAAATGTCTTAAGTTAGACATTCTTGGGCAGCACGTGAAGTTTCACGAGTTTTGATTATTGTTCAGCACAGATTGGGTCTTAGTGGATAGATCGGCAGTTTTGCGAAAATTTCGGAAAATTCCGGGACTTCAGCGAAGTTCCCTATTTAGCTTGTCTGCACACAGTGTGTCAGTGGGTTGGGTATGTGTGAGAGTCTATTTTCTGACCTGTGCTTATGATTCAGGTCCCAGCAGTCAGCCGCCATCTTGCGAGCCATCCAGCAGCCACCGTGATCATTGAGGTGGGTTATCTTCGGTCCGGGCTTTATCAGGTTGGCCCTATGGGGTGCCGTGGTAGGTTGGACCCCTGTTGTTGGTGTAACCCTGAACCTATGCTTGAGCCTTTCTATTTGTTTCATTCCAGCATTTAGTTATTACAGCTATGTTGCCTTGATATTTCAGTTGAGTCCTTTATATGCTTTCATTCTCAGCATTTAGTATGTATAGGGTTATACAGCTTGATATATACCATGTTTGTTTGGTTATCAGCCTAGTTATGTCAGCATTTCCTGTTCTATGATGCATGATAGAATAGGAGTATAATTCTGCTTTTTAGTTTCAGTTACAGCTCAGATATTCAGCTTCTGTTATTCAGATTCAGTATATAGTATCTGTGATTGTTATTGCCTTCAGCATCCCGATAGGGATTTCTCGGCTTATTGCCGTTTGTGTGGTCTTTAGATCACGAGCTTGAGCATCAGCATTATGATCGCCACAGAGCCAGCTGTTCTTTCACGTACACTAGCGGACCGATCCCCCGCAGTGGTGTACTTTACCGGTAAAGTGGTCAGCAGTGGCGACCCGTGAGCCCAGAGAGTTATGATAGCAGTTTGGTGTACAGGTGGCATTTAGCCTGAGGTTCTGGTGTCCAGTGGTGGCATTAGCCTGAGGCACTAGTGACCAACAGTGGCAATTGCCTGAGGTCCTGGTGTCCAGTGGTGGCATTAGCCTGAGGCACTAGTGACCAACAGTGGCATGGATTGGGTACTTATTGTTATACAGCACTTCAGGTTTACAGTTTTGTTTACAGCATGATTATTTTCTGCTTTTCAGATTTATCAGTTATAGCATGATCAGTTCTGCTTGTCAGGTTTATCATCGTACTCTTTGTTTATAGCCTTGATATTATTGATTAACATACTAGCTCTGCTCTATAGCATGATTAGCTCCTGTTTGTCTGATTTCCTCGTTACAGCATGATTAGCCTGATATATGAGTACCCCTACTTTTATCTGCATGATTAGCCTGATATATGAGTACCCCTACTTTTATCTTTGCATTCACTACAGCATGCTTAGTTCAGTTCAGTATCTCGTTATTCAGCTTTCAGTTATACCCTGCTTTTACTATCCGCTTATTACAGTATCCAGTAGGTACGACTTGCTATTTCTCGGCCCGTCGTGCCCACTGGGATACATGTAGAGTGTATCTCACACCCCCTGGGTGACTATTTTTCAGGTCAGCCGGGTGCTGGGAGATTGGGACGATCCAGTGAGCTGTCGCGCTAGAGTTGTCCCCTGCTATTGGCCGTAGTGGCCCAGTACTAGTATTTTCAGTTACAGTATCATGATCGTAGTTATCACTATATTTTGTGTTGGAGTATTTGTGGATTATGTCATGTGTGGATGTGGATGTATTAGTTGTAGAGTTTTATATGTTGATTATACTGCTCTCTGATTGTATCACCGTATCTGTCTAGCCGAGCATGTATAGGGGAGACTCTGTCTGTGTGGACAGAGGATTTTCTATGCATGTGGCGGTCTGTTCACGTCCTGAGTTAAAGTTTGAACTCTGATATAAAAAAAAAAAAAAAAATTCTACCGCTGTTTCGAAACTCGGGGCGTGACAGATTAGATGGTATCAGAGAATAGGTATAAGATACCTAGGAACTGGTTAGGATTGAGCCATAGGATGACTTGAGTCTGACGCGAGAGTGCGGGGTTAGGAGCTCGAGTACAGTATGGTCGGTCGAGTCGTGTCCTATCCCTGATCAGTGTGATATAGTCTGTGATTCACGAGTATTCCGGCAGAGGTGATGGTGTTAGTGAGCGCGCTGGCGCCACTGTAGTATTGATCAGTTTCAGTGGCCTATGAGCCAGATGGTAACCCTGATTGGGTTGGTGTTGTATTCAAGTTCCACCTCTTGCATTGAATTATGTGCATCATTACTGATTCTTCTATGCGTTTACAGCAACAGTAGCCATTGTGGTTAAGCCTTGGTAAGGCTATGGAGGTGGTGCACTAAGACTTGAGAGTCTGTTGTACCTAGTTGGTTGACAGTTTGAGTTTGAGGATCCGATGGTAGTCTGTAATGGGCTCGACTTGTGCTTAATTCACTTATTGCCTGCGATCTGCTAGAAGGGTTGAGATCACCCCTGTCGACGTTTTAAGTTGCGACTAGTGTCGCTAGAGCTGTGTTAGCCATTAGCGTGGAATTCAAGTGTTAGTGAGCACTGAGATATCCTTTCGATTTTTTTTTTTTGTGAGTTGCCAAAGTGGCACTCGTGATCACGATATATTAGTGGCTGATGTTGGTTTTCAGTATCGGTTTAGAGATTGGTGTTGTAAGGTACGTTGGTACCTTCTGTTGATTCGCTGTGAGTTATGTCTCCAACTAGTTGTTGGCGATAGATTGTAGGTATTTTCTATTCTTTTGATAAGTACGTTGGCTGCAGACAACGTACTGTCGAAAGAGTGGATGAAATACTTTACCCCGCAAGAAGGGGTGTATTATGATTGGGTCTGTATGTGTACCTTCCTATAAGTTAGCCTTAGTTGCCTCCTGAGCACAGGGTGATTACCCTACAGGCGATATCGTAGCTTATGATTGGATTTTAGACAGATCTCTACCGTACATGTGCGTAGTTGACTAGTTGTCACCGTGATTATTGGACGTCTATACAAGCGACGCCGGCCTTTACAAGCAACCTGTCGAAATTAGTAGCCCTGAGTTGTGTCAGTCAGTACTGATGTTTTGATGAGCTTTTCGGTTTGTTAGTGCACCTTTACAGTTTTCAGTGGTGTTGTGTGACTGAGTGTCACTAGTGTTGGTTTGGACAGTGCTGATGTTCTGTGACTGATTGTCGCTGTGGCACCCTGTGTTAGTGGACTGTTTGATGTCCTACTGTAGTTAAGTTTCGGGGACGAAACTTCTATTAAGGGGGGAGTGATGTAGTAACCGTGATTTTAAAATCTGAAATTTAAGTTAAATAATTGTCTGGATTATAAATAGTTAAATTGAACTGTTAGTGGTGCAATAGTGGCCCAAAAATATCGATTTTTGATCGGGGCCTGATCTCGAAAATCCGAGATCACCATTGCAACCGTCTCGTCGAAACATGAAAGATTTATATACATATGTCTTCGATCCGACGGTCGGATCTTCCGCAAAACAGCGAAGAAAAAGCGGGTCCCACAACTTAAGTTGTGAATAGTAACCTCCTGTTTAAATCCCCCGTCGACCGACGTCGACCGTTTCGCTGTCTAGACCCTGAATATAAGGGTGTGAGTAGTCCATCTTAGCTATTTTCGACGTTCTGAGCGCAGTGGCGCTGACGAAATTTTCGTTTGGCGAGCCTAAAGCCTCGTAAAGCGTGCCGAACTGTATAATTTATAGTATAAGATGGAAATTAAAATTTATGGAGTTGAATTTTAGCGAACCAAAATCACTACCTGATAGGTTTCGTCGAGCCGGACGTCGTGGTGGTGTCCGTTTTTCAGTTTGACAACCTGGTTGTCTTGAAATGCGCGAAAAACACCGAAAAAATGGGTTTTTTTGAGAAAAGCCCTATATTTTATGTGTCTTTTTGTACCAAACTTATAGAGGAGGGTCTTAGTTGCAAATGGTTTCTACAGTGAGGGACCTAGCTGTAAATAATGTTGGTGGAGGGGTCTCTTGGCATTTTATGCAATGTGCATATATAGCAATTTTAGGGTTGCTTGTGAGAACCCTAGCCTCAGCCCATCTAGTAACCGCAGACACCCACGACTCCTTCTCTTCCTCTGACATCTTTTCCAAACTACTGCGCCGCCGGCCGCCCCTTCCCGTCGCCGGAAAAACAACCTTGCTCCTTGATTCCGAGGTTGTAAGAGGAGAAGAGCATCAAAACCTTTTAACTCGAGCCTAGACCTCTCTGAGGGTGTGATCTTCATCCAGAAGACAAGCGGAGGTGGGCTGGTGCACTGCCGTGGCCGCGCGTTGCCGCTGCCACCACCTTCTTCTTCCTCATTGCCGGCCAAGGTGAGTCCAAGTTTTTCGTTAGTTATTTTATTACCTAGACACTTGGAGTATGTTTCTTACCTCCTAGAGATCATCCCAGCCGAACCCCGAAGTCGGGATTGCCCCCGGTCGCCGGCGGGGAAATTGCACCCGCCGGAAACCGAGAAAGCTCCGCCACGGTCGTTCTCTTCAACCAATGGACCAAAACGGGTAAACATTTGTATACAAGGACTGTAGGACCTAAGGATTATTTCTGCAAAGTTTGGAAAAATATGGTGGAGTTTTTAGGGAGAAAATCAAAACCCTAGTTTTTCAAGTTTTGAAGCTTCGGCCGAGCTTCTTGCTCCGGCGCCGGCGAGCCTCCCTAGCGTCGCCCACCTACCCAGAACTCTTCCTGGGTGTAAGAGGAGTCCACCCATGTATTTGCATGGCACCCATGCGGCAAGAATGGAGCGCGGCCAAGATGGGTTCGAAATGGGATTAAATCGCGGCCGCCGGCTCTCCGGCCATCTCCGGCCGGGGAGGGTTGGTCGGGAAGCTTCCTACGACTCTCCTGAGCATTCCCATCTAAGTTGGAAGTCTCCAAAATGCCCCGTTAAAAATCCGCCATTAACGGTGAAGAAGCTCCAAACCGGGGTTGCGCCGCCGCTGCCGCCGCCGTGCCCTGTCGTCGGGCACGGGTTCAGGTAGGTTTATGTTGAGTTTTTGGGAGTATTTGTGCAAGTGTTAGAGTCCCATAAGCCCTGGTTAAGTGGGCACGAATTTTGAAGCTTTAGCTTCATCATCTTCTTCTTTGCCCGCGGCCTACTTGTGGAGCATAGATGCCCCAGCCTTGCTGGAGTTGTTCCTGCAATTCAGAGAAGTTTTTCTTCCAAGTTGGAAGAGCTTTGGTGCAGTGATTGTTGAGGACAAGCCCGGGCATGGTTGTTGTATATGTTTTGTAAAGGTTGCACTCCAAGTGTTTGATGAAATCTCTAAGAGAAGAGAAGTTTGAAATTTGGGTTTGATTACAAAATGAAAGTTGCTCCAAATAGTCCCCTGAGCTTGATGCTCACTTCAGATCAAACAGGATATGTGTGGAATTGTGTTGGAGCATTGTGTAACGATGTTGTTACGGAATTTGAGTTGGCGTATTTCGTGAATAGTTTAAGTCTTGAGGATTGAAGATGAAGAAACTGTGGATCATATACCTCAATCTCAAGAAAGAAGAATTCAAAAGGATCAGGTACGTTTAACTAAATAATTTTGATGATCCGAATACTTCTTATAGTGTAGAAACACCTGGAAGAGGTTTTAATTGCATATTCATCAAAAACTGGACATGGGACATGTTCAGGATCCGGATCATGTCGTTTCAATCCGGATCCCGAAGGGTGTTCGTTCATACACTGGTTCAATCCGGATCACAGCATTTGATGATCCGGATCCCGAACATGAGTTTTACCTGTGGCTTGAACGATCCGGATCAGGAATCTCAATCCGGATCCCGAACACATTGTTCTGGTAAAACTGTATGAACGATCCGGATCGTGGATTATGATCCGGATCCCGAACAGGCGGTTTTCTGGAAATTGCTCTCTGTGCGTCTGCGATCCGGATCGTGACTTCGCAATCCGGATCGCCGTCGGTAAAACTTTCCAGAAAAGTTTGTTTTTGATCCGAATATTCTTCCTAGGGTTTCTAACCTATAAATAGCCCTTCTTTTCATTTCTAGGGCAATCACACATCAAAAAAGAGCCGTCATTTTCAAATATCATTTTATACGGCCTTAGATCCACATATAGAGAAGAACGGAAATCATTAGATCTATTTATGGTTCTTCATCTATATTGATTAGTTTGATTCTAGGTTTTCATACTCATATCTTGAGTTGAATCAAACTAATGAATACTTAGATGGTATTTCCGATCTACTCTTGATCTAAGTATTCGGCGGATCATCACCACCCAAACAAACAACGATTTACCCCAAAATCGGCGCGTGGACTCGCGTGGCCTTGTGGATTCAAGGTGCAACCGCTCTCGTGGATTCGGAGCGAGGTGCGTTCGTGGATTCGAAGCGTGCCATTGGGTGAAGACCGTGGATTCGGTCGGACGTCGTGGACTCGACGTTGGACGCTGTGGATTCAGCGTTGGGCGCAGATCGTGGATTCGAGAAGCGTCGTGGAGCGAGCGGAGAAGATCTACTAGGAGCGTATGGTAAAAGGTTGAGTCGTCTGTGAGTACGTTATATCACCTTGTACGTGTGTTAATTCTAGTGGATTTCGCCGTGTTATCGGTCCCGTGGTTTTTTACTCCGGTTTGGAGTTTTTCCACGTAAAAATCTTGTGTGTTCTTTTATTTTTCCGCATTGGGTTTTATCGCGCAATGATTTTTTGAGTGTTTATTGTTTACACCTATTCACCCCCCTCTAGGTGTTTTTTCCCCTATTTAGATCCTTATTAACCTAAACCCAACAAGTGGTATCAGAGCGGGAATAGGGTTGTAAACAATGGTTGAAGGTGGAAACATCAATCGACCCCCTTTCTTTGATGGAACAAATTATGCGTACTGGAAAGTACGGATGAAAGCTTTTTAATTTCCATCGACGAAAGGGTGTGGCAATCAATTGAATTAGGATGGTCTAATCCAACTGAAATTTTAGATGATGTTCGCACCTTAAAACCTAGGTCGAAATGGACCAAGGAAGAGATAGACTTATCTTCTTACAATGGCAAAGGGATTAATGCTCTATTTAATGCTTTGTCACAAACTGAGTTCTCTCGCGTCTCGGCATGTGAGACTGCGAAAGAAATCTGGGATGTTCTTCAAGTTACGCATGAGGGAACTAACCTAGTGAAGATTCAGAAACTGCAAATGCTTACGAGCAAGTTTGACTCTATCTCTATGGCAGAGAATGAATCCTTCACTGACTATTACACACGATTGCAAGACATCGTGAACTCATGTGCTAACTTGGGAGAGAAGATTCCAGAATTTAAAGTTGTAAGAAAAATTCTAAGAACTCTTCCTGAACGATTTCGCCCGAAGGTCGCAGCCATTGAAACAATTAAACACCCGGACGAAATGCGTGTAGAAGAATTAGTAGGTGCTTTACAAACTTATGAAATGACTTTTCCTACTAACTATTCTTCTGGAAAGGCATCCTCTTCTAAGTCTTCAGGTTACGCATTGAAATCAACTAAAGAAGAAGACGCGGATTCATCCTCCTCGGACGACGACGAGAACCTTTCTATGGAGGACTTTGAGAAGCAGCTCGCTCTCTTGACAAGGAAGTTTCGCCGCAACTTTCGAAGGGGAAATTCAAGCAAAACTCCATCCTTCGGAAAGTCGAAGAAAGGCAAGGGTTCTTCAAGCTACAAGTCAAGAAGCAAGAGAACTTCTCAAAGGATAAGAAAAGTTCTGAGGGACAAGTTCAGTGCTTCAAATGTCGAGGCTACGGCCACATTGCAACGGAATGTCCCAACAAGAATCCGGCAAAGAAGAAAGCGATGCAAGCGTCACTTGGGATGACAACTCCACGTCAAATGAGTCATCGTCAAGTGATGAAGAAGACAACGCGACAGCTTTCCACGCGTCCACCACATCTTCACCCTTCATGTGCTTAATGGCAAGTACATCCGACTCACTGTCCAACTCCACTGTTGAAAAGATTGCAACGGACGATGAATCAGATAATTCGGAAGGTGAAGATTTTGTTTTAGCCTACCATCAACTTTTGAGGGATTCAAAGAAACTGGCTAAACAAAACAAGGGGTTGAAAGAGAGATTGCAGGATCTTGAAGAAGAAGTAAAAAGGGTAACCTCTCTCTCAACCGATCTTGAAGTGGAAAGGGATAATCTGATTAAGACAAATGTTTCCCTTCAAGAGTCCAATGAGCATTTCGAGAAGAATTATATAGATATGGTGAACAAAGCGAATTACTTCTTGAAGCTCTACGGCGAGGCTCGACAGGAAAAATTGGAAATGACAGAGACCATACGCCAACTAAAGGATGACTTACAGAGATTTTCTTCTGGAAGGAGTAAGTTGGACAGACTTCTTGGTCTTGGTCAAAGAAACAAGTTCGGCCTCGGATACACTCAAACTGGAGACATTCCAAGTTCGAGTGGTACAGTATTTGTGCCTCAGTCGGTATCTCCTCCTCCGACACCGGAATTCACGACAAGCAACGACAACAACCTACTACATCCTCTTCGGAATCGACAAGAACCAAGGTATGTTTTCGTTGTGGCATTTCAGGGCACATAAGAAGAAATTGCAAGACTGGAGCCAAACGCACACCTCAAGCACATCTTGCAATGACTACCAAAAGGGCTATTCCTCGGAAAACAACTCCAATCAATTGAAGGAAAAGAGCCTTGGTAGTACACCGCTCAAGACGACATCATCAAGGAGCAGCAATTCTTCAAGCAAGACGCTCTCACCTAGGAAATCAACTTCACGACCATTACCGACGCATTCCAAAAAGGTTTGGGTGCGCAAAGGTGAAATCTTTCCCTGTCTTGCTACCAATGTTTCCTTGCATGCATATGATAGTTCGTCTTGGTATCTGGATAGCGGGTGTTCCCGTCATATGACCGGTGATAAAAACTGTTTTCAAACTTTTGAGAAAAACTCCGGAGGACTTGTTGTTTTCGGAGATGGTCGGTCTTCCAAAATTGTTGGAAAGGGAACGGTAGCTATTCCAGATGGCCCGGTTCTAGATAATGTGTTATTTGTTCATGGCCTTAAGACTAACCTCATAAGCATAAGTCAACTGTGTGATAGTGGTTATTCAGTTAATTTTTCATCTGATAAATGCACTGTAACTGACATGAACCATGCTTTCTTTTTAAAGGGGGTTAGATCAGAAAACAATTGTTATGTAGTTCCTTCTAAAATTTCTGAAAAATGTAACCTAGCATCTTTGAAAAATGAAACACTTTGGCATGAAAGGCTAGGTCACATAAACTTTAAGGAACTTGCTAGAATTTCAAATAAAGATGTGGTCAAGGGGGTTCCGAAACTTTCTTTTGAACAAAACCTTGTGTGTGGCGGTTGCCAAAAGGGAAAACAGTCTAGGACTGCACACAAGAACTTGAACCACATAGGTACAAAACGGCCTTTGGAACTTTTGCATATGGACTTAATGGGGCCAACTCGTCAACCATCTCTGGGAGGTAAATGGTATATTTTCTTGTTGGTTGATGATTTTCTAGATATACTTGGGTAGCCTTTCTAAAAGAAAAAGCTGATACCTTTGATTCTTTTCTCGAAATCTGCAATCGTATTATGATAGAAAAGAATGAAAGGATTACTCGAGTTAGGAGTGATAGAGGTGGGGAATTCATAAATTCCAAATTCATTGATTTTTGCACTTCTAATGGCATTAAACATGAATTCTCCGCACCTTACACACCTCAACAAAATGGTGTAGTCGAGCGCAAAAACAGGGTCGTACAGGAAATGGCACGTGTTATGCTTCACAGCCGGAACTTACCTTTATATTTTTGGGCTGAAGCGGTGAACACTGCTGTCTATGTTATCAATCGAGTGTATTTGCGCCCGGGGACTTTGAATACACCATATGAACTTTGGTTTTGTAGAAAACCTAACATCAAATATTTTCGCATCTTTGGGAGTCGGTGTTTTATTTTACGTGATCGTGAAAATCTTGGAAAATTTGACTCTCGAAGTGACGAAGGGATTTTCTTAGGTTATTCTACAAACAGCAGAGCATATCGAGTTTTTAACTTAGAATCTAAGACGATCGTAGAATCGATAAATGTTAAGGTAGATGAAGCTTTTCACTTTGAATCTGAAAAATCTACCCTCGATATCTCTCTTGATGATGATACACCTGCTAATGCATCTTCTTCTAACAATTCTTTCGATAATAATGTTGATGCATCTAACGGTTCTTCAAGCTTATCTGATGTGCAGGAATCATCTCGTGTACCTCCGCCTACTCCTCTACCTCAAACGTTACGCATCTCCAAGGATCACCCTGAATCGAACATAATTGGAGATCCACAAGAAGGAGTTAGAACACGGAGACAATTGGTTTGCGGATTTGCATGCTATGTATCTCAAATCGAACCAAAGAATGTTGATGAAGCTCTCCAAGATGATTACTGGATTAAAGCAATGCAGGAAGAGCTCCATCAATTCGAGCGAAACAAAGTCTGGGAATTGACGAAGCCTCCGAAGCAACACAATGTGATAGGTACCAAATGGATCTTCAAGAACAAGAAAAACGAAGAAGGTACTATCATCAGGAACAAAGCAAGGTTAGTTGCTCAAGGCTATTCTCAAGTAGAAGGTATAGACTTTGATGAAACTTTCGCCCCTGTAGCTAGACTCGAGTCCATTCGTATATTGTTTGCGATTGCTTGTCATTTTAAAATCAAATTATTTCAAATGGACGTTAAGAGCGCCTTTTTAAATGGATTTTTAAATGAGGAAGTTTATGTAGCTCAACCGAAAGGTTTTGTGGATCATAAACTACCTAACCATGTTTTTCGTCTGAAAAAGGCTCTTTACGGTCTGAAACAAGCACCGCGAGCATGGTACGAAAGGTTGACAAAGCACCTTTTGGAAAAGGGCTACACTCGAGGGGGAGCTGACAGGACTCTCTTTGTGAAGCATTATCAAAACAATTTCATAGTTGCTCAAATCTATGTCGATGACATTGTTTTTGGAGCAACAAGAGATAATGATGCTTCTAAATTCGCGGAGACCATGGAAAGCGAATTTGAGATGTCCATGATGGGCGAATTGAATTATTTTCTTGGATTACAAGTTAAACAAAACGATGAAGGAATTCACTTGTGTCAATCCAAGTATGCACTGGAGTTGGTCAAAAAGTTTGATCTTGAAAATTCTAAGGATTTTCCGACTCCAATGGGAACTAGCCATAAGGGACTTGGAAGTGAATCACAAAGTGAGAATGTAGACGAGAAACTGTATCGCAGTATGATTGGAAGTCTACTATATCTCACGGCTAGTCGCCCGGATATATCCTTCAGTGTTGGGATTTGTGCGAGATATCAATCAGCACCGAAGGAGGTTCACCTGAAAGCGGTGAAACGGATCATCCGGTATATCAAAGGTACAATCAATTTCGGAATTTGGTATCCTATGGGAACGACTTTGGATATTGTTGGATACTCAGATGCCGATTGGGCTGGATCAGTGGATGACCGGAAAAGCACGAGTGGTGCATGCTTCTATCTTGGCCACTGCCTTGTTGCATGGCACAGTAAAAAGCAGAACTGCATAGCACTCTCGACTGCCGAAGCGGAGTACATTTCTGCAGGAAGTTGTTCAACCCAATTGATTTGGATGAAAAGCGTGTTGAGCGATTTCCGGATTTCAACATCTTCGGTAACCATTTTATGTGACAACACTAGTGCTATTAACATTTCTAAAAACCCTGTGTTGCACTCTAGAACAAAACATATTGAACTTAGATATCATTTTCTTAGAGAGCTAGTTGAATCAAACATTCTTCAACTGTCATATATTTCAACTGAGGATCAATTAGCTGACATCTTAACAAAACCTTTGGATCAAAAACGTTTTATTCACTTGCGTAAAGCAATTGGCATGCTTTCCTTGAAATAACCTCTTTTGAAACCTTTGCTTAGGTTAGGTTTTGTTTTGTTTTTGTTTTTGTTTTGTTCTTTATCTATGTTTTGTACATAGACACTAATTGAGCATAAATCATAATTGACTTTAATTGCATCCTTTTATGCATTTAGAAATTTATTATGTTTTGATGTCATAATATTTCAATGTTGCAATGATCATTTACGTTAATTAAACCATCTTTTAAGTGATCAAAGTCAATTTCTCTCTCAATGATCTCTTGGTATAGTCATTATCATATTTGATTGCTTAGTCGAGTATGAATTCGAGATCAATGGTTTGGTTGAATACCTTATATATTAAATAATTGATAGCCAATTGAGGGGGAGTCAATGAAATGTGAAATGCTCAAAAGATGTGGAAAGAGTTACATCCCAATGAGGAGTGTGAAAACTACCACCACATGGAGAAAATGAAAGAAAAAGATACTCCATGAATGAAAAGCAAATTTTTGTTTGAAAAATTGTTGATGAAACTCATATTGAAATACTTGACTCAGTCGTATTTCATGGTTGGTATAAGGTGGGATTTTTTATAAAAGATGCTCAAAGAGCCACTCCTTCAACAGATTGTCTAGATATATTATCTAACTTATCTGGGATTTCAAACATCTATTGATCTTGGTACTTCATTTTCTTTACTGAAATTGATGATTTGATAAAGGCATTACACATAAGATCAGGATAGATGTAATTGAAGTTGTTCAACTTTAAGTGTTTTAACTTTCGTAAATTTTCGTTTCATTTTTGGATATTTTTGATAGATTTTGCATAATCTATTTCTTGTTGTATGAAACGATGTATTTGTTTAAAGTTGACATGGTAAAGTGCTTACATACTTTTTCTGGATTTTATGTATTTTTCTTAATTTTTCTGAAGAAAAAGTTGTAGCCGATCCGGATCGGGACAAGTGATCCGGATCCCGAACGCAGGATTTTCCTGCGGGTAGCCGATCCGGATCACATTCTCGATCCGATCCGGATCACGGCTAGGGTTTATATAGAAACATTCAGATTCTGATTTCTTTACCCTAATTTCTGGTTTTCAAGCTCTAGAGTTTCTCTCTCTAGATTTCTTGCTTCTTGGAGCTTCAAAACTCAAAGTTCTTCGGATTCAAGTAAGTTTTCATGATCAAAACTCGGTTTTTCACAGTTTTTATGTTTTTTCATCAAACGTGAGTTGAAAAATTGGATCTTTTTCGTTTGTGAATGGTTTTTGATCAAATTTCTTTTGAAATAAGAACTCTGGGTCAATTAGTTTTGCTTTTATGCTGGGTTTTACATGATTAACGAGTTTTTAGGCTTCGATTTCTAAAAATTCGGTTTTAGGGCATAAAAGAGGAATTTTTGTAAAATCATGGAATTGATCTATTTTTAAAATTCTTTTTGGAAAACTAATTTGATTCTTGGCTTCTCTACATGATTATGATTGTCTAGGTACAATGTTTTCAAATTTTTCAAAATTGACAATTTTTCATATGTTCTTGAGTTGGTTTTCACAGGACATTCTCTTTAAACTCAAAGCACTAGATCAATGGCTTTCTCCTGGTTGGTACTGTTACTTATCTCGATGGTGCTCACTAGACCAACCATAAGTTGAAGAGGGCTAAGAACGTTCAAAGAAAAGGAGAGGTTGAAATTATCAGTGATACTGAACTTGAGAAAAACCAGATGAAGTACACTGGGACATGTTAACGGATGACGATGATGATGACGAGTTTGTGCCTGCTGACTCGAAGCAAAAAGGAAAAGCACCGTGAACTCTGGGAAGGCTTCTATGCCTGCCCCAACTATTTCTCTAAAACGTAAGCGGCTCGCTCGACGTTTTGGAGGAGAAAGGATACACCGATGTTGACAACCACCAATAGCTCCGGACTCTCCGCCCCGAGATGAAGAAGTGTTTGTTAACAATGACCGTCTTAGAGCATTTGCACATCGCGAGTGCATTGGCGAAAGACAGTGAACATTGAAGCTCTACGAAGTCACTCTCCTGAATTTGGTACTTTGATTGATGAAGCAAATCTCATTCAAGTATGTCGCTTCCCGGAAACTCTCGGATACTGCCTGCACCATGTGAGGACCTTCTATACAACGCACGGCATCTTCGCGAATTGAGAACGGTCCGATGGAATTCTATACGAATATCCAAGGAACGAGAATTTAAAATCACCCACAGTTGATTGGTGAGGTTTTGGGAATGGAAGCAAGCGGAAGACAGGAGCTCACTATCTGAAAGGAGTGGATTTGACAAATACTTTATGGTGTAAAGTTATGAGGGGATTGTCTCGAGGGAACTCAATCAACGAACAATCAGTTCGATCCAAAGAACTTCGTGGAATATCGCGTCCTGAACTTCATCACTTGTACAATATACTTCCAAACATGCAGACGAAGGTTGTGAGAGGGAACGGTTCGTTTTTGAATCTATAGGACACCCTGTCAGAAGCTCAAGGCATTGCATGTCAACCTAACCATACATCCATCTGGAACAGAATGACACCAGATATGTGAGCATACTCATCCTACCGAAAGAAAGTCCTTTTCATTGAACATAATGAGGATTCTTATCCAGAAATTTCAAGTGACCACGAACGGCGACACGTATCATCAATGTTTTGAACATGATAGACGATGTTCCCCACCAATTGTCAAAATCTCTTAACAAGCGCCTCATGTCACGCAATGCTTCTGTCATTTGGAAAACAGACGCCGACACGGATGCATAACCATATCATCAAGCACCATGGCACAGATGCTGAAGCATCATTGACTAATTTTCAAGTTGCA
>CM054949.1:16261975-16365792 GCA_029168755.2 Tillandsia fasciculata | reverse complement strand
CGCGACGTGGGAGCTGGAATCGAAGATAGGAGGGTTCCCCCATCTCTTCACCGAGAACCAGAATTGTTTCGAGGACGAAACTCGTTTTAAGAGGTGAGTGATGTATAACCACTGGTTTAAAATAATTGTCTGAGTCCCGCTTTTGGTTTTATTTATTGTTCAATTAGACTCGGAGGTGATGCCATAATTTCTTGTTCCCCACCCGCAACCGTCGTGACTCGCGGGGTATTTCTAGTTATAAAGCTCGCGAAACGTAGAATGGCGGTGCAATCGGATTTGAAATTCCGACGAAGGGTGCTTCCAGAACTAAATCCCGGAAGTTGGCTCACGATTTCAGGCAACCAGCCCGTTTTTGAGGCGGTGTCGGACCCCGGTTCGCACCCGTTTTAATCAATTCCGCATTTTTTTTATTTCCCCGTCAGCAAACTCCCGCCCCACCTTCCCCAACATCCTCCCCACACTACCCACTAACCGCCCCACTACTCCCACCACTTCCCCACAACTCCCACTAAACCGCCCACTTATCCCCACCACTGTCCCCAACAACTACCCACTCACCGCCCCAACTTCCCACCACTTCCCACACCACTACCCACTACCGCCCCACTTTCCCACCACTTCCCCAACTACCGGCCACTTCCCCCAACTCCCCTTACCCCCTGCGTACGAAACCCAAAAAAAAAAGGAAAACCTTTCCCAACTTCCCATTCCCCAACCTTCCTTACCGCTGTCAATCGGCGTGGAGTAACCGTGGCACGCAATCAGGAGGAGGGAAACACCGTACATCCTTTGCCTTGGACCGTCACCCGGGCACAACCAGACGGGCCGTCTTCCCTCGTTCAACCCTAGCCAACGAAATCGAGATTCGTGTAAGCCCGGCTGGTACCCGAGACGCAAGAGAACCTAACATCGGTCAGGCAGCGCGACAACAAGGTGGGTTTTTCCCTCCCGAGGTTTAGTAATTTAGTGTTCCGGGGAGGATATTAAATATTGATGTTAACCTGTACTAACACTGATGGCTCTATGGTTTACTATATTACCGTGTTTTGTTTACTATGCCGAGTGCGACACGCGCATCCGCGGTTTGGCCACCGCAATAGGGTGCTCTTTTTTCCGGAAAGGCGGTCTTTGACCCCGTGTTTACCCACGAGGTGACGTAGTGGGGCCCCCGTATGTGGGGGTTTGAGGCACGAAGGTGCGAGCGGTGGGACCTATAGGATTGGATCCCGATAAGGTCAGGTGTGGGACCGCCGGGATTGGATCCCGACGCGGTCAGGTGTTACAGGTGTATCCCACGAGGTGACGTAGTGGGGCCCCGCTAGTGGTGGGGTTTGAGGCACAAGTTGCGAGCGGTGGGACCTATAGGGTTATGGATCCCGATAAGGTCCGTGTGGGGACCGCCGGGTTGGATCGCCGACGCGGTCCCAGTGTTTACAGGTGTTAACCGGGGGTTCAGATGTTCAGGTGGTACATTGTTGCGAGTTACGCGTTACGAGTAGCCGGTTTTTCCGGCTAGTCATTACTTTATGGTTTGTACACTTTACTGCTTTAGTACTATTTTTGTGATAGTTGTCCGCTGACTACCCCTCTGTGACAGGACCCTCCAGGGTGAAGGTAGGCGACGTTGAGGCCGAGCGGTAGCAGTCGGCCGAGGCGGCCTCTATTATGCTGTTGTACTACTTTCTCTGCATTTCATTCGGATTTGTTTATTGTTGGTTCTCGATACCCTCGTGGGGATCGTGTGGATGTTGAGTACTTTCATTCTGGTTACGCACTACTGTTTCCCTAATCATTCCCGTTGGCCGTTTTCTAAACAAATCACCTAGAAACAAAAGAAAAAGGACTTCGTAACTGTTTTCAAAAGTCTAGGGCTCGGGTGGGCCCGTTTTCCCAACCTTGTGGATTTATGCCGTTTTCCAAATCGGTTTTTCAAAACCTCGACCGTGTGGGTCTGTTTTCAAACACAGTGAGTTTATACTTTCAACTTGACTGGCCACGGGTATTGTTGTCTTCATGCACCATACTACTTCGAACTGTTTGTGATTAATTTGAAGTGATTGCTTGGTTTTGACGGTTGTGTATAGCCGCGACGCCGTGCTTGATACAGAGGAGACTCTGCCCGACTTTCGAGTGAATCTGTATATGTGGCGGGTCTGGCACGCTCGGGGAAGGAGGTTTTAAAGAAAAAATTTTGTACGCACCTTAAATTAGGAATGTGTACCTTTTCCGCTAAAATATAACCCCCGGGGTGTGACACAGCATGTCGAGAGCCACCTGCTGGTGGTGTCGGTTCGTTAAAATAGCATTCCAAAATTAATACAAGCGAAATAGCATGAAATTGCATGCTTTTATGCAATTTAGTAAAATTCCGAGGACCTATATGCAATTGTGACCATACTAGTTGCTTTGTACAGTGTACACGTGATCTCTAAACCTTTATTGAAGGTCCGATGCCTTTCGTTGAGCGGGAATTGGATCCCGAACCGTAAATCGGCAAAATCGCCGGTTTAACGGCGAGTTGGTGTTAATCATGCAATTCAGGAAATTTCGGTGATTAATTTGTGATGCCAGTATACGTGGCTGTTCCCGGTGCTGTTCTAAAGAGCCCGGTGATTTTAGTTTCTTGTTTGCAACTTCCGGTGCCAAAATGGGTTTCCCGGAAGTGTTTTAGTGGTTATGGCTTTGCCGGTGCACAGGATTACTCAGAGTCTAGTGTTAGAGCATAAATGTCTTAAGTTAGACATTCTTGGGCAGCACGTGAAGTTTCACGAGTTTTGGTTATTATTCAGCACGGATTAGGTCATAGTGGATCTATCGGCGGTTTTGCGAAAATTTCGGAAAATTCGGGACTTCAGCGAAGTTCCCTGTTTAGTTTGTCTGCACATAGTGTGTCAGTGGGTTGGGTATGTGTGAGAGTCTATTTTCTGACCTGTGCTTATGATTCAGGTCCCAGCAATCAGCCGCCATCTTGCGAGCCATCCAGCAGCCACCGTGATCATTGAGGTGGGTTTATCTTCGGTCCGGGCTTTATCAGGTTGGCCCTATGGGGTGCCGTGGTAGGTCGGACCCCTGTTTTTGGTGTAACCCTGAACCTATGCTTGAGCCTTTCTATTTGTTTCATTCCAGCATTCAGTTATTACAGCTATGTTGCCTTGATATTTCAGTTGAGCTCTTTATATGCTTTCATTCTCAGCATTTAGTATGTATAGGGTTATACAGCTTGACATATACCATGTTTGTTTGGTTATCAGCCTAGTTATGTCAGCATTTCCTGTTCTATGATGCATGATAGAATAGGAGTATAATTCTGCTTTTTAGTTTCAGTTACAGCTCAGATATTCAGCTTCTGTTATTCAGATTCAGTATATAGTATCTGTGATTGTTATTGCCTTCAGCATCCCGATAGGGATTTCTCGGCTTATTGCCGTTTGTGTGGTCTTTAGATCACGAGCTTGAGCATCAGCATTATGATCGCCACAGAGCCAGCTGTTCTTTCACGTACACTAGCGGACCGATCCCCCGCAGTGGTGTACTTTACCGGTAAAGTGGTCAGCAGTGGCGACCCGTGAGCCCAGAGAGTTATGATAGCAGTTTGGTGTACAGGTGGCATTTAGCCTGAGGTTCTGGTGTCCAGTGGTGGCATTAGCCTGAGGCACTATTGACCAACAGTGGCAATTGCCTGAGGTCCTGGTGTCCAGTGGTGGCATTAGCCTGAGGCACTAGTGACCAACAGTGGCATGGATTGGGTACTTATTGTTATACAGCACTTCAGGTTTACAGTTTTGTTTACAGCATGATTATTTTCTGCTTTTCAGATTTATCAGTTATAGCATGATCAGTTCTGCTTGTCAGGTTTATCATCGTACTCTTTGTTTATAGCCTTGATATTATTGACTAACATACTAGCTCTGCTCTATAGCATGATTAGCTCCTGTTTGTCTGATTTCCTCGTTACAGCATGATTAGCCTGATATATGAGTACCCCTACTTTTATCTGCATGATTAGCCTGATATATGAGTACCCCTACTTTTATCTTTGCATTCACTACAGCATGCTTAGTTCAGTTCAGTATCTCGTTATTCAGCTTTCAGTTATACCCTGCTTTTACTATCCGCTTATTACAGTATCCAGTAGGTACGACTTGCTATTTCTCGGCCCGTCGTGCCCACTGGGATACATGTAGAGGTATCTCACACCCCCTGGGTGACTATTTTTCAGGTCAGCCGGGTGCTGGGAGATTGGGACGATCCAGTGAGCTGTCGCGCTAGAGTTGTCCCCTGCTATTGGCCGTAGTGGCCCAGTACTAGTATTTTCAGTTACAGTATCATGATCGTAGTTATCACTATATTTTGTGTTGGAGTATTTGTGGATTATGTCATGTGTGGATGTGGATGTATTAGTTGTAGAGTTTTATATGTTGATTATACTGCTCTCTGATTGTATCACCGTATCTGCCTAGCCGAGCATGTATAGGGGAGACTCTGTCCGTGTGGACAGAGGATTTCCTATGCATGTGGCGGTCTGTTCACGTCCTGAGTTAAAGTTTGAACTCAGATTTAAAAAAAAAAAAAAAAATTCTACCGCTGTTTTGAAACTCGGGGCGTGACAGATTAGATGGTATCAGAGAATAGGTATAAGATACCTAGGAAATGGTTAGGATTGAGCCATAGGATGACTTGAGTCTGACGCGAGAGTGCGGGGTTAGGAGCTTGAGTACAGTATGGTCGGTCGAGTCGTGTCCTATCCCTGATCAGTGTGATATAGTCTGTGATTCACGAGTATTCCGGCAGAGGTGATGGTGTTAGTGAGCGCGCTAGCGCCACTGTAGTATTGATCAGTTTCAGTGGCCTATGAGCCAGATGGTAACCCTGATTGGGTTGGTGTTGTATTCAAGTTCCACCTCTTGCATTGAATTATGTGCATCATTACTGATTCTTCTATGCGTTTACAGCAATAGTAGCCATTGTGGTTAAGCCTTGGTAAGGCTATGGAGGTGGTGCACTAAGACTTGAGAGTCTGTTGTACCTAGTTGGTTGACAGTTTGAGTTTGAGGATCCGATGGTAGTCTGTAATGGGCTCGACTTGTGTTTAATTCACTTATTGCCTGCGATCTGCTAGAGGGGTTGAGATCACCCCTGTCGACGTTTTAAGTTGCGACTAGTGTCGCTAGAGCTGTGTTAGCCATTAGCGTGGAATTCAAGTGTTAGTGAGCACTGAGATATCCTTTCGATTTTTTTTTTTTGTGAGTTGCCAAAGTGGCACTCGTGACCACGATATATTAGTGGCTGATATTGGTTTTCAGTATCGGTTTAGAGATTGGTGTTGTAAGGTACGTTGGTACCTTCTGTTGGTTCGCTGTGAGTTATGTCTCCAACTATTTGTTGGCGATAGATTGTGGGTATTTTTCTATTCTTTTGATAAGCACGTTGGCTGCAGACAACGTACTGTCGAAAGAGTGGATGAAATACTTTACCCCGCAAGAAGGGGTGTATTATGATTGGGTCTGTATGTGTACCTTCCTATAAGTTAGCCTTAGTTGCCTCCTGAGCACAGGGTGATTACCCTATAGGCGATATCGTAGCTTATGATTGGATTTTAAACAGATCTCTACCGTACATGTGCGTAGTTGACTAGTTGTCACCGTGATTATTGGACGTCTATACAAGCGACGCCGGCCTTTACAAGCAACCTGTCGAAATTAGTAGCCCTGAGTTGTGTCAGACAGTACTGATGTTTTGATGAGCTTTTCGGTTTGTTAGTGCACCTTTACAGTTTTCAGTGGTGTTGTGTGACTGATTGTCACTAGTGTTGGGTTGGACAGTGCAGATGTTCTGCGACTGATTGTCGCTATGCACCCTGTGTTAGTGGACTGTTTGATGTCCTACTGTAGTTAAGTTTCGGGGACGAAACTTCTATTAAGGGGGGAGTGATGTAGTAACCGTGATTTTAAAATCTGAAATTTAAGTTAAATAATTGCCTGGATTATAAATAGTAAAAATGAACTATTAGTGGTGCAATAGTGGCCCTAAAATATCAACTTTTGATCGGGGCTTGATCTCGAAGATCCGAGATTACCATTGCGACCGTCTCGTCGAAACATGAAAAATCTATATTCATATGTCTTTGATCCGACGGTCGAATCTTCCGCAAAACAGCGAAGAAAAAGCGGGTCCCACAACTTAAGTTGTGAATAGTAACCTCCTGTTTAAATCCCCGTCGATCGATCGTCGACCGTTTCGCTGTCTAGACCCTGAACCTAAGGGTGTGAGTAGTCAATCTTAGCTATTTTTGACGTTCTGAGCGCAGTGGCGCTGACGAAATTTGCATTTGGCGAGCCTAAAGCCTCGTAAAGCGTGCCGAACTGTATAATTTACAGTATAAGATGGAAATTAAAATTTATGGAGTTGAATTTTAGTGAACCAAAATCGCTACCTGATAGGTTTCGTCGAGCCGGACGTCGTGGTGGTGTCCGTTTTTCAGTTTGACAACCTGGTTGTCTTGAAATGCGCGAAAAACACCGAAAAAATGGGTTTTTTGAGAAAAGCCCTATATTTTATGTGTCTTTTTGTACCAAACTTATAGAGGAGGGTCTTAGTTGCAAATGGTTTCTACAGTGAGGGACCTAGCTGTAAATAATGTTGGTGGAGGGGTCTCTTGGCATTTTATGCAATGTGCATATATAGCAATTTTAGGGTTGCTTGTGAGAACCCTAGCCTCAGCCCATCTAGTAACCGCAGACACCCACGACTCCTTCTCTTCCTCTGACATCTTTTCCAAACTACTGCGCCGTCGGCCGCCCCTTCCCGTCGCCGGAAAAACAACCTTGCTCCTTGATTCCGAGGTTGTAAGAGGAGAAGAGCATCAAAACCTTTTAACTCGAGCCTAGACCTCTCTGAGGGTGTGATCTTCATCCAGAAGACAAGCGGAGGTGGGCTGGTGCACTGCCGTGGCCGCGCGTTGCCGCTGCCACCACCTTCTTCTTCCTCATTGCCGGCCAAGGTGAGTCCAAGTTTTTCGTTAGTTATTTTATTACCTAGACACTTGGAGTATGTTTCTTACCTCCTAGAGATCATCCCAGCCGAACCCCGAAGTCGGGATTGCCCCCGGTCGCCGGCGGGGAAATTGCACCCGCCGGAAACCGAGAAAGCTCCGCCACGGTCGTTCTCTTCAACCAATGGACCAAAACGGGTAAACATTTGTATACAAGGACTGTAGGACCTAAGGATTATTTCTGCAAAGTTTGGAAAAATATGGTGGAGTTTTTAGGGAGAAAATCAAAACCCTAGTTTTTCGAGTTTTGAAGCTTCGGCCGAGCTTCTTGCTCCGGCGCCGGCGAGCCTCCCTAGCGTCGCCCACCTACCCAGAATTCTTCCTGGGTGTAAGAGGAGTCCACCCATGTATTTGCATGGCACCCATGCGGCAAGAATGGAGCGCGGCCAAGATGGGTTCGAAATGGGATTAAATCGCGGCCGCCGGCGCTCCGGCCATCTCCGGCCGGGGAGGGTTGGTCGGGAAGCTTCCTACGACTCTCCTGAGCATTCCCATCTAAGTTGGAAGTCTCCAAAATGCCCCGTTAAAAATCCGCCATTAACGGTGAAGAAGCTCCAAACCGGGGTTGCGCCGCCGCTGCCGCCGCCGTGCCCTGTCGCCGGGCACGGGTTCAGGTAGGTTTATGTTGAGTTTTTGGAAGTATTTGTGCAAGTGTTAGAGTCCCATAAGCCCTGGTTAAGTGGGCACGAATTTTGAAGCTTTAGCTTCATCATCTTCTTCTTTGCCCGCGGCCAACTTGTGGAGCATAGATGCCCCAGCCTTGCTGGAGTTGTTCCTGCAATTCAGAGAAGTTTTTCTTCCAAGTTGGAAGAGCTTTGGTGCAGTGATTGTTGAGGACAAGCCCGGGCATGGTTGTTGTATATGTTTTGTAAAGGTTGCACTCCAAGTGTTTGATGAAATCTCTAAGAGAAGAGAAGTTTGAAATTTGGGTTTGATTACAAAATGAAAGTTGCTCCAAATAGTCCCCTGAGCTTGATGCTCACTTCAGATCAAACAGGATATGTGTGGAATTGTGTTGGAGCATTGTGTAACGATGTGAGCCTTTATGTCAAGAAATTGTTGACCCGGAGTTGTCCCCGGGTTCCGCGCTGCTCCCAAATTGTGAGCACGGTATCCAGCATGTCGAGGGCCACCTGCTGGTGGTGTCGGTTCATTAAAATAGCATTCCGAAATTAAATACAAGCGAAAATAGCATGAAATTGCATGCTTTTATGCAATTTGGTAAAATCCCGGGGGCCTAAATGCAATTGTGACCATACTATTTGCTTTATACAGTGTACACGTGATCTCTAAACCTTTTATTGGAAGTCCGATGCTTTTCGTTGAGCGGGAATTGGATCCCGAACCGTAAATCGGCAAAATCGCCGGTTTAACGGCGATTCGGCGTTAATCAGGCAATTCGAGAAATTTCGGTGATAAATTTGTGATGCCAGGTATTTGTGGCTGTTCCCGGTGCTGTTCTAAAGAGCCCGATTATTTTAGTTTCTCGTTTGCAACTTCCGGAGCCAAAATGGGCTTCCCGGAAGTGTTTCAGTGGTTATGGCTTTGCCAGTGCACAGGATTACTCAGAGTCTAGTGTTAGTGCCTAAATGTCTTAAGTTAGACATTCTTGGGCAGCACGTGAAGTTTCACGAGTTTTGATTATTGTTCAGCACAGATTGGGTCTTAGTGGATAGATCGGCAGTTTTGCGAAAATTTCGGAAAATTCCGGGACTTCAGCGAAGTTCCCTATTTAGCTTGTCTGCACACAGTGTGTCAGTGGGTTGGGTATGTGTGAGAGTCTATTTTCTGACCTGTGCTTATGATTCAGGTCCCAGCAGTCAGCCGCCATCTTGCGAGCCATCCAGCAGCCACCGTGATCATTGAGGTGGGTTATCTTCGGTCCGGGCTTTATCAGGTTGGCCCTATGGGGTGCCGTGGTAGGTTGGACCCCTGTTGTTGGTGTAACCCTGAACCTATGCTTGAGCCTTTCTATTTGTTTCATTCCAGCATTTAGTTATTACAGCTATGTTGCCTTGATATTTCAGTTGAGTCCTTTATATGCTTTCATTCTCAGCATTTAGTATGTATAGGGTTATACAGCTTGATATATACCATGTTTGTTTGGTTATCAGCCTAGTTATGTCAGCATTTCCTGTTCTATGATGCATGATAGAATAGGAGTATAATTCTGCTTTTTAGTTTCAGTTACAGCTCAGATATTCAGCTTCTGTTATTCAGATTCAGTATATAGTATCTGTGATTGTTATTGCCTTCAGCATCCCGATAGGGATTTCTCGGCTTATTGCCGTTTGTGTGGTCTTTAGATCACGAGCTTGAGCATCAGCATTATGATCGCCACAGAGCCAGCTGTTCTTTCACGTACACTAGCGGACCGATCCCCCGCAGTGGTGTACTTTACCGGTAAAGTGGTCAGCAGTGGCGACCCGTGAGCCCAGAGAGTTATGATAGCAGTTTGGTGTACAGGTGGCATTTAGCCTGAGGTTCTGGTGTCCAGTGGTGGCATTAGCCTGAGGCACTAGTGACCAACAGTGGCAATTGCCTGAGGTCCTGGTGTCCAGTGGTGGCATTAGCCTGAGGCACTAGTGACCAACAGTGGCATGGATTGGGTACTTATTGTTATACAGCACTTCAGGTTTACAGTTTTGTTTACAGCATGATTATTTTCTGCTTTTCAGATTTATCAGTTATAGCATGATCAGTTCTGCTTGTCAGGTTTATCATCGTACTCTTTGTTTATAGCCTTGATATTATTGATTAACATACTAGCTCTGCTCTATAGCATGATTAGCTCCTGTTTGTCTGATTTCCTCGTTACAGCATGATTAGCCTGATATATGAGTACCCCTACTTTTATCTGCATGATTAGCCTGATATATGAGTACCCCTACTTTTATCTTTGCATTCACTACAGCATGCTTAGTTCAGTTCAGTATCTCGTTATTCAGCTTTCAGTTATACCCTGCTTTTACTATCCGCTTATTACAGTATCCAGTAGGTACGACTTGCTATTTCTCGGCCCGTCGTGCCCACTGGGATACATGTAGAGGTATCTCACACCCCCTGGGTGACTATTTTTCAGGTCAGCCGGGTGCTGGGAGATTGGGACGATCCAGTGAGCTGTCGCGCTAGAGTTGTCCCCTGCTATTGGCCGTAGTGGCCCAGTACTAGTATTTTCAGTTACAGTATCATGATCGTAGTTATCACTATATTTTGTGTTGGAGTATTTGTGGATTATGTCATGTGTGGATGTGGATGTATTAGTTGTAGAGTTTTATATGTTGATTATACTGCTCTCTGATTGTATCACCGTATCTGTCTAGCCGAGCATGTATAGGGGAGACTCTGTCTGTGTGGACAGAGGATTTTCTATGCATGTGGCGGTCTGTTCACGTCCTGAGTTAAAGTTTGAACTCTGATAAAAAAAAAAAAAAAAAAATTCTACCGCTGTTTCGAAACTCGGGGCGTGACAGATTAGATGGTATCAGAGAATAGGTATAAGATACCTAGGAACTGGTTAGGATTGAGCCATAGGATGACTTGAGTCTGACGCGAGAGTGCGGGGTTAGGAGCTCGAGTACAGTATGGTCGGTCGAGTCGTGTCCTATCCCTGATCAGTGTGATATAGTCTGTGATTCACGAGTATTCCGGCAGAGGTGATGGTGTTAGTGAGCGCGCTGGCGCCACTGTAGTATTGATCAGTTTCAGTGGCCTATGAGCCAGATGGTAACCCTGATTGGGTTGGTGTTGTATTCAAGTTCCACCTCTTGCATTGAATTATGTGCATCATTACTGATTCTTCTATGCGTTTACAGCAACAGTAGCCATTGTGGTTAAGCCTTGGTAAGGCTATGGAGGTGGTGCACTAAGACTTGAGAGTCTGTTGTACCTAGTTGGTTGACAGTTTGAGTTTGAGGATCCGATGGTAGTCTGTAATGGGCTCGACTTGTGCTTAATTCACTTATTGCCTGCGATCTGCTAGAAGGGTTGAGATCACCCCTGTCGACGTTTTAAGTTGCGACTAGTGTCGCTAGAGCTGTGTTAGCCATTAGCGTGGAATTCAAGTGTTAGTGAGCACTGAGATATCCTTTCGATTTTTTTTTTTTGTGAGTTGCCAAAGTGGCACTCGTGATCACGATATATTAGTGGCTGATGTTGGTTTTCAGTATCGGTTTAGAGATTGGTGTTGTAAGGTACGTTGGTACCTTCTGTTGATTCGCTGTGAGTTATGTCTCCAACTAGTTGTTGGCGATAGATTGTAGGTATTTTCTATTCTTTTGATAAGTACGTTGGCTGCAGACAACGTACTGTCGAAAGAGTGGATGAAATACTTTACCCCGCAAGAAGGGGTGTATTATGATTGGGTCTGTATGTGTACCTTCCTATAAGTTAGCCTTAGTTGCCTCCTGAGCACAGGGTGATTACCCTACAGGCGATATCGTAGCTTATGATTGGATTTTAGACAGATCTCTACCGTACATGTGCGTAGTTGACTAGTTGTCACCGTGATTATTGGACGTCTATACAAGCGACGCCGGCCTTTACAAGCAACCTGTCGAAATTTGTAGCCCTGAGTTGTGTCAGTCAGTACTGATGTTTTGATGAGCTTTTCGGTTTGTTAGTGCACCTTTACAGTTTTCAGTGGTGTTGTGTGACTGAGTGTCACTAGTGTTGGTTTGGACAGTGCTGATGTTCTGTGACTGATTGTCACTGTGGCACCCTGTGTTAGTGGACTGTTTGATGTCCTACTGTAGTTAAGTTTCGGGGACGAAACTTCTATTAAGGGGGGAGTGATGTAGTAACCGTGATTTTAAAATCTGAAATTTAAGTTAAATAATTGTCTGGATTATAAATAGTTAAATTGAACTGTTAGTGGTGCAATAGTGGCCCAAAAATATCGATTTTTGATCGGGGCCTGATCTCGAAAATCCGAGATCACCATTGCAACCGTCTCGTCGAAACATGAAAGATTTATATACATATGTCTTCGATCCGACGGTCGGATCTTCCGCAAAACAGCGAAGAAAAAGCGGGTCCCACAACTTAAGTTGTGAATAGTAACCTCCTGTTTAAATCCCCCGTCGACCGACGTCGACCGTTTCGCTGTCTAGACCCTGAACATAAGGGTGTGAGTAGTCCATCTTAGCTATTTTCGACGTTCTGAGCGCAGTGGCGCTGACGAAATTTTCGTTTGGCGAGCCTAAAGCCTCGTAAAGCGTGCCGAACTGTATAATTTATAGTATAAGATGGAAATTAAAATTTATGGAGTTGAATTTTAGCGAACCAAAATCACTACCTGATAGGTTTCGTCGAGCCGGACGTCGTGGTGGTGTCCGTTTTTCAGTTTGACAACCTGGTTGTCTTGAAATGCGTGAAAAACACCGAAAAAATGGGTTTTTTTGAGAAAAGCCCTATATTTTATGTGTCTTTTTGTACCAAACTTATAGAGGAGGGTCTTAGTTGCAAATGGTTTCTACAGTGAGGGACCTAGCTGTAAATAATGTTGGTGGAGGGGTCTCTTGGCATTTTATGCAATGTGCATATATAGCAATTTTAGGGTTGCTTGTGAGAACCCTAGCCTCAGCCCATCTAGTAACCGCAGACACCCACGACTCCTTCTCTTCCTCTGACATCTTTTCCAAACTACTGCGCCGCCGGCCGCCCCTTCCCGTCGCCGGAAAAACAACCTTGCTCCTTGATTCCGAGGTTGTAAGAGGAGAAGAGCATCAAAACCTTTTAACTCGAGCCTAGACCTCTCTGAGGGTGTGATCTTCATCCAGAAGACAAGCGGAGGTGGGCTGGTGCACTGCCGTGGCCGCGCGTTGCCGCTGCCACCACCTTCTTCTTCCTCATTGCCGGCCAAGGTGAGTCCAAGTTTTTCGTTAGTTATTTTATTACCTAGACACTTGGAGTATGTTTCTTACCTCCTAGAGATCATCCCAGCCGAACCCCGAAGTCGGGATTGCCCCCGGTCGCCGGCGGGGAAATTGCACCCGCCGGAAACCGAGAAAGCTCCGCCACGGTCGTTCTCTTCAACCAATGGACCAAAACGGGTAAACATTTGTATACAAGGACTGTAGGACCTAAGGATTATTTCTGCAAAGTTTGGAAAAATATGGTGGAGTTTTTAGGGAGAAAATCAAAACCCTAGTTTTTCGAGTTTTGAAGCTTCGGCCGAGCTTCTTGCTCCGGCGCCGGCGAGCCTCCCTAGCGTCGCCCACCTACCCAGAACTCTTCCTGGGTGTAAGAGGAGTCCACCCATGTATTTGCATGGCACCCATGCGGCAAGAATGGAGCGCGGCCAAGATGGGTTCGAAATGGGATTAAATCGCGGCCGCCGGCGCTCCGGCCATCTCCGGCCGGGGAGGGTTGGTCGGGAAGCTTCCTACGACTCTCCTGAGCATTCCCATCTAAGTTGGAAGTCTCCAAAATGCCCCGTTAAAAATCCGCCATTAACGGTGAAGAAGCTCCAAACCGGGGTTGCGCCGCCGCTGCCGCCGCCGTGCCCTGTCGCCGGGCACGGGTTCAGGTAGGTTTATGTTGAGTTTTTGGGAGTATTTGTGCAAGTGTTAGAGTCCCATAAGCCCTGGTTAAGTGGGCACGAATTTTGAAGCTTTAGCTTCATCATCTTCTTCTTTGCCCGCGGCCAACTTGTGGAGCATAGATGCCCCAGCCTTGCTGGAGTTGTTCCTGCAATTCAGAGAAGGTTTTCTTCCAAGTTGGAAGAGCTTTGGTGCAGTGATTGTTGAGGACAAGCCCGGGCATGGTTGTTGTATATGTTTTGTAAAGGTTGCACTCCAAGTGTTTGATGAAATCTCTAAGAGAAGAGAAGTTTGAAATTTGGGTTTGATTACAAAATGAAAGTTGCTCCAAATAGTCCCCTGAGCTTGATGCTCACTTCAGATCAAACAGGATATGTGTGGAATTGTGTTGGAGCATTGTGTAACGATGTGAGCCTTTATGTCAAGAAATTGTTGACCCGGAGTTGTCCCCGGGTTCCGCGCTGCTCCCAAATTGTGAGCACGGTATCCAGCATGTCGAGGGCCACCTGCTGGTGGTGTCGGTTCATTAAAATAGCATTCCGAAATTAAATACAAGCGAAAATAGCATGAAATTGCATGCTTTTATGCAATTTGGTAAAATCCCGGGGGCCTAAATGCAATTGTGACCATACTATTTGCTTTATACAGTGTACACGTGATCTCTAAACCTTTTATTGGAAGTCCGATGCTTTTCGTTGAGCGGGAATTGGATCCCGAACCGTAAATCGGCAAAATCGCCGGTTTAACGGCGATTCGGCGTTAATCAGGCAATTCGAGAAATTTCGGTGATAAATTTGTGATGCCAGGTATTTGTGGCTGTTCCCGGTGCTGTTCTAAAGAGCCCGATTATTTTAGTTTCTCGTTTGCAACTTCCGGAGCCAAAATGGGCTTCCCGGAAGTGTTTCAGTGGTTATGGCTTTGCCAGTGCACAGGATTACTCAGAGTCTAGTGTTAGTGCCTAAATGTCTTAAGTTAGACATTCTTGGGCAGCACGTGAAGTTTCACGAGTTTTGATTATTGTTCAGCACAGATTGGGTCTTAGTGGATAGATCGGCAGTTTTGCGAAAATTTCGGAAAATTCCGGGACTTCAGCGAAGTTCCCTATTTAGCTTGTCTGCACACAGTGTGTCAGTGGGTTGGGTATGTGTGAGAGTCTATTTTCTGACCTGTGCTTATGATTCAGGTCCCAGCAGTCAGCCGCCATCTTGCGAGCCATCCAGCAGCCACCGTGATCATTGAGGTGGGTTATCTTCGGTCCGGGCTTTATCAGGTTGGCCCTATGGGGTGCCGTGGTAGGTTGGACCCCTGTTGTTGGTGTAACCCTGAACCTATGCTTGAGCCTTTCTATTTGTTTCATTCCAGCATTTAGTTATTACAGCTATGTTGCCTTGATATTTCAGTTGAGTCCTTTATATGCTTTCATTCTCAGCATTTAGTATGTATAGGGTTATACAGCTTGATATATACCATGTTTGTTTGGTTATCAGCCTAGTTATGTCAGCATTTCCTGTTCTATGATGCATGATAGAATAGGAGTATAATTCTGCTTTTTAGTTTCAGTTACAGCTCAGATATTCAGCTTCTGTTATTCAGATTCAGTATATAGTATCTGTGATTGTTATTGCCTTCAGCATCCCGATAGGGATTTCTCGGCTTATTGCCGTTTGTGTGGTCTTTAGATCACGAGCTTGAGCATCAGCATTATGATCGCCACAGAGCCAGCTGTTCTTTCACGTACACTAGCGGACCGATCCCCCGCAGTGGTGTACTTTACCGGTAAAGTGGTCAGCAGTGGCGACCCGTGAGCCCAGAGAGTTATGATAGCAGTTTGGTGTACAGGTGGCATTTAGCCTGAGGTTCTGGTGTCCAGTGGTGGCATTAGCCTGAGGCACTAGTGACCAACAGTGGCAATTGCCTGAGGTCCTGGTGTCCAGTGGTGGCATTAGCCTGAGGCACTAGTGACCAACAGTGGCATGGATTGGGTACTTATTGTTATACAGCACTTCAGGTTTACAGTTTTGTTTACAGCATGATTATTTTCTGCTTTTCAGATTTATCAGTTATAGCATGATCAGTTCTGCTTGTCAGGTTTATCATCGTACTCTTTGTTTATAGCCTTGATATTATTGATTAACATACTAGCTCTGCTCTATAGCATGATTAGCTCCTGTTTGTCTGATTTCCTCGTTACAGCATGATTAGCCTGATATATGAGTACCCCTACTTTTATCTGCATGATTAGCCTGATATATGAGTACCCCTACTTTTATCTTTGCATTCACTACAGCATGCTTAGTTCAGTTCAGTATCTCGTTATTCAGCTTTCAGTTATACCCTGCTTTTACTATCCGCTTATTACAGTATCCAGTAGGTACGACTTGCTATTTCTCGGCCCGTCGTGCCCACTGGGATACATGTAGAGGTATCTCACACCCCCTGGGTGACTATTTTTCAGGTCAGCCGGGTGCTGGGAGATTGGGACGATCCAGTGAGCTGTCGCGCTAGAGTTGTCCCCTGCTATTGGCCGTAGTGGCCCAGTACTAGTATTTTCAGTTACAGTATCATGATCGTAGTTATCACTATATTTTGTGTTGGAGTATTTGTGGATTATGTCATGTGTGGATGTGGATGTATTAGTTGTAGAGTTTTATATGTTGATTATACTGCTCTCTGATTGTATCACCGTATCTGTCTAGCCGAGCATGTATAGGGGAGACTCTGTCTGTGTGGACAGAGGATTTTCTATGCATGTGGCGGTCTGTTCACGTCCTGAGTTAAAGTTTGAACTCTGATATAAAAAAAAAAAAAAAAAATTCTACCGCTGTTTCGAAACTCGGGGCGTGACAGATTAGATGGTATCAGAGAATAGGTATAAGATACCTAGGAACTGGTTAGGATTGAGCCATAGGATGACTTGAGTCTGACGCGAGAGTGCGGGGTTAGGAGCTCGAGTACAGTATGGTCGGTCGAGTCGTGTCCTATCCCTGATCAGTGTGATATAGTCTGTGATTCACGAGTATTCCGGCAGAGGTGATGGTGTTAGTGAGCGCGCTGGCGCCACTGTAGTATTGATCAGTTTCAGTGGCCTATGAGCCAGATGGTAACCCTGATTGGGTTGGTGTTGTATTCAAGTTCCACCTCTTGCATTGAATTATGTGCATCATTACTGATTCTTCTATGCGTTTACAGCAACAGTAGCCATTGTGGTTAAGCCTTGGTAAGGCTATGGAGGTGGTGCACTAAGACTTGAGAGTCTGTTGTACCTAGTTGGTTGACAGTTTGAGTTTGAGGATCCGATGGTAGTCTGTAATGGGCTCGACTTGTGCTTAATTCACTTATTGCCTGCGATCTGCTAGAAGGGTTGAGATCACCCCTGTCGACGTTTTAAGTTGCGACTAGTGTCGCTAGAGCTGTGTTAGCCATTAGCGTGGAATTCAAGTGTTAGTGAGCACTGAGATATCCTTTCGATTTTTTTTTTTTGTGAGTTGCCAAAGTGGCACTCGTGATCACGATATATTAGTGGCTGATGTTGGTTTTCAGTATCGGTTTAGAGATTGGTGTTGTAAGGTACGTTGGTACCTTCTGTTGATTCGCTGTGAGTTATGTCTCCAACTAGTTGTTGGCGATAGATTGTAGGTATTTTCTATTCTTTTGATAAGTACGTTGGCTGCAGACAACGTACTGTCGAAAGAGTGGATGAAATACTTTACCCCGCAAGAAGGGGTGTATTATGATTGGGTCTGTATGTGTACCTTCCTATAAGTTAGCCTTAGTTGCCTCCTGAGCACAGGGTGATTACCCTACAGGCGATATCGTAGCTTATGATTGGATTTTAGACAGATCTCTACCGTACATGTGCGTAGTTGACTAGTTGTCACCGTGATTATTGGACGTCTATACAAGCGACGCCGGCCTTTACAAGCAACCTGTCGAAATTTGTAGCCCTGAGTTGTGTCAGTCAGTACTGATGTTTTGATGAGCTTTTCGGTTTGTTAGTGCACCTTTACAGTTTTCAGTGGTGTTGTGTGACTGAGTGTCACTAGTGTTGGTTTGGACAGTGCTGATGTTCTGTGACTGATTGTCACTGTGGCACCCTGTGTTAGTGGACTGTTTGATGTCCTACTGTAGTTAAGTTTCGGGGACGAAACTTCTATTAAGGGGGGAGTGATGTAGTAACCGTGATTTTAAAATCTGAAATTTAAGTTAAATAATTGTCTGGATTATAAATAGTTAAATTGAACTGTTAGTGGTGCAATAGTGGCCCAAAAATATCGATTTTTGATCGGGGCCTGATCTCGAAAATCCGAGATCACCATTGCAACCGTCTCGTCGAAACATGAAAGATTTATATACATATGTCTTCGATCCGACGGTCGGATCTTCCGCAAAACAGCGAAGAAAAAGCGGGTCCCACAACTTAAGTTGTGAATAGTAACCTCCTGTTTAAATCCCCCGTCGACCGACGTCGACCGTTTCGCTGTCTAGACCCTGAACATAAGGGTGTGAGTAGTCCATCTTAGCTATTTTCGACGTTCTGAGCGCAGTGGCGCTGACGAAATTTTCGTTTGGCGAGCCTAAAGCCTCGTAAAGCGTGCCGAACTGTATAATTTATAGTATAAGATGGAAATTAAAATTTATGGAGTTGAATTTTAGCGAACCAAAATCACTACCTGATAGGTTTCGTCGAGCCGGACGTCGTGGTGGTGTCCGTTTTTCAGTTTGACAACCTGGTTGTCTTGAAATGCGTGAAAAACACCGAAAAAATGGGTTTTTTTGAGAAAAGCCCTATATTTTATGTGTCTTTTTGTACCAAACTTATAGAGGAGGGTCTTAGTTGCAAATGGTTTCTACAGTGAGGGACCTAGCTGTAAATAATGTTGGTGGAGGGGTCTCTTGGCATTTTATGCAATGTGCATATATAGCAATTTTAGGGTTGCTTGTGAGAACCCTAGCCTCAGCCCATCTAGTAACCGCAGACACCCACGACTCCTTCTCTTCCTCTGACATCTTTTCCAAACTACTGCGCCGCCGGCCGCCCCTTCCCGTCGCCGGAAAAACAACCTTGCTCCTTGATTCCGAGGTTGTAAGAGGAGAAGAGCATCAAAACCTTTTAACTCGAGCCTAGACCTCTCTGAGGGTGTGATCTTCATCCAGAAGACAAGCGGAGGTGGGCTGGTGCACTGCCGTGGCCGCGCGTTGCCGCTGCCACCACCTTCTTCTTCCTCATTGCCGGCCAAGGTGAGTCCAAGTTTTTCGTTAGTTATTTTATTACCTAGACACTTGGAGTATGTTTCTTACCTCCTAGAGATCATCCCAGCCGAACCCCGAAGTCGGGATTGCCCCCGGTCGCCGGCGGGGAAATTGCACCCGCCGGAAACCGAGAAAGCTCCGCCACGGTCGTTCTCTTCAACCAATGGACCAAAACGGGTAAACATTTGTATACAAGGACTGTAGGACCTAAGGATTATTTCTGCAAAGTTTGGAAAAATATGGTGGAGTTTTTAGGGAGAAAATCAAAACCCTAGTTTTTCAAGTTTTGAAGCTTCGGCCGAGCTTCTTGCTCCGGCGCCGGCGAGCCTCCCTAGCGTCGCCCACCTACCCAGAACTCTTCCTGGGTGTAAGAGGAGTCCACCCATGTATTTGCATGGCACCCATGCGGCAAGAATGGAGCGCGGCCAAGATGGGTTCGAAATGGGATTAAATCGCGGCCGCCGGCGCTCCGGCCATCTCCGGCCGGGGAGGGTTGGTCGGGAAGCTTCCTACGACTCTCCTGAGCATTCCCATCTAAGTTGGAAGTCTCCAAAATGCCCCGTTAAAAATCCGCCATTAACGGTGAAGAAGCTCCAAACCGGGGTTGCGCCGCCGCTGCCGCCGCCGTGCCCTGTCGTCGGGCACGGGTTCAGGTAGGTTTATGTTGAGTTTTTGGGAGTATTTGTGCAAGTGTTAGAGTCCCATAAGCCCTGGTTAAGTGGGCACGAATTTTGAAGCTTTAGCTTCATCATCTTCTTCTTTGCCCGCGGCCAACTTGTGGAGCATAGATGCCCCAGCCTTGCTGGAGTTGTTCCTGCAATTCAGAGAAGTTTTTCTTCCAAGTTGGAAGAGCTTTGGTGCAGTGATTGTTGAGGACAAGCCCGGGCATGGTTGTTGTATATGTTTTGTAAAGGTTGCACTCCAAGTGTTTGATGAAATCTCTAAGAGAAGAGAAGTTTGAAATTTGGGTTTGATTACAAAATGAAAGTTGCTCCAAATAGTCCCCTGAGCTTGATGCTCACTTCAGATCAAACAGGATATGTGTGGAATTGTGTTGGAGCATTGTGTAACGATGTGAGCCTTTATGTCAAGAAATTGTTGACCCGGAGTTGTCCCCGGGTTCCGCGCTGCTCCCAAATTGTGAGCACGGTATCCAGCATGTCGAGGGCCACCTGCTGGTGGTGTCGGTTCATTAAAATAGCATTCCGAAATTAAATACAAGCGAAAATAGCATGAAATTGCATGCTTTTATGCAATTTGGTAAAATCCCGGGGGCCTAAATGCAATTGTGACCATACTATTTGCTTTATACAGTGTACACGTGATCTCTAAACCTTTTATTGGAAGTCCGATGCTTTTCGTTGAGCGGGAATTGGATCCCGAACCGTAAATCGGCAAAATCGCCGGTTTAACGGCGATTCGGCGTTAATCAGGCAATTCGAGAAATTTCGGTGATAAATTTGTGATGCCAGGTATTTGTGGCTGTTCCCGGTGCTGTTCTAAAGAGCCCGATTATTTTAGTTTCTCGTTTGCAACTTCCGGAGCCAAAATGGGCTTCCCGGAAGTGTTTCAGTGGTTATGGCTTTGCCAGTGCACAGGATTACTCAGAGTCTAGTGTTAGTGCCTAAATGTCTTAAGTTAGACATTCTTGGGCAGCACGTGAAGTTTCACGAGTTTTGATTATTGTTCAGCACAGATTGGGTCTTAGTGGATAGATCGGCAGTTTTGCGAAAATTTCGGAAAATTCCGGGACTTCAGCGAAGTTCCCTATTTAGCTTGTCTGCACACAGTGTGTCAGTGGGTTGGGTATGTGTGAGAGTCTATTTTCTGACCTGTGCTTATGATTCAGGTCCCAGCAGTCAGCCGCCATCTTGCGAGCCATCCAGCAGCCACCGTGATCATTGAGGTGGGTTATCTTCGGTCCGGGCTTTATCAGGTTGGCCCTATGGGGTGCCGTGGTAGGTTGGACCCCTGTTGTTGGTGTAACCCTGAACCTATGCTTGAGCCTTTCTATTTGTTTCATTCCAGCATTTAGTTATTACAGCTATGTTGCCTTGATATTTCAGTTGAGTCCTTTATATGCTTTCATTCTCAGCATTTAGTATGTATAGGGTTATACAGCTTGATATATACCATGTTTGTTTGGTTATCAGCCTAGTTATGTCAGCATTTCCTGTTCTATGATGCATGATAGAATAGGAGTATAATTCTGCTTTTTAGTTTCAGTTACAGCTCAGATATTCAGCTTCTGTTATTCAGATTCAGTATATAGTATCTGTGATTGTTATTGCCTTCAGCATCCCGATAGGGATTTCTCGGCTTATTGCCGTTTGTGTGGTCTTTAGATCACGAGCTTGAGCATCAGCATTATGATCGCCACAGAGCCAGCTGTTCTTTCACGTACACTAGCGGACCGATCCCCCGCAGTGGTGTACTTTACCGGTAAAGTGGTCAGCAGTGGCGACCCGTGAGCCCAGAGAGTTATGATAGCAGTTTGGTGTACAGGTGGCATTTAGCCTGAGGTTCTGGTGTCCAGTGGTGGCATTAGCCTGAGGCACTAGTGACCAACAGTGGCAATTGCCTGAGGTCCTGGTGTCCAGTGGTGGCATTAGCCTGAGGCACTAGTGACCAACAGTGGCATGGATTGGGTACTTATTGTTATACAGCACTTCAGGTTTACAGTTTTGTTTACAGCATGATTATTTTCTGCTTTTCAGATTTATCAGTTATAGCATGATCAGTTCTGCTTGTCAGGTTTATCATCGTACTCTTTGTTTATAGCCTTGATATTATTGATTAACATACTAGCTCTGCTCTATAGCATGATTAGCTCCTGTTTGTCTGATTTCCTCGTTACAGCATGATTAGCCTGATATATGAGTACCCCTACTTTTATCTGCATGATTAGCCTGATATATGAGTACCCCTACTTTTATCTTTGCATTCACTACAGCATGCTTAGTTCAGTTCAGTATCTCGTTATTCAGCTTTCAGTTATACCCTGCTTTTACTATCCGCTTATTACAGTATCCAGTAGGTACGACTTGCTATTTCTCGGCCCGTCGTGCCCACTGGGATACATGTAGAGTGTATCTCACACCCCCTGGGTGACTATTTTTCAGGTCAGCCGGGTGCTGGGAGATTGGGACGATCCAGTGAGCTGTCGCGCTAGAGTTGTCCCCTGCTATTGGCCGTAGTGGCCTAGTACTAGTATTTTCAGTTACAGTATCATGATCGTAGTTATCACTATATTTTGTGTTGGAGTATTTGTGGATTATGTCATGTGTGGATGTGGATGTATTAGTTGTAGAGTTTTATATGTTGATTATACTGCTCTCTGATTGTATCACCGTATCTGTCTAGCCGAGCATGTATAGGGGAGACTCTGTCTGTGTGGACAGAGGATTTTCTATGCATGTGGCGGTCTGTTCACGTCCTGAGTTAAAGTTTGAACTCTGATATAAAAAAAAAAAAAAAAATTCTACCGCTGTTTCGAAACTCGGGGCGTGACATTTTATCATATAACCTCTCTCTTGAAATAAATAAATATCTTATATACAAGATTTTCTAAGATTAATATTTCAATATGTGATGTGATTTGATTGATGTGATATTTTCAAAAAAAGTTGATTTCCGAAAAATTTTCACGAGATTTTTTCATTACTACTAGTATTTTGCAGAAATAAATATCTTATATATTTTTTCATTACTACCAGTATTTTGCAGAAATAAATATCTTATATACAAGATTTTCTAAGATTAATATTTTGATATATGATGTGATTTGATTAATGTGATATTTTTAAAAAAGTTCATTCCCAAAAGAAAGAAAATTTTTTATCATAACCCCTCTTTTTTTTCTTTAGAAATAAATAAATATCTTATATACAAGATTTTTTTAAATTAATATTTCAATATGTGATGTGATTTGATTGATGTCATATTTCAAAAAAAAACTGATTCCCGAAAGATTTTCATGAAATTTTGTCATTACTACCATAATCGCTCTTTTTTTCTGTGCCTAATATACCTAGATTTTCACAGATTACGACAGATTTGCTATGATAGCTACATTTTTTTTTTGTTCCTAAGATTTCTATAAATATGAATTCTTTCACTACATTATTATGCCACTGTATTTATTTTGTCATATTTTGTAGGATTATGTTAGATTTAGTGTCATTTGATATTGTCAAATATGTTAATTTCAAAAAATTTCAACAGATTTTGGAATAAAGTTTGTCAGATCCTGACAAATCTGCTATCTCTAAATTAATTTTGCTACTTAATCATTTACTATTATATATATAATTATAATTTATTTATGATATCAAATTATTTACATTGATGGTAGATTTGATGAAGCAAACCCATCTAATAGAGAGAGAGCAAATGAAGAATTACCGGTTGTCCTCCATATAGTTTACTTTTTTAATATTAGATGTTTTCTCGAGAAATTAATTTAAATTAAATTTAATATGTCTAACTATTTTTAACTTCCAAATATAATAAATTTTGTTTAATATCTAATTATTTTTTAATTAACGCAGCAAAGCGCGGGTGTTTAACTAGTATAAATCATGAGTTAAACGTACATTCTTTTTGGCGGACGATCAATTCTTGGTACTATCAATGATTAAGAGCTAGTGGGCTTGTTGGCGGCACCCACTGAGAACTACTTGGGACGTCAACTGATCTGATCCTGATTTAGTGGGCTTAACTCAATGGAGAAAAAGCAGTTTAAAGTGAGCTAAATTGAGTTGGTGCTGCAGAACTCTCTCTTAAAATTTTGCCCTGGCTGAGTTACCAGGAGGACACATGCCCTGGCCGAGTTACCAGGAGGACACTTTCCACTGGCCGAGCTATTTACTTATTTATTTTGGAGTCCGGATGCCCAAAAACGGACCCCCCGAAGTTTTCTGCGCAAAATGGTGCATGGGGGGACCTGTGGACCGGCCGGGGACACGTGGCGGCCCCTGATTGGGCCGGCGCGCCACTCCCGGTCCACGGAACGGGCCGCCGGTGCACGGTGCACCGGTGGGCCACATGGCGGGCTCCCATTGGACCGGCGCAGCACGCGCGGCTCAGGGAGCAGGCGCGGGCAGCGCGGGCAGGCCGGGCAGGCTCGGGGCAGCGGCGCGGCGCACGGTGCACCGGGGCGCGCCACGTGGCGGCCCCGGGTTGGTTGGCGCACGTGCACACGGTGCACCCGTGGGCGCGCGCCTGCGGCCGTACGCACACGCGGGCGCAGGCGTGCGGCGGCGCGGCAGGGCGCAGCGGCGCAGGCGGCGCGCGCGTGGCGGGCGTGCCGTGCGGGAAGCGGGGGTGGGCCACGTGGCGCCCCACCATTGGCCGGCGCCACCCACCCCGCCGCCCCCGCGGGGGGGCACGTGGCCGCGCCTGGTAGGCCGGCCGCGCTGTCCCCTGTGTGGGGGACACGCGTCAGGCGCCCGGGCGGGTCGGACCAAAATTTGGTCCGACCCGGATCCCGTGTGGGACAGGGCCTTTTGGGCCTATAAATATGCCCCCTCTCCTTATTTTTTGGGTTTTCCGAGAGTTAGAGAGAGAAAGGGAGAAAGTGCCTTAGAGAGAAGTTGTTCCTCACTGTTTGTTCTACCTCGTGGTACGTTCCCAGATTTTTCTGGAGGTTCGACAGCGGCTATTCGGATTTTACAGCGTGCCTCGATTTTCCCCTATTTTCGGCCCGTTATCGTCGCATTTCAGTCGGGAGAGTCCCCTGCGCAGTACAGAAGTCATTTTCCGACGATTTCTTCGCCACTGTGTTCCTAAGAGGTAGGGCTTCGTTTTCTATGTTGATGGTTTCTCTGGATTCCGATTCCTTGGCACGATTTCCGAGGTGTTTTGACCCCCCTTTTGCTGTTTGGGCTTTTTGGACTGCGGCGACTTCGACGAATTGTTTCTCAGCGTAGGAATCTCAGATCGAGGCGATTCAAGAGTCGATTTTGGGTTACTTTTCGCGAGGAACGCAACCGTGATTTTTCTGGGATTTTAAAAGCTTGGGACAAAGGTGAAATTCCTCGTTTTGCGTGCTGATTGTAAAAACAGCATTTATGTGTTTGGAACTTGTAGTTTTTACACCGTATACACTTGTGTGATGTTGTAGGATACTGTTTCTGCTGACGGTGAGCTTAGAGGACAGCGGGTATTTTCTTGTACGTTGAGTACGCTTTTCGAGGTGGGTGGTTGTGTTTCCCTCTTTGTTGACTTGCACACTAGGAATAGTAGAGTTTCCCAATTATACATGTGATAGATAACTTGTGGTATATGAACCTATTGCATTGGGCCCCCTAAATTAATTGATAGCTTCTATGTGATAAATCTGGGACAGTAAAGTTGGACAATTGCTATATCGTGAACCGCATGCAAATAAGTAACCCATTATTACTTTAAAATGATACTTCATATGAAACCTTAGTCACTTTTCAAATTCTTTTAAAAGAGAACACTTGCATGCTTATTTGGACAACTAGTTAAGCCACTATTTTACTGCAGCACTTTATTATGGGATTTGACTTAGGAGAAAACATGCTTTATTGTTATTCTTCTCTATCGATGCATGATGATCGAGTCGGATCGGGATCTTGAGATAGTGTAGTTGGATCTTGAGTCTGGGACAGTTTAGACTCTTCTTGGGGATTGTGGGGTACAGTGGCAACCGCGGATATTAGGCGGTTGACCAGATGTTTTTACCTTATCAGATTGGGGTCTATGGGTTCAGCGGTGACCGCGGATTTTGGGCGGTTGACCGGATGTTATTATCACATCAGATTAGGGATCAGGGTTGCATTAGTGGATGGAGTATTCCCACTTTGATCATGGTCATGATCCAGTCCTGCTATTGTGAGACATCGGTTACAGAGATGATTGATACAGAGATACTTTACTCGTGTGGGTCGCTCCCCTCGAGTGCCACTCCGGAGTAGGCTTTTTGACCGTGATGGGTGCCGGTCAGTTGGTGAGTTGTGAGTGATGACAGAGCAGGCAGTGCCAGTATTTCCTGGCCCTCTGATTGGGTTTTCTTTGGGCAGTCAGCTTTATAGTTGCATATATACAGTCATCTCTTGGCACTGCATTTAGAGGCATAGTAGTGGTAGTTTCTTTTCAGCAGTCTTTATTGCATACCACTGTTCTTTCCTTTTTGCCTCTTTATTCCTAGTGGGTGCGTCAGCATTAGAGGTTTTACCCACTAGGGGAGGCTACTGGTTTATCTAGTAGTTCTCACCCCCATTGTTGTTTTCTGTCCCCCTTTCCCTTTGTTTTGCAGAGTCATCTGTGGGAGCTGCTGGGCCTTCAGCGGCAGATCGAGGTAAGAGGATTGCGGACTAGCTAGATCATCTACCCCGACTGTGAGAGTAGCTGGACTTTTATTGTACCCCTTTTGTATCTCAGACTACAGTAGTTTACTTTTGGGACTGGCTTTAGCCAGCTGTTTGTATTTTGTTTAGTGAGCTGAGAGTTTATTGTACTTTATTGCAGCTTGTATCATCTTTTCAATCTGAGATTACTCTAGTTCTTTTAGTTCAGCTCTGTTTATGCTCCTTTATTGTGTATTATCTATCTGAGCAGGTTACCAGCGCTTCGTGTACATGGAGAATTCCGTGTGCACGGCGGATCTGTTGGCGGGCCCGGGTTCTGGTTTACACCCGGGGCGTGACAGATTAAGTTGGTATCAGAGCTTAGGGATAGGTTAGTTGGGACTTAGGAAACCCTAGGCTTTTGGCAGACCCTAGGATGATAGGGCGCGAGAGGCGTGACACTTCGCGAAAGTCGTTGATTTATTTATTGGACTCTTCCAGTGAGTGAAGAGGGATCGACATACCCAATTTCTGGTGGACTGTTATGTTGGCTGCAGACAACATAAAGTCGCAGAAATTGGGGGATGTCTTTGATTTTCACTAGATTGGGTAGTGTGGGGTTATGTTACTGATTCGTGATTTCTTGTGGCAGGAAGCCTCCCCGACGTCGGATCCCTACTCGGAGTGTCCCGTTACCCTCTGATGAGCCAGAGCAGCCTACACCCCCCGAGCTTACTGAGTTGAGGGCCTTGGTGGCCCAGTTGGCGGAGGGTCAGCGCCGCCAGGGGTAGAGGATTGATCAGCTGCTCGCTCAGAGAGAGGCACCACCCCCAGCTGTTCCTGAGGCCTTTGTGCCTCCTGTTGCACCTTTTGTGCCGTCAATGCCATCTTCGAGTAGCGGGGCTCCTGGAGCTATTCAGCCTTTGACTGCGGAGGAGGAGTAGGATATTGCTGACAAACTCTCCAAATTTGTTCAGCGGGGACCCCCTAGATTCTCAGGGCGAGATGCGCAGCCCTTGGCTGTTGGGAGATGGCTTTCTGCAATGGAGAAGCTTTTTCGGGACTTCTTCATCGACCCGAGGTATCGAGTGCACATGGCGGTGCACTGTTTGGACGGATATGCTGATTTTTGGTGGCAGCGGGTAGAGCCCCTGGAGTTCCGGATTACTCGGCAGCTGCCTTGGGAGGAGTTCCGACGGATGGTGCTGGACACCTATTTTTCGACCAGTGTGAAGAAGAAGTTGGAGGACGACTTGAAGAACCTGCAGCAGGGCGATCGATCGGCCCATGCCTATTTTCAGGAGTTCACGGAGTTGTTGAACTGTGTGCCCTTCGTCGCTCGTGACGGTCCGCACCAGGTTGAGTTGTTCGAGGGAGGCCTCCGTCCAGAGATTTACACACTGGTGCATGCTCAGAGATTTCAGACTCTGGAGGCAGCCGCAGAGCATGCACAGTGGGTGGAGAGAGGTGATCAGGTGGTGGCCAGACAGAGGGCCGCGGTCGCTCAGAGCTCCGACAGAAAGCGACCAGCCCAGGATGAGGGGGGACAGGCCAGTACTTGGAGGCCGCCCCGACCGCCACCGCCTCAGTTCCCGGGCCGTGGGCGTTCGGAGCGGTGAGGGCCTGGTGGATCCCAGAGGCCCCCGCAGCAGCAGCAGCAGCAGCAGCAGAGATCGCAGTCATCTCAGCGCGGGTCTCAGCGGCAGCCACAGCGACAGCGGCAGTCTCAGCAGCAGCAGTCCCGACAGTCACGGGCTCCCAGCAGTTGTATCTTCTGTGGAGGTCTGCACTTCCCCGGCACCTGCGACCAGCGGTGGGGTCGCTGCTACGGATGTGGACAGCCAGGGCACATTCGAGCTGCGTGCCCCTTTTCGACCTCAGCCGCCCATTCTTCAGCATCTGCCCCAGCATCATCGCAGCAGCGGTCGACGGCTCAGCGGCCATATGCTCCAGCGAGCAGGCCATCTTCTTCCATCCCACAGATTATCACCCTCCAGCTCAGAGTGGGCGAGTGTATGCTGCACAGGTAGAGGATTCTTCAACAGCGGACCATGTGGTGGCAGGTATCACCTTACTCTCTGGCATTAGGACTCGTACTTTATTTGATACTGGAGTATCGCATTCTTTCATTAGTAGATCTTTTGCATCATTACATGGGATAGAGGTAGGACCTTTGTCACGTGCACGAGAGGTTCAGATTCCCGATCACACTTTGCACGTGGAGGAGTGTTGTTGGTCCTGCCCGATGCAGATCGAGTCCTGGATTATGCCAGCAGACCTGTTGGTCTTGAGACAGCTGCGGGACTTTGATGTGGTCCTCGGGATGGACTGGCTGGCTCGATATTTTGCGACAATTGACTGTGCCGAGAGGACTGTCACTTTTAGAGAGCCAGGCCAGGAGGTGTTGGTGTACCGGGGATGTCAGAGTGCTTTCTTTGCCTCTATGGTTTCGACTTTTCGATCGAGGCGGATGATTCATCGAGGATGTGTAGCCTTTTTGGCTAGTGTTGTTGAGGGGCCTACGACGGCACCGGGACTCGGGGATATCCCTATCGTCCGCGAGTTTCCGGATGTGTTTCCACCTGAGCTGACTTGTATGCCGCCCGACAGAGAGATCGAGTTTGTGTGTGACGCTGTATGAACTAGCTGCACGCTTACTCTCATGTTCCGGATCTTGCTACCATCCAGCTATAGCCAGAGATCCTATGAGGATTTGTTTGTGATTGACGTAGTCCCAGGAACTGCGCCAATCTCTAAGGCTCCTTACCGGATGGCACCGGCTGAGCTGCGAGAGCTTAAAGCACAGTTGCAAGATTTGATGGATAAGGGTTTCATTCGACCCAGTGTGTCACCCTGGGGAGCGCCGGTGCTATTCGTGAAAAAGAAAGATGGGTCACTTAGACTGTGTGTGGATTATAGGGAGCTGAATAAAGTGACCATCAAGAACAAATACCCTCTGCCGCGCATCGACGATCTCTTTGATCAGCTGCAAGGGTCTTGTGTATTTTCCAAGATTGATCTACAGTCTGGTTACCACCAACTGAAGGTGAAGGCCGAGGATATTCCTAAGACTGCTTTCAGATCACGGTACGGGCATTATAAGTTTACAGTTATGCCGTTTGGATTGACTAATGCCCCTGCCGCCTTTATGGACTTGATGAACAGGATATTTCGGCCATTTCTGGATCGCTTTGTGGTGGTGTTCATTGATGATATCCTGGTTTACTCCCGGAGCGAGGCCGAGCATATGGAGCACTTGAGGACTGTGCTACAACTTCTACGGGAGAAGAAGTTGTACGCCAAGCTGACAAAGTGTGAGTTTTGGCTTCGGGAGGTAGCTTTCTTGGGCCATGTGATTTCCGCCGCCGGTGTAGCTGTAGACCCGACAAAGATTGAGGCAGTTCGAGATTGGCCCAGACCGACGACTGTACCAGAGGTGCGCAGCTTTATGGGGTTAGCTGGTTATTATCGTCGGTTTGTGGAAGGCTTTGCGAAGCTTTCCACACCCCTCACTCGATTGACGCGTAAAGGGGTTAAGTTTACCTGGAGCGAGGACTGCCAGAGGAGCTTCGAGGAGCTGAAGGACAGACTGATGACTGCTCCTATCCTTTCCCTCCTTGTTATGGGGAAAGGATATGTGATCTACAGTGACGCATCGCACAGTGGACTTGGTTGCGTGTTGATGCAGGATGGGAGGGTAATTGCTTATGCATCGAGGCAGCTCAAGGATTACGAGAAGAATTACCCTACCCACGACTTAGAGCTCGCTGCCGTTGTGTTTGCACTGAAGCTTTGGCGCCATTACCTGTACGGAGAGCATTGTGAGATCTACACCGACCACAAGAGTTTAAAGTATCTGTTCACCCAGAAGGAACTGAACTTGAGGCAGCGCAGGTGGTTAGAGCTACTAAAGGATTATGATGTGGACATTCTTTACCACCCAGGCAAGGCTAATGTGGTCGCTGATGCATTGAGCCGGAGAGCCGTACAAAGTTTGTCGATGTTGATCACCGACCAGGCGCCCCTATTGGAGGAGATGAGATGGCTCGAGATAGAGGTTGTGTCCCCTGGGGTCTCTGCTAGACTGACGTCATTGGTCGTGCAGCCCACTCTGCTGGACAGGATCAGGGAAAAACAGAGTGAGGACCCCCACTTGACCAGGATTCGAGATCAGCTTCCGAGTGATCAGTCAGGGGACTTTACAGTGGATGCTGCGGGAGTACTGAGGTGCAGGGACCGAGCATGTGTGCCAGTGAATGCTGAGATCAGAGAGCAGATATTGAGAGAGGCCCATTATGCACCTTATACCCTTCATCCTGGGGGGACTAAGATGTATAAGGACCTCAAGGCACATTTCTGGTGGAATGGCATGAAGAGGGATATCGGGAGATTTGTGGCCCAATGTTTGACTTGTCAGCAAGTAAAAGCTGAGCATCGAGTGCCAGCTGGCAAGTTACAAAGTCTCCCAATCCCTGAGTGGAAATGGGACCACATCACGATGGACTTCGTGGTCGGATTGCCAAGGGCACAGGGCGGAGCAGATGCTATCTGGGTAGTTGTGGATCGACTTACTAAGTCAGCGCACTTCTTGCCTATGCAGACTACTTGGCCACTCGAGCGACTAGCCCAGTTATACCTTGATGAGATTGTGAGGTTGCATGGGATACCCGTCTCCATTGTGTCAGATAGAGATCCGAGGTTTGCCTCGCATTTTTGGGGGAGTTTGCAGACCGCGATGGGGACTCAGCTCAGATTCAGTACAGCTTTTCATCCTCAGACCGATGGGCAGTCAGAGCGGACTATACAGATCTTGGAGGACATGCTGAGGGCTTGCGTCTTGGATTTTGGCGGAGGCTGGATTCGGCACATATCCTTGGTTGAGTTTGCGTACAACAACAGCTTTCAAGCGAGCATACAGATGGCTCCGTTTGAAGCGTTGTATGGACGCAAGTGCCGATCACCACTTTATTGGAGCGACGTAGGCGAGAGACGGACCTTGGGGCCAGATATACTGCTAGAGGCAGAAGAGAAGGTCCGAGTGGTTCGACAGCATCTTCAGACCGCTCAGAGTCGACAGAGGAGCTATGCTGATGTTCGGCGACGAGACTTAGAGTTTCAGGTTGGAGATCATGTATTTCTGAAAGTCTCGCCGTCCAAGGGGATTAGGAGGTTCGGCATCCGCGGGAAACTCAGCCCCCGATACATTGGGCCCTTTGAGGTGTTGGAGCGTATCGGGCCAGTTGCTTATCGACTTGCACTTCCCCCGAGACTTGCTGGCGTCCATGATGTTTTTCATGTTTCTACCTTGAGGAGGTACGTCTTCGACCCATCGCACGTCATCGACTTTGCACCTCTCGAGATCAGCGAGGATTTGAGATATGAGGAGCGCCCATTGCGGATTCTAGATCGGGAGATGAAAGAATTGCGCAATCGGACCATCCCCTATGTGAAGATCCTTTGGAGCAATCATGATTAGCGCGAGGCGACGTGGGAGCTCGAGTCAGAGATGATGGACGCCTACCCCTACTTGTTCGAGGTTCTGGATTGAGGTATGGTTTAGTTTCGAGGACGAAACTTTTGTTAGTGGGGGAGGATGTAGTGTCCCAGTTTTTCCCTGTGTTTTTCCCCTGTTACGGGGTGTGGAACACCTGTTAGCGGTGTGTGGGGCCCCAACATGTCAAAGTGATGTGTTGTTTGGACTTAGAGTGGATTTGGGAGCAAGCCTGACCTTCGGCTGCCTTTGCCGAATTTTAGGAGAGGAATCAGGCAAAACGGAGGCCGTATTTGGATTCAGCGCAGAAAAACGCTTGAAAACGGCTATTTACTTATTTATTTTGGAGTCCGGATGCCCAAAAACGGACCCCTCGAAGTTTTCTGCGTAAAATGGTGCATGGGGGGACCTGTGGACCGGCCGGGGACACGTGGCGGCCCCTGATTGGGCCGGCGCGCCACTCCCGGTCCACGGAACGGGCCGCCGGTGCACGGTGCACCGATGGGCCACGTGGCGGGCTCCCATTGGACCGGCGCAGCACGCGCGGCGCAGGGAGCAGGCGCGGGCAGGCCGGGCAGGCTCGGGGCAGCGGCGCGGCGCACGGTGCACCGGGGCGCGCCACGTGGCGGCCCCGGTTTGGCTGGCGCACGTGCATGCGGTGCACCCGCGGGCGCGCGCCTGCGGTCGTACGCACACGCGGGCGCAGGCGTGCGGTGGCGCGCAGGCGGCGCGGCAGGGCGCAGCGGGCGCAGGCGGCGCAGCGGCGCAGGCGGCGCGCGCGTGGCCGGCGTGCCAGGCGGGAAGCGGGGGTGGGCCACGTGGCGCCCCGCCATTGGCGGGCGCCACCCACCCCGCCGCCCCCGCGGGGGGGCACCTGGCCGCGCCTGGTAGGCCGGCCGCGCTGTCCCCTGTGCGGGGGACACGCGTCAGGCGCCCGGGCGGGTCGGACCAAAATTTGGTCCGACCCGGATCCCGTGTGGGACAGGGCCTTTTGGGCCTATAAATATGCCCCCTCTCCTCATTTTTTGGGTTTTCCGAGAGTTAGAGAGAGAAAGGGAGAAAGTGCCTTAGAGAGAAGTTGTTCCTCACTGTTTGTTCTACCTCGTGGTGCGTTCCCAGATTTTTCTGGAGGTTCGACAGCGGCGATTCGGATTTTACAGCGTGCCTCGGTTTTCCCCCATTTTCGGCCCGTTATCGTCGCATTTCAGTCGGGAGAGTCCCCTGCGCAGTACAGAAGTCATTTTCCGACGATTTCTTCGCCACTGTGTTCCTAAGAGGTAGGGCTTCGTTTTCTGTGTTGATGGTTTCTCTGGATTCCGATTCCTTGGCACGATTCCCGAGGTGTTTTGACCCCCCTTTTGCTGTTTGGGCTTTTTGGACAGCGGCGACTTCGACGAATTGTTTCTCGGCGTAGGAATCTCAGATCGAGGCGATTCAAGAGTCGATTTTGGGCTACTTTTCGCGAGGAACGCAACCGTGATTTTTCTGGGATTTTAGGAGCTCGGGACAAAGGTGAAATTCCTCGTTTTGCGTGCTGATTGTAAATACAGCATTTATGTGTTTGGAACTTGTAGTTTTTACACCGTATACACTTGTGTGATGTTGTAGGATACTGTTTCAGCTGACGGTGAGCTTAGAGGACAGCGGATATTTTCTTGTATGTTGAGCACGCTTTTCGAGGTGGGTGGTTGCGTTTTCCTCTTTGTTGACTTGCACACTAGGAATAGTAGAGTTTTCCAATTATACATGTGATAGATAACTTGTGGTATATGAACCTATTGCATTGGGCCCCCTAAATTAATTGATAGCTTCTATGTGATAAATCTGGGACAGTAAAGTTGGACAATTGCTATATCGTGAACCGCATGCAAATAAGTAACCCATTATTACTTTAAAATGATACTTCATATGAAACCTTAGTCACTTTTCAAATTCTTTTAAAAGAGAACACTTGCATGCTTATTTGGACAACTAGTTAAGCCACTATTTTACTGCAGCACTTTATTATGGGATTTGACTTAGGAGAAAACATGCTTTATTGTTATTCTTCTCTATCGATGCATGATGATCGAGTCGGATCGGGATCTTGAGATAGTGTAGTTGGATCTTGAGTCTGGGACAGTTTAGACTCTTCTTGGGGATTGTGGGGTACAGTGGCAACCGCGGATATTAGGCGGTTGACCAGATGTTTTTACCTTATCAGATTGGGGTCTATGGGTTCAGCGGTGACCGCGGATTTTGGGCTGTTGACCGGATGTTATTATCACATCAGATTAGGGATCAGGGTTGCATTAGTGGATGGAGTATTCCCACTTTGATCATGGTCATGATCCAGTCCTGCTATTGTGAGACATCGGTTACAGAGATGATTGATATACTTTACTCGTGTGGGTCGCTCCCCTCGAGTGCCACTCCGGAGTAGGCTTTTTGACCGTGATGGGTGCCGGTCAGTTGGTGAGTTGTGAGTGATGACAGAGCAGGCAGTGCCAGTATTTCCTGGCCCTCTGATTGGGTTTTCTTTGGGCAGTCAGCTTTATAGTTGCATATATACAGTCATCTCTTGGCACTGCATTTAGAGGCATAGTAGTGGTAGTTTCTTTTCAGCAGTCTTTATTGCATACCACTGTTCTTTCCTTTTTGCCTCTTTATTCCTAGTGGGTGCGTCAGCATTAGAGGTTTTACCCACTAGGGAAGGCTACTGGTTTATCTAATAGTTCTCACCCCCATTATTGTTTTCTGTCCCCCTTTCCCTTTGTTTTGCAGAGTCATCTGTGGGAGCTGCTGGGCCTTCAGCGGCAGATCGAGGTAAGAGGATTGCGGACTAGCTAGATCATCTACCCCGACTGTGAGAGTAGCTGGACTTTTATTGTACCCCTTTTGTATCTCAGACTACAGTAGTTTACTTTTGGGACTGGCTTTAGCCAGCTGTTTGTATTTTGTTTAGTGAGCTGAGAGTTTATTGTACTTTATTGCAGCTTGTATCATCTTTTCAGTCTCAGATTACTCTAGTTCTTTTAGTTCAGCTCTGTTTATGCTCCTTTATTGTGTATTATCTATCTGAGCAGGTTACCAGCGCTTCGTGCACATGGAGAATTCCGTGTGCACGGCGGATCTGTTGGCGGGCCCGGGTTCTGGTTTACACCCGAGGCGTGACAAATATTGAAACTGTACTTTCCAGTAGTATCGCTGCTGTTTTTTTTGCAGCTTTTGTTGTTGCTGGAACTATGTGGTATGGTTCAGCAACTACCCCAATCGAATTATTTGGTCCTACTCGTTATCAGTGGGATCAGGGATACTTTCAGCAAGAAATATATCGAAGAGTTAGTGCCGGGCTAGCCGAAAATCTTAGTTTATCGGAAGCTTGGTCTAAAATTCCCGAAAAATTAGCTTTTTATGATTATATTGGTAATAATCCGGCAAAGGGGGGATTATTCAGAGCAGGCTCAATGGACAATGGGGATGGAATTGCTGTTGGATGGTTAGGACACCCCGTCTTTAGAGATAAAGAAGGGCGCGAGCTTTTTGTACGTCGTATGCCTACTTTTTTTGAAACATTTCCGGTAGTTTTGGTAGATGAAGACGGAATTGTGAGAGCTGATGTTCCTTTTAGAAGGGCAGAATCAAAGTATAGTGTTGAACAAGTAGGTGTTACTGTTGAGTTCTATGGTGGCGAACTTAATGGAGTAAGTTATTCTGATCCTGCTACTGTGAAAAAATATGCTAGACGTGCCCAATTAGGTGAAATTTTTGAATTAGATCGGGCTACTTTGAAATCCGATGGTGTTTTTCGTAGCAGTCCAAGGGGTTGGTTCACTTTTGGGCATGCTACGTTTGCTTTGCTCTTCTTTTTCGGACACATTTGGCATGGCGCTAGAACCTTGTTCAGAGATGTTTTTGCTGGTATTGATCCAGATTTGGATGCTCAAGTGGAATTTGGAGCATTCCAAAAACTTGGAGATCCAACTACAAGGAGACAAGTAGTCTGATACGACATTGTTGTGGTATCTTTCGCCTCTATTTTTTTTTTATTTGACATTGGGTATCAGAGAAATCTTGACTTGAATCACCTTTCTTTGACTTTTTTTCTTTCTTTATATGATATGATAAATGATCCCAAATGAATAGGTGTGGAAGCTATAATTGTAAACCACGATCGAATCCATGGAAGCATTGGTTTATACATTCCTTTTAGTCTCGACTTTAGGGATAATTTTTTTCGCTATCTTTTTTCGAGAACCACCTAAGGTTCCGACTAAAAAAATGAAATAACCTTTCGAAATAATTTAATTGAAGTAATGAGCCTCCCATATTGGGAGGCTCATTACTTCAACTAGTCCCCGTGTTCTTCGAATGGATCTCTTAGTTGTTGAGAGGGTTGCCCAAAAGCGGTATATAAGGCGTACCCAGTAAAGCTTACAAGTAAACCGGATATGGAGATGGCGACTAGGGTTGCTGTTTCCATTTTTAGATAATTTCAAGATCACAATGGATCTACGATAAGATCGTTTATTTACAACTACAACGGAATAGTATACAAAGTCAACAGATCTCAACCAATCATTAAATAGGATTTATGGCTACACAAACCGTTGAGGATAGTTCTAGATCTGGGCCAAGACGAACTACTGTAGGGGATTTATTGAAACCATTGAATTCGGAATATGGTAAAGTAGCTCCGGGATGGGGGACTACACCACTTATGGGGGTCGCAATGGCTCTATTTGCGATATTCCTATCTATTATTTTGGAAATTTATAATTCTTCCGTTTTACTGGATGGAATTTCAATGAGTTAGGTTTATAAGAACTATGAAGTCCTAGTCTTTCAATCAAAGAAAAAATTACTTTAGACTTGGATTTCTAGACCATTCTATTCTGGTAGTTCGACCGTGGAATTTTTTTGTTTCGGTATTTCCGGAATATGAGTGTGTGACTTGTTATAATTGATCCTATTGATAATACATAGAATGGACCTGTTATCTCTATCAAGATGATTCTACCTCGTCGGATATTTATTCTAGTATCTGGAGCACGGAATATATAGAATAGATCAAGAAAAGAAATATTTGAACTATGATTCATACCTACTATTTATTCAGACCTCGCAACCGGACTCAAAAAAAATTCAAATAGGTATTTCCTAAATCAAACGAATTTTATTCCTTCAGATTTATTTTGACCGAAGGATAACTCTTTCTCTAGATTTTGTTGAGTCATTACATCCATTCATTCAATAAGTGATCATCAAAGGTTCTTACTCAGAGAACCTTTGAGTTTAGCTTGAGGCTAAATCATCGTGGTTCTAGTATGAATCTGAGGTTTCAATTGATTCATAGGGTCTCAACAAGAGAATTCCTATCAATAGTAAAACAAGAGTAAATCCGCAGTACGCACAAAAAAAAAAAACAATAAATCAAATAACAAATAAAAAATAGGGAAGAGAAGATTCAAGAGGCCTGTAACGATCAACATAAAGAAAGACAGATGAGCCAACTTGATATTTTTTGGCATTATCATCACAAAGAAGAGATTCCGGATTTTTGTTACTTCGTATCTTCGAGGCAAATCGAATCAAGTGGTTAATGAAGTTTTTCATTTTCTATTATATATCCGTTGAAATCAGTATTTGTGTGTTTCCGCTTGAGCCGTACGAGATGAAATTCTCATATACGGTTCTCAGAGGGGGAGTTCCATTGGGTTACCTATCTCAATAAAGTATACGATTGGTTTGAGGAACGTCTTGAGATTCAGGCGATTGCAGATGATATAACTAGTAAATATGTTCCTCCTCATGTCAACATATTTTATTGTTTAGGGGGGATCTGATCCTGATCCAATTAAACTCTCTCTTAAAATTTAAAGATGATAAGCAAGTATATATCACATGTCTCAAGTAGATCAGGGTCTATCAATGATAGTCCTAGAATGTGTAATCATAATAGTCAGACGAATCATGAACAGATAATCTCAGGCACAAGTCTAGTCAGATCAATGTCAGTCAGAGGGATCATGCTATGTCAAAAGAGATCAATATATGTCAGGCTATGTCACATAGGTAAAATCAGCAGGGCAAGTCAAAGACAGGTGTCCAATAACTAGAGCAACCAGAGGGCCAAAAAGCTGAGGCCCGGTTCGAAAGTAACCCACCTGGATGAAGGCAGACTCTCGAACTCCCGTGCAGCTACTGGGAGGCTGGTGCTGAACAACTGGGCCCTGTAACAGGAGATCTGGTCAGTAATAAACTCACACAACCCTTTCCCGACGACGTTACACTAACCGAAGGTTTAAACGGGTCAAATCGGTCAGTTTATCGGTCAAAATCTGATTCCTGGTCAACGGGGACCCTCGGAATACTAACGAAATGTCCAGGGGGTGCGTAAGTACTGTTTATAGAGAGCTAAGGTGTCTATTTTGCATTTTAGTCCAAAAAGGTTCTTAAATTGCATAAATATCTTTTAATTTATTACTGTTTTAGCTCGTTCTTGAAATCCGGGGGTCCAACGACGACGCCGTAAGTTTCAGTGCGTCCGTTACGACGAGACGGAACCCGTGCTCACAGGCTTAGGCTGACACGAAGTCCGAGGGCAAAGTTGGCTCATAAAGTACTTAATATTTGCATAAATTGAAGCATTATTTCGACCCGTTCTTCCAAACCAGGAAGCCGTTGCCTACGCCGTAAGTTACAGTACGTTCATTTCGACGCGACAAAACCCGTGCTCACAGGGTTGGGCTGGCACGAGGCCCAAATTAAAAGTTGGCCCATGATCTTTAAAGGTCCAATTCACTACTTTGCTAAAACTTAATACATATTTGATCTTTTCAAAATATAACAGGAGCATCATGTTCAGCATGTATTGTGGACAGTGGGGCTCACCTTGCGCTTGCCGGAAACTCGCCGGAACAGTGGCCGGAGCAACAGCCCAACAACCCAAGGCTCGGTTTGGGCTAAGTGTAGCACTCCCCTCGGCCAGCCTGCAAATAGAGGTGAGCATTGGTCAGCTCTGGGTCCTAGGAGGTGTTCTGGTCAAGTTGGGACAGGCGCCGGAGGCCGGAGGCGGCGGCGGCCGGAGACAAGCCCGTATATGTGTAGCTCGGGTGCAACCTCTGGGACCAAGGAACAGGGGGTGATCTAGCCCAAACTAAAATGATGGGGATCCTAAACAAGGTGTTTAGACCTTACCTGGGTGGTTGCCGGAGTCCCGGAGCACCGGGGATCGCCGGAGTCCGAGCTTGAAGATGATCTCGGGTGCAAAGCTGGAGATAAAATTTCCGACGTTAAGCTTTGCATGCAACACATTGTAAGGACTCCTACAGACCACAGGAGCTTACCTGGGTGGTTCCCGGTGACAGAGGAACGCCGGCGAGGCGGCGCCGGAGGAGCTCGGTGGAGCCTCAAGGCCAACAATGGCGGATTCCGGCACGGCGGTCCCGGGCCGGAGCAAGATGGACCGAGGGCTCTGTCTCGACCCTACGGAGCTCGGTGCAGTGTTGGCCGGCGACGGGAGGCCGCGGCGGCGCCGGACGGCGATGGTCGGCAAAGATGCCAATAATCCGATTCCTAGGGCTCTCTCATTTGGGCTTGATCTTGATCCGATCGGGCTCAAACTTCGGGGATGAGTTGCAGACTCTCAGAGGAACCGGATCAACGGCTCTGATCTCGATCTTGATGGTCAGATGTCGGCGGCGCCTCCGATCGGCTAAGAAAAGCAATAATCCGACGAGGTTTGCTCCCGCCGGCGAACGGGACGGCGGCCGCGGCTGGGTCTTCACCCGAATGGTGGCCTCGATGTCAGGAGTGCCATGATAATGTCCAAATGCCAACTTAAAAGGAAAAGACCCAAGAACTCACCTTGGCCGGAATTCCAAGAAAAGGAGAGGATGGCCGCGGCGGCGCACGGCGGCGGCTGGGTCCGAGGACACCTTGGCTCGGATGCGGCTTCAAGAGGGACCTCACCCGCCTAGGTCTTGGACATCCCAGGCCTTCCTGAGTACTCTCTCCCCGAGTCACCCGAGATCAAAGTGTGTCTTGATCTTCTTCTCCGGCGACGTCGAGGCGGCGGCCAGCGCGGGGCTCCGTGGAATATGGCAGAGAGGAGGAGGTCTGTTAGAGCAGCGGCTATGGGTTGAGGGCTACGAGGGCTTTGCAAAACCCTAGCTCGAGGATGCATGAATATATAGGGTTTTTGCAACTTTGCATTTTAGCCCTTCTAGCTTCAAGATTTCAACCCCAGTCCTTTACAGCATGCTTATCTCACAATTAAGTCCCTCTCCAATGCATGGCACGCTTTTCGAGGCAACATATATAGGGTTTTAAGTGCAAAAACTGCATTTTTCGATGCATTTCACGCTTTTCGAGAAGATCCGAGCATCAGATCGAAAAACGGACTTCGCCAGGACGTCCGGCTCGACGAATCCTATCAGGTAGCGATTTTCGTTTTTCGAAAAAGTGTCCAGATAAACTTTCGGTCCATAAAAACTGTGTCAAAATACAGTTTTCACGCTTTTCGAGACTCCAGGGTCGTCAAACAAAAATTCCGTCAGCGCCATTGCGTTTAGAATGACGAGACCGTTAAAAACGACTACCTGAAGTGCTATGATCGGAGTCCGGACAGTGAATCGGCTCAACGTTGCCGCGAAGGGGCTCGGGAATTAGTGTTTACTGTTCACTTGTACCCGCGACTTAAGTCGCGGGTCCCGCCGGCTTCAACGCTGATTTCTGGAAGATCCGACCGTCAGATCAGAACAAGTTCAATATGGTTTTCACTCAGTTCGACGAGACGGTCGCACTCGTGGTCTCGGATCTTCGAGATCAGGCTCGGATTGAAAAGTGGTATTTCTGGCCCACTAACTGTGCAATTTACACTGCAGAAAAGGGGCACTGTCGCTATCTGAGTCATTTATGGTCCAAATTCAACTTGACTTTTATCGATTTCATTTATTTATTTATTTTCAAAATTCAAGTTCTTACATCTCTTCCACCAAAAAGGAAGTTTCGTCCCTGAAACTTATAACTAAAAAGTCTTATTCCAAAAGTCTACAACTTAAAGTCATGCTTTATGAAAAGCTTATAATAGTTCATTCGAGAGCTACGAAATCAGTCGTCGGGTTTCCCTCCGTTGGCTCTCCATGAGAGGTCAGTGCATAGATGCGTCCACCAGCCGACTGATATCCTCCAGTAGGTGGTCGAGGTAGATGGGGACGCCCAGATGAAGCTGAGCTAGGCGCCGGTTCTTGTCGTCGTTGTGAAGGTACGGGTACAGGGGCTGTGATCTGCGCAGGTGCGAAACCCTGCGGGCACTCTGAAGCTCTATGTCCCTGTTGGCCGTACCTGAAGCATCGGCCATGCCTCTGTTCACAATCCCTCGCCCGGTGGGTATCCCCGCAGAAGACGCACGGTCGGGGTGGCTTGGCTTTCTTGTTCTGATTTGCATGCCCACCACCGTTTCCTGGATGCGCCCTCTTCTTGCCCTTGTCCCTGTCCTTGTCCACCGCATTCCGCTCGGCGCGGGACATCTTGATCTCCGCCTCGATCGCTAGACACCGCTCCACGCAGTTGTCGAAGTCTGTGGAGAGGTGTGACGCGAGGTGTCGGCGAATCTCAGTCCTCAAGCCCTGTGAAAACAAGCGTACCTTCCGACGTTCCTCGCGCACCGCCTGGGGCACCAGGTCGGCGATGCGCAGGAACTCCTGCTCGTAGTCTCGGACACTAAGGTCGCCCTGTTTGATCGTCTCCAAACCGCGCTCGAGACCCTCCTTAGTGGTCTCCTTAAGGTGGTGCTAGTACATGGCGGTTTTAAAAACTTCCCATATAGGATCGGCTGGGCTCGGGAAGTAGCGCTCGCGGTGTCGCCTCCACCACTTGGATGCCCAGCCATCCAAGCAGTGAGCGGCGATATGGACCTTGTCTCTGTCCTCAGTGTACGCGTACTGAAACAGTTTCTCCATATGATCGATCCATAATTCGACCGCCCAGTGGTCGTCGTCTTTGCCGTCAAAGATCTGCGGCTTGAACTTTTTGAATTCGAGCAACACCGCCTTTGCCCGGTCCTTCTCTGCCCGATCGGCCTCAGAATCAACAGCGGGGGAAACAGAGCGGAAGGAAGCAGACGCGGTAGAAACAGTGGCGGCATGGGCAGCAGCAAACCTCGGTACCGCCTTGGAAGCTGCGGCCGGGGCTGGAGCTGGAACTGGCCCCGCCGGTGGTGGTACGGGATCTACATCGGGCTCTGCGACGACCGGTGCAGCAGTGGGTGCAACCGGCGGTGTGACCTCAGGTACAGCAGGTAGAGGAGCAGGCGGGGCAGCAGTAGAGGGGCCAGCAGCCTGCTGCTGCATAAATTGCTGGAGCATCCCAGCCAGAGTTGCCACCTGGGCCTCAAGCCGGTCCATGCGGCCCTGATCGACGGGCTCACTCGGCGTGCTAGGTGGTCGGCCGACTCCACGGCCTGTGCCCCGTCCGCGTCCATGACCTGGAGGACGAGCCATAGCTGCAATACAGAAGCAGGTCAGAAACAGACTCTGATGACATCTTGAGTTCCTAACCTTTATACTCGATATACCCAACGCTCTCACGTCATAAGTCATCCTAGGGTTCATCCTAACCAGTTCCTAATCATCTTTTCCTAGGTACCGTGTACCTATGCTCCGATACCATCTGTAACGACCCGGCCCACTAGCAATAATAATTTGTTGGGCCCGAACCACAGCCCAAAATGCTTAAGCCCAGTTATTAATACTAGTGTCCAAGTCTTATATAAACCGAATCACAATTTCATCCACATCCGATGTGGGACAATTGGAGGCGTCACAGACTCCCCCCGTTTAGGCCTGACGTCATCGTCAGCCCAAACACACACACAGCAGCCCAAGATCACCAGGCGATATGAGATTCGTCTCGCTAGCCCTGTCATCTAGATCCAGACTCAGCCGAGACTCGCCACACACTTCCGGCTGGTTATTGGCTCTGATACTGCAAGGTCCTCCCGAAATTTGAGGAAGATCGGCTGAGGGACCACGCCGTACGGTGATGCCCTAGAACCGGGCTTTGTTGCACTTCGCCGGAATTCCCTCGACCGGCGCCGCCGCTCGTCCCTGTCGCCGTCCATCACTGCAGGAAGGTCTTGGGCACCCAGCAGAGGCTTTTGGTCCAAGTTGCAGAGCCTCAAATTCACCAGACCGGATTTCGCCATTAAAGCTCCATTTTCCGGCGAACTCTTTTTCCGGCCAACCCGAAGCTCTGCGAGGTGGGAAACCGACTCGGGTAGGTTCATATGAATATGTTGGAGCTTCTCATTCATTTGCATGCAAATGTTTACGTACGGTTTTTGTTTGGTGAAGTTGCACCCTTCTTTGGTCCGTGCCTCACCTCCGGCCGCCGCCACCGCTTTGGGACGCCGGCCACCGACTCAGGTAAGTCCTAAATACCAATTTAAGTATGCTGGTCATTTTATTTTAGCCCAAGAACCCCGGGTTATTAAGTTGGCTCAATCTTGTTAATTAGAGGATAATTAGTGTGTTTCTCGGCCGCCGCCGCTACCGGCCGCCGCCGCCGAGCCGGGCTTGGTCCAGACCCTTTATGGGAATACCCTTGCACTGATGCTTGCCCCTGTTGACCTTGCGATGTAGGTTCGGTCCCAACTCGTGTAACCCGAGCCCTAGCTTGAAATCGGTGTTGCTCCGGCCAACTTTCCGGCGGATCTGTGGCGCATCCAAGGTGAGCCCTAGACTCTGTAAACCTTAGTGAGCATGATGCTCATGTTTAATTCCAAGTTGATCAAGCATGAATTAAATTGTAACATAAGTCGTATTTGGACCCTAAGTATTTATAGGCCAACTTTGTTGTTGGGCTTTGTGCTGGTCTAAGCCAGTGAGCACGAGCTCAGTCTCGTCAAACCCGACACGCTGAAACTTACGGCGCTGATTTTGGTTGCCTGGATTGAGAGAACTGATCAAAACAGTGGATCAAAACGTGATTTTATGCAATTTTAAAAGTTGTTATGGACCAAGTCGCAAATATGACTTCGTGGCTGTCATTAGACAGTAATTATACATCTGCTAGGTATTTTGTTTAAGTTCCATAGGCCCCAGTTAGACCGAAATTAAATATTGTATCGTAAAACGACAAAATCGTCGATTTTACGGATTTCGGCGCGAATTCGCGTTCCGGTTTTGATTTTTGTATCATTGTTGCTGTCTCAGGTTACCTTCAACACTGTCCTGATTGGTCTAGTGCTTGGAGGTTGCTGTTTGAAAACCCCAAAGTCCAAATGGGCTTTAAGTGAGTCGCAGGGGTGTTTTGGTAAGATATGGACACAGTTAGTGACGATATCGACCCTGTCTACTTGAACATCTAAAATTTGATGTTTAGGGTCAGCAGTTGTGGTTTGGCAGATTTCGAATGTTATTTGACCGTTGGCGGGTCGTTTTAGGGATTTAGTGGATTTCCGGGAATTTCGATTAAGCCTAGTTTTGGCTAAGTTTCCCCGTGTAAGCATTATCTTGTTTTAGTGTTTTCGAGATGGGTTGAGAGAGTATGTTATTGATTCTAGTTATATGTTCTGATCCCAGCAGTTCAGCATCAGTCTCCCAGTTGTCTAGCAGGAGTTCGGGATCGGCCTACACTGAGGTGGGTTATCTTCGGTCCGGGCTTTATCTTTTCGGCCCTCTGTTTACTTTAGTCCAGTCGGACACCTGTTCTTCTATTTAGCCCAGATTATGTCTATGAGCTTATTCTCTTGATTTAGTATTCCTTGATTATATCTGGACATATACCTGCATGATTGGACATTAGTGAGATGATAGTTCATTTGCTCATATTATTTGATTTAGCCTTGAGTCTGCTACATGCCTTTGATCCTTAGATGATAGACATTTACCTGGATATTTTCTGGTTATCTGTTATTTACCTTCCAGTATTCAGCATTGTTGATATTCATGGTCTGATCATGCTTATTATTGCTACATGTCTATCAGTTATCTGGTTTGCATTATTTCCAGTTGTTCTTGCTATTGTTTCCAGTTATGCATGATAGACCTATGATTGATATTTATAGATATTTGCATCCTTGTGGGGATTTCTGGCACGTTGCCGATTATCCGGTCTGTGGACCGGGAGATTTAGCATTCGCATTGTGATGATTGTACACCTGCTGTTCGTTCGCGTACGCCGTGGGATTGATCCCCCACATTGCGTTCTTTACCGGTAAAGGGTCAACTTGACCCGTGAGCTCGCCCCTTTTGCTGTATCACTGGGTACGGGGAGCCCCTTGGCGGTACCGATACGAGGAACCTCTCGGCTATACCTTAGGTACGAGGATCCTCTAGGCTGTATTAATGGTACGGGGTTGCTGTTCAGCTCGGCTAGGTGGAAACCAGTATGATTGTGATTGGCTTGGCATGGACATCTTTGTTGGGTTATAAGTAATTGGATCTTAAATAGAGGAAAAAACACCTAGAGGGGGGTGAATAGGTGTAAACAATAAACACTCAAAAAATCATTGCGCAAATAAACCCAATGCGGAAAAATAAAAGAACACGCAAGATTTTTACGTGGAAAAACTCCAAACCGGAGGCGAAATCCACTAGAATTAACACACGTACAAGGTGATATAACGTACTCACAGACGACTCAACCTTTTACCATACGCTCCTAGTAGATCTTCCCGCTCGCTCCACGACGCTTCTCGAATCCACGATCTGCGCCCAACGCTGAATCCACAGCGTCCAACGTCGAGTCCACGACGTCCAACCGAATCCACGGTCTTCACCCAGTGGCACGCTTCGAATCCACGAACGTACCTCGCTCCGAATCCACGAGAGCGGTTGCACCTTGAATCCACAAGGCCACGCGAGTCCGCGCGCCGATTTTGGGGTAAATCGTTGTTTGTTTGGGTGGTGATGATCCGCCGAATACTTAGATCAAAGATAGATCGGAAATACCATCTAAGTATTCATTGATTTGATTCTACTCAAAATGTGAGCAAGAAAAACCTAGAATCAAATCAATCAATATAGATGAAGAAACATAGAATAAATTCTATTGATTTCCTTTCTTCTCTATATATGTGGATCTTTCCTTTCGGCTAATTTTTTCTATTATTGCCGATGTATGTGGATGCCCTAGAAATGAAAAGGAAGGGCTATTTATAGGTTAGAAACCATTGGAAGAAGATAGGAAACAAAAACTGCCTTTTCTGGAGATATTTACCGACGGCGATCCGGATTGGAATTGACGATCCGGATTGCAGAAGCAAGAAAGACGATTTCCAGAAAAATGCCTGTTCGGGATCCGGATCACAAAGTCCGATCCGGATCGTTCATACAGTTTTACCAGAACATCAATGTTCGGGATCCGGATTGCAAGTCCTGATCCGGATCGAGGAAGCACACAGGTAAAACTAGTGTTCGGGATCCGGATCAGAGGATGCTGCGATCCGGATTGAACTAGTGTATGAACCAACACCCTTCGGGATCCGGATTGCCGAGTCCGATCCGGATCCTGAACATGTCCCATGTCCAGTTTTTGATGTTTAAGCAATTAAAACCTCTTCCAGGTGTTTCTACACTATAAGAAGTATTCGGATCATCAAAATTCTTTAGTTAAACGTACCTGATCCTTTTGAATTCTTCTTTCTTGAGATTGAGGTATACGATCCAAAGTTTCTTCATCTTCAATCTTCAAGACTTAATACATTCACGAAATACGCCAACTCAAATTCCGTAACAATCTCCCCCTTTGGCGGTTTCGTGACAAAACACAAATCCACAAAAGAAAATTCAAAAAGATATTTTTGTTGCTATCACCATACAACAAAAATTTACAAAAGAGATCCAGAAATTAAATACATGAGATAAACTCCTAAAACAGACTCTAGACTTAGACATCTGTAATCTCTGCACACAGAAAGCATTCTTGACAAAAGAAATCGTTAGATACCTCAAGAAATGTATCATACAAAACCAGCTACAGAGATAGAGTTTATTCTCACATGACATTTGAAAAATTCAGATATGTGAGAGAATCATAGTTAAAACCAACATATCTTCTAAGCAGTCGAAAACCAAATGTCAAAGTATGTTAGTCCAACATCAACTTGTTAGTCATATTACATGCCCAAATAGTTAGTCAAATAGTTAGTAGAGACATGCAACAAATCACAAGATAGAACCAAGAGTTGAAGTTGGAGTCATACTTACCTTAATGTTCACAAAGTTGATATTCACAATCATTGTTCATTGTTCAAAGTTCTCTCTAACTCTCTCCCCCTTTTTGTCACAAAACAAAGCCAAAACGTAGCAAGAGCTACAACATGTAAGGAGAGAAAAAAAAAATTCTATAAACATAAGAAGCAACAGTAAGTTCTAAGAACTAAAAGCTGCAAGAGAGAAAAGTCATAGAAGAAGTCAACAAAAGTGCTGCTCAGTCTGAAGAATCTGAACTTGTACAGCTCAGTTTGCTCAAAATTCCCTTGAACATCTTTGAAATATTGGAATATTTCTTCTTGATCTTCTTATGTTCAGAGGAAATCTGCTGAAGTTCTTTCGACATTCTTTCTTGTTCAGCAGAGAGTTTTTTGCTGTTGGCGAAGCATTCCAATTCATCTGTGTCTGTAGTCCCTCTCTTTGAGTGTGATGGGTGCTGTGTAGATGCAGATGGTGCATCCGGTCCCGTAACCCATGGAGATTCAGTTTGTAGAATTCCAGAAAGTGAGCGTGCTCTAGTGAGAGGCCCACTAATCTGAATGCCTGTACTTTTTTGGACTTTTTCGTCTTGTATATTGTCTTGTTGTTGAGGCAGATTTCTTAAGCCTTTTGTTCTTCAAATATTGCCTGTCCTCCTCATCAATTTTCTGTTGAACATCTTTGAAGAATTCTTCCCATTCTTCTTCATCATAGTCTGAGCTGTCCTCAGTTTTTTTCTTGTCTCGAGGAGAGCTATCTTGTTCCTTTTTAACAGATGGCACTCGTGTGCACCATTGTGACCAACAACAGGATTAACCAAGAGTGCCATTGATCTGAGTGCTTTGAGTTTCAAGAAGTGTCCTGTGAAAACCAACTCAAGAACATATGAAAAATCGTCAATTTTGAAAATTTGAAAAATTGTACCTAGACAATCATAATCATGTAGAGAAGCCAAGAATCAAATTAGTTTTCCAAAAAGAATTTTAAAAATAGATCAATTCCATGATTTTCAAAAATTCCTCTTTTATGCCCTAAAACCGAATTTTTAGAAATCGAAGCCTAAAAACTCGTTAATCAGAGAAAAACCAGCATAAAAGCAAAACTAATTGACCCAGAGTTCTTATTTCAAAAGAAATTTGATCAAAAACCATTCACAAACGAAAAAGTTCCAAGATTTCAACTCACGTTTGATGAAAAACTGTAAAAAAACCGAGTTTTGATCAATAAAACTTACTTGAATCCGAAGAACTTTGAGTTTGGAAGCTCCAAAATGCAAGAAATCTAGAGAGAGAAACTCTAGAGACTTTAGAACAAAAGATTAGGGTAAAAGAAATCAAATCCTCTTTGTTCTTATAAAACCCTAGCCGTGATCCGGATCGGATCGAGAATGTGATCCGGATCGGCTACCCGCAGGAAGAATCCTGCGTTCGGGATCCGGATCACTTACCCCGATCCGGATCGGCTTCAACTTTTTCTCCAGAAAAATTCAGAAAAATTCCATAAAATCCAGAAAAAGTATGTAAGCACTTTACCATGTCAACTTTAAACAAAAGACATCGTTTCATACAACAAGAAATAGATTATGCAAAATCTATCAAAAATACCAAAAATGAAACGAAAATTTACGAAAGTTAAAACACTTAAAGTTGAACAACTTCAATTACATCTATCCTGATCTTATGTGTAATGCCTTTATCAAATCATCAATTTTGGTAAAGAAAATGAAATACCAAGATCAATAGATGTTTGAAATCCCAGATAAGTTAGATAATATATCTAGACAATCTGTTGAAGGAGTGGCTCTTTGAGCATCTTTTACTAAAATCCCACCTTATACCAACCATGAAATACGACTGAGTCAAGTATTTCAATATGAATTTCATCAACAATTTTCAAACAAAAATTTGCTTTTCATTCATGGAGTATCTTTTTTCTTTTTTCATTTTCTCCATGTGGTGGTAGTTTTCACACTCCTCATTGGGATGTAACTCTTTCCACATCTTTTGAGCATTTTACATTTCATTGACTCCCCCTCAATTGGCTATCAATTATTTAATATATAAGGTATTCAACCAAACCATTGATCTCGAATTCATACTCGACTAAGCAATCAAATATGATAATGACTATACCAAGAGATCATTGAGAGAGAAATTGACTTTGATCACTTAAAAGATGGTTTAATTAACGTAAATGATCATTGCAACATTGAAATATTATGACATCAAAAGCATAATAAATTTCTAAATGCATAAAAGGATGCAATTAAAGTCAATTATGATTTATGCTCAATTAATGTCCTATGTACAAAACATAGATAAAGAACAAAACAAAAACAAAAACAAAACCTAACCTAAGCAAAGGTTTCAAAAGAGTTTATTTCAAGGAAAGCATGCCAATTGCTTTACGCAAGTGAATAAAACGTTTTTGATCCAAAGGTTTTGTTAAGATATCAGCTAATTGATCCTCAGTTGAAATATATGACAGTTGAAGAATGTTTGATTCAACTAGCTCTCTAAGAAAATGATATCTAAGTTCAATATGTTTTGTTCTAGAGTGCAACACAGGGTTTTTAGAAATGTTAATAGCACTAGTGTTGTCACATAAAATGGTTACCGAAGATGTGAAATCCGGAAATCGCTCAACACGCTTTTCATCCAAATCAATTGGGTTGAACAACTTCCTGCAGAAATGTACTCCGCTTCGGCAGTCGAGAGTGCTATGCAGTTCTGCTTTTTACTGTGCCATGCAACAAGGCAGTGGCCAAGATAGAAGCATGCACCACTCGTGCTTTTCCGGTCATCCACTGATCCAGCCCAATCGGCATCTGAGTATCCAACAATATCCAAAGTCGTTCCCATAGGATACCAAATCCCGAAATTGATTGTACCTTTGATATATCGGATGATCCGCTTCACCGCTTTCAGGTGAACCTCCTTCGGTGCTGATTGATATCTCGCACAAATCCCAACACTGAAGGATATATCCGGGCGACTAGCCGTGAGATATAGTAGACTTCCAATCATACTGCGATACAGTTTCTCGTCTACATTCTCACTTTGTGATTCACTTCCAAGTCCCTTATGGCTAGTTCCCATTGGAGTTGGAAAATCCTTAGAATTTTCAAGATCAAACTTTTTGACCAACTCCAGTGCATACTTGGATTGAGACAAGTGTATACCTTCATCGTTTTGTTTAACTTGTAATCCAAGAAAATAATTCAATTCGCCCATCATGGACATCTCAAATTCGCTTTCCATGGTCTCCGCGAATTTGGAAGCATCATTATCTCTCGTTGCGCCAAAAACAATGTCATCGACATAGATTTGAGCAACTATGAAATTGTTTTGATAATGCTTCACAAAGAGAGTCCTGTCAGCTCCCCCTCGAGTATAGCCCTTTTCCAAAAGGTGCTTTGTCAACCTTTCGTACCATGCTCGCGGTGCTTGTTTCAGACCGTAAAGAGCCTTTTTCAACCGAAAAACATGGTTAGGTAGTTTATGATCCACAAAACCTTTCGGTTGAGCCACATAAACTTCCTCATTTAAAAACCCATTTAAAAAGGCGCTCTTTACATCCATTTGAAATAATTTGATTTTAAAATGACAAGCAATTGCAAACAATATACGAATGGACTCGAGTCTAGCTACAGGGGCGAAAGTTTCATCAAAGTCTATACCTTCTACTTGAGAGTAGCCTTGAGCAACTAACCTTGCTTTGTTCCTGATGATAGTACCTTCTTCGTTTTTCTTGTTCTTGAAGATTCATTTGGTACCTATCACATTGTGTTGCTTTGGAGGCTTCGTTAATTTCCAGACTTTGTTTCGCTCGAATTGATGGAGCTCTTCCTGCATTGCTTTAATCCAGTAGTGTAGTGGCCCTAGTTCCCATGCAGTGTTTTTCCGATGGATCCACTGTTAGAACACCTAGTATTGGTGTCCCTGGTCCCCAGTGCATCAATTGGGTGCTATTGGTGGACCCTGTGTGCTTTATTTTACTGTTTTGGCCTTCGGCTGGGTTTGCCGAAATTTCTGGAAAGATTTAGGCCAAACAGAGGTCGTAGTTGGATTCAGCGTGGAAAAACGCTTGAAAATGACTATTTATTTGCTTAATTTGGAGTCCGGATGCCCAAAAACGGACACCCGGAAGTTTTTAGTGGAAAATGGTGCATGGGAGGGGCCGTAGACCGCCGGGATGCCACGTGGCAGCCTCTGATTGGCCGGCTCAGGATGCGCGGTCCACAGAGCGGTGCGGCGGGGTGCACAGACCCGGCGCATGGACACGTGGCACTGCCTGATTGGCGGGCCCAGGGCGCGCGGTCTACTGGGTGGAGCGCGGCGGTGCATGGACCAGGCGGGAGACACGTGGCAGTCACTGGTTGGTCGGTGCACGCGGCGCGGTCCACGGAATTCCTGTCGAAGGCGTGGACCGGGTGCAGGGGACACGTGTCACTTCCTCGTTGGCGGGTGCAGCGCGCGGGTGCACGGGGCGCGGGGCAGGTGCCTCGGGATGCGTGCGCACGTGCGACCCACGTCGCGCGCAGGCGCGCACGTCGCGCGGTCGGGGTCAACGGGGTGGACACGTGGCGCCCGCTCATTGGCGGGCGCCACCGCCTTACTGTGCCCGGGGAGCGGACACGTGGCGGGCGCTGGTTGGCCCGCTTCGGTGTTCGCTGTTCGGGCGACACGTGGCGGGCTCCGAGGCGGGTCGGACGGATTTGGGATCCCGTCCGACGGCGTGTATCGGGCCGGGCCGCACTGTGCGCGCCCGGAAGTTGTGGGCCGGGCCGCACTGTGTGCGCCCGAAAATTTTCGGGCGCCCGAAAGTTGGGCCCGAGCCCAAAAGGCTTGATTTTTTTTGGGCTTTTCTTTTGAGGCCTATAAATAGGTCACCTTGGGCTGGCTGTTACACCCTTTTTCAGAAGGATTCAGCTCGAGAGTTCTACATCAAAAATCCTCCTCTCCCTCTTAGCTAACTCCTGGTGAAGTTTCAGAAAATCTGGAAGCCGTGACGACTGTGTTTCCTACCTCGTAGTGCGGAGCGACGTTTTACAGTGTGAGGCCCATTACCGTCGCATTTTCTTCCGGGAGACCTACAGAGCTACCCCGACATCCGATTTCAGCGATTTTTGCGGCGTTGGATTCACGAGAGGTAAATCTTCGACTTTCGTGTTGAGTGTTTCGTTCAGATTTGGGTTTTTGGCACGGATTTCGAGGCATTACTGAGCCGCTGTTTTGTTGCAAGATTTCTGGACAGCACCAACTTCGCGGAATTTTATCTTCACTTCTGGACATCGGATTTCGACGATTCAAGAGCCTATCGACATCTACTCTTCGCGAGGATCGTCGTGATATTTTTATTGGAATTTTGTGAATTTTATTTTCAGGTAAAATTCGCGTGTGAACAGTAACAGCCCATGCAGATTTTTAGAATGTGTTGTTTATGTATGAATTTGTTGTAATTGTGTGTGGTTGTTGTACCCAGGACTGTAAGAGCACTTTTTCTGTGCTCCTAGCTTTGTGGATCTAAGAAACTGTCGATTCCTGGACTGTATATCTGTATCATCTCGGACAGTTAGCGAGTTCAGGTGGGTGTTTCTGCTTGCAATTTCCATGGACTGCACTCTAATTCTGCAATATAGATGCATGCATGATAGTATGTGAGCTAATATAACTGTGCAATTTATATGTTAGTAACCACAGTTAATAATTGCTAAAATTGAGATTCTTTTTGGAACTCTTGCATCATATGAACCACAAATTGGAGAAAGACTTGACTTAGCACATCTATTAGACATTGTATGTCATCCTCAGACAGCTACTATTGGGTTTATGCCTTTACTATAGTTCTCCCATGTTATTGTTACTTTTGTCATCTTGGGACATAGTGGTCTTCCCCTGAGTTGTGGGTTGGGAGGTTTAGTAGCTTTGGATGCATTGTACTCGTGTCTGGGGACCGAGTAGAGTTGACAGCAGTCTATAGTTTGTTCATCATTTGAGATAGTGATATGTGGGACTGGGATCTTTGGGTGATGATCATAGTGACAGTGTGGATCCCCTTTTAGTGAGTGAGTCAGGGATTGGATCATAGCCTGCAGGAGCCATTCTTGAGATCGACAGAGATGCGCAGATATTTTGCTCGGTGGGGTCGCTACCCACGAGTGCCACTCCGGAGTTGGGCTTGCTACTTCTTTCGCGGCTTGTCGATGTTGGTGTCCCTCTGACTGAGCCAGTTTTGGCAGTCATGGACATCGTCCCTCTGGCTGAGCCAGTTTTGGCAGCTATGGACATACCTACAGCAGTAGGTAGGCGCAGGTTTGACTGGACCCGTTTGGCAGTCAGTTTGGATTGGGTGACCTGAGTCGAGTATCAGTAGTGACATTTTGATCTTCGATCCTTTTCCTTGAGCATTGTAGATAGGGGCATAGTAGCAGTAGATGTTTTACCTTCCTGCTTTCTATTCTGCATTTTTCTTTGGTTACTTTTTGCCCCTTGTAGACTTAGTGGGCAGGCCGTCGGGCTTGTTGGCGGCACCCACTGAGAACTACTGTGGGAGGTAGTTCTCACACCCGTCGTGGTGTCTTTTCCCCAGGGACTCCAGCTCCAGTTCCTGCGGTGCCCGTTGCTGATCCAGCTCCTTCAGACCGAGGTAAGGGAATCGCCAGGTAGATCTTTTCCCCTTCAGCAGCAGCGAGAGGTAGAGGTACCCGATGTACTTTTGGTTGTGTCTTTTAGTATGAGAGATTTTGTAGTGAGGGATCGAGTTGTACTCTTCTGTTTTCTTTTGAGAGACTCCTGTATTTTGAGTGAGGACTTTATGTATATATTTGTGGGACAGTTTTACTTCTTGTATATCTGTTAGTTTTATGTTTACAGCTCTGATATCTGTTAGTTTAGACACTTACTTGCAGGTTAGACGCTACGTCCCTACGGGGCTTCCTGTAGGGGCGGCGGATCTGTTGGCGAGCCCGGGGTACAGTTCTGACCCCGGGGCGTGACAGATTAGAGTGGTATCAGAGCCTAGGATGTAGGTCATGGAGGACTTAGGAACCCTAGGCTTATGGTTAAACCCTAGGATGACCCACGTGAGAGCCGAGATTTTTAGCGAAAGTCTTGATTGGGTTTTTGAACTCTCCCGAGTGGATAGGGACGAGTGATAGACATGTCTTCCTTTTGTAGCAACTATGTTGGCTGCAGACAACATAGTGCTTCGGAAAGGGGGACATGCCTTTTGACTTTCGCTAGATTGGGTCGAGTGTTGCTTCTGGTTCTGATTGTGGTTTGTTTTGTCCCTCAGGTGGGGATGCCTCCTCGACGTTCTATGGTGACGCGCTCGCAGCCTTCGTCCTCTGAGCCCGAGCAGGAGGACTCGGGGCGAGGACCTCAGGCTGAGATACAGGAGCTCCGTGCCCAGATGGCACAGATGGCTGAGGCGGCTAGACGCCAGGAGGAGGCGATGGCGCGGCTGACGCTCTTATTGGAGCAGAGAGCACAGCCCGCAGTGGCACCCCCTGAGGCTTCGCCGGTGCCTTCTTCCCCTGTTGAAGCACCCCCTGTGGCGCAGACTGCACCGGCGGTTCCTGCTGTGCCGGTTTCGAGTAGGCCCGCCGGGGGGCGACGGGAGCGTTGACTGAGACAGAGCAGCGGGAGGTTGTTGATCTGCTGATGAGATTCCGACGGTTTGATCCGCCCCGCTTTTCGGGCATGAGTGCTGAGCCTTGGGCAGCCGAGACGTGGATTACCACCATGGAGCGCCACTTTGAGAGCATGTTTGTGGACGACCGGTATCGGGTCATTTTGGCTACCCATTATCTGGAGAGCAACGCCGAGGCGTGGTGGCGGCGTGTGCGACCAGCTGGTCCACCTGGGACGCAGCTTCTTCCTTGGGCCGAGTTCCGGAGCATGTTGCTGGGAGCTTTCTTCCGGAGAGCGTCAGACAGCGACTGGAGGAGCAGTTGAAAAATCTCCGCCAGGGAGATAGATCGGTGCAAATGTACATCGCCGAGTTCAACCAGCTTTTGGCTTGTGTGCCACATGTGGCCAGGGACGAGAGCCATCGTGTTTACTTGTTCGAGCGAGGACTTCGTCGAGACATCTATCAGTTCGTCCGTTCCCGCAGATTGCAGACCGTGGAGGCCTCGATGGAGCAGGCCTTGTATGTGGAGTGTGGAGAGGCCGTGATGGACGAGGTGTCTCCCGCCCCTGTAGCGACTTCTGGGGCGAAGCGCCCGGCTTCCGCGGAGGAGGGGCAGTCTAGCAGGCAGGGACCCCCGAGACCCCCGCGTTTCCATCCACAGGGCAGGGGGCACCAGGGACGCCAGAGATCGGGGGCGTCTCGACAGTCACAGCAGCAGCAGCAGCAGCGTCGACCCCCACGACAGCAGCAGCCCCCACAGCAGTCTTCTCGGCAGCAGCGCTCAGATCGATGTGTTATTTGTCGGGGCCCTCATCCGCCGACTCAGTGCCCGCAGAGACAGGGCCGGTGTTTTCGATGCGGGGAGGCCGGCCATATTGCTAGTGCTTGTCCCAGGGCCGGCCATCCAGCTCCTTCTTCTGCATCAGCACCGACCGTTCCTTACCAGCCAGCCGGACCTTCTGCAGCTTACAGCAGGCCAGATTTCGCCTCCTCTTCTTCTCGACAGCCAGAGCGACGTCCCCCGGCGCCGAGCGGTCGTGTATATGCCGCTCAGATTGAGGATGCTTTTTCAGCAGAGCAGGTCGTCGCAGGTATTGTTCTGATCTCTTCAGTCCGTACTCGGGCTCTTTTCGATACCGGTGCTTCTCATTCATTCATCAGTAGATCATTCGCATCCTTGCATGGTATAGCGGTAGCTTCTTTATCATCTGCATTAGAGGTTGAGATACCGGGTCATGTCCTCCATGTTGAGCAGTACTGTAGAGATTGCCCCATTCAGTTGGGATCCTGGATTCTGCCAGTCGACTTGCTTGTCTTACGACAGCTCCAGGATTTCGATGTTGTTCTGGGTATGGATTGGTTGTCGAGATACTATGTTACCATTGATTGCCGCGATAGGACTGTTACTCTTCGTGAGCCGGGGCAGGAGGTGTTCGTCTTCCAGGGTTGTCAGAGCTCCTTGTTCGCCTTGACCATTTCTTCGGCGAGGGCCAGGCGGTTGATGAGTAGAGGATGCACCGCATTTCTGGCGACGATTGTGGAGGCGCCTTCGGCGGCACGGGGACTCGAGGATATTCCAGTGGTCCGCGAGTTTCCCGATGTGTTTCCCCCAGAGCTGACGACCATGCCGCCAGAGAGGGAGATCGAGTTCGTGATTGATGTGGTACCCGGAACCGCACCAATCTCGAAGGCACCTTACAGGATGGCGCCTGCCGAGCTGAGAGAGTTGAAGGCCCAGTTGCAGGATCTTTTGGACAGAGGCTTCATTCGGCCCAGTGTTTCGCCGTGGGGAGCGCCTGTTTTGTTCGTGAAGAAGAAGGATGGGACACTTCGCTTATGTGTGGACTACCGGGAACTGAACAAAGTGACCATCCGGAATAAGTATCCTCTGCCACGAATCGATGACTTGTTTGATCAGCTACAGGGAGCCTCCGTATTTTCGAAGATTGATCTCCAGTCAGGTTACCACCAGCTTAGGGTGAGGGCCGAGGACATCCCCAAGACGGCGTTCAGATCCCGGTATGGACATTATGAGTATACGGTTATGCCGTTTGGTTTGACCAATGCCCCAGCTGCATTCATGGATCTGATGAACCGGGTTTTTCAGCCGTACTTGGATCGATTCGTGGTTGTGTTCATTGATGACATCCTGATTTACTCCCGGAGCGATGAGGAGCACGAGGAGCACCTGAGGATAGTGCTGCAGCTTCTACGTGATAAAAAGCTGTATGCCAAGTTAAAGAAATGCGAGTTTTGGCTTCGGGAGGTTGCTTTCTTGGGCCACATTGTTTCAGCTGCTGGAGTAGCGGTCGACCCGACGAAGATTGACACAGTTCGGGATTGGCCGAGGCCGACGACGGTTTCTGAGGTACGGAGTTTCTTGGGCCTAGCCGGTTATTATCGTCGGTTCGTGGAGGGCTTTGCGAAGCTCTCTACTCCCCTGACCAGTTTGACTAGGAAGGGGACGAAGTTTGTTTGGACCGAGCGGTGTCAGCAGAGTTTCGAGGAACTGAAGAGAAGATTGATCTCCGCACCAGTTCTTGCACTGCCGGTTATGGGAGAGGGTTTCGTGATTTACAGTGACGCCTCACACAGTGGACTGGGTTGTGTTCTTATGCAGCATGGTAGGGTAATTGCCTATGCTTCACGGCAATTAAAGGATTATGAGAAGAATTACCCTACACATGACTTGGAGCTTGCAGCTGTTGTTTTTGCACTGAAGCTGTGGCGGCATTACCTCTATGGCGAGCATTGTGAGATTTATACGGATCATAAGAGCTTAAAGTATCTGTTCACCCAAAAGGAGCTGAACCTTAGGCAACGCCGGTGGTTGGAGTTGTTAAAGGATTACGATCTGAGTATCCTTTACCACCCCGGCAAGGCCAATGTGGTGGCAGATGCTTTGAGTAGGAGGTCAGTGCATAGTTTGAGTTTGATGATTACCCAGCAGGCACAGCTGATAGAGCAGATGAGGCGACTTCAGATTGAGGTAGTATCCCCTGGGGTCTCTGCGAGACTTATGACTATGGTCTTGCAGCCCACTCTGCTGGACAGGATCAGGGAGACGTAGAGTGAGGACCCCCACTTGGAGAGGATCAGGGCTCAGATTCAGGTTGATGAGAGAGGGGATTTTGCAGTGGACAGCTCGGGAGTACTACGGTACAGGGACCGAGTTTGTGTGCCATCAGATTTGGAGATTAGAGATCAGATTTTGAGAGAGGCCCATTATACACCTTATACCATCCATCCTGGAGGTACTAAGATGTATAAGGACCTTAAGGCACACTTTTGGTGGTCGGGGATGAAGCGGGATATTGGAAGGTTTGTTGCTCAGTGCTTAACTTGCCAGCAAGTGAAGGCAGAGCATCGGGTTCCTGCTGGCAAGTTGCAGAGCCTTCCAATTCCCGAATGGAAGTGGGACCACATCACCATGGATTTCGTGACTGGGCTACCGAGATCGCAGAGTGGAGCCGACGCAGTCTGGGTGATTGTTGATAGACTTACCAAGTCAGCGCATTTTCTGCCTGTACAGATGACTTGGTCCTTGGAGCGCCTGGCACAGCTATATTTGGATGAGATCGTGAGGCTGCACGGAGTACCAGCGTCCATCGTTTCAGATCGAGACCCGAGATTTGTGTCACGGTTTTGGGGGAGCCTACAGTCAGCCATGGGTACTCGGCTTAGTTTCAGCACAGCATTCCACCCACAGACAGACGGACAGTCAGAGCGCACCATTCAGACGCTTGAGGATATGTTGCGTGCGTGTGTTATGGATTTTGGAGGAGGTTGGCACCGACACCTACCCCTGGTTGAGTTCGCGTACAACAACAGCTTTCAAGCGAGCATTCAGATGGCTCCGTTTGAGGCGTTGTACGGACGCAAGTGTCGGTCGCCCCTATACTGGAGTGATGTGGGTGAGAGGAGGACGCTGGGGCCAGACTTACTGCTGGAGGCAGAGGAGAAAGTCCGTGTTGTTCGTCGGCACTTGGAGACAGCCCAGAGTCGCCAGAAGAGTTATGCTGATGTTCGGCGGCGAGACCTTGAGTTCCAGGTTGGTGACCACGTTTTCTTGAAGGTCTCGCCCTCGAAGGGGGTCCGGAGGTTTGGAGTGCGGGGGAAGCTCAGTCCCCGCTTCATTGGACCCTTTGAGGTGCTTGAGAGGGTAGGCCCTGTGGCTTATAGAGTTGCTCTACCTCCCCGCTTGGCTGGTGTTCATGATGTCTTCCATGTTTCGGCCTTGAGGAGATATGTGTTCGATCCGTCTCATGTCATCGACTTCGCATCCTTGGATATCGGCGAGGACTTGGTTTACGAGGAGCGCCCATTGCGGATTCTGGCTCGTGAGGTGAGGGAATTGCGCAACCGGGCGATACCCTATGTGAAGATCCTTTGGAGCAACCATGAGGAGCGAGAGGCTACCTGGGAGCTTGAGACGGCGATGCGAGATGCCTACCCTTTTCTGTTCGAGACTGCTGTTTGAGGTACGTTTGTCTTTGCTCTGTTTAGTTTCGAGGACGAAACTTTCTTTTAGTGGGGGAGGATGTAGTGGCCCTAGTTCCCATGCAGTGTTTTTCCGATGGATCCACTGTTAGAACACCTAGTATTGGTGTCCCTGGCCCACAGTGCATCAATTGGGTGCTATTGGTGGACCCTGTGTGCTTTATTTTACTGTTTTGGCCTTCGGCTGGGTTTGCCGAAATTTCTGGAAAGATTTAGGCCAAACAGAGGTCGTAGATGGATTCAGCGCGGAAAAACGCTTGAAAATGACTATTTATTTGCTTAATTTGGAGTCCGGATGCCCAAAAACGGACACCCGGAAGTTTTTAGTGGAAAATGGTGCATGGGAGGGGCCGTAGACCGCCGGGATGCCACGTGGCAGCCTCTGATTGGCCGGCTCAGGATGCGCGGTCCACAGAGCGGCGCGGCGGGGTGCACAGACCCGGCGCATGGACACGTGGCACCGCCTGATTGGCGGGCCCAGGGCGCGCGGTCTACTGGGTGGAGCGCGGCGGTGCATGGACCAGGCGGGAGACACGTGGCAGTCACTGGTTGGTCGGTGCACGCGGCGCGGTCCACGGAATTCCTGTCGAAGGCGTGGACCGGGTGCAGGGGACACGTGTCACTTCCTCGTTGGCGGGTGCAGCGCGCGGGGTGCACGGGGCGCGGGGCAGGTGCCTCGGGATGCGTGCGCACGTGCGACCCACGTCGCGCGGCAGGCGCGCACGTCGCGCGGTCGGGGTCAACGGGGTGGACACGTGGCGCCCGCTCATTGGCGGGCGCCACCGCCTTACTGTGCCCGGGGAGCGGACACGTGGCGGGCGCTGGTTGGCCCGCTTCGGTGTTCGCTGTTCGGGCGACACGTGGCGGGCTCCGAGGCGGGTCGGACGGATTTGGGATCCCGTCCGACGGCGTGTATCGGGCCGGGCCGCACTGTGCGCGCCCGGAAGTTGTGGGCCGGGCCGCACTGTGTGCGCCCGAAAATTTTCGGGCGCCCGAAAGTTGGGCCCGAGCCCAAAAGGCTTGATTTTTTTTGGGCTTTTCTTTTGAGGCCTATAAATAGGTCACCTTGGGCTGGCTGTTACACCCTTTTTCAGAAGGATTCATGTAAGAATTTGAATTTTTATAATAAATAAATGAAGAAAAGTCATGTTGAAATCTTGAATCATGGTAACCCTTTCCCACAGTCTAAATTGCACAATTATAAGGCTAAAATGTCGCTTTTCAATCCGAGCCAAATCTCGAAAATCCGAGAGCACCAGCACGACCGTCTCGTCGAACTGAGTAAAAAAACCATATTAAGCAAGTCCAGATCCGACGTCGGATTCTTCCAGAAATCGACGAAGGAGCGGGCGGACCCGCAACTTAAGTGCACAGTGCATGGGTACTGTTGATGAACAGTAAACCCTATAATTCAAATGTCCTAAGTGCTAACGTTCGCCAAATCGCCGTCTGGAAGTTGATTATAGCACTTCAAATAGTCGATTTGAAGGCTCCGTCATTCTGAACGCAATGGCGCTGACGGAATTTCCGTTTGACGACCCTGGAGCCTTGAAAAGCGCGAAAACTGTATTCGGGACAGTATTTTATGGACCGCGACTTTATCTGGGCGATTTCTCGAAAATCAAAAGCTACCTGACAGGTCTCGTCGAGCCGGACGTCATGGCGCAGTCCGTTTTTCAGTCTGACGACCGGATCGCCTCGAAAAGCGTGAAATACAGTGAAATTACGGCTTTTTGCACATAAAACCCTACACTTCTTGCCTCGTAATGCGTGCCACTCCCTAGGGAGGGACCTAAGGGTGAGAGAAAGATGCTGTAAGGGACCTAACTGCAAATACGAGGGTTAGAGGGATAAAAACGCAAATGTGCTATATATGCCTATATATACAAAGGTTCCGAGATAGGGTTTCCCCTATACCCTTAACCCTTGAGCTGCCCTAGCCGCACCCACCAACAGATCCCTCTCCTCTGCCGTTTCCCTCGGACTACCCCGCACCGGCCGCCGCTCTACCTCGCCGGAGAAGAAAAGCTCCAAGAAGCAACCCTCTCTCTCGGGTTCTTGGGAAGAAGATTCTTGGAGGACTTTGGATGATCAAAGAACCCATCTGGGGAGTCTCCTGTAGGGCCTCAACCGAACCAGGGGCGAGACCGGTGCCAGCCGCCGGCGCGCGCCGCCGCGGCCTTCCTCCTCCCTTTCCAAACGTCCGGCGAAGGTAAGTCTTGCAAGCGTTGATTTTATTTTACCCTGGGGACCCTAGAATTGGGTTGCTGACGTCCAGAGGATCGCCCTCGTGCAGTCCCGCGGTCCTCGGTGCCCCGGTTAGCCGGCCGGGGAAACTTCTTGCCGGATTATCGCCTTCCTGGCCGATCCCGTGCACCGCCGTGATCCGGCCGTCCAACCCAAGATCAGCACCGGTTAATCTGTCCCTCTAGACGACTGCAACACCCCCCTGTGATTTGAGGGTGATCGGATAAGGATCGGCGCGACGCGGCCAAGCCCTAGAAATCGGCTTTCTTCAACATTGGCCGATCTCGGCCATCCGGCGCCGCCGCTGCCTCCCACCGCCGGCCATCGTCACCAGAAGCTCCCTGGCACCCGCAGGAACTTCTTGGTCCAAGTTGCACCAGGTCGGAGTTCCCCGGCCGGATTTCGCCATTAAAGGCCATTGAAGCATTCTCCGAGCTCCTCCGCTGCGCCACTCCGGCGATCCCCGTCGTCGGGAAACTATCCTGGTGAGTTCCTTGGACCTTTTTGAGCTTGCCCATAAGCTTGCATGGGTTTGCTAACGTCGGTTTGCTCTCTCTAGTTGCACCCGAGCTACGTCCGAGCTTCACCTCCGGCCTCCCCGCCGCTCCGGCCTCCGGCCAACCCTGCAGGTAAACCGTGGATGCTGTTTATAAGACTCCCATCAAATTAGATTTGGTCCGGGACACCTCTGAATTGTTGGTTCCATTTTGCACCCGAGACCATTATTGCGGGCTCAACTCCGGCCGCCGCCCCCCCGGCCGCCGGGGTTCGACCCAGCATGGTCCCGAGCTTCTGGGACCTTCTCTAACCCATGCTCACCCCTGGTGCAGATCTAAACCCGGGTAATCCAAGAATACTCCAACCGAGCTTGGACATTTTTGGGTGCTGCTCCGGCCACAACTCCGGCGGGTTTCCGACAAGCCTCAGGTGAGCCCCACTGCCTACAACCCCTACTGAGCATCATGCTCCATTAAACCACCTCTAGACCCAGCATATGTTAAGTTATCACAATGTCGCATATGAACACTAAAAGGTTATGGGCCAAATTTTAAATGGGCTTGGTCTCGGCCCAAGTCTTGTGAGCACGACATGGGTCTCGTCGTAACAAACGCGCTGGAAGTTACGGCGCAGCTTTTGGACTCCCGGATTTTGAGAACGAGTCGAAACAGCGAATTCATTTAATAAATTATGCAAATTAAAATACATCTTGGACTAAAATGCAGTCGGACTTACTGGCTGTCCTTAGACAGCGTTCACACGTCTACTAGGCATCTGGTTAAAGTTCGATAGGTTCTCGTTGATCGAGGATTGGGTTTTATGCGTTAAATTGGCAATAATACTCCGTATAAGCAATCCGCTACTGTCGTGTCTCCGGGATGGGTATATGTGAGTCTATTACTGACTATAGCTTCTTATTCAGGGCCAGTTGTTCGGTACCAGCCTCCCAGTAGCTGAGCGGGAGTTCGGGGATCTGCCTACATTCAGGTGGGTTATCTTCGGTCCGGGCCTTATCTTTTCGGCCCTCTGGTTGCTTTAGTCCAGTCGGACACCTGTTTTTGGTTAGCCCTATTGATTTTATCATGTGAACCTATTCTTGACTATACCTGATGATTTTATCTATGTACCATGTGATCCTTCCTGATAGACATTGATTGCTTTAGACACGTTACCTATACCTGCGTGTCAGCTTTTCATATCTTGGTATATAGATGTCATGATCGATTATGCCTGATATTTCCTGATGATTTTGCATGTTCTTGATTAGTCTTGATGATGTTGCCGATTCTTGATTTAGTCCTGATGAGTTTGCTTATATGCCATATGATCTTTTCTGATAGACATTGATCTCCGTAGACATTACATTTATACCTGCTCGTCAGCTGTTATATCCCAGTACAGTAGATTTTCAGGGTCTGATCACGCCTGTTGATTTCTATCATATATGCCCTTTGTGATACTGCATTTATATCCAGAGATACTTGCTTATATATTCAGATATGCATGATCGACCTATGATTTATATACAGACAGATAGTTATTTCCCTGAGGGGATCTCGGCAGATTTGCCGACTACCCGGTCATTAGACCGTGAGCTTGAGCATAGCATTATGATTACCATGCACTGTTGTACTTCACGAACATCAGCGGAGTCATGACCCGTGTAGATGTTCTTTACCGGTAAAGTGGTCTGGAGATTGGACCCGTGAGCCCGATTGCATCTGTGAGTGCCGGGTTATTGTCAGCGGATGGGGTGCGGATCGGTGGTATTGCCTGAGGTTCTGTGAGACCAATAATGGCCTATGATGGATACTTGGATTTCTATTTTTGACGCATCATTCTCAGTTCATGCTTGATTATATAGCTATACCCTGATTTTCCAGCACTTATTGCCTGCAGATTTCTTATGCTTGATTATTTCAGTTTGGTCCAGATCTCTAGCATTATTTATCTGCATTTATTATATGCTTAACTATTATAGCTATACCCGGATTTCCAGCATTATCTATCTGCAATTCTTATGTTTGATTATTATAGCCATACTCTGATTTCCAGCACCATTTATCTGCAGCTCTTATGCTTGATGATTATAGTTATATCCAGTTTCCAGCACTATTTCTCAGCCTATTCAGTTATCTGTGGATTTTTGTTGATTAACAGTAAATCTTATCTGTTTATTCAGCTTTACCCTGTGATTTATACTATCCGCAGATTATTGTACCCAGTAGGTACGATTAGCTATTTCTCGGCTCGTCGTGCCCACTGGGATACACTCCGGTGTATCTCACACCCCTGGGTGACTGTTTTTTCAGGTCCGTTGGGTGGTGAGATATCGGGACGTTTTGGTGAGCCGATCACGATAGAGCTGCCCCCCCCCTGTTGATAGATATTGATGATTGAGATCTTCAAGGATGTACAGATGACTTTTGGTTATGTTATTTCAGTTTCTAGCTTATTTGGATATGTCAGATTGATGTTAGCATGATTATTTGGATTATCCCTGTTGATTAGTCATTGTTTAGTTTAGATGTTGATTGCTCTCTGATTGATGATTGGATTAGCTTAGCCGTGCATGTATAGGAGAGACCCTATCCTTTTGGGATAGGGGATTTCCTATATGTGTGGCGGTCTGTTACGCCCGTTTTGCAAACTCTGATTTATCAAAAAAAAAAAAAAAAAAAAAAAAAAAAAAAAAAAAAAAAAAATTTCAGACCTGATTTTTAAAACTCGGGGCGTGACAGATTAGATGGTATCAGAGAAATAGGTACACGGTACCTAGGAAAGATGGATTAGGAACTGGTTAGGATGAACCCTAGGATGACTTGTCACGTGAGAGCGCGGGGTATTTGTCTAGTTGTTAGGAGCTCAGGTGTATTTCACACTAATGAGTCGTTTCCTAATCTTGTTGCACTGGCCCCACCACTAGTCCAGGTGCTTGGATAAGTCAGTGATCCTCCGGTTGTCCCCGTGCCACTAGAGATAGTACTTTTGTCACAGCCGGGGTTGTTAAAATTATGTTGTGGCTGCTATTACCGGAGATTCCCCGAATATAGTTATCGGGATGCCTAGGAGGTTAGCAATCTTGTTGCTTTGGACGGAAGGATTCTGACGACACTCAGCAAGTATTAGACCTTATTGAATTGTGTCCCAACCCTGATCAGTGTAAAATATTGGGATTCACAATTACTTCGATAGAGATGGTGGTAGCAGTGAGCGCTGTGGCGCAGACATGGTTGATGGATAGGCTAAATTCGGTGATCTATGGGACGATTGAAATCCTGATTTGAGTTGGATTCAGATTCAGACCCCACCTTTGGCACGATTTTAGTGGAGTCTTAGTTACTCCTATGAGTATGCAATAAGTTTAGATATTGTGATTACTACGATGGTGAGATATGACTGGAAAGTCTAATATACAGAGTGATGATGATAGCTTGAGGATTTGATTTCTATCCTAAATGAATCCGAATTGTAGTTGATTCGCCCTTTGTGTGTGAACTGATTATGGGGTCGTGATCGCCCCTGATGATATTTGAGTTACGACCGGCGTCGCTAGAGCCGTGTTAGCAAGTGGTGATTCATTTAAGATAATCGGTAGATAGTGGAATAGGGTTCTGGATTCTTGTGAGTAGCCAGGGCCGCACTCTTGACCACGAGGTGGTAGAGACCGTTGATATAAGTTTATAGTATCGGCATAGAGATTTGTGTCTTGAGGTATGAGTTATACCTTCTGTTGACTCCGTTGGGAGTCGTGTCCCCAACTTGATGTTGGCGACAGATCTATAGTATTCCACCTTTCTTTTGATAAGTATGTTGGCTGCAGACAATGTACTGTCGAAAGAGTGGTCTGAAGTACTCTACCCCGTAAGGGGTAATATCGTGATTGGGTCGATTTGTCTGCTTACTTAAAATTTTAGTTCCAAGGTTGTCTCTGGACAACGATGTAGTAGTTTCAGTATTGATATTCCAGACCGTATCGGACCTTTGGTAGGTCTCAGATAGTTGTGTACATAGTGGACAGTTGTCTTTGTTATTGTTGTAGACATCCGTCCCAGCTTGCGACCACTAGCCACGTTGATCTCGCCAGATTTTGCAATTGAGTTGATAATAGAAATATGTGGATTAAGCTGTAAGGTGGGACAACATGTCCAAACCGGATATTTTAAACGAAAGGTGACTATGGGTTGCCATGCATTATGATGCTAAAAGACTGATCGCCTGAGGTTTAACCAACAGTTGTTGCCAGAGGTTTGATAAATTTGTTAGGCTGTTTAAGGCATTTGTGCGTCTTTTAACTGTCTGAGGTTTAGTTCTGGAAGCTGGTGGTGAAATGAATGCCACATGAGAATATGAATTGAAAGCGGAGAATTTCTCGAACCGCTTGAATGCTCCGAAGAAATTATCGGAAAAGTGATCTCTAGAGTGTAGAGCCTGTTCCTGCTCATTATTTACTAAATGAGTGAACCCCGATTGAATAGTTGACCGGTTATGTTGAAAGGTTAGCTTGCATGCACAGATGGAAATTTTAATAGATCTGAAAGTATAATGATTTTGGATGTCATCTCTAATGTGTCTGTCAGTTCGTAAGAACGTTAAGACGTTTTAACAATATTGTTAAAGAATTGAAAGATCATAATTAGGGTACGTCGACCCTTCATATCGCATACCCTGTGTGGTATCCTTAAGAACCAGAATTTTTAGCAGTTTGGATGAAACAGAATTGTGAACCCGAATGTTATTGCAAACCGCACAGTACAAGGTGCATTGACATTAGGGACCGTGTATGTTCGGTCAACGAACAAGTTATCGGGCCAACGTGGTAGTGGATGCCTTGAGCCGAAAGCACGTGTCGCCGGAGCTGCTAACGATCACGGATCAGGACCGCTTGATTTCTAAGTTCCAGCGTCTAGACTTGGAGATCGTTCCTTGGGATCTACCGTTCGACTTTTAGCGATGGTAGTGCAGCCTACCCTACTTGATCGCATAAAGGAGGGACAGCAGTCAGACCCCTCCTTCCAGAAGATCCGAGAGCTGATATCACTGGGACAGACTGACGATTATCAGCTGCACGCCGATGGCTCTATCCGATTCAGGGGCCGTTGGTGTGTTCCAGATGACGTCGGTGAGCGCCGTGTTGTCGGGCCAGAGCTACTTGAGGACGCAGAGGCCAGACTGCGGGTAGCAAAGCAGCAGTTGCTGACCGCGCAGAGCAGACAGAAGAGCTATGCGGACCAACGACGACGAGACTTGGAGTTCCAAGTAGGTGATCACGTTTTGGTATCGCCAACTCGGGGAATCAAGCGTTTTGGGATTCGCAACAAGCTCAGTCCTCGATTTGTCGGTCCCTTCGAGATATTGGAACGCATTGGTCCTGTAGCTTATCGACTGGCTCTTCCTCCTAGCCTCGCCCGAGTGCATAATGTCTTCCACGTCTCCATGCTGCGAAAGTATATCAGGGACCCCTCACACGTCATCAGCCCCACCGCTGTCCAGCTTCGCGAGGATCTGAGCTATGATGAAGTACCACTGAAGATCCTGGCTCGCGATGAAAAGAAGCTGAGAAACAGATCGATTCCCTACGTCAAAGTACAATGGGAGAACCACGAGGAGCGTGAAGCCACTTGGGAACGCGAATCAACCATGATGGAGCGTTACCCCCAGTTATTTGGTTCTTAGTTGTATTAAGTTTCAGGGACGAAACTTTCTTTTTGGTGGGAGAGATGTAAGAATTTGAATTTTTATAAATAAATAAATGAAGAAAAGTCATGTTGAAATCTTGAATCATGGGTAACCCCTTTCCCACAGTCTAAATTGCACAATTATAAGGCTAAAATGTCGCTTTTCAATCCGAGCCAAATCTCGAAAATCCGAGAGCACCAGCACGACCGTCTCGTCGAACTGAGTAAAAACCATATTAAGCAAGTCCAGATCCGACGGTCGGATCTTCCAGAAATCGACGAAGAAGCGGGCGGGACCCGCAACTTAAGTGCACAGTGCATGGGTACTGTTGATGAACAGTAAACCCTATAATTCAAATGTCCTAAGTGCTAACGTTCGCCAAATCGCCGTCTGGAAGTTGATTATAGCACTTCAAATAGTCGATTTGAACGGCTCCGTCATTCTGAACGCAATGGCGCTGACGGAATTTCCGTTTGACGACCCTGGAGCCTTGAAAAGCGCGAAAACTGTATTCCGGGACAGTATTTTATGGACCGCGACTTTATCTGGGCGATTTCTCGAAAATCAAAAGCTACCTGACAGGTCTCGTCGAGCCGGACGTCATGGCGCAGTCCGTTTTTCAGTCTGACGACCGGATCGCCTCGAAAAGCGTGAAATACAGTGAAATTACGGCTTTTTGCACATAAAACCCTACACTTCTTGCCTCGTAATGCGTGCCACTCCCTAGGGAGGGACCTAAGGGTGAGAGAAAGATGCTGTAAGGGACCTAACTGCAAATACGAGGGTTAGAGGGATAAAAACGCAAATGTGCTATATATGCCTATATATACAAAGGTTCCGAGCTAGGGTTTCCCCTATACCCTTAACCCTTGAGCTGCCCTAGCCGCACCCACCAACAGATCCCTCTCCTCTGCCGTTTCCCTCGGACTACCCCGCACCGGCCGCCGCTCTACCTCGCCGGAGAAGAAAAGCTCCAAGAAGCAACCCTCTCTCTCGGGTTCTTGGGAAGAAGATTCTTGGGAGGACTTTGGATGATCAAAGAACCCATCTGGGGAGTCTCCTGTAGGGCCTCAACCGAACCAGGGCGAGACCGGTGCCAGCCGCCGCCGCGCGCCGCCGCGGCCTTCCTCCTCCCTTTCCAAACGTCCGGCGAAGGTAAGTCTTGCAAGCGTTGATTTTATTTTACCCTGGGGACCCTAGAATTGGGTTGCTGACGTCCAGAGGATCGCCCTCGTGCAGTCCCGCGGTCCTCGGTGCCCCGGTTAGCCGGCCGGGGAAACTTCTTGCCGGATTATCGCCTTCCTGGCCGATCCCGTGCACCGCCGTGATCCGGCCGTCCAACCCAAGATCAGCACCGGTTAATCTGTCCCTCTAGACGACTGCAACACCCCCCTGTGATTTGAGGGTGATCGGATAAGGATCGGCGCGACGCGGCCAAGCCCTAGAAATCGGCTTTCTTCAACATTGGCCGATCTCGGCCATCCGGCGCCGCCGCTGCCTCCCACCGCCGGCCATCGTCACCAGAAGCTCCCTGGCACCCGCAGGAACTTCTTGGTCCAAGTTGCACCAGGTCGGAGTTCCCCGGCCGGATTTCGCCATTAAAGGCCATTGAAGCATTCTCCGAGCTCCTCCGCTGCGCCACTCCGGCGATCCCCGTCGTCGGGAAACTATCCTGGTGAGTTCCTTGGACCTTTTTGAGCTTGCCCATAAGCTTGCATGGGTTTGCTAACGTCGGGTTTGCTCTCTCTCTAGTTGCACCCGAGGCTACGTCCGAGCTTCACCTCCGGCCTCCCCGCCGCTCCGGCCTCCGGCCAACCCTGCAGGTAAACCGTGGATGCTGTTTATAAGACTCCCATCAAATTAGATTTGGTCCGGGACACCTCTGAATTGTTGGTTCCATTTTTGCACCCGAGACCATTATTGCGGGCTCAACTCCGGCCGCCGCCGCCCCCGGCCGCCGGGGTTCGACCCAGCATGGTCCCGAGCTCTTCTGGGACCTTCCTCTAACCCATGCTCACCCCTGGTGCAGATCTAAACCCGGGTTAATCCAAGAATACTCCAACCGAGCTTGGACATTTTTGGGGTGCTGCTCCGGCCACAACTCCGGCGGGTTTCCGACAAGCCTCAGGTGAGCCCCACTGCCTACAACCCCTACTGAGCATCATGCTCCCATTAAACCACCTCTAGACCCAGCATATGTTAAGTTATCACAATGTCGCATAATGAACACTAAAAGGTTATGGGCCAAATTTTAAATGGGCTTGGTCTCGGCCCAAGTCTTGTGAGCACGACATGGGTCTCGTCGTAACAAACGCGCTGGAAGTTACGGCGCAGCTTTTGGACTCCCGGATTTTGAGAACGAGTCGAAACAGCGAATTCATTTAATAAATTATGCAAATTAAAATACATCTTGGACTAAAATGCAGTCGGACTTACTGGCTGTCCTTAGACAGCGTTCACACGTCTACTAGGCATCTGGTTAAAGTTCGATAGGTTCTCGTTGATCGAGGATTGGGTTTTATGCGTTAAATTGGCAATAATACTCCGTATAAGCAATCCGCTACTGTCGTGTCTCCGGGATGGGTATATGTGAGTCTATTACTGACTATAGCTTCTTATTCAGGGCCCAGTTGTTCGGTACCAGCCTCCCAGTAGCTGAGCGGGAGTTCGGGGATCTGCCTACATTCAGGTGGGTTATCTTCGGTCCGGGCCTTATCTTTTCGGCCCTCTGGTTGCTTTAGTCCAGTCGGACACCTGTTTTTGGTTAGCCCTATTGATTTTATCATGTGAACCTATTCTTGACTATACCTGATGATTTTATCTATGTACCATGTGATCCTTCCTGATAGACATTGATTGCTTTAGACACGTTACCTATACCTGCGTGTCAGCTTTTCATATCTTGGTATATAGATGTCATGATCGATTATGCCTGATATTTCCTGATGATTTTGCATGTTCTTGATTAGTCTTGATGATGTTGCCGATTCTTGATTTAGTCCTGATGAGTTTGCTTATATGCCATATGATCTTTTCTGATAGACATTGATCTCCGTAGACATTACATTTATACCTGCTCGTCAGCTGTTATATCCCAGTACAGTAGATTTTCAGGGTCTGATCACGCCTGTTGATTTCTATCATATATGCCCTTTGTGATACTGCATTTATATCCAGAGATACTTGCTTATATATTCAGATATGCATGATCGACCTATGATTTATATACAGACAGATAGTTATTTCCCTGAGGGGATCTCGGCAGATTTGCCGACTACCCGGTCATTAGACCGTGAGCTTGAGCATAGCATTATGATTACCATGCACTGTTGTACTTCACGAACATCAGCGGAGTCATGACCCGTGTAGATGTTCTTTACCGGTAAAGTGGTCTGGAGATTGGACCCGTGAGCCCGATTGCATCTGTGAGTGCCGGGTTATTGTCAGCGGATGGGGTGCGGATCGGTGGTATTGCCTGAGGTTCTGTGAGACCAATAATGGCCTATGATGGATACTTGGATTTCTATTTTTGACGCATCATTCTCAGTTCATGCTTGATTATATAGCTATACCCTGATTTTCCAGCACTTATTGCCTGCAGATTTCTTATGCTTGATTATTTCAGTTTGTCCAGATCTCTAGCATTATTTATCTGCATTTATTATATGCTTAACTATTATAGCTATACCCGGATTTCCAGCATTATCTATCTGCAATTCTTATGTTTGATTATTATAGCCATACTCTGATTTCCAGCACCATTTATCTGCAGCTCTTATGCTTGATGATTATAGTTATATCCAGTTTCCAGCACTATTTCTCAGCCTATTCAGTTATCTGTGGATTTTTGTTGATTAACAGTAAATCTTATCTGTTTATTCAGCTTTACCCTGTGATTTATACTATCCGCAGATTATTGTACCCAGTAGGTACGATTAGCTATTTCTCGGCTCGTCGTGCCCACTGGGATACACTCCGGTGTATCTCACACCCCTGGGTGACTGTTTTTCAGGTCCGTTGGGTGGTGAGATATCGGGACGTTTTGGTGAGCCGATCACGATAGAGCTGCCCCCCCCCTGTTGATAGATATTGATGATTGAGATCTTCAAGGATGTACAGATGACTTTTGGTTATGTTATTTCAGTTTCTAGCTTATTTGGATATGTCAGATTGATGTTAGCATGATTATTTGGATTATCCCTGTTGATTAGTCATTGTTTAGTTTAGATGTTGATTGCTCTCTGATTGATGATTGGATTAGCTTAGCCGTGCATGTATAGGAGAGACCCTATCCTTTTGGGATAGGGGATTTCCTATATGTGTGGCGGTCTGTTACGCCCGTTTTGCAAACTCTGATTTATCAAAAAAAAAAAAAAAAAAAAAAAAAAAAAAAAAAAAAAAAAAAAAAAATTTCAGACCTGATTTTTAAAACTCGGGGCGTGACAATTCAGCTCGAGAGTTCTACATCAAAAATCCTCCTCTCCCTCTTAGCTAACTCCTGGTGAAGTTTCAGAAAATCTGGAAGCCGTGACGACTGTGTTTCCTACCTCGTAGTGCGGAGCGACGTTTTACAGTGTGAGGCCCATTACCGTCGCATTTTCTTCCGGGAGACCTACAGAGCTACCCCGACATCCGATTTCAGCGATTTTTGCGGCGTTGGATTCACGAGAGGTAAATCTTCGACTTTCGTGTTGAGTGTTTCGTTCAGATTTGGGTTTTTGGCACGGATTTCGAGGCATTACTGAGCCGCTGTTTTGTTGCAAGATTTCTGGACAGCACCAACTTCGCGGAATTTTATCTTCACTTTTGGACATCGGATTTCGACGATTCAAGAGCCTATCGACATCTACTCTTCGCGAGGATCGTCGTGATATTTTTATTAGAATTTTGTGAATTTTATTTTCAGGTAAAATTCGCGTGTGAACAGTAACAGCCCATGCAGATTTTTTAGAATGTGTTGTTTATGTATGAATTTGTTGTAATTGTGTGTGGTTGTTGTACCCAGGACTGTAAGAGCATTTTTTTCTGTGCTCCTAGCTTTGTGGATCTAAGAAACTGTCGATTCCTGGACTGTATATCTGTGTCATCTCGGACAGTTAGCGAGTTCAGGTGGGTGTTTCTGCTTGCAATTTCCATGGACTGCACTCTAATTCTGCAATATAGATGCATGCATGATAGTATGTGAGCTAATATAACTGTGCAATTTATATGTTAGTAACCACAGTTAATAATTGCTAAAATTGAGATTCTTTTTGGAACTCTTGCATCATATGAACCACAAATTGGAGAAAGACTTGACTTAGCACATCTATTAGACATTGTATGTCATCCTCAGACAGCTACTATTGGGTTTATGCCTTTACTATAGTTCTCCCATGTTATTGTTACTTTTGTCATCTTGGGACATAATGGTCTTCCCCTGAGTTGTGGGTTGGGAGGTTTAGTAGCTTTGGATGCATTGTACTCGTGTCTGGGGACCGAGTAGAGTTGACAGCAGTCTATAGTTTGTTCATCATTTGAGATAGTGATATGTGGGACTGGGATCTTTGGGTGATGATTATAGTGACAGTGTGGATCCCCTTTTAGTGAGTGAGTCAGGGATTGGATCATAGCCTGCAGGAGCCATTCTTGAGATCGACAGAGATGCGCAGATATTTTGCTCGGTGGGGTCGCTACCCACGAGTGCCACTCCGGAGTTGGGCTTGCTACTTCTTTCGCGGCTTGTCGATGTTGGTGTCCCTCTGACTGAGCCAGTTTTGGCAGTCATGGACATCGTCCCTCTGGCTGAGCCAGTTTTGGCAGCTATGGACATACCTACAGCAGTAGGTAGGCGCAGGTTTGACTGGACCCGTTTGGCAGTCAGTTTGGATTGGGTGACCTGAGTCGAGTATCAGTAGTGACATTTTGATCTTCGATCCTTTTCCTTGAGCATTGTAGATAGGGGCATAGTAGCAGTAGATGTTTTACCTTCCTGCTTTCTATTCTGCATTTTTCTTTGGTTACTTTTTGCCCCTTGTAGACTTAGTGGGCAGGCCGTCGGGCTTGTTGGCGGCACCCACTGAGAACTACTGTGGGAGGTAGTTCTCACACCCGTCGTGGTGTCTTTTCCCCAGGGACTCCAGCTCCAGTTCCTGCGGTGCCCGTTGCTGATCCAGCTCCTTCAGACCGAGGTAAGGGAATCGCCAGGTAGATCTTTTCCCCCTTCAGCAGCAGCGAGAGGTAGAGGTACCCGATGTACTTTTGGTTGTGTCTTTTAGTATGAGAGATTTTGTAGTGAGGGATCGAGTTGTACTCTTCTGTTTTCTTTTGAGAGACTCCTGTATTTTGAGTGAGGACTTTATGTTTATATTTGTGGGACAGTTTTACTTCTTGTATATCTGTTAGTTTTATGTTTACAGCTCTGATATCTGTTAGTTTAGACACTTACTTGCAGGTTGGACGCTACGTCCCTACGGGGCTTCCTGTAGGGGCGGCGGATCTGTTGGCGAGCCCGGGGTACAGTTCTGACCCCGGGGCGTGACAAGTAGTCATCTTGGAGAGCTTCATCAACATTCTTTGGTTCGATTTGAGATACATAGCATGCAAATCCGCAAACCAATTGTCTCCGTGTTCTAACTCCTTCTTGTGGATCTCCAATGATGTTCGATTCAGGGTGATCCTTGGAGATGCGTAGCGTCTGAGGTAGAGGAGTAGACGGAGGTACACGAGATGATTCCTGCACATCAGATAAGCTTGAAGAACCGTTAGATGCATCATTATTATCGAAAGAATTGTTAGAAGAAGATGCATTAGCAGGTGTATCATCATCAAGAGAGATATCGAGGGTAGATTTTTCAGATTCAAAGTGAAAAGCTTCATCTACCTTAACATTTATCGATTCTACGATCGTCTTAGATTCTAAGTTAAAAACTCGATATGCTCTGCTGTTTGTAGAATAACCTAAGAAAATCCCTTCGTCACTTCGAGAGTCAAATTTTCCAAGATTCTCACGATCACGTAAAATAAAACACCGACTCCCAAAGATGCGAAAATATTTGATGTTAGGTTTTCTACAAAACCAAAGTTCATATGGTGTATTCAATGTCCCCGGGCGCAAATACACGCGATTAATAACATAAACAGCAGTGTTCACCGCTTCAGCCCAAAAATAAAAAGGTAAGTTCCGGCTGTGAAGCATAACACGTGCCATTTCCTGTACGACCCTGTTTTTGCGCTCGACTACACCATTTTGTTGAGGTGTGTAAGGTGCAGAGAATTCATGTTTAATGCCATTAGAAGTGCAAAAATCAATGAATTTGGAATTTATGAATTCCCCACCTCTATCACTCCTAACTCGAGTAATCCTTTCATTCTTTTCAATCATAATACGATTGCAGATTTCGAGAAAAGAATCAAAAGTATCAGCTTTTTCTTTCAAAAATGCTACCCAAGTATATCTAGAAAAGTCATCAACCAATAAGAAAATATACCATTTACCTCCCAGAGATGGTTGACGAGTTGGCCCCATTAAGTCCATATGCAAAAGTTCCAAAGGCCGTTTTGTACCTATGTGGTTCAGGTTCTTGTGTGCAGTCCTAGACTGTTTTCCCTTTTGGCAACCGCCACACACAAGGTTTTGTTCAAAAGAAAGTTTCGGAACCCCCTTGACCACATCTTTATTCGAAATTCTAGCAAGTTCCTTAAAGTTTATGTGACCTAGCCTTTCATGCCAAAGTGTTTCATTTTTCAAAGATGCTAGGTTACATTTTTCAGAAATCTTAGTAGGAACTACATAACAATTGTTTTCTGATCTAACCCCCTTTAAAAGGAAAGCATGGTTCATGTCAGTTACAGTGCATTTATCAGATGAAAAATTAACTGAATAACCACTATCACAAAGTTGACTTATGCTTATGAGGTTAGTCTTAAGGCCATGAACAAATAACACATTATCTAGAACCGGGCCATCTGGAATAGCTACCGTTCCCTTTCCAACAATTTTGGAAGACCGACCATCTCCGAAAACAACAAGTCCTCCGGAGTTTTTCTCAAATGTTTGAAAACAGTTTTTATCGCCGGTCATATGACGGGAACACCCGCTATCCAGGTACCAAGACGAACTATCATATGCATGCAAGGAAACATTGGTAGCAAGACAAGGGAAAATTTCACCTTTGCGCACCCAAACCTTTTTGGAATGCGTCGGTAATGATCGTGAAGTTGATTTCCTAGGTGAGAGCGTCTTGCTTGAAGAATTGCTGCTCCTTGATGATGTCGTCTTGAGCGGTGTACTACCAAGGCTCTTTTCCTTCAATTGAGTTGCAGTTGATTTTCGAGGAATAGCCTTTTGGTAGTCATTGCAAGAGGTGCTTGAGGTGTGCGTTTGGCTTCCGTCTTGCAATTTCTCCTTATGTGCCCTGAAATGCCACAACGAAAACATACCTTGATTCTTGTCGATTCCGAGGAGGATGTAGTAGGTTTGTTGTCGTTGCTTGTCGTGAACACCGGTGTCGGAGGAGGAGATACCGACTGAGGCACAAATACTGTACCACTCGAACTTGGAATGTCTCCAGTTTGAGTGTATCCGAGGCCGAACTTATTTCTTTGACCAAGACCAAGAAGTCTGTCCAACTTACTCCTTCCAGAAGAAAATCTCTTTAAGTCATCCTTCAGTTGGCGTATGGTCTCCGTCATTTCCAATTTTTCCTGTCGAGCCTCGCCGTTGAGCTTCAAGAAGTAATTCGCTTTGTTCACCATATCCATATAATTCTTCTCGAGTTGCTCATTGGACTCTTGAAGGGAAACATTTGTCTTAATCAGATTATCCCTTTCCACTTCAAGATCGGTTGAGAGAGAGGTTACCCTTTTTACTTCATCTTCAAGATCCTGCAATCTCCCTTTCAACCCCTTGTTTTGCTTAGCCAGTTTCTTTGAATCCCTCAAAAGCTTATGGTAGGCTAAGCAAAATCTTCACCTTCCGAATCATCTGATTCATCGTCCGTTGCAATCTTTTCAACAGTGGAGTTGGACAGTGAGTCGGATGTACTTGCCATTAAGCACATGAAGGGTGAAGATGTAGTGGACGCGTGGAAAGCTGTCGCGTTGTCTTCTTCATCACTTGAGGATGACTCATTTGACGTGGAGTTGTCATCCCAAGTAACGACTTGCATCGCTTTCTTCTTAGCCGGATTCTTGTTGGGACATTCCGTTGCAATGTGGCCGTAGCCTCGACATTTGAAGCACTGAACTTGTCCCTCTGAACTTTTCTTATCCTTTGAGAAGTTCTCTTGCTTTCTTGACTTGTAAGTTGAAGAACCCTTGCCTTTCTTCGACTTTCCGAAGGATGGAGTTTTGCTTGAATTACCCCTTCGAAAGTTGCGGCGAAACTTCCTTGTCAAGAGAGCGAGCTGCTTCTCAAAGTCCTCCATAGAAAGGTTCTCGTCGTCGTCCGAGGAGGATGAATCCGCGTCTTCTTCTTTAGTTGATTTCAATGCGTAACCTGAAGACTTAGAAGAGGATGCCTTTCCAGAAGAATAGTTAGTAGGAAATGTCATTTCATAAGTTTGTAAAGCACCTACTAATTCTTCTACACGCATTTCGTCCGGGTGTTTAATTGTTTCAATGGCTGCGACCTTCGGGCGAAATCGTTCAGGAAGAGTTCTTAGAATTTTTCTTACAACTTTAAATTCTGGAATCTTCTCTCCCAAGTTAGCACATGAGTTTACGATGTCTTGCAATCGTGTGTAATAGTCAGTGAAGGATTCATTCTCTGCCATAGAGATAGAGTCAAACTTGCTCGTGAGCATTTGCAGTTTCTGAATCTTCACTAGGTTAGTTCCCTCATGCGTAACTTGAAGAACATCCCAGATTTCTTTCGCAGTCTCACATGCCGAGACGCGAGAGAACTCAGTTTGTGACAAAGCATTAAATAGAGCATTAATTCCTTTGCCATTGTAAGAAGATAAGTCTATCTCTTCCTTGGTCCATTTCGACCTAGGTTTTAAGGTGCGAACATCATCTAAAATTTCAGTTGGATTAGACCATCCTAATTCAATTGATTGCCACACCCTTTCGTCGATGGAAATTAAAAAGGCTTTCATCCGTACTTTCCAGTACGCATAATTTGTTCCATCAAAGAAAGGGGGTCGATTGATGTTTCCACCTTCAACCATTGTTTACAACCCTATTCCCGCTCTGATACCACTTGTTGGGTTATAGGTAATTGGATCTAAATAGGGGAAAAAACACCTAGAGGGGGGTGAATAGGTGTAAACAATAAACACTCAAAAAATCATTGCGCAAATAAACCCAATGCGGAAAAATAAAAGAACACGCAAGATTTTTACGTGGAAAAACTCCAAACCGGAGTAAAAAACCACGGGACCGATAACACGGCGAAATCCACTAGAATTAACACACGTACAAGGTGATATAACGTACTCACAGACGACTCAACCTTTTACCATACGCTCCTAGTAGATCTTCCCGCTCGCTCCACGACGCTTCTCGAATCCACGATCCGCGCCCAACGCTGAATCCACAGCGTCCAACGTCGAGTCCACGACGTCCAACCGAATCCACGGTCTTCACCCAATGGCACGCTTCGAATCCACGAACGTACCTCGCTCCGAATCCACGAGAGCGGTTGCACCTTGAATCCACAAGGCCACGCGAGTCCACGCGCCGATTTTGGGGTAAATCGTTGTTTGTTTGGGTGGTGATGATCCGCCGAATACTTAGATCAAAGATAGATCGGAAATACCATCTAAGTATTCATTGATTTGATTCTACTCAAAATGTGAGTATGGAAAACCTAGAATCAAATCAATCAATATAGATGAAGAAACATAGAATAAATCTATTGATTTCCTTTCTTCTCTATATGTGGATCTTTTCTTTCGGCTAATTTTTTCTATTATTGCCGATCTATGTGGATGCCCTAGAAATGAAAATAAGGGCTATTTATAGGTTAGAAACCATTGGAAGAAGATAGGATCAAAAACAGCCTTTTCTGGAAATTTTACCGACGGCGATCCGGATTGGAATTGACGATCCGGATTGCAGAAGCAAGAAAGACGATTTCCAGAAAAATGCCTGTTCGGGATCCGGATCACAAAGTCCGATCCGGATCGTTCATACAGTTTTACCAAACATCAATGTTCGGGATCCGGATTGCAAGTCCTGATCCGGATCGAGGAAGCACACAGGTAAAACTAGTGTTCGGGATCCGGATCAGAGGATGCTGCGATCCGGATTGAACTAGTGTATGAACCAACACCCTTCGGGATCCGGATTGCCGAGTCCGATCCGGATCCTGAACATGTCCCATGTCCAGTTTTTGATGTTTAAGCAATTAAAACCTCTTCCAGGTGTTTCTACACTATAAGAAGTATTCGGATCATCAAAATTCTTTAGTTAAACGTACCTGATCCTTTTGAATTCTTCTTTCTTGAGATTGAGGTATACGATCCAAAGTTTCTTCATCTTCAATCTTCAAGACTTAATACATTCACGAAATACGCCAACTCAAATTCCGTAACAATCTTCGCCTGAGGTCCCCGGGACCAATAGTGGCATCGGTTAGTATTTGCTGTTCTTGTATTGATGCATAGCTGATATTTTGATATTCTAGCATGTTTTACTGTTTAGTCATATACCCATATCTGCACAGTTATTTCCGGATTTCTCGCATTTGTTATCTATACTTCCTTATGCTTGATTACCTACCTTTTTACTTTATCTATGGATTTATCTACTATCCGCAGATTATGGTATCCAGTAGGTACGATTAGCTATTTCTCGGCTCGTCGTGCCCACTGGGATACATGTACAGTGTATCTCACACCCCCTGGGTGACCATTTTTCAGGTTGCTTGGGTGATGGGATGTCGGGACCCATTGACGAGATGATTGCGATAGTATCGACCCATATGTAGTCAGTATATTTTATTTTCCGCATTTCAGTTTACTTATTATAGATTGACTAGTTTTGGCAAGCGTAGTTTAGACTACTCTGGTATTGACTGATTATGGTTAGCCGTGCATGTATAGGAAAGGCTCTGTCCAGTTGGGCAGGGAATTTACTATACATGTGGCGGTCTGTTACGCCCAGTTTGCGAACTCTGATTTAAAAAAAAAAAAAAAAAAAAAAAAAAAAAAAAAAAAAAAAAAAAAAAAAAAAAAAAAAATTAAACTGCTTTTCAAAACTCGGGGCGTGACACGTGACGAAGTCCGTTTCGCGAAATGACGCTCGGTTAGCCTCGAAATGCGTGAAAAGTATAAAATTATTGCTTTTTCTCCATTGAAGCTTAGTGGGCTTAAAGTGAAAGTAAAGAGCTACATGCTCAAAGAAAAGAGAAAGAGATTTGCCAATGGCAAAATGGGAGCTATAAGCTCGAATAAGAAAGGAAAGCAAGTGTTCAAAGGCAAAGAGGCTAAGAACTAAAGTAAAAGAAAAGAAAGAAAATATAAAGATAAAACGGGCGGACCTACGGTGAAACCAGCCCATGTTGGAGGTACGGGCAGTATCCCTCTCCCGGGTAGAGACCCGTTCGGGACGTTTCTTTCGTAGGACGGGGTAACACTTGCGGGTGTTATCGGCAACCTTAGAAGTCTTATCTTATGGTAGCAGAACTACCGGGCTGGGGCCCATTGGATAAGAATTTCTAAGGGTTAACTTGAACTAAAGCACCAGAATCTAAAGAATAAAGAAAAATAGAGTGGCCGAGGTGGCCGGGTTAGTTTGACCCTGTATACAGCGGCATAGTGGCCGGGTTGGTGCTTAGCAGCCTAGTGTGGCTAGACAGGGTAGTGCTGGGTCGATGAGTATACACCCAGTGGGGATGAGGTGGCAGTAGGTTTGGCGCAGGCTTGACTGGACCCTATGAGGCAGTCATTGAGATTGGGTGACATTGAGAGAGTGATGGCATAGTATGTTCATTGATGAGTTTTCCTTTGAGCATGGTACTTGAGGCATATTATTAGCAGTGTTAGTGCATGCATAGCAGGATCAGAGTAGATTTCTTTCTACATATTGTTGTCACTTATTAGTTGTTGTTTATTTACTACTTTCCTATTATCTATCTATCTATCTATCTATCTGCATACCCATCTGTTTTGCCTCCAGTAGTCTTAGTGGGCATACCGTGGATATTGGGACGGTACCCACTGAGATCTGCCTTCTGCAGTAGATCTCACACCCGCTGCGGTGACAGGTTTTCTGAGGCTGCTGTTCCGGCTTAGCGCGCGCGGAGACAGCTGATTGAGGTGAGGACGTGGCCAGTAGTTCCCTACCAGCATTTGAGAGTCAGAGGTAGATGTACCCGATGTCTTTTTTTTTTTTATGTTTCTACTTTTGTACTGAGAGGGTGAGGCTTGTATTTTTATATTTCATTCTAGGGACCTGTTTTGAGGATTATGGATTAGTGAAGCTTTATTTATTTCAGGTATTAAGTGATTTTTGTTAGCTACTAGTTTTATTTTCAGCTCTGATACATGTGTAGCTTTAGATCTTTTGCAGGGTAGACGCTTCGTCCGTACGGCAGTTTTCGTACAGATGGCGGATCTGTTGGCGAGCCCGGGTCGCAGTTTCGACCCCGGGGCGTGACAGATTTAGGTGGTATCAGAGCCTAGGAATATAGGTCGTTGAGGACTTAGAGACCCTAGGCTATTGGTTGGACAGTAGGATGACTGTCGTGAGAGACGTGACTTTAGCGAGAGTCCTGATTGAGTTTGTACCTCCCCCAGAGGATTGGGGCGAGTGATCTTACATGTTATTTCTCTAAAGATGATTATGTTGGCTGCAGACAACATAATGCTTTAGTAAGGGTAACATGTTTTAGACTTTCGCTTGATTTGGTCGAGAGAGTTTTGGTCCTAATGTTTGTTTTGTTGTAGTGGTTTTTGATGCCTCCGAGACGCCGTGCAACGGCGAGGGCATATTTGACCTTGGATAAGGAATCGAACAGCGGGAGGCCAAATGGATAGAGCAGAGTGAGGTCTGAGAGTTACAGGCCCAGGTAGCCAGGCGTTTGAGGCGATGCGGCGCCAGGAAGAGAACATGGAACGCGTAATGCACATGCTGGAGTAGAGAGCATCTCTCGGGGTATCGCTAGTAGTACTTCCAGCCGCGACGTCGTCGACTTCGATCCTGATCGCACCACTGATGGCGCAGAAGCAGCGAGAGGTTGCTGACCCGTTGTTTTATTTCATCCAGTTCCATCCCTGCAGATTTCGGGATCGGGTTTGGAGCCTTAGGAGGCCGAGAACTAGATTGCTGCCTTGGAAAAGTTATCTGAAGATTGTCTGCTCAGGAGAAGCATCTGGTGCACTTGGTTATGCACTTTTGGAAAGGGACGTCGAGAGTTGGCGGCGTCGAGTTTCGTCCTGCTGGACCACCGGGCCCAAGGACAGCAAGCCCACCAACCCACCAACTCCTCCAAAGGCAAAACCAAAGGAAAACCAAAAGAAATACAATCCGAGCTCTTGCAGAAAAAAATAAAACCGCAACTTACCTCGCCAAGCTCGACGCGCGCGCGCTCCGAGGCTAAATCATTGATAGTACCAACTCAATTTATAAAAAGAGAGAACACCCCAACCGCAACCGCAAAAATTATATCTAAAAAAGAGAACACCCCAAAAATTTAATCTTTTTATATCTAATTATGCTCCGAGACCTGTCAACCGCAAAATTTTTTATTTGTGTGTGTGAGAGTCCTGCAGCACCAACTCAATTTAGCTCACTTTACCACAAAAACCCCATAATACTATACACTTAATTCCACCACAACATGAGCATAATTAAAGGCTTTCAAAGGCACACACTAATTCCACCATTAGTTTATTCCAAAAAAATCATCCCCCATTAAACGCAATCTCTCACACACACAAAATCTGTAAGCTCCATTCCTCCAATTAAAACTGCACACTAATAACTGGAGCTCTCTCAACAAAATACACAATTGCACTCACACCACTCTGTAGCCCAAAAAATCCCACAGCACACTTTAATTATAACCCTCTACACACACTTCCCCCTCACAGCACAAAACACCAACACCTCTACTAACAGCTTGCTCACAAAAACACAAACACGCTTATCCTCACACAATTTAATTACGTGTGTACACCCTTACAACACACCCAACAACAATTCACAACATAAAACCAAATCCAACATCTATTATGCCCACACAGTATCCACATACACCCTGCAAGCTCCCATGAAACATGCCTCAGTCTAGTCAGCTCCGCCGAAAAAACCCGCGTGCCGTGCACCCGCTCCGGGCTCTGCGTAGCACCCTGCCGAAACTGCACCATTTGACGAAACCTGAGGGAGCAAAAAGGGAGAAACAACACGTCAAACCCGGTCCACCACCAAGCTGCTGATGCGCTCACACAGCCCCCGGCACAGCGACTGATTGTCGCTGTGGTACCCTGTGTTAGTGGACTGTTTGATGTCCTACTGTAGTTAAGTTTCGGGGACGAAACTTCTATTAAGGGGGGAGTGATGTAGTAACCGTGATTTTAAAATCTGAAAATTTAGTTAAATAATTGTCTGGATTATTATATAGTTAAATTGAACTATTAGTGGTGCAAAAGTGGCCCTATACGACAATTCATTTATCATATTTAAACGCGGTGATTGAATCACCATATTCAACTTAAAAACACCGCTTAGACGCTCGCGTAGTAAGAAGATGACTATTTATATAAATATAAATTTATTATGACTATTTATTAAAAAAAATTGAGGGGTTAAATACCAAAAAAAAAAAAAGATCTTTAATTTTATATAAAGTACAATTTAAAAGCTCCAAAGCTGCATGCGTCTTTAGTAATTTTTTTAATTTATTAAAAATTCATTTAGTTCTAATTTTTGATATTCAAGTTTTTTATATTAGTTCGGTTGGGTGTAGTTAAAAAGAAACCTGAGAAATTATTAAAAAAAAAAAAAAAAAAAAAGGAGTAACAATTATATTTTTAACTTTTTTGTTACAAATTAGCAATATATAATATAAATATTAAAACGGTAAATACTTTATCGTTCACCTTTACATTTTATTGCATATAATTTACACTTTGAAAAAAATACGAACACCAAATGAGATTTAATCAATTTTTGAATCATATTTACTTTGGGAGCTGGTGGGATGGGATCCCGTTTTGTTAGGAGATAATGAATATTAGAATAATTTTTTTTATTTTAGATATAGTTTATTATTTTAGAATAAGTAAAAATAAAAATAAAATTGTATTTAGTTAGTAATACTGTTATTTTTAAAAATAACTAAAATTATATTTAATTAAATTTTTTTTTTTGATTTGATATAAAATATAATTTAATAAAAATAATTTAGTATAATAATTAATAAAAATAATTTATTATAAATTTATTTTTTCAAATTTTACTTAAACTTAAATTTAATAAAAAGTAATTTATTATAATATTTAAATATAAATAGTATGTCTTAATATAGTACAATTAATAATTTATTATAATATATAATATATTATGGCTATGTAATTTAGTTTTAATTTAATTTATAATCTAAATAAATCTTGAAATTAAACTTTAAAATAATTTATCCTACGCCATTTCGAAATAATCGAAAAATAGCAATATTTGATCTGAATATAATATTTCGATAAAAAAATAACTATCTAAATTTTATAGCAAATTTTTTTATTTATGAATTAAATAGATGTTGAGATGTCTAATAATGTGATATAGAAGTGGAGTTTACAATTTAATTTATCAATTTTTAAAATTTTTAGATTAATTTGAGATGGTGGTAAATTGTATAGTAGTAATTGGTGTAATTTTTAATGGAGAAGGACAACCGAAAGAGCGGGTTAAAGTGTAAGGGCGCTTTTTATATTTTATCCTTGATTTATTTTCGGCACCACATTGAGCTCCCCCCTATTCTCTCAATTTTTTTTTGCCTCCCTTGCTTAAGATTTAGTTTGACCATGCGGGGCTAAAAATATTATTTTTATATTTAGAAAGATTCATAAAAAATTTAGAAGTTCTTTTATTTTTTTTTTTTTTAATGTTATATAATTTCGTTGGCAATCGTTATTACATTAGCATGTAATCGTATGATTCTTTGGTAAAAATTACAAGCTGAATTTGTTTTGAAATTAATGCTTTAATTCATCATTTGAATAAAAGTAATCGGCAAAGTTATTAAAACTTACAAAGATGAAAACAACAGGAGAATTTGTGCCGAGTAATTATATTTTTACAAAAATTATATTTATTTCAAGCAAAATAATTTTGAAAGAACTAGATTGGCCTCAAGCAATCCGTATTTATAAATGCCGTACATTAAAGTTTTTTTTTTTCTTGAGGTAATTTGGTAAATTTTTTTAAAAAAAATACTACTGGTTCTATTTTTATACAGTAGTTATGTAAATTTAATTTGAAAAATTTCAAAAATAAATTTTGTTTAGGACAGAGCCACGTTGCCTATTAATTACCCATTAAGCATGATAGCAGTGGTGGGCCCTTGGTGAGCCCTGGGAGCATCTGGTACACTTTGATGACCAGTGGGTGAGCCCTGTGCTCTGCATACACAGAACGAATGCAGAATCGGAGACTAAAATATATTCTGCAAACACAGCCTACTCCGCCCAATATCAAGCAAACGTCATGTCCAAGCCGAAAGACCTCTCTAAAGTGGCCAGAAAAGTAGTCCAATCGTTTGGCTTTGGCCTTGGTATCCAAGGAACATCACGTGGATGCGAATCCAGACATAGCTTGATTAGTCTAATCGGTTAAATAAAAATTATATTTATTCTGTCTTTGATATGATTGGTAATATATTATTACAAACAGTATCTGGATTTCTTCGTATATATAATAGTAAGGAGATCAAAGGAGAAGGAGATAATCAAATATTACAAGAAGGGAAAAGCAAAAGCAAAAGCCAAAGCAAAAGCAAAAGCAGTATCAATAGTCAGGTGGTTGTTGATGGGAGGGAGAGAGAGAGAGACATGGTCAAATATCAAAGACACTGTTTGTAATAATATATTACCAATCATATCAAAGACAGAATAAATATAATTTTTATTTAACCGATTAGACTAATCAAGTTATGTCTGGATTCGCATCCACGTGATGTTCCTTGGATACCAAGGCCAAAGCCAAACGATTGGACTACTTTTCTGGCCACTTTAGAGAGGTCTTTCGGCTTGGACATGACGTTTGCTTGATATTGGGCGGAGTGGGCTGTGTTTGCAGAATATATTTTAGTCTCCGATTCTGCATTCGTTCTGTGTATGCAGAGCACAGGGCTCACCCACTGGTCATCAAAGTGTACCAGATGCTCCCAGAGCTCACCAAGGGGCCCACCACTGCTATCATGCTTAATGGGTAATTAATAGGCAACGTGGCTCTGTCCTAAACAAAATTTATTTTTGAAATTTTTCAAATTAAATTTACATAACTAATGTATAAAAATAGAACCAATAGTATTTTTTTAAAAAAATTTACCAAATTACCTCAAGAAAAACAAAAAACTTTAATTGCATTAAATCCCATCATCATGTGCCCTATCTAATATTTAAATTTAACTTTAAAATATTAAATTTAAAATCTGAATATAAATTTAAATCAATGTTTAAAATTAAAATCTGAATTTAAAATTAAATTTAAAATTCAAAATCTTAATCTAAGATCAAGTTTTAAAAAATGGGTACATATTGAATTTGACAAATCTAATAATTTGATAATTTTTTCTGCATCAAATCATTTAAAGGAAGCGAAAATTATTGACTCCCCTGCTAGCTTTGCACAAGTATTACTACAAATTTTATAAAATAATGTCTTATAAGAAAGATTTTAATCATTTTATATATTACATTAATATACCAAGAGCATTAAATGACTTTGTTATTATATAAATATCTGATTAGGATAATTACCTTTCATGGGGACAAAATGTTTCCTAAGCATTTTTTATAGATTGAGTTTTTAAAATTGAATATTAGATGCCCAATCATCAAAATATAATTTATTATCAATTTTATATGATAATTTATTATGTTATTATCAATGTTATATGATAGTAACAGAATAACAAATAGTTAAAAAAAAAAAAAAAAAAAAAAAAAAAAAAAAAAAAAAAACTGCTGTAAAACCGGACCCACTAGCTACTAAGTACCATTTTAGAAAAATACTAATAGTATATTATAAATAAAGTGTACATCTTATATTTTCATTTTTTTAAAAAATTTTTGAAGTGATTAATAAAAAAAAAAATTTATTCTAAAATAAATAAATTATATATCATGCATATTATTTAAAAATATATGAACATAGATGGAGCGAACTAATACCTCATATAACCATATTGGAAAAATAATAATAATAATAATTTAGCTTCATTTTAATATCTTAAAAAAAAATTAATAATATTTATATAAATTTATGTGTTAATAAATAATTGACATATACAGAGAAAAAAAAAAAAAAAAAAATTCAAGGTCTGCTGCTGCACTGAAAACAGCAGCAACAGTATAAGTAGATCTTCAACAGGAATAGTAAAACAGCATGCATAGTAAACAATGTCAGATACGATTATTGAAAAAAATAATATTTTATAAATTATACTTGATATCATATAAAATTCAAAATATATTATAGTAAAAAACACATTGTATAATTTATCACCTTTTGTCCTTTCTCATGTTGCTTCAAGTTTTGATACTGTTGCTTATGCTTGTTATGATGCCTATTTTTCTATCAGTTTTGATTTGAGTCTTTTTTTTTTTTTTTTTTTTCAACATTACTTAATCTTAGTTGCTCCTGCTGAATTTTATTTTATTTTATTCATTTTATTTTTTTTATGATGATGGTTTTTTTATTATATATATTTTAAAAATAGATTAATTTTATATATTTTTCAATAAAAATATGAAATAAGATATATATTCATCGAAAGTTTAATGTTTTATATTTATTTTTCTTCAAAAGTGTTAAGTTTGGTTAGTAAGATAAATTTATATTTTTATCGTTTTAAATATTATACTTAAATATATATATATATATATATTTTTTAATAGCTGAAATTTTTGGAAAAATATATTTGCAAAAGTAAAATTGACATTTCGCTTATATTTTATTAAAAAATAAACAGTAAGTTAACCATGGTAACAAATCAGAAGAATAAATATGAATAATTTAAAATTTTTAAAAAATAAATATGAAAAATTAAATTTTATAAAAATATATATTTATTTTTTGATATATTTATAGAGAGCTGTATAAAATTAAATTTTTAAAATTATTCTCTGACTATAAGTTTTACAAATAGTCTTTTGCTACTACCGTTTCTTCTACGGTAATTTTGAGTTGCAAAATATTATTATTAGAGTTTTGCCTTGCTACTCTTAATTTTCGTATTACAGCTTTTGCAATTTTTTCGAACAACCAGTTACTAATTTTAATTTTTTTAAAAAAAATATATATAATTTTTCTCTTAGACATGAGCGGGCTCCCTCCCCAACAACATTTCTTGATGTGACCAAAATGAGCAATTAATGCTTAACCGTTTGCTACCTAACAAATTTTTTTGATGTGACCTAACAGGCTAACAGGCAACGTGACTCTCTACCGAAGAAAATTACTTGGTGTGACCACACCTTTCAATTATTAAAATTATTTTACTGTGTAATAAATACGTTCAAAATTTTTATAAAATATAAATTAAATCGTCGTATTCGTGATAGGCACCGATCAAGCCTTATTCCTCTTTCCCCATGGAATAGGGTTTTATTCCTGAGACAGAGCAAAATTATAATTTATTATTTATAATTAAATTATAATATAAAATAAATATATATAATATATAATATAAATATAAATTATAATATAAATTATAATATAAAATATAAATTATAATATAAATTATAATATAAAATATAAGTTATAATATAAATTATAATATAAAATATAAAAAATATATAAAATATAATATAAAATATAATTTATTATTTATATTCTTAAAATATAATATAAAATAAAAAATATTATTTTTTTTAACGTAAGATATAATTTATTATTTATAATTAAATTGCTTCAAATTTAATATAATAATTAAATTAATTTTTCTATAGAAAAAAGCTAAGGGCAAAGTTGGTATTTTTTTAAAAATTCTATCTTCTTTTTTCACTATCCTCTACTATTTCATAATTTTAACCAAACACAATTTTAACTATTCCAAAGAATACCAACTTTTCAACCAAACGTAATTTAACTTTTATACTTCATTATCCCGGAATAGCAAGTTATCCCAGGTATAAAAAAATTTATACCTCTTAAATTTATTCCTGAACCAAACGGGGCTTAATAGTATATTATAAATAAAATGTACATCTTATATTTTATATTGTTTTTATTTTTAAAGTGATTAATAAAAAAAAAAATTATTTTAAAATAAATAAAATATATATCATGCATATTATTTAAAGTATATGAGTATAGATCGATGGAGCGAACTAATGCCTCATCTAACCACATTGAAAAATAATAATAATAATAATAACAATCTAATCTTATTTTAATAGCTTAAAAAAAATTAATAATATTTATATAAATTTATGTGTTAATAAATAATTGATATATACAGAAAAAAAAAAAAAAAAATCAAGGTCTGCTGCTGCACTGAAAACAACAGCAACAGTATAAGTAGATCTTCAACAGAAATAGCAAAACAATATGCATAGTAAATAATGTCAGATACGATTATTGAGAAGAATGATATTTTATAAATTATACTTTAATTCATATAAAATTCAAAATATATTATAGTAAAAAACACATTGTATAATTTATCACCTTTTGTCCTTTCTGATGTTGCTTCAAGTTTTGATACTGCCGCTTATGCTCTTGTTATGATGCCTATTTCTCTATCAGTTTTGATTTGAGTCTTTTTTTTTTTTTTTTTTTTCTTTTTCTTTCAACGTTACTCAATCTTAGGTGCTCCTGCTGAATTTTATTTTATTTTATTTATTTTATTTTTTATGATGATGATTTTTTTACTATATATATTTTAAAATTAGATTAATTTTACACATTTTTCTATAAAAATATGAAATAATATATATATATTCACTCAAAATTCAACTTTTTATATTTATTTTTCTTCAAAAATGTTAAGTTTGGTTAGTAAGATAAATTTATATTTTTATCATTTTAAATATTATACTTAAATATATATATATATTTTTTTTTTAATAGCTGAAATTTTTGGAAAAATATATTTGCAAAAGTAAAATTGACATTTCGCTTATATTTTATTAAAAAATAAACAGTAAGTTAATCATGGTAACAAATCAGAAGAATAAATATGAATAATTTAAAATTTTTAAAAAATAAATATGAAAATTTAAATTTTATAAAAATATATATTTATTTTTTGATATATTTATAGAGAGCTGTATAAAATTAAATTTTTAAAATTATTCTCTAACTATAAGTTTTACAACTTACGTATTCTAATACATTTTGTGTTGTTGCTGTACATAGTCTTTTGCTACTACCGTTTCTTCTACGGTAATTTTGAGTTGCAAAATATTATTATTAGAGTTTTGCCTTGCTACTCTTAATTTTCGTATTACAGCTTTTGCAATTTTTTCGAACAACCAGTTACTAATTTTAATTTTTTTAAAAAAAAAATATATAATTTTTCTCTTAGACATGAGCGGGCTCCCTCCCCAACAACATTTCTTGATGTGACCAAACCCTTCAATTATTAAGATTAATTTACTGTATAATAAATGAGCAATTAATGCTTAACCGTTTGCTCCCTAACAAATTTTTTTGATGTGACCTAACAGACTAACAGGCAACGTGACTCTCTACCGAAGAAAATTACTTGATGTGACCACACCTTTCAATTATTAAAATTATTTTACTGTGTAATAAATACGTTCAAAATTTTTATAAAATATAAATTAGATCAAGCCAATTATCATTTTCATGATAAGCCTGAATCGACTCAATTTGATTTAAACCGAATTGCCAACTGAACCTTATGGACATTATTCGGAACGATCGAGATAAATAATAAACCAAACTACAAGCCTCCGTTTGATAACAGAGATAGGGGGATAACTCCCTTATCCCCGTTATTATATCCAAACGCAATTTTGGGAGTGAAAATAGCTAAACCCACCCCTAGCGGGTTATCCTGGGATAACCCGCTAATGGGTGGGTTTAGCTATTCCCACCTCCAGGCGAAATAGCGGAATAGCGAATAAATATTAAATATTAAATATTTAATATTAATATTAAATATATTTAATATTAATATTAATATTTAATATTAACATTAAATATTAATATTTATTTAAATATTAATATTTAATATTTAATATTAAATATTAATATTACAATTTAATATTTAATTATAAATATTATTTAAATTTTTTAATATTTATTTAAATTAAATATAAGGTTGAATAATACTATAAATTTCTTATTCTTCTTATTTCTATATAATTTACCAAATACAATTTTCTTTAAACCCGGTATAACTCTTAAACCGAACCAAATGTAAATTTACACTAGTTCCTGCTAAAACCATAACTTATACCTATCCCCGGTATAACTAAATTTTTCTTATCCCCGAACTAAACGCAGCCGAAAAGATTTAACGTAAATTGAAATCAGTTCATCCAAAATAGAATCACATGAGGCATAAGCCGAGCCGAAAAGTACGTAGAAATCATTTAATAGATTTTAATGCACACTGAGAATACTGATCAGGATTTATATTGCTAATCTACTAACATTAATGCGATAGTAAAAACACAACTAAACCAAAGTATAAAAAGGAAGAAAATTTACAGGGAAATTAGTGACAGCACTTAGGTCCCAGTATTTTAAAGCTGCAAGGTCATATGCTCTTGCTGCCTTTTCTTCCTTGTCATAACCACCTGTATCACTTTTGTAGAGTCAGAACATAATCTTGAAGAACTCCGAGATTGAAACAAGTAATTGAATAGAAAAAGAGATGCAACATACCCAAGTAGACTGAACCACAATCATGAACAAGAGGTTGACGTGCCCATGCAAAACAAACATCAGAAACCGTACTAGTTAAATATCTTCAAAAATTTTAAATAGAAGACCAAAGAGTACTGTTATGAAAGAGCAGATCAAAGAATGCTTTTAAATATAAACACGTGCTTAATAATGATAATTACTTTTGAGCCCATCTAGAAGAAAACCTTGATATATATGTTTGTTGAAGGTCTCACATACAATGCGGCTCGTATTAATTGCACTTTTTATCATAGAATAACTATTGGCAGGATTTACAAATCAATTCCTTTTATCATCATTGCTTCAGCAGATGCACTTATAAAAAAAAAAAACTCACTTAGCTATTATAGTTCAAAACTGGCTTAATAATAAATTTTCACGCACACTACTGCATATCAATAATAAAATTCTTGACTTTTAGAAATGAAAAGAAGAAAAAAAATTGATTTCATAGATGCTAATATTATTTTGTATGTGTACTCAGCATTAATTTTTTTCACATCTGAATTTAAAATTTTTTAATAAGTCCAAAACACATGCTTATAATATTAAACAATAAAAAATTAAGTATAACTAGAAATACTAGAATTCAATTTTGGTAGTATATCCTACTCTAATACCATATTAAACTAAATATATATATATATATATATATGTAGTATATCCTACTCTAATACCATATTAAACTATATATATATATATATATATATATATATATATATATATATATATATATATATATATATTATTTATTTATTTATTTATTTTAAAAAATTCAAGCAACTAAAAAATAATATTTTAAAAATAAATATTAATATTATCAAAATTATTTTTAATATTGCCGAAGTTAAAAAAATAAATAAAAATTATGACTAAATATAATATACCTGCTTAAACAATATTAAAAACCAACTTTGACAATACCAATTTTTTTTAAAAAAAGAATAATTTTTCCCGAGAGGTGGACAAGGGAAGGAACCAAAGAGACAACGGAGGACCCAACTGATGAGGCTATGTGTCGTCACATCATAGGGCCAAGTTTCCCATCAGTGACTCCTTTTTATTCTAAAAAGATTTTTGTGGTGAGTGATCCAGATCCCCTGAATCCCTAGATTGAAATCAACATCCCGGCCCTTTTGGTCACTATCATGCACACCCCCCAACGATCCGGGCTCATAATAACAATTTCCTATCATGGGATATTTGCGCACGTAGTACACACCTTCTATCGCCCTTACGTAAAAAAGATTATTAACTACGAAAATCTCATAAGTACTACTGATGAGATTAGATATGTAAAAACTATACGGTACATAAGACATTTATATATATATATAACTACTAGTTGCGGCAGCACTCTCTCTTCACATCCCTCTCTCTATGGCGGCAAGACATGGAAGGATAAATTGTACCCCAGAAAAGTACGCAAATTATACCATTCATCAAATCAGCCAGATATGAATCCTTTCAAAGCAAGAGAGAGAGAGAGAGAGAGAGGACCGTGTTGGAGCCTCTAGCTTATTTAAAGGAGAGATTATTTTACCTAGCTCCACTGAATGATGTGGACAAGACAATTAATGCTAAAAAAATTTTTTTTTTTTTTTTTTAAAAAAAAAATTTCTTTTAGCATTAATTATCTTGCCCACATCATTCAGTGGGGCTGGGTAAAGTAACCTCTCCTTTAAAAAAAAAAAAAAAAAAGCACCGATCTTTCTCCCCAAAAAAAATTTTATTCCAACTGTACCTGCGAGGCACGATTTCCCTGCAATAATTCTCGTGCATACAAATGCACGAACTGATTTTTGCCGCGAATAAGCGGCAAAATTAACTCTTCCTACATTGTGGATGGTAGGTAGACAACGTACTTTTCTATTCTTGTACGGTGCAGTATGTGCATTGTTTTTTACCAGAAAACTAACAACGAAACAACGCTGCTCTATATAATCTAGCTAGTTAACCTTTTATTACAGTATTCCATCTGCAAGAGGCATGTAGAAAAAAAATATAATAAATATTTTAATCATCCCTTTTCAAAACCAAAATAATAGAAGATTAATTTTGATACCTAATTAACTTACATTACTATTTTTTTAAAAAAAATAAAAAATAATAATATACTATCATTTAAAAAACAAACAAAAGATTAATTATATACCCTACTAGAAGATAATCCTTTGATCTATTAAACAGAGAATAGTTAAAAATACAGCTGCAATTAGACATAGTTTGTTCTATTCTTTGCAAATATAATTGTTGTAGCCGTTTTTTTTTTCTATATCTTTTCCATTATCCCGGTATTTTTTAAAAAAGAAATTATAAATTTAGATGTGATTGTCGAGGAAGATATTAACTGTTCTAAACATCTCGTGCACCGAAATTTTAGTATCACATCCATGATACACCGAAGTTCACAGGAGTGATTTAGTGTAAATAATGAAAGGAGACAAGAAAAATAATTAAGTAATGCTCATTAAGTTTTTGTTTGTTATTATTTTTAAAATAATATATAAAATTATTTTACATAATTTAACATAGTAGTGTTTTTTTTTTTTCGAGAAAAAATATTGTTATCTTTGTTCATTATTGTGAAAGAATTCTTTTTTTTTTTTTTTTTTTAAGGAGAATGATTGAATGCTAAATATTTTATTTATTTTTGTAACAAATTTTAAAAATTTAAAATAAAAAAGTTTTGAATTTAAAATTTTGAATATCAATAATCAAACTCTTTGAATATCCTTAAATAAATATTATTGATGTATAAACGGTAAAGAATCAGTCACTCTCTTTTATACCATATTTCTATGGCTATGGATATTAATTAATTAATTAATTAATTAATAAGATAAAAATGTGAGTGTCGCACGTGCGTGTAAGCGTTACCTTGCCTCCCCTTACGCTTCTGGCCCTCCCTCCTGCGCGTGTTGTCCCACAGGTGCGCCTCGTACCGCCCCGTCCACCTGTGCCTGCACGTGTAGCACACCCAACGGACTCTCTCACACGTCACCGACTTAATTAATTAACAAGAGCCAAATTAGTAATTAATACCCCTCGTAATTATCAATTAGCCCCTCAATCACTTCGTTAATTAAAGTTAAATCTAAACCCATTAAATTCTCACAACCATACCTCGTTACTCCTCTGTACACCGACGTCCTCTGCTTCGACCCCATCCCCACCCTCCTCTCCTCCGCCGCCCTCGGATGCGGCGGTGGCGGCGGGGCGGCGACGGGCGACGACGAGTCCGGGGCGCCGATTAGGGTTTTGGGGCTCGGATCCCATGGCTCCTGCCCCGATCCTTCACCGTCGCCGAAGACGATCGCCTCCATCTTCGTCGCCTGAGGTAGGAGCTGCTCGTAGCGTTGGTAGGGCACGGGGGAGGCGAGGAAGGGGTCGATTTGATCGTAGAAGCAAGGTCAAAGTAGCATTTCCATTGTGGGGAAGGAGACCGAGAACCAGGTGTTCGTCGGGGCCATGGATGGATCGATCGATCCTGAAGGAATCGCGATCGATCGAGGAATTAGGGTTTCGATTACGAGATAGAATAAGGTAGGTAGGAGATGGGAACAAGGATCGAACCTGGTGGTATGAGTCTCCTTTTGCCCTTATTTTGGGAGGGAGAGAGAGAGAGAGAGAGAGAGAGAGAGAGAGAGAGTGTGTGCGTGTGTGTGGGAATGGAGAGGAGAGCGACTCCCTTTAATTTATAGTACAGCGAGGGGAGTGACGCGGAAGATGTTGGCGACCTGAAATGACGAAAATGCCCTTGTGAGCAACAGTGGTCAAGGAAAACGGAAGCTGCAGAGAAACTTTGTTCCCACTGTGGAAAGTAATTTTAAAAAAAATACTACTTGAAAATTTCTAATTTTTTTTTTTTTTTTTTTTTTTTTTTTTTGGCTTTCTCTTATTATTAAATTTTATTGATCGAATTTTTAATTATTTGGTAAACCAGGTTCAGAAAAATAATCTCCTCCAATTTATATAGCTTAATTTGCACAAACACACAAACAGCATTAGTTGACTTTATAAACAGTACATGTTTTATTTTTCTTCCATAAATAAAAATTAATTCATAATTATTAGTACTAATTTGTGTGTATATATATTTTTTCCTTGTAGCAGAACTAAATTAGTTTTGCCTCATTAATTTATTAAAACTGTATGATGGTGCCTCAGTTATCTTTTTCAAAACTTACATAGGGCGGCGCATTTGTGGTTCAGATTATGTAAGAAGCTAATCATCTTACTTGATATAACACTGTTGTGTGCCATAAAATTCGTGAACACCAAAACCAACTCCACCCAATCAGATTCGTACGCGTGCACGAGGGCGACTGGTCCGTACTGCGTCACTAAAATCGAACCGGTTTCGAGCAGAGGCGCCGAACCGGCCGCTGGAAAACCGGAGCCGCGATACGGCCCCGGTTTTCCCGCGCTGGTTATGAGGGGCGAGTGGAGTGGATTGCTAACGGCGTCGTAAATGGGCCTGCGTTTGGAGATATTAACGAGAGTGCCATTAACGTTGCCTCGTTTCAAGTAACGGAAGTAATATAAGGTCCATACCTAAATTTTACGGTAAAAAATATATATATATATATATATATATATATGGCCTTGGGTGTGTTGATAACTAAAAATGAAAGGGAAAAGGGTAAGTTACGTACGGACGCAATCGCCCGTGACCGGTGGAAAGTTGGCAGAATGTTTTGAGTCCGCGGTCGGCCTGAGCGCAATTTTTTGGTCTGGTCCCACCCGACTGTCCGCCGTGTCGAGTTCCGTCTAAAAATTGCCAGAAACATCCGAACCAACCAACTTGGTAATCCAAATAAAGCTAAGCCTTTTGTTTCCTTAACAAAGTAACATCCAAAAGAATTTTTAAAAAACCTAATAAGTGATAATTTGCCCTTTTGGGGACTAATCATCTCATCAAACTCCACAAAAAAATAGATCAACCAAAAGCATATTTAGAAATCCAACAACACTCAAACAAAACAAGTTAGTTATAGCTCTGCAACCATCACAAGCTCAAAATTCTAATAGCAAATAGCAGTCAATAAACAGATCAGATCGGGCTACCACATCTTCTGAAAAAATAATTAAAAAAAAGCAACAATTTACAAAAAGCATGCACACGCTTAGCAGTTTTTACTGGATTCATTAGCCCTGAAATAAAACATACACAGGTTGATGGCAATGCCAGTGAAAATTCAACGCAACACATTTTTATTCTCTGGATAATGTAGTAAAAATCATACATGTACATTTTTATTCTCTGGATTATTATATATATATATATATATATATATATATATATATATATATATATATATATATAGTAATAGCACATAAAAAGACCGACAGAACTTGTAATCTACAACAAGCCGGTCATTTCACAAGGTTCTATCAACACCGAACACCCAAATGCATACTGTATTTCAGCCTAAAATTATACAACTCTTTGCATGCTCTCTCACCATATCCCGAACAGCAAAATCTTACAAAAAACCAATTTGCCACATACTTCGGGCCCATATGGCGACTTCCCCACTCAAATCACAAGACTAAAAAGTGCAAACCCAAGAGAGAATGTTAAAATACTCTCACCCAACAGCATCTTGATATTCTCTATCTGTCAATGCTGCGAGCAAACAGGTTTTCTCCATTGAATTGGATCCAATATTCTCCGGCAAGCTTCGCAGCCACCCGATACAGATTGCATGCTTTTGGGAAGCCGGAGGGAGTCAATGAGCGACAATGTCAGCTTACGGCGGCTGACTCTTTCCTCGCTGTAATAATGTTGGCTGTTGAAACTTCTCATGAAGTCCTCTTTGACTGAATTGATGTTGATGAAGGTGCCTCTTTTGATAGATAGCCCCCAGTAAAACACAGTGTTAGGCTCAGTGGTGTTATGATCCACATACTCGGCTGTGTTCGGGTCGCAACGTATCTGCATGCTCTCTAGCTGCAAAGTCAAGTGTCGACTAAAATTTTTAAAATTTTTCCAGGGGAGATAACAAACAAACTGATGATGATAATCTGGTGATTGAAAGCTTTGAAACTAAATTATATTATTCTCTCAACAAAGAAAGGGTTGAATGATTTGATCTCTAATCAGGTATCAACTAAAACAGAAGTCAGGAAAAAGAAATGCAAAACAACTTTTGTCAAAGAAAAGAGAGAGCACAACAGAACAGTAAGTGGAAGACGAAAAAGAACCTTGAGAAGAAGACTGCGGATGCGTGATTTCACCCATCCAACCCAATCGCTCATGTTAAGTTTTGCGGCGTAATTCGTGTAGTTTGAACGCGTAGAGTTGGTTGTTCTTCCCCGTCCCCAGTTTTTGGAATTCTTGAGGTCTATCCGGCTGTTGAACTCGCTTGGTGGTGAGTGTGTGGTGACTGGGGAGTTGGAGTTTGTGTTGGTAGATGCTTATCTTTGGGCTTGGAGACTCCCTTTTGAGCTGTGTTTGTTTCGAGGACGAAACTTTCTTTTAGTGGGGGAGGATGTGAGGACCCGAATCCCCACTTAAGGGTTTACTGCTGGATTTGTGGCTTCGGGGAGTGTGCGTGTGCGTGTTGGGCCCAAGATTTTGATTTCTGGAGTAATCGGAGCAAGTTTTGATTATCTGAAGTCCATAATGGGTGATTGAGGTTTTCGCGCACTTATTGGAACCAAGAAAGTGACCCGGCACGAAAAATGGATCAAGATTACTCTTCCGGGAATTTTTGGAAAATTTTAGAAGTGGAATTTGGCCGAACGGACCTCGGATTTGGATTCAGCGCGCGAAAACGAGCGAAATGGACTATTTACTTGAATTTTTCGGTGCCTGGACGTGAAAACACGAATTTCGAGGCTTAGGGTTACTGTTCCGGCGGCCGGAGAGGCTCCGGCGGCCGGAGAGGCGCCGGCGGCGGCGGCGGGCGGCAGAGCGCGGCGTTTGGCGGCGACGGAGGCGCGCGGTCCACCGCGGGAGGCGTGCACCTGGCGGGGGGCCACGTGGCGCGCTCCGGTTGGTCGGCGCAGCAGGCGCAGTCCACGGGCCGTGGCGGGGTGCACGGTGGACCGAGGGTTGGCCACGTGTCACCTTGTGGTTGGCCGGTCTTGGTGCGCGCGGTCCACGCAGTGGCGGAGCAGGTGGCCGTACGGTAGTGGTTGGGGGCGACGTGGGGGCGCCACGTGGCGCCCCGCGATTGGCCGGGTGCAGCCGGCCCACGCTGGCGTGTCGGCCGCGTGTCGCCCCGCGGTTCGCGGGCGCACGTGCTCCGGGCGCGGCGGGCGCGGAGCCAAGACGCGTGGCGGGCCGTGGGCTTTCCGGGCCTGCACAGTAACGGGCCGGCCCGTTACTGTAGCAGCCCGGAAGTTTCGGGCGCCCGGATTTGGGGACACATAGGTCATTTTTTGATTTGTTCTTTTGACTGGCCTATTTGTTGAACCCGAGCCCTCTTCTCTTGCCATTTTCTCCATCTTCCCGAGCTCCTCTGCCCTTGCACCCTAAGAAAAGTTGTAGATCTTCGAGTTCTCGATCTTCCTGCGGAGTTTTGGGATTTTTGGGAGCACGCATCCCGAGGTTCCATATTTTACGGCGCGGAGCGGCGTTTCATCTTCGGTGTTCTTCTTCGTCGCAGATCGGTGGGAAATTTCCCCTGGGCTACCCCGACCTCCTTTTTTAGCGATTCTTGCGCCGACGCACTCCTAACAGGTAGAGCTTCATCTTCCGTATTGATCACGCATTTCGATTTTGACTCTGTGACACGGATCCCGAGGTTCTTTCTTGAACCCTTTTTCTGTGTGGATTATGGGACAGCATTGGAGTGTTTTGGCGATATCTTCGCGCACGAGCGTCATACGGAAACGTGCTTATACAACTTTTTCATCTACAGATCGTAAGAAACGCGCTTGTATTTTTCTTGGATTTATCTGAGATTTTATCAGAGGTGAAAATCCCTGTTCTTCTGTGTACAGTGCTACAGTTTTTGACGCAGGAATCGTTTGAGTACACTACCTTGCCGAATTTATATCTTGACCTACCGAACTCGGTTTTGGACGTACAGGTATCCGTTTCGAAGGTATCGACGCGAGGATCGCTGTGATATTTTTATTGGAATTTTTTGGAGGATGTTTTTTAGGTAAAATTTCATAGAAAGGGGACTGTTCATCGCAGATCTGTATGTTTGGAATTTTGTGGAATTAAGTATAATTTGGATGCATTTTGTAACCAGGATGCTGTAAACACTACTTTGGTACTGTGGACACGGTGTTTGTGCTGGATTATCTGTTTCTGGACTGTCTTAACTGTGCGACCCTGGACAGTTGTACACCTTCAGGTGGGTGGCCCTGTCTCCAAGATTGATGGACTGTACGTTAAGCCTACTATTGTAGGTCTATGCATGTTAGAGAATTCTTGTTCAGTATGCTAGAATGTAGGAATTGCTATTCCCTACTTTATCCGATGATATTGTCTTTCCCATGCTCTCTATTATCTGTCAAAATTTATCATTATTATCTTGGAACTTGACCTAGCACCCCTGTCATATGCATCATGTTCAACCAGACTTTAGAAAACCTCAACTTGGGCTAGGTTTATTTCTGCGCTAGACATCCCCACTTTATTTTTTCTTCCTGGACATAGTGTTTTACTCGCCCGGATAGTGGGCCGAGTGGTCGGGATTTATTTTAGTACGGGATGCTTTTACACTCGTGCTTGGGAGCTGAGTGGAGTCTGGTAGATGTAGTTGGTTGTTCATCTGTGGCGGGAGCCGTTTGGATAGACGGCGGTCCCGAGATGTTTTATTTTCTTATTTTATCTATCGCCGTTGTGTTAGTGGCAGCGGTATTTTTGGGTTAGCAGGACCTTGAACCCAGAACTGTTTTTGGACACACACATATGATTTTAGTCAACCAAATATTTTCTTCCAAGCGTCATAGGGTCGCCTGAGTCTGTTCCTGTTTGATTAGACGTAGGCATTAGCTCTACGAGGCTTGGATACAAAAACTCGTTTTCAACTTGTTTTTCCTAAAAAGAACTAAAAATCATTAAATATGGATTTTTGTCAGATCAAATGGCTTTCAGTACGAAATGTCACTTTTTTTCCAATAAATGTAACCACTTGAGATGATTCAAGTGGTCTGGGTTCTAAGGTCTGACCTTACCTTTAGAACGAGAACAACGAGAGGCTACGCCTAGAGCCTGTTCTTGTTTGATTGGGTTGTAGGTTCTAGTCTTTCGGGGTTCCCGGGTTCATTATTATGTTTGTGTGTGGAGTTATCCTGCCGGTGAGTCTGCAGGACGGGTTGTTGTTCTGTTGTTGGATACCGTCGGTGTTGACGGTGGTCCCGGGTCGTTGAGGTTGACCGACCTGTTTAGTTAGCCCTGAGTGTGGGACGATCTTGGCTGTGGAGTATCTCCAGCCAGTGTGTTTATGTTGTGAGCTTTTGGTGAGATGAGTGTCTCGGGTTTCGTGAAAGCTGATCAGCTGAGTCGTCGAGAGTGCTCCGACTATTGTGAGAGATTTCGCTGGATTGAGTCCTTCCGAGCAGAGCGTGAGCGTGGATTTTGACCATAGCCTGCAGTGCCACTTTGAGCTCGACAGAGTGCGCGGATACCCTAGTCCTCGTTGGGGTCGCTCCCCTCGAGTGCCACGTCCGGGATGGGTCTGCACTTTGGTATCGCGATCTGTTGACGTCGTCCCCCTGACTGAGCCAGTTTTGGCAGTTACGGACGCAGTCCCTCTGACTGAGCCAATTTTGGCAGTCACGGACACCGTCCCTCTGGCTGAGCCAGTTTTGGCAGCTACGGACGTCCTACATAAGTCCGGTCCTCCAGGATATAACAGCAGTAGGTTGGCGCAGGCTTGACTGGACCCGAGGAGGCAGTCAGTTCAGATTAGGTGACTTTACTGATATGTTAGCAGATGCATCATATTTTCATCTGTCCCACTTTTTGAGCATCTAGATAGGGACATAGTAGCTGTAGAATTTATTTATCCAGCTTTTTCCCTTCAGTACTGTATTTGTTTCCTCATGTCTCTAGTAGACTTAGTGGGCAGACCGTTGAGCTTGCTGACGGCACCCACTGAGAGCTACTGTGGGATGTAGTTCTCACACCCGTCGTGGTGTCTTTTTCCCAGGGACTTCTACGCCTGTTCTTGCTGTTCCTGTTGCCGCTCCTGCTGCTGTTTCTTCAGACCGAGGTAAGGGAGTCGCGAGATAGATCCCTTTCCCCCTTCAGCGTCAACGAGTGATAGAGGTACCCTGATGTTATTTTTTTTTGGTTGTGTCTTGTTTGAGAGATCTTGTAGTGAGGGATCGAGTTGTACTCTTTTGGTTTCTTTGGAGAGACTTCTGTATTCTGGCGAGGATATTATTTATATTGTATGAGAGACTGTTCTACTTTCTTTTCATAGTTACTTTTCTTTCACAGCTCTGATATCTGTTAGTATAGTTGTTCTATTTTTGCAGGTTAGACGCTACGTCTCTACGGGGCTTCCCGTAGGGGCGGCGGATCTATTGGCGAGCCCGGGATACAGTTCCGACCCCGGGACGTGACAGTATATATATATATATATATATATATATATATATATATATATATATATATATATATATATATATATATATATACACTTGTATAAATATATACAAGTGTATATATATATACACCTGTATATATATATACAAGCGTATATATATATACACTTGTATATATATATACAAGTGTGTATATATATATATATATATATATATATACACTTGTATATATATATGTGTATATATGCACACTTGTATATATATATACAAGTGTATATATATATATATATATATATACACTTATATATATATAGAGAGAGAGAGTTGGGCTGGAATGCTATTGATAGCACCAACCCAATTTTGCCACCCATTTTTTAGCCTTTAGATCGCATTGAGATTTGTGCAGACTCTTTAATGAAAAAAAGAAAAAAGAAAAAGTAAAAAGAAAAAGTAAAAAGTAAAAAGCTTTTCTTTTTCATTAAAGAGCCTGCACAAATCTCAATGCGATCTAAAAGCTAAAAAATGGGTGCTAAAGTTGGGTTGGTGCTATCAATAGCATTCCAGCCCAACTCTATATATATATATATATATATATATATATATAGTATATATATATATATATATATATATATATAACGATATATATGGGTTTACGAGAGGACGTCAGGCCTAAACGGGGGGAGTCTGTGACGCCCCCAATAGTCCCACATCGGATGTGGATGGAATTATGATTGGGTTTATTTGAGACTTGGACATTAGTAATAATAACTGGGCTTAAGCATATTGGGCTGTGGTTTGGGCCCAACGAGTTATTATTGCTAGTGGGAAGAAAGGTAAATCCTCAAACAAGGGGGGAGTGATGTAGTAACCGTGATTTTAAAATCTAAAATTTAAGTTTTAAGTAATTGCCTCGGTTATTAAACAGCAAAAAATGAACTGTTAGTGGTGCAATAGTGGCCCTAAAATATCGACCTTTGATCGGGGCCTGATCTCGAAAATCCGAGATCACCGTTGCGACCGTCTCGTCGAAACATGAAAGATCCATATTCATATGTCTTCGATCCGATGGTCGAATCTTCCAGAAAACAGCAGAGAAGCGGGTGGGTCCCACAACTTAAGTGAATAGTACAGTGAATAGTAACCCTTGATTTTCGTTTCCCTCGCGATCGATCGTCGACCAATCTACTGTCTGCGATCCGAACCTAGCAACATGAGTAGTCAATCTTAGCTATTTTTGACGTTCTGAGCGCAGTGGCGCTGTCGGAATTTGCATTTGGCGAGCCTAAAGCCTCGTAAAGCGTGCCGAACTGTATAATTTACAGTATAAGATGGATTTTAAAAATTATGGAGCTGAATTTTAGTAAACCAAAATCGCTACCTGATAGGTTTCGTCGAGCCGGACGTCGTGGCAGTGTCCGTTTTTCAGTTTGACAGTCCGCTTGTCTCGAAAAACATGAAATACGGGAAAAATTACAGTATTTTGCGTAAAGATGCTATATTTTATGTGTCAAAGTGTACCAAATTTGTACAAGAGGGACCTCTGTGCATAATTGTTCTACAGTAAAGGACTCATATCAAAATATTAGGAATATGAGGACTTAATCGCATTTTGTTGTAGAATACATGTTGCAACTTAGGGTTGCTCTTGTAACCCTAGCCACTTCGGTTCTGTAACCGTAGCTTCCACCCCACGACCCCCACGACCCTCTACTATCTTTCCCGAGCTTCTGCACCACCGGCCGCCGCCCCTGGTCGCCGGAGAAAGCAAGAAGAAGAAGTAAGGTGCAATATTGTTTCGAGCTTGTGGGGATAGGAAGATCACTCAAACCTGATAACTGTGCCCAGACCTCTCTGCAGGCGTGCTTTACGTCCAGAAGA
>CM054949.1:16189475-16256975 GCA_029168755.2 Tillandsia fasciculata | reverse complement strand
TACAACTCTATACCTCACTACAAAGTTCTCTCAACATGAACTCTCAAAAGTAATAAGGGTACATCTACTCTCAGGACGACGACTGGTAGGGATCTAGCTCGCGACTCCCTTACCTCGATCAGAAGAAGCAGCAACAGGAGCAACTGGAACAGGAGTAGAGGTCCCTGTGGGAAAAGACACCACGACGGGTGTGAGAACTACGTCCCAAGTAGTTCTCAGTGGGTGCCGCCAACAAGCCCGACGGTCTGCCCACTAAGTCTACTAGAGGCATAAAATAACAATAATAATACTGAAATGAAAGGGGCTGGAAAAGTTACTCTACAACTACTATGCCTCTATCTAGATGCTCAAGAAAATAAAACAGACGGAAACATGATGCATCTACTAACTCACACAGTACAGTCACCCAATCTACACTGACTGCCGCATAGGGTCCGGTCAAACCTGCGCCTACCTACTGCCGTGACATCCCGGAGGACCGGACTGACGTAGGGCGTCCGTGGCTGCCACTAACTGGCCCAGCCAGAGGGACTGCGTCCGTAACTGCCACTAACTGGCCCAGTCAGAGGGACGGCGTCGACAAGTCGTGATACAAAAGTAGCAAATCCACCCCGGGCGTGGCTCTCGAGGGGAGCGACCCCACCGAGGAAGAAGGTATCCGCGCACTCTGTCGAGCTCAAAGTGGCACTGCAGGCTATAGTCCAAAATCCACGCTCACGCTCTGAACGGAAAGACTCAGAATCCGCAAACATCTCGCACAACAGTCGGAGCACTCTCGATGACTCAGCTGATCAGCTCACGCGAAACACGAGACACAAGCCTCACCAATAATTCACAGCACAAAACACACTGGCTGGAGATACTCCACAGCCAGGATCGACCCACAACAGAACACTAACACACAGGAAAGACCGACACCATAAGGATTCGCAAAAATCCGATAGGCCGGTGCTTAGAACCCTAGCAAACAAGAACAGACTCTAGGCTCCGCCTATCGAAGTTCCCGACCCCTTATAGTTCGGGGACACAACAACCACGGTACAACACGCAAAAGACACCAACTAGGGCCCGAAAGTCCCGGGAGACCTACGCCTACAACCCTATCAACAAGAACAGGTTCTAGGCTCGGCCCCCGCGGCTTCCGTCCCGAACGAAGGAATGGCCCCTAGAACCCAGACCACTCGAATCCTTTCGAGTGGGGAGATTACAGGAAACAGGTGACATTTGTTATTGAAAACCATTTTGATCTGGAAGAAATCCATATTTAATGATTTTAGTTCTTTTTAGAAAAATAGTTAGAAAACAAGTGTTTTACCCAAACCCCGAAGGGCTGATGCCTTTGTCCAATCAAACAAGAACAGACTTCAGCGGCCCTTCGAAGATTGGAAGAAAAACATAGCTAAACTAAAAAATCATGTGTATGTCAAAAAGGTTCTGGGTTCTAGGTCCAGCTAATACAAGCACACAACTGCCACTAACACAGTGGCGACAGCACAACAGGGATACAAGACCTTCCGGGACTACCGTTTACCTAAACGGCTCCCGGCACAGATAAGCGACCCACTACAACTATCAGACTCCACTCTGCTCCCAAGCACGAGTGCAAATGCAACCCACACTAAAAAGAAGTCCCGACCGCTCGGTCCACTACCCGGGCGAGGATAACACTAAGTCCAGGAATGAAACATAAAGTGTGGATGTCTAAACATAAAGAACCCTAGCCCAAGTGAGGGTTTTCTAATGGTCTGGTTACACATGCAACATATGACGGGGGTGCTAGGTCAGGTTCCAAGAGAACAATATTTAACAGGTAGAAGAAAGCAGAAAAGATCATCAGATAATTACAAAGAACACTAACATTCATATTCTAGCATTCTACCCAGTCCAAACACTATCTATCTATTAACATATATGAATTCTCAATAATTTTAGCCACGTGGCATAATTTTCTTCACCCTCACCAATATAATTCTTTATTTTTTCACTATTAAATTTTTAATTGCTCCTTCATCAATGCCATCAATTACAAGAGATGTCAAGAGTCATGAATAACTCACAATATTATAGTGGGATGAGTGGATATTTAATTTAGACCACCAAATTTTTAATTCCTCTTTCATCAATACCATCAATGACAAGGAATGCCAAGAGCCATGAATAACCCACAAGGTTGTAGTGGGTTTAGTGGATATTTAATTTAAACATTAGTGGGTTTCTTAAGTATAGGTTTAATGGGTGAGTTATGTACATGAGCCTCGGATCAGATCCGTTTGGAAGTGGGAGCAGATCACGATGGACTTCGTTAATCAGGATCAGATCCGTTGATCCTCTTCTTCTTGGTACTATCAATGATTAAGAGCTAGTGGGCTTAAATTGATCATTGTTCCACAAAAAGAGAGAACACCCCAAAAATTATGCTCCGAGACCTGTCACCCCAAAAATAATTTTTATATCTGCGGCCGGCGACCGGCCGTCCGCGGCTCTACTCGGCGCGATGCCCTAGCGGCACCGTGCGTCTCCGCCGTCCGTTCCGTGCCCTAGCTTGACGACGATGACGGCGACGGTAACGGGGACGACGGAGAATCCCCAAAATTCGACAAAAAGGACGACGAAAAAATCCCAAAAAATTCTTAAAAATTATTCTACTAACCGGAGATCGACGGGAAGGTCGCCCGGTCGCGTTCTTGACTTCGGTTCAATATCCGGGAAGATCGGCTCCTTCTCTTTCTCCTTTTCCTTTCGTCCGGCTAGGGTTCCGTCTTTTTCTTTTTCTTTTCTTTCTCTCCTCACCGGTTAGGGTTTTATTTTTCCTTTTTCGTTTTCCTCCGATAATCGGGATCGCTTATATAATCCCTATTATTTGATTATTTATTTAATTATTTTTCCCATTTATTTCATACGGTACGTAAGAAGGAAAAACCCGCAAATATCCGGATTTATTAAATATCTGATTTACGAGATAAAATCCCCACCTTTTAAATCTGGTCACCGATTATTTAATCCCCTTCATTAAATAATCTTGGAAAATAAATTCTCAATTTTAAATACACATGTAATTAATTTCCCCTTTAATTCGTACGTAAGAGAATTCAAATTTCTGTCATCGAATAATTAATTAATTAATTAATTAATTATCCCCTACGAGATAACCCACCTTATCTCCAACGGGTGCAAGATATTTTGCACGGATTCCGATGCATGACTAATCACCGCGTCACTAAGGGTCCCGTTCCGGGAGATCCCGACATCGGATTTCGGACCCGATCGCACCGGTCATCATTTTCCGCGCTCTATCGCGGAAAAATACCCGCACCACCCACCGGCCAACTTTTCGAAATTAAATAATTTTATTTCGCTTAAGGCTTAAGCAATTACATGTGAGTTCAAAAATACCCCTAAGGGTCGGATCACTACATTACGACAGGCGGTTCACGGAGCGGAGTGAGGTGTGGTGCACGGTGGACCGGGGCGCGCCACGTGGCGCCCCGAGATTGGTGGTCTTTGTGCACGCGGTGCACGCTGAGCCGCGCGGCTGCGGCCGTACGCGCGTGGGTGTGGGCGCGGCGGACGCGGGGCGGCGGCGACCGGCAGGGTGTCAGGCGGCGGCGGCGCACGCGTCGCCACGTGTCGCCGCACCACTGGCGGGCGCCACCCACGCCGCCGCTGATTGCGGGGACGCGCGGACGCGCGCAGTTGGCCGGCCGCGCTGTCCCCTGTGCGGGGGACACGTGTCGGACGCCCAAGCGGGTCGGACCAAAATTCGGTCCGACCCGGATCCCGTGCGGGATGGGCCGTTAGTGGGCCGGGTTCCTGTGCGGGCCACGTGGCAGGCCGTGGTGGTTCCGGGCCTGCACAGTAACGGGCCGGGCCCGTTACTGTAGCAGCCCGAAAAATTTCGGGCGCCCGGAAGTGGGGACCCATTGGTCATTTTCTGAATTGTTCTTTTGGGCCTATATATAGTCTCCCCTCCCCTTCTTCTTCTTCTTTTTCAAAGAGATAGAGAGAGAACCAGTGAGAGGCCATTGAAGAGAAGTTGTTCCTCACTGATTTTTCTACCTCGTGGTGCGTCCCCAGATTTTCTGGAAGATCGACAGCGGCGATCCGGATTTTACAGTGTACCTCGGTTTTCCCCCATTTTCGGCCCGTTATCGTCGAATTTCAGTCGGAGGAGTCCCCTGCGCAGTACAGGAGTCATTTTTCGACGATTTCTTCGCCGCTGTGTTCCTAAGAGGTAGGGCTTCGTTTTTCGTGTTGATGGTTTCTCTGGATTCCGATTCCTTGGCATGATTCCCGAGGTGTTTTGACCCCCTCTTTTGCTGTTTGGGTTTTTGGACAGCGGCAACTTCGACGATTTGTTTCTCAGCGTAGGAATATCAGATCGAGGTGATTCAAGAGTCGATTTTGGGCTACTTCTCGCGAGGAACGCAACCGTAATTTTTCTGGGATTTTAGAAGCTCAGGACAGAGGTGAAATTCCTCGTTTTGCGTGCTGATTATAAAAATAGCAAAATCTGTTTTGGGACTTGTAGTTTTTACACCGTGTGCAATTGTGTGATGTTGTAGTATACTGTTTTGGCTAACGGTGTATTTAGAGGATAGCGGGGTATTTCTTAGAGTGTTGTGCATGCTTTTCGAGGTGGGTGGTTGTTGCATGTCTCTACTTTTGACTTGCTCACTAAGTTTATTAGAATAGCCCGCTATTGAACATATTGATTGATTGCGATGCATGTTTGACCGATATAAATGTGGACCTATCATTTGAGACTAATTATGTGGATATAGCATGTTGGGAATCTTACTGGGGTAATATTATTCTGGAAATATGATTGCGGGGGCGTATTTAATAGTGATAATTAACATGCCATATTAACACATAGCTTTTATAAAAGTGGATTAAATGGCCTAATTATTGGGACGTGATGACTTATCTATGTGCGAGTGTCACTTTGGGATTTATTATGGATCAGGGATTATTTACATGTGTAGTTAGCTGATGTTTTTAGCATGATGGTTATATCTATGCGGATTGATTATTCAATACACATGTGGAACTGTTATTTGATTCACTTTCTTTCATCTCGTCTGAGGACATTTGCATGCTTGTATGGACATCTAGATAGGTCACTAATTATTGCTACACTATCATATTGGGATTTGACTTAGGAGAAACCATGACTGTTTCCTTTCTCCTTCTCTTTTAGCCTTTGAGTCTCGTTGCTCGGGTTCGAGCAGGGGTTTGGGATAGTGTAGTTGAGGCCATTGGGTCTGGGATGGGTTAGACTCGATTATGGATTGGTGGGGGGATTGCGGCAACCGCGGACAGTAGGCGGTTGACCGGATACTGATTATTTACCTGATGGTGGATTGTGGGGCATTGTGGTAACCGCGGATGTTAGGCGGTTGACCAGATGTTGCTTATTTTATCAGATTTGGACTTATGAGGTATTGCGGCGACCGTGGACATTGGACGGTCGACCGGATGTTTATCTTTGCATCAGATTGGGGGATCGGGGTTTCATTAGTGGAGGGATTTGTTCCACTTGAGCATAGTCGTGATTCAGTCCTACTTTTGACATTTATCACACCGGCGCGGTTATTGCCCGGTGATGCTTTTCTCGTGTGGGTCGCTCCCCTCGAGTTCCCCTCCAGAGGCTGGGGTCAGACAGTTATGGACAGTTTTGCTATCATATCGGCGCGGCTATACTTGCCCGATGATGAGAGCGGTAGTAGGCGGTACTAGTTTTTACTGATGGCTAGATTGGGTGTATTTGGACAGATACTATTTCTGATGCATACATTTAGTCATACCCTTGACATTATATTTAGGGGCATAGTAGTGGTTGTTTCCCTTCTTAGCAGTTTCATTACTTACCCCTCTTCTTTACTTTTTCGCCTCTGGTAGACTTAGTGGGTACGTCAGAGTTTGAGACTTTACCCACTAGGGGGAGGCTACTGGTTTACTAGTAGTTCTCACCCCCATTCTTCTTTTTCTTTTCCTTCTCCTTTGTTTTGCAGAGCCTTCTGCGGGTGCTGCTGGACGTACAGCGGCAGGTCGAGGAGAGAGGACGGTTGAGTAGCTAGACAGTGGGCCTGACAGTGAGTTAGCTAGACTTGTACCTTTTATGTATCTTATCTCAGACAGTTGTACTTTTACTTTTGGGGTCTGGCTTTTGCCAGCTGGTTGTATATTTGTGGTGAGCTGGGAGAGGGACTTGTACCTTATTTTACAGTCATTTTGTATTTTTACTTCCTGTTCGATCTGAGATGTAGTATTTTTAGTTCAGCTCTGTTTTTATTGCTCTAGTATTGTATTTCTTATATCTGAGCAGGTTACCAGCGCTTCGTGTACATGGAAAATTCTGTGTGCACGGCGTATCTGTTGGCGGGCCCGGGTTCTGGTTTACACCCGGGGCGTGACAAGAATGGGAAGACAAGGTTGATTATTCCTCGTCTACAAATATCCAAATTTTTATACCTAATACTCCATAAATAGTTCGAATTGTATAGGAACAATGATCAATCATGAGTTAAACGTACATTCTTTTTGTTAAACGTACATTCTTTTTGTGCCTTTCTTTTTCCCATTTTTCTCTTTTTTTTTTCTAATTTCTCTCTCTCACTCACTTTCAACCTCCCTCAATACTCTAGATAATAAAGACAATAATTATGTCCTATCTATAGCACTATAGGAAATCATTATTTCCTCCAAATTCAACCTCTCTAGTTACTCACCATTCGCAATAATTATTTATGAAAACTTTATTCTCTTCCCTACTTTCTTACCACTAGATTTCATGAAAATCCTAATCTCCCTCCCACTACTCTCTCTCTCTCTTTCTCTTTCTTCTCTCTCCACACTACATTTCATATGCTTTCCCTCTCTACCTAGAAACTGAGTCACACCATGTTGCAGTGCCGACCATGTCTCCCATCTTCGCAAACGCCTCCGCTCCGACGCCGACCGTGTCGTCCGAGAAGCATTGCTAAGATCGAGCTTATGAAGTTTGGAGGAAGGCTCTTTGACGACCTTCACTTAGGTTCTCCTTCGAGACCGAGTTGGCGCCCCGCTTGGCTTGGCTCAAGTCAATTCAGACCAAATCCCAGCCTAACCCAATCCACCGTTGCCTTCTATGATCGAGTTCTTGGGAATCCCCTAATTCCTCCGAGGGAAGAAATCGAGCTTGGCCTCGACGTGCTCCACGACCACTTAATTTTTTATTTTTTTAGAAAATTAATATAATTGTAGAATTTTAGTTGGTTTTTTTTTTTTACAGTTAAATATTGAAAGAGCTTAAAAATATTTCCCTATTTTTCTTTATTATTTGAATGTACTATAATTTATATTTGATCCAAGAAATTTTCTTTATTATTTGAATGTACTATAATTTATATTTGATCCAAGAAATTATTTTATTTTCTAAATATACAAATATATAAATTGTGAGTTTGTCGGTGCTGATATGTCGAACGCTCATTCTTTTAGTTCTTTTCTCTCTCCCAATTTCTCTGTTTTTCTGATTTCTCTCTCTCACTCCTCTCTCTCTCTCTCTCAACCTCCCTACTCACTTTTAGGTTATAATTATTTCCATCATCTCAATCTCTATATTCAATACTCTAGATAATAAAGACAATAATTATAACCTACCTTACTCTAGAGAATAATTATTTCTCCCAAATTCAACCTCTTTAGCTACTCAACACTCTACAAGCAATGATTACTCATAAAAACTCTACTCTCTCACCTTTCATGAAAAAATAAATAGCATTCCAGCTTGTTATTAATAGCAACCGAGCCAGTTTGTTACTAATAGCATTCCAGCTCAACTCTATATATATATATATATATATATATATATATATAGAGAGAGAGAGAGAGAGAGAGAGAGAGAGAGTTCGACTATTATGCTTATATATACAAGTATCAAGTAATTAGTTCTTGTAAGTTTTCTACCGTTGGATCTACCCTTTGACTAATTTCATCTCTTAGATTATTTTATTTCACCAACCACTCACTTAACCTAATGAACCCACTATTATTTTAACCACACATCTTTTTATTCAATGGTTAAAAATTTACAAGCACTAATAATTTAATATTTTTAAAAATATAAAAACTCAATTTTATATATATATATATATATATATATATATATATAGTAACTGCACTACTCATAAGTTTTCTTCTATCAGATCTGCTTTTAGATTCGTGCTAGATCTGCCGGAGAAAAGTGGTAAAGATGAAAACGGTGGAGTACGTTAGTCCATCCCGTTTCTGTATTTTTCTTCATTTAATTTTTCTCTATTTTTTTACCCTCCCAAAAAGTCTCTCTTTCTTCCTCTTCTCTCACTCATCCCCATTACAAATATGGCAACACCACCACAACCATTCCCCCTACGTCAAGCTGCGGCAGCAGCCCGCCGCGGCGCCCCCCTGCACGAAGCCGCAACAGCAGCAGCCCCGCCGCGGTGCCCCTCCTGCGCGAAGCCGCAACAGCAGCAGCCCCGCCGCGTCGGCCCCCTGAGCGAAGCCACAACAGCAGCAGCCCCCGCACATGCGGCACCCCCTTGCGCGAAGCCGCGGCAGCAGTCCGTCTCCCTCCCTCGCACAAGCGCGGCGCCCTCTCCCCCCACCTCGCATGCAAGGCGCCTTCTGCTCCCACCTCGCACACGCACGGCGCCCTCTTCCCCCACCTCGCACGCGCGGGCCCTTCTTGCACGCGCGGCACCCCCAAACCCCCCTTTTTTTTTATGTGGGTTTGAGCACAACTTTTTTTTATTATTATTTTTATGGATCCTAAGTTTATCTTTTATTTCCTAATTATATATATGTACTAGCTGTTATTAACAATTTCTTAATTATATTATTGAATTTTGTGTTGGTATCTTTTGGTACCACACTGTGTGTCATTTTGTGAAGCTACATATAATTTACTATTCTGATTAGTAATTTAACATTGTTTGATTTGATATGTTATCAAAGAACTTTGTATGAAATTTTATGTATCTTAGAAGCCATGTTCTTCAAAACATTCACTTGTTTTTGTTTTTTCTGATTCAAAGTATAACTAGTTGTAGTATTTTCATTAATCTGCTATCTATGGTTTACTACTTTTCGCACATTAGTCTACATTATTTTTGTTTCTCGAAATGTTCTCTAAAAATCGTTTCTAAATTGCTCTTGTAATTTGCCCTGTTTATCTAGTGATACATGTCTCTTTGTTCATATGGACCATAGTTTTTTTTGAGAAAAAAGGCAGCATGCTGCCGCTTCATTCAATACGATGGTTGAAATTAGCAGGTTGGCAACGGCCGCAAGGACGGTCGAGCCAAAAAAAAAATAAAAAATAAATAAAAAAAAAAAACTCAAACACAGAATCTAGACCAATTGGAGCGGTGTAGCCGGATGTCGGCGAGGATCTCGCGGAGGGAGCGCCGCTTGCTATCGAAGATTCTTCTGTTTCTTTCTAACCAGATGAACCACCACGTGGCAGCGATCGTTATCAGCGCTCTCTTGCCCAAGCCCTCTCTTGAACCAGATGAACCACCACGTCAGCGCGATCGTTATCAGCGCTCTCTTGAACCACCACATATGGACCATAGATTGTACTCTTATTTTGTTCAGGTTTGTGGTCCCATTGGTAAATCTCTTGAGGTTGTAAATAAATTTCCTCATTAAGAAGTCCTGATGCTTCTACTTCTGAGATTGTTCTTTCTCTGATCAAATTTGTACTTTAATTTTTCTTTCCAATTTACTCTGCACCTTTCTTAGTTTCTACTTTTGTTCACTTGAATTTTACTTCTCTAAATATTGGTTATAACTGTGAGAGAGATTATTTCCAGCTTGTTTTTAACTTAGTGGCTCTAATTAGTTTGCATTATCTGATAAATTGGACATCAATTGTACATATAATTGAATTGAACTTCTGTTCATTTTCAGATTCTCGGTAACTTATGCCTTTGATCATCTAGCAATGTTTAATATTAGTGTTATTTTGAGTTTATGCTAAAGTTCTTGATTCGATCACCAGGTCCTCTCAACTTTGTAGGTGATTCTTTAATCAAAAGTACCTTTTTGAGTTATCTGGATTTATCTTTTGTCTTTTCGTTGATCATGGTTTACTTTTCTGTTTGGGTTTCCAACTCTGCTTTTGCATTACACTCTTAGCTATGATGTAAATTTGAATTCTGTTTGGCAAAATTGAGACAAATAATTTTCAAATTTTACTTCTAAACGGCATCTCTTGCCTTTCTGAAGGGATGCAGTGTAATAAGTAGCAGCCCCGCAGCACTTTCACCCCAACAACAACGACGAAGTATTCCAACACTGCAAATGTAATGAAGTAGCTATGTCAAGAGTTTCACATCAGCCACGTTCTGAAGGGATGCAATTTTACGGCTGTCCAAAATATGAAAACGAAAAGAAGAATTATTGTAACTTTTCATATACGGGCCTTAAAAGATCGTGTTGTTTGGTAATGAGAGATTTATAATAATAATGAGAGATGTATAATAAGGAGAGGTCACAATAGTATGTAATGAAATGTACTTTTCTAATAATCTTGGATGTTTACTTGATGAGAAGTTATGTAGTTATTTGAGTTAAATATTTACTATGAATTAATTATTTGGTTGCTAATTTGTAATATTTTATATGTATGTCATTTATATTTGTTTGTTAATTTTATTGTGTACGTAATTTGTATGATATTATCCACGACTTTGATATGTTCTAAGCAACAACATCATCACCACCAACAAATGTTCTAAGCAACAACATCATCACCACCAACAATGTTGATATATCTCCAAATATTAAAATTAATAACATGAATAACAACACTACAAGCTAAACATGAATGGAAACAACAAAATATATCCTAAAAAACAACAACAACAGAAACAAATTGTAGAAGCAATAAATGCGTAGAATTCATATCAAAAAGTAATAAAAGCAACAACAAGGGTTCTAAGATACATAAAATTCCACACAAAGTTCTTTGATAACATATCAAATCAAACAATATTAAATTACTAATCAGAACAGTAAATTGTATGTAATGAAGCTCAGTGTGGTACCAAAAGATACCAACACAAAATTCAATAATATAATTAATAAATTGTTAATAAGAACTTCCCCGTGGTGCGCTATCGGTATTGACGAGACATGCGCCAACACCTAGTAGCCTTACATGACGATCTATCATAGAAATCCCTACACGACGTCCGATTGAAAATTTTGGAGGCAGCAAAACGAGTGTCACAATCCGACAAATTATTCTGCTAAAACTACTAGAAATATGATAAAATTTACGGCAAAGAAGAGCAAGCAAGGCTTGCTAACATAACGACAACAATTGATCAAGTATATCACACGTAAATTTGAGAACATGGCAAGTACACTTTATATGATTTTATACAATTCTCTTCATCCATGAATGAACCGCGTAGCATGGAACAAAATCAAAAGAAGACAGGTTCCTTCTTACAAAAACGAAAACAAAAACAAAAAGGAAAAGAGGGAGAGAGAGAGAGAGAGAGAGAGAGAGAGAGAGAGAGAGAGAGAGAGATTTAATTTATATCTAAGAGTTTCCTAAAAGAGTAACATCCAAGAACGAGAGAGAGAGAGAGAGAGAGAGAGAGAGAGAGAGAGAGAGAGAGAGAGAGAGATAATTTATATCTAAGAGTTTCCTAAAAGAGTAACATCCAAGAACACAAGTTGCCGTTGTACAATATCCTGATAAGCCGAGATGTAATAAGGATGACAAACAACATGTACATTGAGGCCTCAGGATGAAAGAGAGGCATGACAGAGGCATAGAAAGAAACTCGACCACAAGATTCACCGCGTTTCGAGTGAAATGACTACAAGATAAATAAAAGTGACGCAAGGATAAAAATAAAAAATTAACTATAAAATTAGCTATTATCTACTTTATGCCTCTTTGAAGCTTCCTCAGGTTCTTCACCACCGCTAGCCATCCGAAAGTCTTCCATTGTCTGGTTTGCAGGCGGGGCATCAATATGGTCCTATAAAACCAAGAAACCTCAAATCGGAGCAAAATAGAAGCCATGGGAGGATTTAATGTTCAAAAAACTGAAATAATTCAAAGAAAGTGCGGGTATGGGATATGTGCATGGATAATTTACCGTTTTCATTTGATGATGATGCAAGTTAAGGATTCCGGATGCAAATGGATAAAAGTAAGCATGCATCTATAAGTTTGTTGATTGATTATTTAATGTTAAGAAGTTTGGCATGAAAACAAAAACTTTATCATTCCAATTAGATTCATGTACAAACAAATGAAAAATATCACCGATGTTGGCTAACAGTTTCATGCCATCTTGAACAAGGCATAGCTATCACAGATACCCAATCTAGGGCATAAAATTGATGAGACCCACCCGTCAACAAGACGCCAGTTGAAAAAACATCTCGAACTTTATGTATTATGGTTGGCATACCACTCAAGTTTTAATTGGAAAAAACTGAGTTATTTTCCTAGAATGCAATATGTTTCAGTATAAGTCAATTGCTCCAGCCATCAGCATTTAACAGTTAACAAAATTTATAGCTCTATCAGCCATAAAAAGTGTTTAGAACCATTAAATTTAACAACAAATTTAGCAAAATTTTCAATTTAATTGAAGGAATTAACTTACATAAAAATAATCAAAAGTTGAGCAGGTGCAAATCAAAAGAAAATTAGTTAAGGGATCTATCTCAAAATGGCCTGTAGTTTAAAGCATTCCAGTATATTTCTGCCAAATACAAAATTTGTGTTAGAATCCACCACTCCAAACTGCAGCGCTTTGATACCGATAAATAGATTTAATGTCTTTTATTAGACACCTCTCCGCTCCAAGAAAAGGAACTCTTCTAACTTAGTAGGTGTTTGGCCGAGATTATGCAGTCCCAAAAAGTACATTTACACCTAGAAAATCATTTGGGAGAAAAAAAATCAAAATTTTACTACGTGCGATCACAAGTCCCATCGCAAAAGCCTCACGTCCACAGCTTCTGCGGCACAAAGGCGGAATGCACTTCACCTTGCACTAAATTTTTCTACAATGACTCGATTATCCTCAATCAATATATCAAATTCAACTCTGCCCAAGTCGCTTCTCATAGACTTCACCCATCATCTCTCTCTCTCTCTCTCAAACTTTTTTCTTTAATTAGCTCCCAAAAGCTCCCGTCAATTATCTTTTACCTTAATTAAAATAATTTATTCAAAGATAAAAAATGAGAAGTTGATGGACACTCAAATTGATCCTTACCTTTATTTTCTTTGATTAACAAGTCATTAAATTTATTTGTTTTGATTCCAACTGTTTTAGTCAATTAAAATAGGTATTTCTACTAATTAAAAGTTATTAGCTTTTACTTGTCAGTTATAAATAAATGTAGCACCTTTTCAACGAAAAGGTAGTTTGCGCCCATAAAATTTTTGGAATTACTGTTTAGCTTAAAAGTTTCTAATTTAACTACTCATACTTGAATAAATATACATTAAGAGAGCCAGTGTAACTAAAGAAAAAGTTTCAAGGACTAATAGACTATAGTTGAAGGGCTTTTCATACACTTTAATGTTTATTTAATTATTTATTATATAATTCGCTATAGCACTTTATGAGAATTTTTGTCAAACAGTTTTCTACAACAACAGTACTTTTATGACAAATCAGCCAAACACTGTACAACTTTTTTTTTTACAGCACTACATTTCATACCGCACTTTTTCAAAAGCATTATTTCCAACAGCTTGGCCAAACAGGCCCTTAGCCTATGTTAGAAGCCTTTGAAGAACTCACTTCTTTATTAATAAAATTGAATATTGATTACAAAAGAAAACAATGTCTTATTTACAGGCCTAAAATTATTATAATAATAATCATAATATGATAAGGTAACTAAACAAAAATAGTATAAATTAAAAGATTCCTAATGTAGTACGTCTCAAATAAAATATCTATTCCAACATTTCTGTGTCGGATCGTTGGCGCTAACAATTAATCCCAAAAGCTCGAGCTGTTAGAAATACGCAACCAATTCACTTAAAGCGTACAGACACAGCGCCCACGGGTCTCGATCGGACTCAACCCACCTGGACGTTAGATCTATTGTTAGACCTCTTGCCGTTAGGTCTATCGTGGACCGCAGCCCCACTCAACTTATTGGACTCACCCAACTCAACTTATTGGACTCACCCAACTCAACTTATTAGTCTTCTGGGCCTATTGTCACGGGGCAGGAAGTTTGGCCTATTTTAACCCATACATAAATAGCCAACAATCCCCCCCCCCCCCCCCAACACCTGCACCGTGTGGGAATCGAACCGGTGCCACTGGCTCCGATACCACTTGTCGGATCGTTGGCGCTAACCATTAATCCTAAAAGCTCGAGCTGTTAGAAATACGCAACCAATTCACTGAAAGCGTACAGACACAGCGCCCACGGGTCTCGATCGGACTCAACCCACCTGGACGTTAGGTCAAATTGTACCACATACGTGGTGCAGCACCCGAACCGCACCGCATATACCTTAAGCAGGCTAAAATGCAGGTAGGCCGCATATGCGGCCCACCTTCCCTTAGCCAGCCAAGTATGCGCCTTCATGCGGTTTTATCGTGGGTCAGTTTATGCTTAAATGTTTACCGAATTTGACTGTAACCTGAAGAAGAAACAGTAGCAGCAAAGGGCAAAAAAAAAAGAAGAAAAAGAAACAAAAAAAACCCTACCCCACTTCGACGCCCCCCGCCCCCCCTCCCTTCCCCCGGGCGCTTGCTCGCTGCACGCGAACACCTTGACCATAGGTTATTTTGAAAGGGGCCCCTCAACAGTAACATTTTCTATTAATTCTTTTATTTGAATTATTCTAATTTGTTAAATTTTATAACAGTATCATTGATGCATTGATGGGCATGTTATGCATTTTTATAACAGTAACATACTAAAATCAAATCATTCTTTATTCTTTTATTCTAAATCATTGATGCATTTTTTAAATTTTTATAACACTTCGTTTAACAGATCTTAGAATCATATTTAAATTTTGATAAAATACCCAATTTAATTAATTGAGTAAAATATTAAAATCATGCAATTTAAAATTTAAAAAAATAAATAAAAGCAAAGAAGATCGCGTTCAATAAAAATAAAGTCCGGGGGCATGTTAGAATTTAAATGGCCGACAGTTGAGGGAGTAAACTGAATAGAAAAATTTTAAATATAAAATTTTAATTTCATTTGTTGTTCTTTATGTTCCATTTCTAGTGCATTAAAAATTAGAAATAGCAAGCGCTTCACCCCACATCAACTTTAGATCTGACTCCATTACTCAAGGATATTATATACCTCCTACCTCAACTGACCTAGGTTGGAAGTATGGGCATCTTGTTAATAAAAATTGTGCAAGCACAGTGCTTTGAATTGTTACTTTAGTTATTTAAAGTTGTTAAGAAGCATTTATATATGTTTTTAATATCTATAAATATTTTTTTCTAATTTAATAGTTGGACCACATATGGACCTGCATACCACATATGCATTATGCGGCAGGATACTGCCTGAGACTGCATACCGCATTTTGGAACATTGGTGAGTAATAATTTAAGGTCGTCAAAAGGCATCAAATGTGTTGTAATTGGTTATAAAAATGTCTGATGGAACTAACACTCCATCCTAAAATTCCTGACCATTACATGGCTGACGATTAGGTGAATCCAAGGTATAACAAAGCCACACAAAAAAAGAAGTATTTTCAGTCATCCATAAAAAAAGAAGTATTTTCAGTCATCCATAAAAAAAGAACATAAGGGGGAAGAGAAAGTAATAAACGAAAATGTATAGGAAGAATTACGAATCATGAGATGAGTTCCGAGAGAAATCTCCAAATTAATAAGAATCAATACACAAACATAAGGTCAAGGAATCTTTAAAAATGCTGAAAAATTGCAATACCTTGGTATTGGACAAAGTAGTACTGCTGGTGGGTCTTCCACAACTTGCTCGTTTGCCTAGGTTGACTTGGACGCTGACAGTAGCTTGTGACAAATCTATTCCTGAACTTTCCATTGCATGAGTTAGTGCGGCGAATAAGCTGTTTCACAAAGACAACCCTAAGTTAAAAGTCAATCATTAACTATGTTTTAAACTAAAGAGAAAATACACATCAAAATAAGGAGTCATTGCCGGTTACTTTGAAGGGTTGTTAAATAAGAGTTTTCACCACAAAATATAGTACGCGGATTAGAGTAAATCAACGAAGTGCCTAAAGAAGAAAATGGTGGTTATTTGAATGTGCTACTGTCAAAGTTTTGTTGCAACATTCTCTATAAGTCATCAATCCCAAGAATGACTAGTAAGAATATCAAGCATCCAAATATATATATTTCAACCCAACTAAAAGAACATCAATGGGCACCAGTGGAAAGTTAAAAAGTTTTAAATCAGCTGATATGTTCAAGCAAAAAATGTCATACAATTTCAGATGTAGACCATTAAAGGTATGCTACAATACTCAAAAAACCTGGTAAGAAAAGGAACTACTACATTTCAGAAACCTATGTATGATGCATTGAACAATAGTTCTTTGTTGAAGTATTGAGCATTGACTTTGGAAAATGCTCACTACCAAGGAAGTAAGATTCCAAAATTACGTTTCGGATAACCTATTTCTTACACATTGAATAATAGATCTCATGGGAAAATAACAAAGAATTGATCTTTATGTACTGCTTTAAGACTTCTAAACTAACTAACTATACACGCGGGTTTTGCATTTTTAAAAATTATTGCATCCAATGGTCCGCATTTCAACAATTAGTGTTAAATACCACAAGCCTAGCGTCGCCATCAAATTACAATAAATACAGAGCTTCCAACAGTAAAGCCATATGACTCAACAGCATCTATGAATTGTGACTAAAAAACTAACAACCATGAAAATTAGAGACCGTTGACCTACAAATCTAAATTTCAGCATTAAAATATGATGCCTTCTGTTAAGCTATGCTGCAGAAACTTCAAATATCAGTACATCTCAAAATGCTTCCATGACGATCAACATTTTCCAATCTCAATTTGATTAACAGCTAATGAAGTTTGGGTTGTCTTTACATTTTCATTATTTCATCAGCTTAATTAAGAGGCATACTCTCAAAAATAATAATAATAATAACGTGAATCTAGTTTCTAGACAATCCAGGTGCTTAACACCTTGTTTATCATTATGGATAAAAGCTGTCAGAAGCCACTTGTTTTGCCATCTCACCATGCCCACCAAGTAGAGTACCTTGTAAAGATACAAGGACACTGTACTTAACACCTCAAATCATGCTGCCCACAAGGACACTGCAGAGAATTACACTGATAAACTAGGTAAAGGAATCTTGATCGATTTTACAATAGTCAGATATCATATACCTCCTGACAATAAGAAGAAAATCAAATAGAAGAATAAAGCTCCCTTTCAAGAAAAGCAGTTGGGAAATTTTATACATGTGTAGAGCACTGGACCTCGACAACAAGGACTTTAGTGCCCATCGGCATGGGCAGTATCTACCGGACCGTATCATGTCAACAAAATATCGGTAAAATACAGCCCCCGTGCTGATGGCACAGTTCAAAACTCTCTTTTCTGTAAATTATGAGTAATTTTCTCAATAAAGTTCAAAAGAGTTGATAAAGATATACAATAAGCAATTATAATATTTTGTTGCTAAAGAAAATAAATATTTCATGCCATTATGTGTCTGCACACTTGTATTTTTTGTGACTGGCACATATCAGCATGGCCTGGCACGCACCGTGCCGTACCGTGCAAGTAAATTTTCGACACGACTCCATGTCACATCACTTAAATACTTGCTCAACAATTAGATAAGGATACAGTATGAGTTACTAGTCAACATGCTCTTACAGTGCTTGATTGTGTTGGAAACATTTTGGAGCGAATTGGACGCGAAAACAAATTAGGTAACTTTAATTTTTAGCTTGCGGAGGTCTTTGGTCAAATTACTAGATTCTTGTGGACATATTGCCATCTTGTTACATTGCTTAGTGGATTTCCACTAAGCTGCTAGGGGACCTCCCCATTCTTATCTCCTCCATCTGATACGTAGAGAGAGAGAGGGGAAAAGAAGAGAAAAGGAAAAGAAGAAGAAGAGGAGAAGGGTTTTGAGGATCTTGAGCTAGGCGAGCCAATTGAGATCGGGCGCGTGGAATTTCTTTGGCATTTCGACTACAAGGTTAGTATTATAATGTTAGTATTTTCTCAATTCGGCTCTTTCGGTGGATTTTAGATAATCGGATCCAGGAGAGGAGGTTTTAAAGGATTTTTGTAGAAATCGAGTTTTATTAGAGACAAACTCACGTGCTTTTCGCCGTGGGATTTTTTCGAGCTTGTTGGCATGTGCTCACTGCTGCGTGGCAGGGGGAAGCTGCTGGCACAGCTAGCAGGAGCAGCAGCTGGTAGAAGCAGCAGCAAGCAGCAGGGCTTGCGCAGCAGCAGCTAGCACCAGCAGTAACAGCAGCAGCACCAGCACCTGCAACCAGCTCTAGCAAGCAACTCCCACTCCTTCCACTCCCTCCCCTTCTCAGCTGCAGCTGCAGCAAGCAGCAATAGCAGCATGCAAGCAGCAGCACAAGCATCACTAGCAGCAGCTGGCAGCAGCATTACTAGCAAGGCAGCAGCAGCGGGGGAGCTCGATTGAGCGCAATTGGAGCCTCTAACAGTGGATTGTTGCTTGCTCGTGAGGGAGGGGAGTAAATAAGCTCAGCCTGTATCTTATTCCAGTTAAAATTAAGGTTAATTGGAGTGAAATTGAGGCAAAAATTGAAGTATTGAGCCGAAATTTGAGATTATTAGATTGTTGTTAAGATTTTTTCTCCCATTTCTTCTAGAAAATCAATTGATCGATTCTTGCTGGTCCTTGCTTCAATTCCAGCTGTATTGGAGTTGCTTTCAACTGAAAGTCGAGGTACCTTGATCCAATTTTAAGCTAATTGGATTTCGAAGTCGATTTTGCTTTTCGTTAAGTTTCTTGACTCCACGCCTTATTTCAGCGAATACCTGGTTGGAGTGATTTTTTCTCTTTATCCTTTCCACTTGAATTGAAGCTAAGGGGCTTGGAGGACATCCTTTGCAGCTAATTGCAAGGTAATATAAGCTAAATTTTAGTGAATTTCAAATTTGTTACAGAAATTCTAGTGTTGATGCACTTTTGAGTGTTGGATTAATTTAGCTTCATTCCCTGCTAAATTTTGGAGCTCCTTTGATTAATTCCTGCTGGATTTGGGCTGAAGTGAAGCACTTGGAGGTCAAATTCCTGCCGTGGTTGGATTAACTAACGAGGTGGGTTCCGCGTCGCCGAAAACGGCGAATTTCCTTCTGTCTATTTACATGCATATGTATATGTATATAGTTATACATGTTGGTAGAGAGTAGTAATAGCAAGAATGAATCATATGATGTATGCATGTGAGTATTGATCTAAGCTAGATTGAGTGAACAATGGGCATATGTGTATGCGTATGTGTGCAGGTTGCATGCTACGAGGGCTGCGATGGCAATAGAGGTTAGTGAAAGGTGAAAATTTGATGTTGCATGCGAACACTAACCTATGCTAGATTAATTGGACAATAGGTCATATATATATATATATATATGTATATATATATGTATATATATGTATATATATATGTATATATATACATATATATATGTATATATATACATATATATACATATATATATACATATATATATACATATATATACATATATAAGTATACACCCCTCAAAGGGTGTACACCTAGCATCGCCCATATATATATATATATATATATATATATATATATATATATATATATATATATATATATATATATATATATATGTGCATGTGTAGGTATATGTACGTGGTTATATGTTGGTAGGAAATTGTGTGGCGTGGAATTGAATTGAGGGAATGGATTATATCAAGGATTAAAGTGCTGTGTCACGGGGGCGTGGGCCATTGCCTGGCACGGTATGGCACAGGCACACTTACGTGCTGATACATGGCACGATCACGTGCCGACAGGTACGCACAATCTCATAGTGGCACACTTTAGTACGGTCTTATTTTAGTTTTTTTAGATCTAATCAGTGTTCGAAAAAGCGCGAGGAGCAAAGAAGCGCAAGGCGCAAAGAGACGCAAGGCTCCTCTAGAACCTAGGCCCGAGGTGCACCGCGAGGCGCGCGCCTCAAGAAGGCGAGGCGCACACTTACTAAGCCTCGTTTAATTTAAAGTTCAACATAAAAAAAATCCAAAATAACTATACAAAAATAAAATAACCATCAAAAATCAAAGAAAACATATGCACATAGGTTCTCAAATTAAAAAAATATATATTTCAACTTTCAACTTAAAATTTAAAAGTAATTGTGGTGTCAATACTCTCATTTGGTCGTTCTTCACGCATCATCCTCATACTCATCCTCATCCTAATTGCTTGCATCGCCATAATCATCTTCTTCTTCTTTAGATTTTTCATCCCTAATAACTTCTTCTTCTTCTACTTCTGTATTCTCAAAATCAACCCAATCTCGCTCTTCATCAATAGATAAAGACGGTCTAGATGATGACATCTTATTCTTACCTTTTTTAATTACCTTTCCCTTTTCTATTTCCTTTTTCTTTTTTAATTCCCTTTTCTTTTTTTTAGGATTTTTTTGGGTTTCTTTTAGGATTTCTTAAAGTATCTTAACAGATTAAAGTTTAAGAATCAAATTCAGAACCCGGCAACCCAATAACTTGAACCCAAAATCCATCTAAACTTAAATATTGTGAGGCGCGCCTGAGGAGCGCACCTCAGAGCCTAGGCGCGCACCTCAACAATAGCGCTGAGACCAGTGCCTCAGGCGCACGTTTTCAAACAGTGGATCCAATAAAGTCATATAATATTATTCTAAAAGTTTTAGAATAATAATTATAAATTTTTGCTATGAATTGATTTGTCTTGATCTATTGTCACTAATAGCTTACTAACGTACTAGTTAATAACTTAATTTAGTAGTAGTCTTCTTTATATGTGAAATAAAATATAACAATAGCTCATAGAGAAAAAAATTTCTTTAAATTCTTAAGAAATTTTGCAAGATCTATCCGTATTGATTCGATGAAGGACCGCATGATGACTAAACTAACTAGAATAGGACCACAAGTGCAATGATAGTCCTTTTCATATTCAAATTTTTTAAAAAATATTGTGAAAAAACTGAAGAAACTTATTTTTTCTAAAAAAATTTAAAAAAAATTACAAGATCTGTCTATTAAAATTTAATAATAAATCATATGATGAATAAATTAAGCAAGTTTATGATAAAAATTAATTAACTTCTAAAAATTTCTTGATTTATCTTTTATTTTTTTAGAATTTTAAAAATTATAAAATACAAATCGGAGAAAAAAAAATTAAAAAATTGTTATGCAAAATTTGCAAGATTCATCCAATTAAAATACTTTTTCTTAAATTTTTAAAAAAAAATATGAGATCTATTTATAAAAAATTAACAATAAGCCATAAGACATTTACATTAAACAAATTTAAATATCAATTGCTTCTATTTAGTTTTTGATTTTATTAGAATTTTCATGTTTCTAAATCCAACAATAGAATTTTCAAAGTTAAAAATATCATATATCTCACACAAAATACTAAATCCATCCAAGAAAATTAAAAATGGACCATATAAAGATTAAATTAAGTGGATATATTTTCACATTTTTGTAAATTGTTAATAAAAATTTGTATAAATTCATATTTCTTAACAAAAGGAACATTACAAGTTAAATATATTCTAAATGTATGGAAAAAACTTAAAGTTGTAAATTTCTTGACTTATCTAATAAGTAGATCTTTGATTTTGCTATTTCTGTGTCTTTTCTTTTAAGAACGAAGTGGTCAAAGAATAATAAGGGATTGGAAGAAGAAATTAAAGAAAAAATTATGAGAAAAAAAGAGAGGAAAAAATAAAAAGGAAAAAAAATAGAATGTAGAAAAGAGATCGTAGAAGAAAAAAAAAGGTAGAAGTAAAAAGAAGAGATGAGAGAGGGATAAAGGTCCATGCGAGAAACAAAAACAAAAACAAAAAAAAAAAAAAAAAAAAAAAAAAAAAAACCGAAGTAAAAAAAAATAGAAAAACACTGAGCATGTATGGACACGTAGCAGCACAGGGAGGCCAAAAGAGACCCCCCCTGTACCATGCCCCCTAATTGGTGGCACGGTACGTGTCGCCCCATGTCGTACGACACGAGGCAATATTTAATTCCTTGATTATATAGTGCATGCATGTGAACACTAAATTATATCAAATTGTATGATCAATAGGGTGAATTGCCATAGTATATTAATTACCTATTAGTGTATTCTCTTGCAAATACCAGAGTAGGTCGAGAGGGGCCATTGGACATCATAAGCATAGTTGGTAAGGTATATATTATTTATTTGCATTGTTTATGCAATTACGATTTGTGAGTTGATAGACTCTATGATCGTGCTGAGGGCACTAGGATGATGATTTGTGATATTTTGATCATCATAAACTATAGCCTGCAAAGCCACCGTAATACCCGAGTTGCAAGATGCAATACTGGAGAAAAAGTGGCCTTGGCAAGATCCGAGTGGTGTTCTGAGGGTGTCGAAACTGTTGGAAAAGAGTTTGGACTCCGAGGAGCAAAAATATAAAAATTTGAAAAATTTTAAAGTTGGGCCAGGATGCTTTCAAGGACCGGTCTCTCCCTTGAGTAACCGATCATGGATGTTGGGTCCGGACTCCAAAGGGAAGGACTGAACCCTGCTTGCGAAACAGCTCAGGTAGAACCTTCGGGGACCGATCCTTGAAGGGTTGGCCCGATCCACACCTGTATCCCCGCGAGATGGGTGTTTGGGGACCAGTCCTCTCCCACGGATCGGTCCGCCTAAACCTAGTTCGCCCAGGGGAAAGTCGGTTCAAGCTGTGTTTTAGGATTTTCTTTTAAGGGTTCATTGGTCTTCTCCAACACACCTAAATACACGAACACTCTCTTTCTTTCTTTTTCTCTTCTCCCTCACTCTCTCTTCGATTTCTCTCTCTAGAAGCTCTCTCCTAGCTAGAGATTGGAGGGAAAAAAGCTTGAGAAAAAGTCAGAGAAGAAAAGGAGAAGGCTTTGGAGCAAGAAGAAGCTCGTTTTCTTGGGAGGCTAAAGTGAGGGTTTTGGATTTTAAGTTAGGGTTTAGCTTAAATCCTTTAAAATTGAGATGATTGAGCACCCAACAAGATTCTTACAAAAATTCTCGAGATTTTGGGTGTATTTTAAGAATATAATTTTTAGGGTTTTTAAGAGGGGTTTTGAATTTTTGGAGTTTTGATCTAATTTGATCTTAAAAATCCCTAATTGAAGATTGTAGAAACACGCCTAACACGTTTAATTTGATAGGCGAAGGTGTTACAACAATCAATTTGAAGAAACGAGCTGAAATTGTCGTTTTTGTTTTGTTACCCTCGAAGAGTGCCGCGACGAAGTTGGAACTCAAATTCCTTGGATTCCCCACTATTTGGCATCGACACAAGGTGGATGGTGCTTTCCGAAATGGACGAATGTCCTTCTATGTCTAAGTTCTTATATTAGGTAGTATATTAGTATATAAATATTTGATGCACGTGAGGTCTGTGACACCCCAATAATCCCACATCGGATGGGATTGAATTTGTGATTGGATATATAAGAGACATGGACACTAGTAATAATAACTGGGCTTAAGCATTTTGGGTTGTGGTGTGGGCCCAACGAGTTATTATTGCTAGTGGGCCGGGTCGTTACATAAATATTGTGCATATGATCGCAATTCCTGACATGCTTCCAATTCCGGATTGGGTGACATGAGTCGATGATCCAAATGTCGAACGCATAAGGATTGGGTCATTCGAAAGACAGAAACCCAAGTAATGCATTAAAGGCTAGTATTGGGACTTAGAAAACATGTGATATTACTAGGAGTAACTATAGAGCTGAACAAAACCTAGTTACACAACATAGATCGAGTGGCATCTTATTTATATAGAGAGTTAGCTATGTGATAGCGTATAGAGTACATGGATGAGTTAGACACTATGGACTTACAGATCCCAAATTAGTGTCGTAGTGATTTGGTGAGTCCTCTAGACTGGAAGGCATGATCATACTCACATAGTCTGTTCGGCTTGTGAAGATCGCTACTCCACAAACAGTATACTTTGGAGTGTCATGACATGGGTTAAAGGAATTATCTTCCCAACAGACAATAAGTGAGTGCATTACAGGAATTATCTTCCTACTTGGCTTAGAGATGTGAGTCGAGGCTCGATGTGTGTCAAGCCATTGATTGAGTTATGAGACAGAGTTGTAGTATCAGGCATTGTATTTGATGCATATTGTGAAGGTATGGTAGTAGTGTTTTTTTCTATTTTTCTATTTGCATAGTATAGATGGTTATTGCTTTCTTATTCGTTATCTACTTATGCCTTGCATAGTATTAGAAGAAGAGCCAAGGTCGGGGCTGAACCCACCGGGAGCTTTTAGTTTTCACCCACTATTTTGCAGAACCCTCACCGAGCGCGGTGGCATAGCATCGCAGCAAGGGCATAGCGCCCTAGATAGTGATCTCGAGTTCTAGGTCACCGTGCCTAGAATGAATATGTTTTTATATTTTAGAGCGAACTTGTAGGGGTTTATTTTGAGAGGTAAATGTAAAATTATATAAAGATTTGTGAGATGAATATATGTAAAAGTTAAATGTTTAGTTAAGTCTAATTTTCTCGCTCTATTATATCTTCTCTATACAATGTTGTATGATTGTATTTCTCGTTGAAATTCATACATTGGCTTTATGTACGTCTTGGGCAGACATGAAAAACGTTGTTCGTTAGTCGGGTCTATACGCGTGCCCGAATCGACCAAATAGGCGATCTCAGAGCGTAACAGCCACATTGAGCTTAATAGTGATACGCGCTATCAGACTCGATAGGGGTTGCTCCCCTTCGAGTGCCGCTCCGAATGCTAGTCAACGATAGTAGAGACAGTAGCTTATATATTGACGGGTGCACCTGCTGGGGTGTGGTCTGGGCAGTAGGCAGGCGTAGGCTTAACCGGGCCTACGAGTCAGTCGTTGCGATTGGGTATTATTACAGCATTTATTTACTAGTATTAGAGTTGATGCATGTCTTTCCCTGCTCATTACATGTGTAGAGGCATGATAGTTCAGTAGATGTATACTAGTTCATTTTTATGCTTCGTTACTCGTTCTGTAGCACACCTTACTGTTCATTCTCTATCATTGCCTCTGATAGGCCTAGTGGGAAGGCAATGGTTGTCACCGACCGTATCCACTGGGTACTATTTTGTAATTCTTATGCCCTCTTGTGGTTTTCTTTTCAGAGACTTCTGCTCCGCCAAGTGATTGAGGTCAGGGGATCGCGCCATAGATAGCATCTCCTACCCGTGTACATGAGCGATAGAGGACCACCAGATAGAGGACTTTGAATTATATATTGTACACCAAGACTAATGAGGTTAGGACCTTTTACTTGTATATTTATTTTAGGAGTTATGATTACATGTACAGTTATAGTAGTTTAGTTAAGTTTATATTATAGTGCTCTGATACATGTTGTACGTTTAGTTGTGGACTCCTAAGACATGCGTGTATGCTAGTTGTAACCTCCTAAGATTGCTTCAGATTTGTTGGATGCTTCGTATGTGCAAGAAAATTCTTGTGCATACAGCGGATCTGTTGGCGTACGCCAGGGGCTTCCGCTATTGGTCCGAGGCGTGACAACATGGTAGTGGAAATCTTAATTATTGATGTATAATGTATCCCTAAAATACAATTGCATTGCTAAAAGTGTAAAATAAATGCCCAAAATTCAAAAGGAGCAGCATACTTTCCTAAGTCCCAAATCAATAAAGAAAACAATGAAAACTGTTACATCTTGAACTCACTTTTGAGAGTAGAGACTGGACACTGAAATAGTACCCTCGTCAATCATCAACTCTTCCTGTTCGGCCGTCATATCACTAGTGATAGTATAGTCAGCTGGACATGAAGATCTTTGCCATTGAGATAGAGACTGAGGCTGAGATGCCACATTATCTAATTAAAAAAGCAACACTGTTGGGGATGAGTAAATCAGGAGTCCCTTCGTAAAAAAAAAAAAATGTAAGTTAGATTGCACAAAAGCTAGCAACGTATTTGTACCAGCAGTCAAGTCTGATTCCATGACATTCTGAGAGTTTGAAAGCATTGCAGGAGTAGGTGAGATGCTATTATCTACAAGTTTTCCTGAGAAAGTGAATCCTGGGATTGGACCAACTCTTGTGGCATGAGAGAGATCAGATATACCATCGGCAGGTACTCGGTTATTGCTCTACAAGTACAAGAGTAAAGAATAAGTCATGTAATTTTCTTACAAATCGTCATGCAAATATTGTCCGAAAATAGACATGTTTTTAGACAAGTTAAAAACTATTAGGTAATTAACGTGGAATAATAATATGCATTTGCAATGCTTTCAAAACAATGCCACTAGTGAGAGGAAGGGAAAGACCAATTATGTTGGCAAAGTACACAAGGGATATATTGAAGTAAATGTTAATATCATGATATTAAAGGCCAATCTCTACATAGAGAAAGAGATAGTAGTCCTCGGATTCATTCATTATATTCAAAAAAAGTATTGTAGATTTCGATTAAATATAATTTCTTGGCAAAAGATTATATCCAAGTCTTGAACGTTGGAAAGCATGCTAACATAATATCCAAGTCTTGAGATTACTCATTTCTGAGAACTTACCAGTACATAACAATAATTCTTAAATAAACATAATAAAAAAAAATAGAAGAAAAGAAGCCTCAGATTCTAGGTACCTACCTTAAAGCGTAATATCAATTTTTTGATAACTTATACTATAGCACAAAAAATGCCCTAATCAACAAATAACATGTATTATGCAATTAAGCAACAGTGATATTGCTACTTCACATAGAGGGAGAAATATAATAGCTAAGAAAATAATTAGCAATTGTACATTTATAGGCACTGAAATGAAGTCACCTAGGTGTTGTAAACTGACTATCTTCGTATATTGCAAGTACTTAATAAATAAAGTATGAATATAACAATTGCATTTACATGTTAGGGCCCGTTTGGCCTAGATCCTGGAAGAGTGATTTCTGCATAATTGATTTTGGTTTGGAAAATTGATTTTGGTTAAAAACAGGAGAGCATTTGGCTGAGTTTAGATGGAAAGCAATTTTGTGAAGTGATTTTATAAAATGCTTGACAAATTTCTTTTACTTTCTGCAAATAATAACTCTTTTACTGAATTTTATTTTAAAATAATTTAAATTTTGAATTTGAATTTAAAATTTGAATTCAAATTTAAATTTTAAATTTTAAATTTGCACAAAAATTTAAATTTTGATATTTTAATTTAAAATATAAATTAAAATTTTAAATTTTAAATTTTTAAATCTAAAATTAAAATTTTAATTTGAAATTTAAAATATAAATTTGAAATTAAAAATTAAAAATTTAAAATTCAAAAGTTCAAATTTAAATTTTGAAATTAGAAATTTTAATTTAAAATTTGAAATTTTAAAATTTAAATTTTGAAATTTAAAACTTGAATATTTAAAATTTAAAATTCAAAATTAATAATTAAAATTTTAAATTTTGAGTTTTAAAATTTTGAAATTTGAAAATTGAAAATTAAAACTTGTAATTTTAAATTTAAAAGTTTAAACTTTAATATTTTAAACTTTAAAATTTTAAATTTTAAATTTTATCTTAAATTTAAAATTTTGAATTTTGAAATTTACAATTTGAGATTTGAAATTTAAAATTTAAAATTTTGAATTTTAAATTTTGAAATTTAAATTTGAAATTTAAATTTGAAATTTAATATTTAAATTTAAAATTTTAAATTTTGATATTTGAAATTTAAAAATTCAAATATTAAATTTAAAATTTGAATCTAAAATCAAAATAAAAATTTAAAATTTGAGTTCAAAATCAGAATCAGATTTTAAGAAGTTTTAACTGTTTCTGATTTTGGGCCTCGAAAATAAGAAAACTAATTCTAAAAATTAGAATCAAATTTTAAAAACGAGATTTTCAAAACGCTCTATAGAGCTAAAAATCACTTTTGGACCGAAAATCACTTTTCAAAAGCTAGGCCAAGCACCCGCTTATTGTAGGCTTGTAGCAAGAGCACTATTCATTAAAATTTCCATACGAACACTCAACAAATTTTCTAGTTGATACACTACTGGACTCGTATAATATAATTCAATACATGTAATCTCGTTCAAAGTCAGAATCAAATACAAAAAAAATGCATGCAAAGTGATTTATTAAAGATATCATTACCCATGGTGTTAGTTTTACATTATCCTGATTCCATTCCGGGTAGGATTCATACTTTTGCACCTTCTCTTGAAGAAACTTAACATACTCAATAACCTGAATAAGAGAGTAATATACAGCATCTTTGAGGAGCCTTTAATAGCAAAAACAAAAGAAAAATATTTATAATCGCAACATTATAAAATGATGCAGTATTACCTCCAATAGAAATGTAGCTTTATCTCTCTTTTGATCGCTATGTGGTATGAGGTCTCTAAGTGTCTGAAATCTGCATGAAAGTATTACTACCCAGATGTTAGAACATTAAATAATAGCACCTTACCAAGATATCATACCAGATTTCAGTTTCGAGCTATGAGAGATTATCATTATCATTTTGACTTAAAAAGTCCAAGATAGAAAAATGCAGGCGCCAAGTAAGGATTAATATAAGCATCACATCAAAGAATATAAAGAAAAATCTTGGAGCATGTCTTGCAAAAAACACTATTCCATGTTGAATTAAAGATAACCGCTGTTAGGTAGCAACACAGAAACGTGGGATAATGGATATTTACAAGAACGATTCATTCACTTTTTTGTCCTATTTAACTAAAACCTATCACATAACCTACTAAACAAAGATAAAAGATATCTAATCGAAAAGACAAGACTTGAACAATTAGATCAGTTTTAAAGATACACATAAGTAATAAAACAAGGTGCAGTCAAATTCTGAGTTAGCCAAAAAGCACAAATGATTAACTCAAATAATAGCAATTTCCTTTGGAACTTTATCCCACAAAAAATTTAGGCCGCTAGTATGGACAAAAAATATTAGGTAACTGCAGCTTTCATTCAGAGGGTAAATGGAAAGTCATTTTTTAACAATAGTTATCTTTAAAGCATACAGAGGCAAAAAGAAGCAAACAACTGAAGTAGAAGTTTAAGGAATGCCAAGAAGCTGATCACCCTCCAGTCATCAATCAATTTTCTCTAAGCAGGCACATTAAGGGAGAGGAAAGCTATTTGACAGCCGCTAAATTCTCAGTCAACCAGCTCTTTATCACATACAAGTTGCATCTGAAATCCCTACGTTTTATTCATAGACCATCTCCAAAATAGTATCTTCTGAAATTAGTTTAATGTTCAGGTTCACAACCTTTTGGATGCTACATGAAATGAATTTGTCCTCACATTGAAAGATCATAATCACTAAGTTTGCTCCTCTTACTCCCCAAGATCCTCAGATTTAATTATACTTTATGTTTATTTCTAGCTACAGTCATCCGACAATATAACTTTTGGCTACAATCCTGAGGCCAAGGTACTTTAAGTAGCCATGTTACTGCTTTTGACCTTATCAAATTGCTCACATGCAATGATGATAAATTCATGATGCAGGATTCTCTGATTTCATATATATATTTATATATATACTATCAAAAGAAGGTCGGGATGCAGGGTCCATCACTTTAGATTCCCATTTTCCCCTCCTTTAAGTTCTCACATCACAAACCACAAAAACCACTACTCGCCATCAAGTACTTATCTGTTCTACCATTTACAGCACTCAATCATATCATAAGCACACTTTCCGCCCATATCATTTGCCTCAAAGTAACAAATTGTCGTGAATATATGCATTGAAATGGCCCCCTCAACTTCAACAATTTTTATTAAGGCACCCTTTAACTTTCAATTTTTTGTGATTTAGCTATTCAAGTTACTCAGTTGAACATTTTATTAAATTTAATGGCTCTATTGGCTATTAGCCATTAAGTGTTCCAGCTTCTTTTCCTGCAAAAGTGATTAAAATCATCAATGAACTCAATTCAATTCTCAACTTATATGACTAGAAACTTTTAAATTCCAAAAGAATTGGAAGTTAGGGAGGCATCAATTTGGAATGTTGAAGTTGAGGAGGCCATTGCAAAAAGGCTTTTATACTTAAGGCCTAAAAGGTTGTCCATACACTAATACCTTAATTACGCTTATCAAGCATAATATATACTATCTGATATTGAAAATATTTGGTTGCCCTTCCGCAAGGGACATTTGCGTGTTCAATAACAAAGGATCGATAAACTTCTTCTACTCTCTTTTTTTTTCCCTTTCTACTCTGAAAACAAGATCAGAACAAGAAACATCCAGGAATATTAAAGAAGAACAGATAATTATGCAAATTTAAGATAAAACATATCAACCGCTACATGTCTTCTGGAGAAGGACATGCCTGTCATTGATTTTGCACCTCCGACGCTGCTCCATTGCAGAGTGCTTCGACCTCGGCGTGGTTGGGGTGCCTGGCTTCTGCTCGCAGCTCTTACCGTCCAACTTCGCCGTCAATTCTGCAATAACAGATCAGCCAACAAATTAGAGAAGAATAAAACAACAAAATCAGGGTGGTCAAAAAACCAAGCAACCACCAAACTCATTTTAAACAAATCAGAATAAAAGAAAAGCAAGCGTATATATGTTTCGACGAAGTAGGAAATCCATCCCTTTTACAGAAGGATTTTCCTGGAGCCAAAAGACATGTTTTGCAGAATAAGGGACCCTGTTCGACAAAAGAAAATTATTGAAATAGACAAGACGAGGGATTTTTGCTCGCTAGAAGAAAAAGACGACGGCAATTATCAATAAAAAAGGGCAGGGCAGGGCGGGGCGGGGAGTTGGAAGAGAGGAAGTACTAACTAAAACAAAAAAAAAAAAAAAAAAAGGCTAAGAAAAACAAAGATTAATAATTGACCTTGGTGCGAGGAGGAGCTGAGTCTCCTCCCGAAGTCGCCCTCGTCCTCGCTGGATCTCGAGGCCGACTCCATGAGCACAGAAGGCCCGGTGCCTTGATCCGCGCCACTCAGGGCTGCTCAGCTCCCAAAAGGAAACGAAAGAAACCCTAGCGGAGGCTTCGGAGAGTGCGAGAGAACCCGCCCTTCCCTTCCCTTGATGTGTTACCGGTGAACGGCGGATATAAAATATTTTAATAATAAATTTTAACTAAAATATTTGTATTATTTTATTCTCTTAATTATTAATTAAATAAATTTTAAAAATAGTTTGTACCATATATATATAATTATTTTATAAAAGTATATGTTTAAAAATTTTACATAAATTAAAAATATAGTATATATAATAGATGAATAGTGCTACATTTGCATCCTGTTTGGGTGGATATCATACACCCTAAGCAGGGAGGGTTAGGATTGAGTGAATTATCCTACTCCCTTATCTCCCTCGCGTGCTCATTTTTGCTGCCCGCGTTGCTCTCTTGCTCTCTGTTTCCCTCTCTTTCTCTAAAACGATTTTTCTCTCTTTCGATTTCGTCCCCTCTTCTTTCACTCTCTCTTCTCGTCGCTCTCTCTCGCATGTCAGGTGCATCTCTCCACCGTTACTCTCTATTGCCTGTAGAACGACCGTCTACTCGTGTCTGGCTCACGCGGTCGTAGGCGGCTCAAATTACGCACGTTCTCCGACCACAAGCTTCACGAATCGTATAATTTTCGTAAATATTTTTGTTTTTGAGAAATTTGACTATAAATTTTGTGATTTTTAGGGTTTCCACATTGTCATTGCTTTCGTCTTCACCGAGGCTCTATTTTTGTGACCAGAAAGCTTTAGATTCACTCTATTTAACAACACTATTCAGATTCACTCCACTGATACATGTCATTTTGGTTGTATTTATGTAATATAAAGATGAAATTTAGAAATTGGTAATATTGTTATACCACAGTCACACACACATACACAAATACGTTTTATAGATAATGCATGTGATTTAATTTTATTCGTTTAAATAGTGTTCATATATTAATTGCAAATATGCACTTTTAGGATATAATAGAACAATAATATAAGATTTTACATTTGATATGTTTTAGTATGGAAAATATCTTGCACTTAAGGACGCTTTGGACAATAATTAACGACGCTTTAAAGCATCGGCAAAAATAACATCGACGTTTTTAAAAGCGTCGTCTAAAGAGTCGGTAAATGACTATGTCGGGATAAATATACCGACACTTTAATATAGCGTAGAAAAAAAAATTCCGACTCTTTTTAGAGTCGATAATATGTTAGTTGCCGACTCTAAAAAAAGTCGTTAATTTAAACAGTTGCCGACTCTTTAAAGAGTTGTTAATTTAAACATTTACCGATTCTAAAAAGAGTCATTAATTTAAACAGTTGTCGACTCTAAAAAGAGTCGTTAATTTAAATATTTATCGACCCTAAAAAAAGTCGTTAATTTAAGCATTTGTCGATCCTAAAAAGAGTCGTTAATTTAAATAATTACCAAGTCTAAAAAGAGTCATTAATTTAAATAGTTGACGACTCTAAAAAAAGTTGTTAATTTAAACAATTGTCGACACTTCAAAGCAACGGTAAATTATGAAATACTAAATAAATATGCCAATACAAAAATATTGTAATAAAGAACAAAAATTTTAAGTGCTTCAACAGCAACTCGGACAAGTCCAAAATTGCTTTATTACACGATAAGAAATTTCCAAACTTTTGCAATGCTTTATAACAACAAAAAGTTACTGAAAAAAGATCGAGAGTTATCTCGCCTGTGTCCAAAATAAAAAGATCATTATAACATACTTCTTGATGAGTATCACTAGATATCCCATAGCTTCCAAATATGAAATCTATCTGCCTACAAGGGAAGCAGTATGCCCCTCGCGCTACAGTTGGTTGAATCCATGCATTGGAAGCTATTCATATAGTTTGCAAACGCAATTATCAAATTTTCTCAGATGAGTAGCTGAGACAAATCTGAAAGAAGCATATTTTGAATAACTAATTACTAAGCGGTGATCCATCTCCGTATAGTATCGAAAACCTTGATTTTCAAGCTGCCTGATTCAAACCAGAAAGAGCATTCTAGTCATTTCAAAGGCTAGAGAGCAACTGCTGGTAAAACTAGGTTTGGTTGGGAAACTACTTTTCTAACCTTTACTACACCAGGATTTAGATCAAAGGCAACGTAGGGCCAACCTACATTATTACCGTCCAGTCCAGAAGCTAATGGAGTAGATAGAAAATTGGCAAGATCGAACTTACAGTTTAATAACATATAGATATTTAGAAATTAAGATCTGATAGAAGAGCTATACATTAAAGAGTTATTACACTTTTATACCTGTCCCATTTGCACAAATCCAAGAATGACCACAGGTTCAGTTGGATCAAAGCTCACCATCTCAGCTGCTTTATGTCAAAGGTCTAAAAGCTTTACGAGACTGAAGTAGTATTCAGAAAGAAAACCCAACTAATGATATATTAGACATCGAAAGTGTAAAGTGGTCACATACTTCTTTTACTTGAAAGTTCTCATCAACAGTCTCAACATCTTTCTTTCCGATTTCGTTAAGTAAAGGAGTTAATGATATTGACAAAACGATGACTATAAGTTGCATCTTACACATTAACCGACCTGTTTGCTAAAGAAAATACCACGAAACCAAACTCGCCTCCTTGAGAAAGAAGTAAACCAATCCTTATACTTTCTTGTAAAGTTAATTCCACACGTGAACCAATTGTAGTTATTATTACTATCTTAATTACGATCAGGCTTGCCAAGAGCGATAGCACATTTGGCCACTTGCGGAAAAGTAGTTGCACAAAAGAAAAGCATCAATGGAAGTTCTGATCAAATCCAGCTGTAAATGCCACGTTCTGGATACAATTAGAACTACAAAACGGCAAATATTTATATGTTTACATTGTCCCTAAAACTGTAAGTAGACAAAGAGCAACAAATGCTTCCGAGCTCCTCGACTCACCAACAACCTGAAAAAAGGTAAGAGTAAGATGCAAAAATATCGTCTTTTAATCAAATAATCATGAAATTTGTCTTTCAAAGATGGTTACTTCAAAGACACGCCGAAGAAAGTATTTTCCTCCAAGGGAAAGCAGACCTAGTCAGCCTAAAGCTTTCAAGCTCTCGGTTGCTAGCATTGGCAAAATACTGTTATCGACAGCAGTCTGCAATTAAAAAAAAATCAAAACAGGGTTATACTACTTGATCTTGAGAAATAAGTCTTTCTGATATATATACATGTAACCATATAAAATATATGAGTTGATGGAAAATTCACAAAACAAAAAAACTAATTTTGTTCATACTGCAACATTTGTATATTATAAAAATATTACAAATTATCATAGTAATGATATGAAAATCGATGGAGCTGACACTCTTACATCCTATAAAGCGCAGAGTGCAGAATACATAAATATGGTAGTTCTTGAATTTTTTTTCAAAACAAAGCTGAAGTTTAACACAGCTTATCTCTAAATTCTCTTTTTGTTGACATAACAAGAAACGTATTTGATTGGAACATGTGTGCAGTAGTAGCCAAAAAAGAGTTTGCTTCTGTGTCAAATTATTTTATGGGCTAACCTTTTTCATACCTGACTATGTAGCACTGGAAATATCACTAGTATAGGGACAACAACTATGTCCTGCAAGAACCAAACAATGGTATCAACCATTACGTAGACTGAAAAGTTTAGGATTATCTCTTGTGCAATTTTAAAGACATCACAGTATGACAGTAGAATATTAAAGATTTTTTTTTTTAAAAATAAAGATATCTATTATGGAGAATTCTCATATAGTCATGCAAAAGAAGAATTCCAGAGTAGCACAACCAAATCGAGTAGGGAGCTCATCTTTCCCTGCAAGAAGCTATAAGAAGACTTGCAATTTTAGAGTAACACGTTGGTGCATGTCTTTGAAGGTGCCAGCATGTGAAAAGAGGACACTAACATCCATGAAACCAATAAAAGAATGTCTTCTTTTGAGGTACTAATGCCTTTGAGGCTTAGAATAACATTTTCGGCTAGGAAAGAAGGCAGTCACATTTTGTGACTAACATTGTCATTCTGAAATTTCCTTCGTATCAAATATCATTTTAGTTGTGTTCTTCTCTTATAACAATGATATTTCCTCCTTCCACCATATGATATTTTATATTAGACACTACTTGTTTCTTTGATGTCAATTTATGTGTAAAATTAACGAAGTATAAAAGGACTCAACATATAAGTTATACAGAGTGAAGCTATTATCCAACATCCAATTTTTAAAATATTTAAAATTATCATTGTCAAGCTCACCACTTAAGTTTCTACATAAGCTAACCAATAATAAAAAATGCAAAAGGCAAATGAAGATAAACAGCTTTTGAGATTATCTCGCTTATAAAAAACAATTTATGCTGGACTGAATCACCCACATGTTTGGAACATGAAACAATGAAAAATACGATATTATTAAAAGCCAAGGATCCTAAATGAAATATTTATGGGTCTCTTGATATGGAAAATCTATAAATACACGAATTTACGATTATACCTACATGTGTGTCCTTGTCAGCTCTATTATAGAACAAGCTATGCATGCTAATGCGCGTGCAGCTAAACCTGCAACTAGTGGAGCATATGGTGTTAAACTAGTAGCATTGCAGGTTGTGAAATCTTCAATCCAGTTGTGAACTAACCTTTAAGGATGTAAGCTTCAAGAAGAGTGGGATTGAGCTGCAACGCCTTGTCACAATCCTTGATCATGTGCTTGTGGAGCTCCAATTTGCTATAACAAAATGCTCGGTTACTGTAATCACCACAGAAGCCCTAAGAATTCGGATCTAGTCCTCAAATAACGATAATCTTAACCCAAAAACTAAGGAAAAGATACCAAAATCCAACGAAACCATGCGATTCAACATGGAACTGGAAGAAATTAAGACAATGGAACAACGAGATCGATTCAAAACCATATGTCTTGGATGGAGCAGGATTAGGCGAGGAGGGAATCGACGACACGGATGGCCATCGCCCCAATCCGCGATCTGTTGTGATTCTTCGTTGGAGAGATCTGATCCCCCTAATCCGCGATCGGAATCCCTTTCGATCGTCCTCGTGCATGCGTGTGTGCGTGCGATCGTCCTCGTGCGGCGGAGGCACGATGGATTTGGGGGAGAAAAGGCGATCGAGGAAAGGGATGGTGGAGAGTGAGATCATAGAGAGAGAGAGAGAGAGAAGAGGAGGTGGATTATTTAAAAAATTATAATTTATAAACTATATAAAAATTTAAAGTATAAGGCATCTTGTAGTTCACTTGGTTAGAGCATTTGTTTAGTAACCGGAGGCTTGAGTTTGACTCTCAACCATTTTTTAAGCTTAATTAATTATTTATTGACGACTTTTTTTACGCGTCGCCAATTAATTATTTATTGCCGACTTTTTTTAAGCGTCGTCAATTAATTATTTTAATTAATTACTTATTGACGATTTTTTTTAAGCGTTGTTAATTAATTATTTATTGACGACTCTTTTAAAGTGTCGTCAATTAATTATTTATTGAAGATGCTTAATCATTGTGTCGGCATATAACAAATATTAAAGATGCTAGAATAAAAAGTCATCTAAAAAGCGTCGGTATTAGCATATTTTGTTCTAGTATTATATATATATATATATATATATATATATATATATATATATAATCACTGCAATTATATACTCCCAGGGCACTGAAGAACAGTGCAGTGAAGTTTTAAAAATATATTTGTTTGATTATGGATCATGTAATCAATGCAACTATACAAATGCAGGTCATAGTGTTTAGTGCTGTGAAATTATAAAATTATGTTCGATTGAATGTCGAATATATAATCATTGCAACTATACGCACTTAGTACATAGTAGAACAGTACTACGAAATTTATAAATTATATTTGTTTAAATATTGAACATGCATTCAATGCAACTATACAATCTTTGGACTTAGTGTTTAGTACTATATTTATGAGTTGTTTAATTTATATTTGTTTGCAACTATACACTCTTACACCCTGTTTGGTTTGGGTAAAAAGGAGGAATAAGCCCCCTTTGTACCCAAACACTATTAGATTAAGGGGGGGAATAGGCTGGTACACCTATTCCCTCCCTTACCGGGTTGTCCCGGTCAACCCCCCCCCCCCCCCCCCCCCCACAGCCCCGAACAAGCCCCCTTGGCCCCTCTATACCCCTTCCAAAGGCAGAGTACTTTTTTTTTTTTTTTTTTTTTTTTTTTTTTTTTTTTTTTTTTTTGCATGCTTCTTTTGACTTTATTATTGCTTTACTTTTTTAAATTAGAATTTTTAAATTTTAAAAGATATTTAAATTTTAAATTTTTTATTTTATAAATTTTAATTCTTTTAATTTTATTTTTAATAAATCTAAAAATTTTATTTTTTTTTGTAAAAAAAAAATATTAATTTTAAAATTTATACAATTTTTTTTATAATTTTTTTAAAATTTATATAAATTTAAAAATTAAAATTTTTACTCCCACTTAAAATTTAAAAATTAACTTTTTTTTTGCTCCCACTTAAAATTTTTATAAAAATTAAAATTAATAAATATTAAAATTTGAATAAATTTTGAAACTTTAATTTTGAAAAAAAAAACTAAGATGGGAAGGACATTTTAGTCTTTTAACACAAAAATCAATTCTCTATTCCTCTTATTCTTTAATTATTTCCAAACACTATTTTTCTTATACCTGTTACTAACCTAAAATCCAACCAAACACAAATTTACATTAGTTCCAGCTTGTTCCAAAATTTATACTTATCCCTGGTACAACTAATTCTCTTTTATACCTCAACCAAGCGAAGCCTTAGGTAATGTTTGGTTCCGGGATTATGAGTTTGGGGATAAATTTTTTCATTTCTGTGATAGCTTGCTATTCCGGAATAGTCGGGGATAAACGAAAAATAGTGTTTGGTTTGTAAAGCTGTTATTCTTAGGAATAGCTAAAATTGTGTTTGGTTCATTTCTTAGAATAAGCGAGAATAGTAAAAAAATAAAACTAATTATAATTTTAAAATAATAATATTTTATCTAATTAATTAATATAAAATATTAATTAAATAATAATTAATATTTGTATAAATTAAAGCTTATATTTTAGTAAATAATACCGTTTAATTTTTCTAAAATTAAAGTTAAAAAATTTAAATTTTGTATAAATTTTAAAATTTATTAAATTTATAAATTTATTAAAAATTAAAGTTACAAATTTAAAAAGTTATAAAATTTAAAATTTCTCCAAATTTAAAAATTTAAATTTTAATTATTTCAAAAAATGTGTAAAAGATGATGCAAAAATTTTAATTTTTAAATTTTTATAAATTAAAAAATTTCTATAAAAAAATTAAAAATTTATATATACAAAATTTATATAAATTTTAAAATTTTAAATTTTTAAATTTATAAATAATTAAAGTTAAAATTTTTAAAATTTATAAAATAAAAAAAATTAAATTTAAAATTTTATAAATTTTAATTTAATTTTTTTAAAAAAAAAATGAAAATAAGATTGTTCCCGGGTGAGAACAACCTTATTCCCACCAATGGGGGGAATTGTTATCCCCCTCCTTAACGGGCTATTCCAGAATAGCCCGTTAAGAGAGGGATAACAAATCCCTCCATTTTTTTTTATGTTTGGGGGATAAATGGGGGATAAAGGAGTTATCCCCCTTTATCCCCCACCAAACATAGCCTTAGGGTATAATAAAATAATGTTATTAAGTTTTAACGCCAATTTGTTTGAATGTCGATCATATAAATATTACAACTATACAAACTTAGAGCTTAATGTTATGTGATATTTAGGGTTTAGGGTTTAGGGTTTATATTTGAATTTATATTTGTTTTAGGTATCAAAATATTTATATTTGAATGTGGAATATTTAAATATTGCAACTATACACTCGTAGGATATAGTAGTACAATGTTATTCAATTTATAAAATATAATTTTTTTAATATGAAATATGTATTAATTAGAACTCAACTAAACAATCTTAAACCTTAGTTTTTAGTGCTATAAGGTTTTTAAGTTGTATATATGAATGTGAAATATGTATTCATTGCAAATATACACTCATAGGGCTTAGTACCACAGTGTTATAAGGTTTATAGGAGTAACCTGACTACACTGTTAGAAAAATATTACGTGTATACTCCTATAACTCATATTCTGGAATAATTTATTTGTATTTATATTGTTTTTAATTTATATTCATATTGTACACATAATCAATATAATTTGTAGCGATTTTATGAATGAAAACTTATATACTGATTATAATGCAACTGAAGATATGGTTTCTACGAGAGCTATGTCGTCAAGTAGATCGGATGAGAAGGCCACTACAAGTGCTTTGATGTTGAAGAAAGAGTAGATATGGCAATTAAGGCTAAGAGGACGACCATCGAATTAGTTTATAGCAGATGTTTTCCAAGTCATTTACATAATACCATATCTGTAGCAGAGTCTTCGAAGACCAAGAGCAGCTATCGGACAGCTGGCCCAGTACTACGCAAAGTTATGTCTGTAGAACAAATTGCACTTTTGAAAATCATGCCATTTGGTTCGTATATCGACCTGCCGCTACTGAAGCAAGATCTTATATTAGTTGATACTCTCCTCAATTTTTTGGATGAGGAGAAGAGAGGAGTTAGAATATAAGAGACGTTCATTCCCCTAATTTCGGATGAAATAGTCGTATTGGTTGGGCTACCGGCACAGGGGGTGACATTTTTTAGAGCCATCTACTCATGTTCATGCCCCTGCTACTTCTACTGATCGAGGTAAGGAAGTCACAAGCTAGATCCGTATTTGCCTATGTACCCGTTTTTGGAGATTTTTGTACAGTCAGCTGGATTTATTGTATCTTTTATTTTGAGAGACTGATATATTGTGAGGATCTGATTTGTACTGTGTTTGGATGTATCTTTATTTTATAGCAATTTATTTTCCACTCTGATATTTATATAGCTGTGTCACGCCCCGAGTTAAAAAAACAAGTCTAATTTTTTTTTTTTTTTTTTTTTAATCAGAGTTCGCAAAACCGGGCGTAACAGACCGCCACATATATAGGAAATCCTCTGACCACACGGGAAGAGTCCCCCCTATACATGCACGGCTCGGCAAGTACAACAGTATACAATCAGAGATCAAGTACAAAGACTTAAACTAACATCAACCCAATCAGTTCTAACATATGTATAAATCATATAGTCCTCAAAATATGTAAAACAATACTGATCATGATATATAAGATCAACTCAAATACAAAATGTCATAGTCAAAGTCCAAGTCTCAGATAGATCATCAGGGGGACAGCTCTATCGTGACAACCTCACTCGTACGTCCCGACATCCCTCCACCCGACGGACTTGAAAAATGGCCACCCATAGGGTGTGAGATACAACGACAGTGTATCCCAGTGGGCACGACGAGCCGAGAAATAGCTAATCGTACCTACTGGGTACTAAAATCTGCGGATAGTAACTGGTCAGTGGATAAAAGCTGAATAACCAAATAACAGGTCTACTGATAGTCAAGTATACTGAACAGAAGCTGAATAATCAGACAATAGGTCTACTGATAATTAAGTATACTGATCACAAGATGAAATAAGTAGAAATGTCTACTGCAGATAATCAAGCATGATGACAGGAGTATAACTGCAGATATCAAATAAATGCTAATAATCATGATATGACTGTAAATAATCAAGCAAGAAGCCGAGCAGAGCAGATAGGGTACAAAATAAGTAGCTACATGTGACAGAGCATGATAATAACAGTTATGCATCAAGAACAGAAACTCAAGTACCTAATCACATGCCACTATCGGTCTCACAGAACCTCAGGCAATGCCACTGATCCGCACCATATCGGCTGACATAACCCTGCACTCACAGATCCAATGCACTCACAGATGCAATCGCGGGCTCACGGGTCCTTCCTCTAGACCACTTTACCGGTAAAGAACACTATGACGGTGGCCAAACCGTCAGTGTACGTGAAGTACAGCAGTGCGTGGCGATCATAATGCTATGCTCAAGCTCGCGGTCCAACGACCGGGTAGTCGGCAACAAGCCGAGATCCCAACAGGGAAACAGATGTCTGTATATATCAATCATAGGTCTATCATGCATATCTGGAATGTAAAAGCAAGTATCTCTGGATATAAATGCAGTATAACAAGGTAACAGATATGATAATGAAAATATGATAAACAATCAACAAGTATGATCAGACCATGAAATCAACTGTACTGAGATATATGAACTGCTGAACAGATATACAGGAAATGTCCAAGTAAATGTTTATCATCTAGGAATATAAGACATGTAGGCATAATCAGGGCTAGATCAAGAACAAGTTTCCGACTGGACTAAAGCAATCAGAGGGCCGAAAAGATAAAGCCCGGACAGAAGATAAACCCACCTCAATGTAGGCCGATCCCGACTCCCGTAGACTACTGGGAGGCTGGTGTTGAACTGCTGGGCCATGAACAAAAACTGTAATCAGAAACAGACTCACTCATACCCACCCGACAACACTATAATAATATGACGCTAACACAGGGGAATTTAGCCGAAACCAGGCTTTTACCGGAATTCCCGGAAATCTACTGAACCTCCAATCATGACCCGCCAACGGTCTAACAATATCCAAATACCGTCCAACTACACCTGCTGACCCTAAACATCATAATTTTGATGTTCGGGCGGACATGGACCAAATCATAATTTCCTGCATTGAAATGTTGCTATAAATGCCCTACTATAACCGTGTTTCGACTCGCTCTTCCAAACCAGGAAGCCATTGACTATGCCGTAAATTACGGTGCGTTCGATTCGACACGACAAAACTCGTGCTCATGAGTTTGGACTGGCACGGGGCCCGAGAGCAAAGTTGGCCAAATTAAAACTAAGTTCACAAGACCTAGCTTAGTCAACCAACCTAACTACTCGTTCTAACCAGCAATTAGCATGAGCATCATGTATAGGAGGATAAACAAGGTCGAGGGCTCACTTCTGGTGCGTTGCAGACCCGCCGAAAAGATCGCCGGATCAAGGTAATCCGATCTCCAACAAAACTAGGGTTTGGCTTGGCCGAGCCTTGTTCAACTCGGAATCAAGGTGCAATCTGAGGCAAGCAGCAGTGAGAGGCTGAACTCATATGAGGCTCGGTCAGGACCCGACCCAACGCCGGCGGCTCCGGGCGGCGGCTGGCCGAAATAAAGCTCCTCGGCCACCCTAAATGCATGCATGGAAACTTCGGTAAATAGGGCTACTAGGTTACATGCAAAGGCATTTATGGAATGCCCTCGGCCAAGAAACGTTACCTGGGTGGTTGGCCGGCGACCAGGAGCGGCGGCGACGGACGGCGGTGGGGTTCGGGTTACCACCTGGTGTAACCATAGAAGTCAGATCCCTTACGTTCAAACTTTCATGCAAATGCATGAAGAAGTTCCTCTCACCCCATAGAACTCACCTGAGTGCTTGGATGGTGGTTAGGGGCGGCAGCGACGTCCGGCGACCAAGCCCAACCGAGCTCGGTGAGGATGAAGGTGCTCTAATGGTGGATTCCAGACCCGAAGCACGAGAGGCCCTACAACTTGGATCAAATGGTCCCTCTTGGTGCTACGGTGCTTGCCAAGTCGATGGCCGGCGGCGCGGGTCAGCAGTAGCGCCAGATGGCGAAGATCGACCGAGGAAGAAGATGACCCGATTCTAGGGCTGGCTCGTGCGACTTGGATCCCTAGCCGATTTCTACCAAACTTGATGGAACCCTTGTAGTCGTCAAGAGGAAGAAATCCAATGGTTCAGATCTGGGTTCCAACGGTTGGATAAAGTCGCGCCCGAGATCGGCCAAAATGCGGTTTTCCGGCGAGATGTTGCTCCCGCCGGCAACATGGTCGACGGCGGCGACTCGGGCTTCACCAAGTTGGTCCTCTCAACATCAGGAAACTACCACATAGGTCCTTGGGCCATTTAAAACAGAAGGGTTGCAAGAACTCACCTTATCGGAAAAAGGAAGAAGAAAGAGATCCTTCGCCGGCGGCGCGCAGCGGTGTAAGGTGTCGGGAACATCTCGGCTGGGTCTCACAGGCACAGAGGAGTTTCCAGATGAAGCTTGGAGCAACTCAAGTCCTCTGGGAGCAACCCTCACCTCCCAAACCGAGATCTAAGAGGTTCCTTGATTCTTCTTCCTCTCCGGCGACGAGACGGCGGTGGCCGGTGGCGTAACTTCAGGAAGGGACACTCAGAGGAAGGTAGAAGATCGGATGGAGGCGGCTAGTGCTAGGGTTCTGGGTTTCAAGGGTTTAACGAGAGCCCTAATGCGAGTTATATACAACTTACAAACAAAATGCTCTTTAACCCCTCAACCTTGAGTATTTTGAGCCAAGTCCTTCACAGCAACTTTGTTTCGCAGTAAAGTCCCTTTCCATGATTTTGCACGCATTTCGGAGCATAAAATACAGGGGTGTTTGTGTAAAATATCGCATTTTTTGTCGTATTTCACGCTTTTCGACGCATTTTAGTCATCAAATCGAAAAACGGACATCGCCACGACGTCCGGCTTGACGAAAACTATCATGTAGCGATTTTCGTTTTTCGACGAAATGTCCGGATAAATTCTCGGTCCATAATTACTGTCCAATTATACAGTTTTTCATTCTTTTTGAGACTCTAGGGTCATCAAACGGAATTTCCGTCAGCGCCATTATGCTCAAATCGACGAAGCCGATCAAAACGGCTACCTAGATCTCTATGTTCGGAGTCCGAACAGTGAATTGGTCAACGTTGGCACCGAGGGGATTTAAAAATAGGGGTTACTGTTCATTACTGTTTGAATCCTGTGCAAAACCATTATTCACTTAAGTCGCGGGTCCCGCCCGCTTCTTCGTTAATTTCTGAGAGATCCGACCGTTGGATCGAAATTGGTCAATATCATTTTCGATCAGTTCGACGAGACGGTCGCACTGGTGATCTCGAATTTCTGAGATCAGACTCGGATTTTGAGAAGTGATATTTTTGTATCGTAAACTGTGCAACTTGCACACCGGTAAATGATCAATTAGGTCATTTTTGCTCTTTCGAATTCAAAATCAACTTGAATTTTATTTTTTTCTTTTATTTATTTAAAATAAAAATTCTTGATTATTACAAGCTATTAGTTGCTATCTTTTGTAGGTTAGACGCTTCACCTATGCGGAGCTTTCCGTATGGGTGGCGGATCTGTTGGCGAGTTCGGATCGCAGTTTTGACCCCGGGGCGTGACATAGTTATTATAAGCTGAATTGTTGGGATTTGCCTTCAAACAATCAAACTTCTTTAAGTAGAGAACAGTCAAGAGAGGTGGATAACCTTAAAGGAGAGATGAAAGATATACGAGAAGAATTGGATCGCCTAAGGGTATTAATATCTCAAAAATTTTATTAATAAAATATAGGATCTTCATCACCTACATCTGTGCCAGATATTAACCCACGGGTAAAAAAGTTTGAAATTTTTTTCTTTTACATTTTACATTTTCTATCAATTATTAGCATTGAATTAATATAATATTTTTGCATTTATTACTTTCAGGTTGTAAATCATATTAGTGCAAAATGATTCTCCTCCTAACATTCGTCCTCATTTTCATGTAATGAGCCTCAAAATACTCTCCATGGCCGAACTATTTGAAAGCAATTATTGAAAGATATGAGTCACATTTTGATATGTTTAAGAACAAATAAATTTTCTTCTTATCATTTTTTGTTTTTAAATTTAAATTTATATTTTCAGATTTGTTGTATTAAAAGTGATACTCTACGTACTATATATATATAAGGGTTAGTCTTTTATTGAAATTTGATATTTGATGTGCTTGTTTCGTTGCTAAAATTTTTATATTATATTTTATTATATTTCACTTTAATTTATATTCAAATTTATATTCTTATGTTAATCTGGTATGTTTGATCATGATATTCAAAAATATAGCAATTATATATTACAAAATATATAATTAAATAATTATTATAATTTCGGTACTCATGTAACGACGCTTTAAAACGCCTTAAAAGCAAACAATTAATATTTTATATTTACATATAGCGGTGGTTTTAAACGCCTAACATAATTTAGATTTACTAATAGCGACAGTTAAAACCACCTTACCAAAACAAATCCCAAAAAAACTCAGAAACTATCACGGCGGTGTAAACCGCCGCTACAAAAATTTTATATACGAATGTGGTCGATAAAAGAAGCGTTTATAATCACCGCTATCTACCGCCGCTATATATTTGACCTACCCGGCGGTTGATAAAACCGCCTCTACAACGTAGGGACGGTGGCATTCACGGCGTTCTACCGACGGTTCAATAACTACCGCTATGTTTTGTAGGGGCGGTTTAAACCGCCGGTACAGGTAAAAAAAATCACCTTAAATTTTTTTTTCATGTAGTGAATATTTGGATGCTGACAGTAATTAAAAAAAGAGAAGTGATTCAGAAGTTAGAGTACCATCCGCCAATGTTCAGGATGCACCCTCTCATGATAGATTGGCTGGTTTTATTGTTTAGCAACGTCGTGACTATCTTGAAAGAGATAAAATTCAAAAATATGATCAGGATACAATTAATTTCCTAATATCATGACCAATTAAGAAGTTAGCCCATCATTTTATATAGTGTTTAGTTAGTAGTAAATATATTTAATTAGCAATATAATTGATATATATCTCTGTATCATTTGTGTTATTTCGTATCATGATATATTTAATTCTTTTGGATAGAAGAGCTATATGGTAAGACAATACAAAAAGGTTCGAATTCACCTTTTATTAGTGGCGAAATCTTTCAATTAATTGCTTATTCGGAGATCCGATCCGCAATGAGGTTAGTGTTGTAAAAACGAAAGTAAAGTATTTAAAGCTTGTAACTTATGTGTGTGTGTGTGTGTGTGTATATATATATATATATATATATATAACATAATTTTCTTTTTTGCTTTTGTAACGTTGATGCTTAATGTATATTTTCATATACTTAATAATATGGATAGTAAGGGTGTACAAAAATTTATCGAACCTGCTATTTTCTGTCAAACTGAAGTTGCGGTGAGCTTGATATTACTTTCACTATTAGATTTACTTATTCAATGTTAGATTTATGCACACTAGTTAAAGACCCGCGCTTCGCGGCGGATGAATAAATTTACACTAAATTAATATTAATAATTAATAAATAATAAGCAATAAATAATAAAAATTTATAAAGATAAAGATATGTTATATATTATAAGGTTTTCAACATTATAAATTAGCAGAAAGGAGTACAAAAGTACAATTACTACATATATTAATTGTTCATTAACTAATAACATCATTTCAACTCCTTGGAGTACAAAAGTACAATTACTACATATATTAATTGTTTATTAACAAAAGACTAATTATTTCTTGCTGGTCGATGACACCTCATCTTCTGTGTGCCTGCAACCTATGGCACCACAATAGCAATCTTGATATGCTCCAAATTGTACAAACCTGCAGATCTTAGTGACATAATTAGTAATTGAATTAAAAAAGAGCCATGCATAAGAATGTTGAAAAAGATGTAGTATGCCCAAAAACCCGGGGACAAAGACAAATTTTCAAACCTAGCGTCATCCTGTTAAAGCAGTGCGATTCTTAAAATTATTGCAGAAGTGATTTTTTAAGCATTGTAATCCAAGGAGCTCAGCCAAATGCATTGTAATCCCACGCTTTGAAAATCTTACCAATAATCAATACAATTACCCATCGGTTGTATAACCACAAATTTACATTGATTAGAGCTCAGGGAGTAAACCTTGTTTTCCCGTCTTAGGCAAAGTACAATCAGCTTTATGCTTATAATACCCACCATAGTGATGTAGAACAGAATTTTTCTAGATCATTAAATCATTCAAGTCTGAGCACACTAAGCATAATTATTTTGTAACAATTGTTGCAAGCAATAATAGTAGGGAAGTAGAGGGAATATATAAGAAAGAACATTTGCGTGGTAAAAAAGGCAAGTAAAAACCTAGGACAGAAAAAAGAAGAAGGAAAAAAACGGGAAATAAGATAAGTAAGCAAATGTAGGGAAGTTCAAAGTGCAGAAAACCAAAGAAAAATAAAGCAAGGTGAGTCACGCAATAGAAAGATCCATTTATCCTTACATGGAATTGGAGAGTTCCCACCTGACAAGCAGGAAAACCGTAAGTAACAATAATAGAAAAAATTAGAGAGCGAGGAAAATAATACAACAGAAGCTTAGAACTTTTCAATTTGGGGAGGAAGCCTAAACTATTTGCAATGCTCATCCTTTTTATTATACAATGAGGATTCTTTTGTACTAAAAAACAACCTTCATATGGCAATATATGCATCAGAACGAATTCATGATACAATTTACAATTACATTAAAGAGAGAAGCCTCAACTATTCCGACAGTTTTTTGGTAGATATGTGAGCAGCTTAGTGTACATTCTCTAGGCAGCCCATCCGTCACACAGCAAAGAGTGGAAGGACCGAAAACACAAACTGGGAATAACAATATTCAAATTAGGAGTACAAAAAGGATGCGGTGATTGCCTTAAGGCAACGCATAACAATCGCCCCAAGGCCGTTCGGCATGCAACATCACTATCTTTTCACAGTGAACCATAGCCGATTGCCGTAAGGTAACTCATGACAATTGCCCCGAGGCCATTCAGCACGCAACATCCCCTCTTTTCATATTGGACCAGATTCCTAGATTGTGTTGGAGCAACAGGGCCGAGACAAATGGAACTATAAGTAGGGAAATCAAAACTTTATACATATACATTTACGTACACACACACACACACACACACATATATGTAGGCATTAAACATGGAGGAATAAATCAACCACAATGTAAATTCAGTTACTTCTGACGTGGTTAATACTTATTTGCACAACGTATATACGAAGGATTAGCAGTTTAATAACATAAAACGAAAAAAAAAAAAAAATAATCATACTCTGAGATTTTTCTACTTCATGATTCAAGAATTGATGAAACCACCGGTTCAAGTTAATAAATGTCACAATTCATGTCCGGATAAAAACTAAAATTATTTGATCAGCCATATTTTATAAGAAGATTAAAGTTTTAATCACCTGATTAATGATCGTCCATTGCATTTCAACAGGAAGCTGAACAAAGTCATTAAATTTCGTTCCAATTAAGATAGAAATAGCTGTCTACATGAACAAAAAAATAAAAGGAAACAAGTAACTATAATTAGCTGAAACAATACTCAAATACCTTTCTCAAAAACTAACTCATTCACCGTAAACTTATAGATCCCCAAAATTTACAATCTAATAAGATAAGAGTAGCGAGATGTAACAAAAGGAAAATCAAAATGCATTACCTCATTCCATCTTCTTCCCCTTTGGTACCATTCAACAACACTGTAGGAAGTAAACAATACCAACAATTGAGCAAGAGATCAAAGAATATCATTTCTCAAATATGTTCCTTTTCTTATATCCGAATTTAGCACACAATACGGAAACCAAAGATGCGCTTGAATTAAAAACTCTGACCGAAATTTGCACACCAACAATGACAAAACCCTATACATTGTGAATTAGAGGACCATATAAAGATCAAAATATGCATCAAAATACAAAGATAAAAAGAGATAGGATTTACTTACTTATTTAGCGTGCAACGGCTCGTAAGATCGAACATGTAGAGAATCGCCGCAGCATCTTTACAAGCAATGGGGACGTGATCGAGGAATCGGCTATCGCCTTTGTGAACATACATAAAATGCATCAGAAAAAATACAACTTTTTTACTCCAAATGAGTTTAAAAAGGTTCAAATTGTTGGAGTATAGTGATAACGAATACACACCTGCAACATCCCAAAGAGTGAATGTCACGCCCCGGAACCCGGGCTCGTCAACAGATCCGCCATGCACACGGGATTTCCCGCGTACACGAAGCGCTGGTAATCTGCTCAGATATAATATACCATAACAGAGCATAAAGTAGAGCTGAACTAAACATAATAATCCCAGACTGATAAGGTACAAGCTGTAATAATACAATAATCTCCCAGCTCACCAAAATAATACACCCAGCTGGCCAGAGCCAGATCCAAAATAAAAGTGCTACAGTCTGAGATAAAAAAGGGTACAATATAGGTCCAGCTACTTTCATGGTCGGGGCAGACGATCTAGCTAGTCCGCTATCTTCTTACCTCGATCTGCCGCTGATGGCCCAGCAGCTCCCACAGACGACTCTGCAAAAATGAAGGGGAAGGGAAAAGACAGAAAATAATAATGGGGGGTGAGAACTACCAGATAAACCAGCAGCCTCCCCTAGTGGGTAAAACCTCAACTCTGACGCACCCACTAGGACTACTAGAGGCAAAAGGAAACAGGGGAAGTGGTAAAATACATAAGATGCTGAAACAGGTAAACTACCACTACTATGCTGTCAAAACTGTAAGCATGCATCAGAAACAGTATCTGTCCAAATAAACCCAATCTGGATACCAGTAACAACTGGTGTTGCCTGCTCAGCGAAATCTGCACACAAGGCTCGAAACCGCGGGATCGACCCGCACGGCTCGCATCCCAAAATAAGTATCAGACCGGCACACAAGGCTGGGTCCGAAAAAGAAAGCCTACCTCCGGAGTGGCACTCGAGGGGAGCGACCCACACGAGTAAAGTATCTCTGTCATCAGTATCGCAAATATCTCTGTCATCAGTATCACAGTATCTCTGTAGCACATGTCTCACAAGTATCACAATATAGCAGGACTGGATCATGACTATGATCAAAGTGGAAAACTCCGTCCACTACAGAAACCCCATTCCCAGCTGATGCAAAAATAAACCAGACTCAACCCCAATCTGATGCAAGGATAAACATCTGGTCGACCGCCTACTGTCCGCGGTCACCGCAATATCCCACAAATCCACAATCTAATGCAATCTCGACTACACTACCCCAAACCCTGCTTATACTTGAGCAACAAGCATCTGGATGCAAAGGACAACAATGAAACATGTTCAAATCTTAAGATGATAGTGTAGCAGTAAATAGTGGCATCACTAGATGTTCAGTCATGCATGCAAGCGGTAAAATAATGTCAAAGATTTAAAGAGATTGATTTACTGAATAAAAGTCATTTGCATGCGAGATTATAGCCTTTGTCTCGATCACAGAGTCCCAATACAAGTCATCATATCATCTGTGGGGTTATATTAATTTTTAGGAGAGTTCGTCCAATCAATTGTCACGTTAGTTCGTCCCAAATGTCATATTAGTTTATCCCAATAATTCTCATCAATTGTCATATTAGTTTGTTCCATAGTTGTCACGCCCCGGGGTCGAAACTGCGACCCGGGCTCACCAACAGATCCGCCACCTATGCCAAAACCCGCATAGGCGAAGCGTCTAACCTGCAAAATATAGTACTATAGCTACACAAATATCAGAGCTGAAATAAAATGCTGTAGAATAAAATCCAATCACGGTACAACATGAAATAAAGTACAATATCCATTTCCTCGAATACAGATAATCAACATACAATGTCCTCAGTACAGCATCTCTCGACTATAAAAGAGATAAACTAAAACTATAGTACATCAGTCTCTCCAAATACAAAAGATCTCTCTCCTCCAGATAAACAATAAAAGCCAGCCAACAGCTACGAGGAATCTCCAACCAAGGGATACAGCTACACTCCTCGGGTGGTAATGATCTAGCCCGTGACTCCCTCGCCCCGAACAACGACCGAAGATCAGCAACTCCAATGAGGACTCTGCAAAACAGGGGGGAAAGGAAGGGGAAACAACAGTGGGGGGTGAGAACCACTAGTAAACCAGTAGCCTCCCCCTGTGGGTAAAGCCTCAAGCTCCGGCGTACCCACTAAGTCTGCTAGAGGCAAGAAAGGGCAAATGGTAAAGCTGTGAATAGAACTACTGAATAGAGGGGAAACCACTACAAGTATGCCTCTAAATGCAGTGCCAAAAAGGTGTCTGTATGAATGCAACTAATCACGGTTGCGTTCCTCGCGAAGAGTAGATCAAAATCGACTCTTTGAACGCCTCGATCTGATGCTCCTACGCCAAGATAAAAATCGGAGAAGTCGGTGCTGTCCAAAAACCATCACAGTAAAAAGGGGGGTCAAAGAGGACTTGGGAATCGTGCCAAAAGTACGAAACGGAGCAAAATGATCAACACGGAAATCGAAGCCCTACCTCTTACGGTCGTGCTGTCACAGAAATCGTCCAAAAATTCTACCTGGTTAGCCCGCAGTGAATTTTCGACGGAACTGCGACGGAAAATGGGCCTAAAAAGAAAATCGTCGCAGTGCGCCGCGTCGCAGATATCTCACTATCTGTAACTCCTAAAATCCTGAGATTGTAGAGAGAGAGAGGAGAGAGAGAGGAAGATTTTTTGTAGAGGGAGTTTTCTCTGATTCTCTCTCTAAGGCACGCAACCCGAGGTGCAAAGAGAGGGGGGTGGGGGACTTCTTATATAATGGGCCAAAGGGAATATTCCCACACGGGATCCAGATTCCGAACAGGAAACACCGAAATGGGCCAACCAGGAAGCGCCACGCGTCCACAAAACAGCAAACAGCCGTGCAAGGACCAATGAAAACTTGCCACGTGGCCACGTGGTGCACATGGCCGGTCTGCGCTCCGGGTCTTCCGGAAGTTTGTCGGCCCATAGGATCATGCCACGTGTCACCGTCCCCGTGGCTTCTAGAAGCCGGCCAGCCAATGGGAAGCTGCCACGTGGCAGCTGAGATTTTCGGTGCTCCCGGTGCACGCCCGGCCATGGACCGCGCACCAGCGCCCCCTGCCCGCGCCTGCCCGCGCCGCTCTCCTCCGCGCTCCGCCGCTGCCCCGCCTCTGCGCCGCTGCCCGCCGCCGTGCGCCGCCGCCCGCCGGTCGCCGCCGTCGACCGGAACAGTAATTCCGGCCGGTGGTTACTGTTCCGGTGAACAGTACCAAGTGCCGAAAAAAATAAAGCGAATATACCGTTTCGATCGTTTTCGCGTGCTGAGTCCAAATCCGCCGTCCGTTTCGCCAAATTCTCATCCGAAATTTTGCCGAAAACTCCCGAAAATTCCCGTTTGCTCCGATTTTCGCGCCAAGTCTATTTTAAATATCCAATTTCAATTCTACAAGCTCCGATGCACTGTACAAGCTCCCCGCAGTCACTGTTTAACGTTGTACAGTTCCTGCGGGAGTCCGGATCATCACATCCTCCCCCACTAAAAAGAGTTTCGTCCTCGAAACGAGACTCAACCACAAACCTTAGTCCAAAGTCTCAAATAAGTAGGGGTGGGCGTCCCTCAACTCCAACTCGAGCTCCTATGTAGCCTCGCGCTCGTCATGATTGCCCCATTGAATTTTCACATAGGGAATGGCCCTACTGCGCAATTCTTTCACCTCTCGATCCAGAATTCGCAGTGGGCGCTCCTTATACCTCAAATACTCGCTAATCTCCAGCGGGGTGAAATCGATGAAGTGCGACGGGTCGAAGACATACTTCTTCAGAGTAGATACGTGAAATACACTAGCAAGTGCAAGTCGGTAAGCAACTGGCCCGATACATTCTAATACCTCAAAGGGTCCAATATATCGGGGGCTAAGTTTCCCACGAATGCCGAACCTCCTAATTCCTTTGGATGGCGAGACTTTCAGGAATACATGATCTCCAACCTGAAATTCTAAGTCTCGTCGCCGAACATCGGCATAACTCCTCTGTCGGCTCAGGGCGGTCTGCAGATGCCGTCGAATCACCCGGACCTTCTCTTCTGCCTCAGACAATACCTCAGGTCCCAAGGTCTGCCTTTCGCCCACATTACTCCAATAAAGTGGTGATCGACACTTGCGTCCATACAATGCTTCAAACGGAGTCATCTGAATGCTCGCTTGAAAGCTATTGTTGTACGCGAATTCAGTCAAAGATAAATGTCGAATCCACCCTCTGCCGAAATCCAGGACGCAAGCCCTCAACATGTCCTCCAGGATTTGTATCGTCCGCTTGGACTGCCCATCAGTCTGCGGATGAAAAGCTGTACTGAACCTAAGTTCAGTCCCTAAGGCTGTTTGCAAATTCCTTCAGAAATGCGAAACAAACCTCGGGTCTCTATCTGAAACAATGGAGGCGGGTAATCCAAGTAATCTCACATTATTGTCTATAACTGGGCTAGTCGCTCAAGTGACCAAGTAGTCTGCATGGGCAGAAAGTGCGCTGACTTGGTAAGTCGATCTACAACTACCCAGATAGCGTCTGCTCCTCCCTATGCCCTCGATAGTCTGACCACAAAATCCATCGCAATGTGGTCCCATTTCCACTCGGGGATTGGAAGACTCTGTAACTTGCCAGCTGGCACTCGATGCTCAGCTTTCACTTGCTGGCAAGTTAAACACTGAGTCACAAATCTCCCAATATTCCTCTTCATGCCTTTCCACCAGAAGTGTGCCTTGAGGTCCTTATACATTTTAGTCCCACCAGGATGTAGGGTATAAGGTGTATAATGGGCCTCTCGCAATATTTGCTCTCTAATCTCTACATCTATTGACACACATGCTTGGTTTCTATACCTTAGTACTCCCGAGGCATCCACCGCAAAGTCCCCTGACTGATTACTTGGGATTTGATTTCTAATCCTGGTCAAGTGGGGGTCTCACTCTGTTTCTCCCTAATCCTGTCCAGCAGAGTGGGCTGCAAGACTAAAGATGTCAGTCTAGCAGTGACCCCAGGGGACACAACCTCTAACTCGAGCCGTCTCATCTCCTCTAATAGCGGTGCCTGGTCTGTGATCAACCTAGACAAACTTTGCACCGCCCTTCTACTCAAGGCGTCCGCGACTACATTAGCCTTACCTGGGTGGTAGAGAATATCTACATCATAATCCTTTAATAGCTCTAACTACCTACGTTGCCTCAAATTCAACTCCTTCTGCGTGAACAGGTACTTTAGGCTCTTGTGGTCGGTGTAGATTTCACAGTGCTATCTATACAGATAATGACGCCAGAGCTTTAGTGCAACCACTACAGCTTTAAGTCATGGGTAGGGTAATTCTTCTCGTAATCTTTGAGTTGCCTTGATGCGTAAGCAATTACCCTTCCTTCTTGCATCAGCACACAACCAAGTCCGCTGTGTGATGCATCACTATAGATCACATATCCTTTCCCATAACAGGAAGGGAAAGGATAGGAGCGGTCATCAGTCTATTCTTCAGCTCCTCAAAACTCTTTTGACAGTCCTCACTCCAGATAAACTTCACTTCCCTACGCGTCAAGCGAGTGAGGGGTGTGGAGAGTTTCGCAAAGCCTTCCACAAACCGACGATAATACCCAGCTAAACCCATAAAACTACGCACCTCCGAAACGGTCGTCGGTCGGGGCCAATCCCGGACCGCCTTAATCTTTGCTGGGTCCACCGCCATGGCCCAAGAAGACTACCTCCTGAAGTCAAAACTCGCGCTTTGTCAGTTTGGCAAACAACTTCTTTTCTCGCAGAAGTTGCAGCACCACCCTCAGGTGCTCCTCATGCTCCGCATCACTTCGGGAGTAGACCAGGATATCGTTAATGAGAACTACCACGAATCGGTCTAAGTATGGTCGAAAAATCCGGTTCATTAAATCCATGAATGCGGCAGGGGCATTAGTCAGTCCAAAAAGGCATAACTGTAACTCATAATGCCCGTACCATGACCTAAAGGCCATCTTCGGGATATCTTCGGCCTTCACCTTCAACTGGTGGTAACCGGACAGTAAATCTATCTTGGAAAAGACACAAGACCCTTGCAGCTGATCGAAAAGATCGTCATTGCGCGGCAAAGGGTACTTGTTCTCGATGGTCACTTTATTTAATTCTCTATAGTCCACACATAGTCGAAGTGACCCATCTTTCTTCTTCACGAATAGCACCGGCGCTCCTCAAGGCGACACACTTGGCCTAATAAAGCCCTTGTCCATCAAATCCTGAAGTTGCGCCTTAAGCTCTCGCAACTCAGCCGGTGCCAACCGGTAAGGAGCCTTAGAGATTGGCGCAGTTCCTGGAACCACGTCAATCCCGAACTCAATTTCCCTATCTGGCGGCATGTTAGTCAACTCAGGTGGGAAAACATCCGGGAACTCGCAGGCAATGGGGATATCCCCGAGTCCCGGCGCCGCCGTAGGCCCCTCAACAACACTAGTCAAAAAGGCTACACATCCTTACGGATCCTCTGCCTCGCTTGGAAAGTCGAAACTCTAGAGGCAAAGAAAGCGCTCTAACATCCCCGGTATACTAACATCTCCTGGCCTGGCTCTCTAAAAGTAACGGTTCTTGCGGCACAATCAATAGTCGCAAAATACCGAGCCAACCAGTCCGTCCCTAGAACCACATCAAGGTTCCTTAACTGTCTTAAGACCAACAGGTCTGCTGGCATAATCCAGGACTCGATCTAGATCGGGCGGGACTAACAGCACTTCTCCATAAGCAGAGTGCAATCGGGAATCTACACCTTTCATGCACAAGGTAAGAGTCCTATTCCTAACCCTATGCAATGATGTACGTTTTCTACAAATAAAAGAGATGCCCATATATAGACAAGGTATGAGTCCTTATGCCAGAAAGTAAATCATACCTGCTTCTTCTCGGTCAGCTATAGTAGAATCCTCTGCTAGCGCTAAGTCGTCCTGACTGCTCGACAATGGCTGTCTCTCTCCAGAAGGGCGGGGGAATGAAACTTGATCTCCTTGAAGGTCTGTCGGTGAAGCTCCCGGTCGTAGCTGAGAAGTGGTAGGAACGGACGCCGAAGTAGGTGCCACAGTTATCCTCGAAGGGCACGTAACTCGCAGGTGCCCAGGCTGTCCACACAGGTAGCAGCGTCCCCACCGTTGATCACAAGTACTAGGAAAATGATGACCTCCACAAAAGATACAACTGTCAGGAACTCGCAACTGCCGTGACTGCTGCCGCCGCTGAAATCGTCGCTGCGATCTCTGTTGCCTCGATCGTGCCCTTGGCTGAGATATGATAGGGGTCGAGACAGAAGACGGTGCTACAAAGGTTGGGAGGGGGCATGTAGCTCGGATGTGGCCCGGCTGCCCACAACAAAAGCATCGACCCCATCTCAAGTTACAGGTGTGCGACAAATGAGGTCCTTCACAGAATATACATCTGTCTCTGTCGCGAAGCTGTGGCCGTCTCCGAGAACTGGCCTATCTATCAACATCCGGGGCTGAGCGTTTTCTCCCAAAATGCCGCTCATGAGTCCTGGCCCTCTCCCCGACTGCCGGATCACTCCTCTGCGCCAACAGCTGCTCCAGGCGCTGGTCCTGACGAAAGCTCCTCGCCACCAACTGGGTCACCAAGGCTCGCAGTTCTCCCAGTTCGGTAGATACTGCCTGCTCGGGCTCCTCAGAAGGGGTGGGGATACCCCCGACGGAAAAATGACGACGGGGCGACATACTGTCACCAAAAGCCACAAATCAGCAAAATAAAATCCCACACGACCCAATCTAGCGAAAGTCAAAGACATTCCCCTATTTCTGTGACTTTATGTTGTCTGCAGCCAACATAACTGTTCACCAGAAATGGGGTATGTCGGTCTCTCTTCACTTTCTTGGAAGAGTTAAACAAATAAATCAACGACTTTCGTAAAATGTCACGTCTCTCACGTCCTATTATCCTAGGGTCTGCCAAAAGTTTAGGGTTTCCTAAGCCCCAACTGACCTATCCCTAAGCTCTGATACCAACTTAATCTGTCACGCCCCGGAACCCGGGCTCGTCAACAGATCCGCCATGCACACGGGATTTTCCGCGTACACGAAGCGCTGGTAATCTGCTCAGATATAATATACCATAACAGAGCATAAAGCAGAGCTGAACTAAACATAATAATCCCAGACTGATAAGGTACAAGCTGTAATAATACAATAATCTCCCAGCTCACCAAAATAATACACCCAGCTGGCCAGAGCCAGATCCAAAATAAAAGTGCTACAGTCTGAGATAAAAAGGGGTACAATATAGGTCCAGCTACTTTCATGGTCGGGGCAGACGATCTAGCTAGTCCGCTATCTTCTTACCTCGATCTGCCGCTGATGGCCCAGCAGCTCCCACAGACGACTCTGCAAAAATGAAGGGGAAGGGAAAAGACAGAAAATAATAATGGGGGGTGAGAACTACCAGATAAACCAGCAGCCTCCCCTAGTGGGTAAAACCTCAACTCTGACGCACCCACTAGGACTACTAGAGGCAAAAGGGAACAGGGGAAGTGGTAAAATACATAAGATGCTGAAACAGGTAAACTACCACTACTATGCTGTCAAAACTGTAAGCATGCATCAGAAACAGTATCTGTCCAAATAAACCCAATCTGGATACCAGTAACAACTGGTGTTGCCTGCTCAGCGGAATCTGCACACAAGGCTCGAAACCGCGGGATCGGCCCGCACGGCTCGCATCCCAAAATAAGTATCAGACCGGCACACAAGGCTGGGTCCGAAAAAGAAAGCCTACCTCCGGAGTGGCACTCGAGGGGAGCGACCCACACGAGTAAAGTATCTCTGTCATCAGTATCGCAAATATCTCTGTCATCAGTATCACAGTATCTCTGTAGCACATGTCTCACAAGTATCACAATATAGCAGGACTGGATCATGACTATGATCAAAGTGGAAAACTCCGTCCACTACAGAAACCCCATTCCCAGCTGATGCAAAAATAAACCAGACTCAACCCCAATCTGATGCAAGGATAAACATCTGGTCGACCGCCTACTGTCCGCGGTCACCGCAATATCCCACAAATCCACAATCTAATGCAATCTCGACTACACTACCCCAAACCCTGCTTATACTTGAGCAACAAGCATCTGGATGCAAAGGACAACAATGAAACATGTTCAAATCTTAAGATGATAGTGTAGCAGTAAATAGTGGCATCACTAGATGTTCAGTCATGCATGCAAGCGGTAAAATAATGTCAAAGATTTAAAGAGATTGATTTACTGAATAAAAGTCATTTGCATGCGAGATTATAGCCTTTGTCTCGATCACAGAGTCCCAATACAAGTCATCATATCATCTGTGGGGTTATATTAATTTTTAGGAGAGTTCGTCCAATCAATTGTCACGTTAGTTCGTCCCAAATGTCATATTAGTTTATCCCAATAATTCTCATCAATTGTCATATTAGTTTGTTCCATAGTTGTCACGCCCCGGGGTCGAAACTGCGACCCGGGCTCACCAACAGATCCGCCACCTATGCCAAAACCCGCATAGGCGAAGCGTCTAACCTGCAAAATATAGTACTATAGCTACACAAATATCAGAGCTGAAATAAAATGCTGTAGAATAAAATCCAATCACGGTACAACATGAAATAAAGTACAATATCCATTTCCTCGAATACAGATAATCAACATACAATGTCCTCAGTACAGCATCTCTCGACTATAAAAGGAGATAAACTAAAACTATAGTACATCAGTCTCTCCAAATACAAAAGATCTCTCTCCTCCAGATAAACAATAAAAGCCAGCCAACAGCTACGAGGAATCTCCAACCAAGGGATACAGCTACACTCCTCGGGTGGTAATGATCTAGCCCGTGACTCCCTCGCCCCGAACAACGACCGAAGATCAGCAACTCCAATGAGGACTCTGCAAAACAGGGGGGAAAGGAAGGGGAAACAACAGTGGGGGGTGAGAACCACTAGTAAACCAGTAGCCTCCCCCTGTGGGTAAAGCCTCAAGCTCCGGCGTACCCACTAAGTCTGCTAGAGGCAAGAAAGGGCAAATGGTAAAGCTGTGAATAGAACTACTGAATAGAGGGGAAACCACTACAAGTATGCCTCTAAATGCAGTGCCAAAAAGGTGTCTGTATGAATGCAACTATGAGGCTAACTGCCCAAAGAAACCCAATCAGAAAAGCCAGAAGGCTCTGGCACTGCCTGCTCTGTCATCACTCACAACTCACCAACTGACCGGCGCTCGGCACGGCCCGCTCTGTCATCACTCACAACTCACCAACTGACCGGCACTCGGCACGGCCAAAAGCCTACTCCGGAGTGGCACTCGAGGGGAGCGACCCACACGAGTAAAGTATCTCTGTAACCAATGTCTCACAATAGCAGGACTGGATCAAGACTATGATCAAAGTGGGAAACTCCGTCCACTAATAAAACCCCGATCTGATGCAATAATACCCAAAAAGTGGGAAATACCATCCACTAGGAAAATCTGATCCCCAATCTGATGCAACAGTAAACATCCGGTCAACCGCCCAAAGTCCGCGGTCACCGCAATAATCCCACGACCCACAATTGGGTAAAATAATCAAGATCCGGTCAACCGCCTACTGTCCGCGGTTGCCGCAATAACCCATAATCCAACATCACGTACACCCTGTCACTGACCCGCAGGTCCCGGCTACACTATCCCAAAACCTCTGCTCGAACTCGAGCAACATGACTCAAAAGTCTAAATAAAAAGGAGAAAGAAAGCAATCATGGTTTCTCCTAAGTCAAATCCCAATATGATAGTGTAGCAATAAAATAGTGGCCTATCTAGATGTCCAAATAAGCATGCAAAAGTCCTCAGCAATGCGAAAAGGGAGAATATGTCAAATAACAGTTTTACATGTGTAATAATTAATAATATCCACATAAATACAACCATCATGCTAAAATCATCAGTCAACTACACATGTAAATAATCCCTGATCCCTAATAAATCCCAAAGTGGCACCCGCACCTAGATATGTCATTATGTTCCAACAATTAATCCCTTTAATCCACTTTTATAAAGATCTAGGTGCTAATATAGCATGTTAATTAACACTATTAAATTATTCCAATGATCCTGTTCCAACAGCAATATTATCCCAATAATATCCCCAACATGCTATATCCACAAAATTAATCTCAGATGATAGGCTCACATGTATATCAGACAATCATGCATAATAATCAATCAATATGCTCAAAAGTGGGGTTTCTCTAATAAACTTAGTGAGCAAGTCAGAAGTAGAGGCAAGCAACAACCACCCACCTGAAGCGCTAACTGTCCGGGTCCATACAGCTGAAAATACCAAAAACTTCAATCCTGCGCTCCAACAAGAACAGTACACCCGAAACACTCCTGGCACAACACAAAGTCCACTAAACACACTTAGGCTCCCAAATATTGCTTTAATTAATCCATACAACAACAGTCCTGAAACTGTTAAATTATCACCTGCAGGAAGTGCCCAGAAAATTCCAAGAAAAATATCACGGCGATCCTCGCATCGATAGCTTCGAAACGGTACCTTGCACGCCCAAATCTGAGTTCGGTAAGTCAAGTTATAAATTCGGCAAGGTGGTAATCCAAACATCAAACTGTAAAGAAAACTGCACACTGTACACTGAGAAAGCAGTAATTTTCACCTTCGAGACAATTTCCTAAAATCCCAGAAAAATCACCATTGTGTTCCTCGCGACGAGTAGATCAAAATCGACTCTTGAATCGCCTCGATCCGATGTTCCTAGGCTGAGATATAAAATCGGCAAGTTGGTGCTGTCCAAAATCCACCACAGAAAATGGGGGGTCAAAGATGCCTCGGGAAACGTGCCAAAAGTGCGAAACGGAGCGAAGCGATCAACACGAAAATCGAAGCCTTACCTCTTAGGAACACGCTGTCGAAGAAATCGTCCAAAAACTCCTCCTGGTTTGCACACAGCGAATTTCTGACTGAACTGCGACGGTAATGGGCCGAAATGGGGGAAAACCGAGGCGAACTGTAAAAATGTTATCGCCGTTGCTGAGCTTCCAGAAATTCCGAGAATCCACCACGAGATCAAGGGCATCAAGAGGAAGAGATTTGGTATAGAACTCTCCCTCCCATTCCCTCTCTACAGCTCGAAAAAAGAAGGAAAAGAGGGAAGTGGACTGCCTTAAATAGGCCCACCAAACAATTCCAAAAAATGACCAATGGGTCCTTTTTTCCGGGCGCCCGAAATATTTCGGGCGCAAACAGTGCGCCCCGGCCCGCGCTTTCGGGCGCGCACAGTAACCCGGCCCGGCCCGGCCCACTCCCCGCACGCGATCCGGTCGGACCGCACGACCGTCCAACCCGCTCCACGCACCGACACGTGTCCCAGAACACCAAACAGCGGATCCGACCGCTCCCCTCGCGCCACGTGGCCAACCTTGGTCAACGGGGCCGTTGGCGCTGGCCAATAGGCGGCCGCCACGTGGCGCACGCGTGCGCCACGTCGGCGCCGTAGCCGCCACGCCCGCCGGCCGCTGCCACGCCGCCTGCCGCGCCTGCCGCCTGCCCCGCCGCCCGTACGCGCACAGTAGCCCGGCCAATCTCCAAACGCCACGTGTCAACGCCTCTCGCTCGCTGCACCCGGTGCACCCTATTTCATGCACCGAACCAATAGGTAAGTGCCACGTGTCCCTGCTCTGGTCCACCGTACACTTCGCTATGCTCCGTGGACCGCGACCCGTGGACCATCCAATGGGAAACTGCCACGTGGCCCCCGCTCTGGTGCACGCCTGCCGCGTGGACCGCGCGCCCTGCCCGCGCCCACGCGCCCTGCCCGCCGCCGCATTCCACCTGCCCGAGGCCGCGCCGCCGCCCTCCGCCGCTGCCGGCCGCCGCCGGCGATCGCCGGAGTTACTGTTCCGGCGGTGAACACTAACCCGTGCCCAAAAACATCAAGTAGGTAGTCCATTTTGACCATTTTCGCGCGCTGAATCCGAATTTGACGTCCGTTTCGCCAAATTCCAACTCTAAAAATTGCCGAAGGCACCCGGAAATGCGTTCTTAGTCCAAACTTCGTGCGGAGCCCAATATAAATATCCGATTCGCGCGAAACCACTTCTAAACCCTCCACGGGGTCCTCTGATCACTCACAGGGTCCATATAAGTCCGATGTCCAACACTTATGTCCAATGATGCCCCAAACACCTCCAACACACCATGTAGGCCTCCAATGGCCACCCCAACGTACTGTAGCAGCTCTGCGGAGATCCGGGTCATCACATCCTCCCCCACTAAAAGAAAGTTTCGTCCTCGAAACTAAAGTCGTTCCTCAACACAGAATCTCAACCAAATAAAGGGGGGTAAACATCCAATCATCCACCACTCAAGCTCCCAAGGCTGACAAGTACCTCCTCCAAAGGCGCGATGCGGTCCCCGGGTCTCTAACTAGAACAAGATAAAGGCGGGCATTCCAGAAAAACCGTACCAACTCAACCAAGTACAGCTGGGCTAACCGCTTGAGCTACCAAGTAATCTACATCGGTACACAAGCCTCCGCCCCTCCAAGGGCCTCAGGTAATCTAACCACAAGTCCACCGGCGCACCAGCTCGATCCAAGTACCTCTGTACTTCCGAAGCATCTGATAAAAGTCCTCCAACTGATCACGTAAAACTCTGATCTCTAATCCGAAAACCATCAGGGTGTAGAAACACCTCCCCAACTCACTGGCATCAGCACACACTATAAGCAGTCGAGATAACAAGATCGCAAATCAATCTTAGAGAAGATCCAGTACCCTTGCAGCTGGTAAATCCAATTTCCCAGGCTCGAAAAAAGCTAACTGCTCCAGACGATCACTTCATCAAATTTCGGGAGTCGTGCCCTCAACTCCCAAACCAGTGACGTGTTAGGCACTCCGAAAGGGAAAGTGCCCTCAGTGACACCATCATACGCCACGTCTGCCTCGACAGTCCACGCAGCGCCAGCTGCGGAGTCAACAAACTCAACCCCAAATAGCTCTCCTGCTCCGGGTATCCGCCACCACAGTGGCCCTATCGGGGTGAAAAAGGATGCTTGCCATAAATCCAACTGTAACTTCATAGCTACTATGGGGGGCATCACCGTACCTCACAAATCCATCCCCCAACACTGGCGATGCTGAAATCAGGGCTGGTATCAATCTCATCATCCGATTGCCAAGCTCTGAAGGCACTATCCGGCTCACAAGCTCCTCACCTCAACAAGTAACTGCCGGTCTCAGCCATTCTCGCAAGGCATTCCTTATGGCCAGTTTACCACCGCTGCCCCTCACGGCTAGAACAAGTAATCCAAAAAGGTATGCTCTCAAAGCTAAAACTTGTACCACAACAACTTGGCATAGCTTCTTCCTCGCAGACCTTGCCACACCATCTACCAGTGCTCCACCAACTCTAAACCGTACAAAGATGGGGTAAAATCAAAATATTCCGGAAGAATATCTCAAATAATTCTTCCAAATGCAGCAAGAATACACAATTCCTCAGATCTTAAAGACGACATGGCATTAGTCATTCCGGTTGTCCTTACTGCACTCACAATGCCCCTACCTGGTCCAGAACACCATCTTGGCGGGATACACCACTGTATGATCCCAAGAAGATACCCGCATCCTAAGCAGACCACTGTCGGGGTATAACTCCATCAAAGGTCCTAAATGACATCCAGACCTGCCTGCGGTCACCCCACACAAGGACCCTCACTGTCCTGTGCCAACGACGTGGCACTAGATCGAACAGACCCTCGATCCATCAGCTCCTGCGACTGCGCCATCAGCTCTGTCAGCTCTACAGGTGGTATCCAATGAGGTGCTATCGGGGTTGGCGTGGTTCCCTGAACCACGTCAACCGCAATCTCAATCTCCCTATTCGACGGCATCATTACCAGCTCCGGTGGAATCACACCCGGATCTCACGACAACAGGAATATCCTCGCGTCCCGGTGCCGCCGTTGGCACCTCTCGCATTGTCGCTACAACTTGTGTGCTCCGACTGTCTCAAAGAACAAGTCTCTAATGTCTGCCTTGCAGAAGATCATAACCTTCTCTCCCCGCAGTCATACACCATGTGGCACTATGCCAACCAATCCCACGCATTAGGTCAAACACTGACCAGATACAAATACCAATTAAGTCTGCCGATACCACTCGAGGTCTCAACTGCACTGGTCATGATCCACAACCTCCTCCACATGCACCACCAACAGGAACCTGTACCTCTAGTGCATGTGGTAACAAATCTACCTCTAGTCCACGCAGGAATGCACCATGCTCTAATTCCGACTGCTGTGATAAAATCACACCTGCGACGACCCGATCCACTGCCTTGGCACCCTCCACCCTGGCAGCACAGTCTCAACCGCTCAATGTAGGTGGTCGTCACTTAATCTGCCTGAAAATCAAGGCTATCCACAAAGAGGAGCACAATTCTCCGCCTTTGCTCACACGGAGGCAAGGAATACGATCTTCCGCAGACAATAAATCCATGCTACCGCTGCGCCACTCTGATAACGATGCCGATGCTGTCACCGGGGTCCACCTGACCTCTGACATCTCAGAAAATCCACTATTGCAATCGTCATATGACAAAAACACCATTATCCTTACAAAGCTCACCCTCAAACACATATATTGTACCCCAAACACAAATGTTATCAATCACAAAGGGTAACCTTCCTTTGGGTAAGCTTTACATAATCCGTCCACAAGGATGTCCACCATCCAGGAAGGAAACGAAAGTGCCACAGCCAACCGATCTGTCCCCCAACACTTAGCGCCAGGCGCCTCTATCCAGAACTCGCCTCTGGCGGCAGATCCTTATCCAAAGGAACTGCAACAGTACGCTCCATACACAATGCCTACTCCATCGAGGCATCCAAAATCCAAAATCCAAGACAGGGGATCAGATAAACAAAAGGGTATCCTGGCGCAATCCACTGCCAGTCGCACGCATCCTACGCGCTTCGTCCCTCGAAACCTGGAGCGTACAGTTCAACAACTGCCTAAACTTCCCAGCACAGGGGGACCCTCAATTGATCACTCCATCACCACCAACCACGATTTTGCCTCCAAAGGCTCTAACTCAAATCCATAAGTCAGGGTGGTTTATCTGCCAAAACTGGCTCCGTCGATCGATAATGTCCCACAACTCATCCACTATCAGCAATCCACCCCGCCTCGGTGCTGCAACACAAAACATTAGCACGGAGGGGGCCACTCGCTCCATCGGCGCCTCAGAAATCACTGCCGCTGAGGATACTGTAACCAGGTGGTCTCAGGAGAAGGACACTGTCGGGCTGCCCACTGCTCCGACAACTGTGTCACCCAGACCAGCGGCTCACTCTGCCGCTGATATACCTCTGGCAATCCTGCCATCAGGGCCTGAAGCTCTCTAACCTCGATCTGGGTATCCAGCCCCAAAACAATCCGCTCAAGCTCCACCGCTGCGACGAGTGCACACCAATCCGCACAACGCGTCGGGGAGACACCGCTCACCACGACCAACTGCACCACAGCACAAAACAAAACTCGACCCAATCCGGCGAGAGTCTAGAGCATGTCAACCGTTCCGCCGCATTATGTTGTCTGCAGCCAACATAATTGCTTAGGAGAATAAACATGCCAATCACCCATCCCACCACTCGGGAGAGGTATAAAACTCAATCAGGACTCTCGCTAAAACTCACGACTCTCACGAAGTCATCCTAGGGTCCAACCATAAGCCTAGGGTTTCTACAGTCCCAATTGACCTATCCCTAAGCTCTGATACCAACTTAATCTGTCACGCCCCGGGGTCGAAACTGCGACCCGGGCTCGCCAACAGATCCGCCACCTATGCCAAAACCCGCATAGGCGAAGCGTCTAACCTGCAAAAGATAGTACTATAGCTACACAAATATCAGAGCTGAAATAAAATGCTGTAAAATAAAATCCAATTACTATACAATGAAATAGAGTACAATATCCATTCCCTCAAATACAGATAATCATCATACAATGTCCTCAGTACAGCATCTCTCGACTATAAAAGGAGATAAACTAAAACTATAGTACATCAGTCTCTCCAAATACAAAAAGATCTCTCTCCTCCAGATAAACAGTAAAAGCCAGCCAACAGCTACGAGGAATCTCCAACCAGGGGATACAGCTACACTCCTCGGGTGGTAACGATCTAGCTCGTGACTCCCTCGCCCCGAACAACGACCGAAGATCAGCAACTCCAATGAGGACTCTGCAAAACAGGGGGGAAAAAGAAGGGGAAACAACAGTGGGGGTGAGAACCACTAGTAAACCAGTAGCCTCCCCCTGTGGGTAAAGCCTCAAGCTCCGGCGTACCCACTAAGTCTACTAGAGGCAAGAAAGGGCAAATGGTAAAGCTGTAAACAGAACTACTGAATAAAGGGGAAACCACAACAAGTATGCCTCTAAATGCAATACCGAAGGTGACTGTATGAATGCACAGGAGGCTAACTGCACCAAGAACCCAATCTAAAACCAGAAGGCTCTGGCACTGCCTGCTCTGTCATCAATCTAACTCCAACTCAGTAACGGACCGGCGCTACGGCCCGCTCTGTCATCACTCACAACTCACCAACTGACCCGCACCCGCACGGTCTAAAGCCTACTCCGGAGTGGCACTCGAGGGGAGCGACCCACACGAGTAAAGTATCACTGTATCAAGCATCTCTGTAACAATCAATCAAGCAGGACTGGATCATGACTATGATCAAAGTGGGAAACTCCGTCCACTAATGAAACCCCGATCTGATGCAATAATACTCAAAAGTGGGAAATACCATCCACTAGAAAATCTGATACCCAATCTGATGCAATAGTAAACATCCGGTCAACCGCCCAAAGTCCGCGGTCACCGCAATAACCCCACGACCCACAATTGGGTAACATAATCAAGATCGGTCAACCGCCTACTGTCCGCGGTTGCCGCAATAACCCATAATCCAACATCAGTACACCCTGTCACTGACCCGCAGGTCCCGGCTACACTATCCCAAACCTCTGCTCGAACTCGAGCAACATGACTCAAAAGTCTAAATAAAAAGGAGAAAGAAAGCAATCATGGTTTCTCCTAAGTCAAATCCCAATATGATAGTGTAGCAATAAAATAGTGGCCTATCTAGATGTCCAAATAAGCATGCAAAAGTCCTCAGCAATGTGAAAGGGAGAATATGTCAAATAACAGTTTTACATGTGTAATAATTAATAATATCCACATAAATACAACCATCATGCTAAACATCATCAGTCAACTACACATGTAAATAGCCCTGATCCCTAATAAATCCCAAGTGGCACCCGCACCCTAGATATGTCATTATGTTTCCCCAACAATTAATCCCTTTAATCCACTTTTATAAAGATCTAGGTGCTACTATAGCATGTTAATTAAC
>CM054949.1:15748062-16189375 GCA_029168755.2 Tillandsia fasciculata | reverse complement strand
CGTTGAAATCCGTTTTTGTCCCGTTTTCTGTCCATTTTTCGTCCGTTTCCGTCCAAATTTGACAGGCGACTTCGTTTCAGCTTAATTTAACCACAAAAAATTTTAAATTTTCAGTTTGGGCACCATTTCTGGGCCACCAAAAGCCTCGCTGTATCCAGAATCGCTGGCGGACCCCGTTCTCGCAATCCGGGTATCCGATCAACCCGAAATTTTTACTGTGACCTTAAAACATAATTACACAGCTCCCGTAATTTTCTCAGAATTTTTCGACACTGTTGGCGGAGCCCGTTCTCACTATCCGGCATCCGATCAACGCGAAACTTTTTCTGTGGCCTTAAAACATATTTACGGGGCTCCCGTAATTTTCTCGGAATTTTCCGACACTGTGAATTTTCCACTAAAAATCTGGGCCCCCTTTCTCCAATAAATTTTTAGATCTCTCCATTTTAACCCGATTTGGGCCCAACTCGCGTCCAAATGTCCTTACTTCCCCAACTTTCATAACAATAGTATTTCATACCACCTTTATTTACATTTATTTATGTGCCGAAAATTCGGTACATTACATTCTACCCCCTTAAAATAAGTTTCGTCCTCGAAACTTGAATCACATCTCGACTCCTACTTGATCGAGAGGAGGAAATTTGCCCTCACTACTGGGCTCACTGTATATCGTGACCGGCATCAAACTGCCTGCTCGCCGAGACTACACGAGCAACTCATTCATGAATCCCTATCTCAATCCAGGGACAAACTCAGACCTGGTGTCTGGCCACTTTCACCAAGTAGGTGAAAGACACAGTTGAGCACTTGCTCTCTCAATTGCCACGAATGACCCAGTCTTACTTGCGAAATTTCCACTTTAATTCCGCCATCATTTTTTTTCACAACGAGGCTGCATCTGCAACAATTACATTTACCGCATTTCCCGGTCGCTCCCCTGCCTAATGTGGAGGGCAAGGCCAATCCACGAGCCTCAACTATTACACACGCTACTAGCGCTCTAAGTCCACGGGTATCAGCTAACCCGATATCTCGGACTACTAATAGGTCCACAGACCACGGTCAATAGGGGCCTATAGCCCAACTAGTCCAACTCTGTATAATGGCTCTCACTAGCACACAGACCCAATCGTCATACGGGTAGATCCTCACTTAGGATTACTACACCAACACTCCCACTAGGAGCTACAATACCTCAATCACCACTAGCTCTACGGCCTGGTCATATCTCACTCTCAGTGTACTAACTCAGTGTACTACTAGCCTCAATGCTCACACGTGGCATTCCACGTTCCCGGGTCATCGCTCGGACTACCGTCCCGACCAAATCTCTATCATGCCCCGCCATCAGGTCTCGGGCCGCTGTCTCTCACAGCTGACTGCGCCTGCCCACTGGGCTACAGGCCCACAGTCCACAAACATGGTCCAGGCACGGATCGTCCACAAGCGAACCCGCTAATCGTCGCCACGCGACCACTACGCTCCACTGAGCAAAATCAACTAACAAGTCGTCAATCCACGACCCAAACTCTCTATATCAACTCTGGCCACACTGGGCAAAGGCTAATACGCCACCTAATCAGCTCTCTCTGGCTAAACGATACTCGTGCTCCATGAGCACCCAAACAGTTGGGCGTCCTACGCCCCCACGCTAACTCGTAAAAATCCAGTGTCAAGCAACTTGCTTAAACACGCGTATGACTCCTGTACACCTCTCCCAACTGGGTTGAGGCACCACAAATAACTGTCCACCAACTCTGGTGACTAACACGCGAATCCTACGGTGGCAATCCTTGCCGTTACGCCGATCCATCAAATCGGCGCCACAAAACTCCCGCTCACTTGCGGTTTTCGAATCTCGAAACCTGTCCCGGGTCTCACCAACCCCACAATGCGGCAATTTAGCCACAAAGATAGGCCACACGGTCACTACCGTCATCAGGGCGAACTTTCGCCACTAGGCCCATAAATCTTTCTTGCCCTAACCCTTAGGACATACTTACTTGGTTCTCGCAACATAGCGATCACCATTTTCTTCGTGAGTCGGTCTCTCACTGGACCTTACTAACCACACTTTGCCAGCAACCTAGCTGACACAAGCGTAAAACACCCTATGCTGAAGGTGTTGGCTGCGCCGACAAAAGTTCGGCGGCCACTGCCATTTCTTACTGTCGCCCCTACAGGCGGCGACGCCGTATACTCATGCGTCATTTATGCAGCCTCAACTTGCTGCGCTATCAGCCACTGGAGCCTATCTATCTGCTCCAACTGTCATGCTGACGCCACTCTTAGGCGTCGAAACCTGTCTTCCTGTCGGCGGAAAATTTCCGCCGACGGCAAGAAGTCTGACCTACTGTTGGACCACTCCAACAAGTGCGGTCACCTGCTATCGCAGCTCGTGTACCTCGTTTGACCCCGAGCCCTCTCGGGACTCGAGTCAAACAGGTGCGTTCCTATGGTGTCATCGCTAATATGCACACCACAACGAAACAACCAGCCCAAACTTAGCCATTTGAGCATCGCGCAGTCTATATACCGACAAAAAAGCTCGTCGACCCAATCATGCGAAAGTATAAGAGGGTACTCCTTTTCATCTCCAACATTACGTTGTCGGCCGCCAACGTAATATCCGAAGAATGAAAGCTCGTTGCCCTCGATCAGTCCCAACATCCTTTTTGGGAACAACAAAACCCAATCAAGTACTTTCGCCCATAATCCACGCACTCTCTCGTGCTAATCCCTAGGGTCTCCCTAAGGTTGCTAACCACCTAGGACTATTCCTAGGCTCTGATACCACTCTAATCTGTCACGCCCCGAGTCCGCCAATTTGTACGGTTCGGGCACGCCAACAGACCCGCCAATCGGGTAAAACCTTTTTCTACCCGAAAGGAACGGTAACATCCATAATAACACAACAAGTGTATGCGGAAGCTCAATATCAGAGTACTAAAAATCACTATAAATTTAAAACTTTCATTCAATAACTAATGCGGAAATGAAAGCATACAGGAGTGAACCATAAATTAAACTTATTACACTTTACAATTCTGAACTTGCAAATAAATTATTACATTTCCTTTACATAATTCCTCACCATACAAGGTTCACTCAAGAAATATATAAAAGGGATACCTCTGCTAGACCCTCTAGGTCACTATGCTGCTGGGCCCTTGCCCCTGTCGTATGCCTCGCTGTCGTCTGCATCTGATCTGTCTCGACCGCTGCATCCATTCCCGAACCTGGTGGGGGGGGTCACCCAAGGGGTGTGAGAACTTACGAGCGAGTTCCCAGTGGGTTCAACCACCGAGAGAAAGTGTCCTACACCACTTGGTCCAATGGAAGCAATAATAATAGTGCTAGGAAACTAAAATCCTCAATATCAAAATGCTGCTATGCAATATAATATATCACTGCACTATACTATCTGTGTCTAATCATCGACCAGCACTACTCTGTCTAGCCACACTAGGCTGCTAAGCACCAACTCGGCCACTATGCCGCTGTATATAGGGTCAAACTAACCCGGCCACCTTGGCCACTCTAATTTCTCTTTATTCTTTAGATTCTGGTGCTTTAGTTCAAGTTAACCCTCAGAAATTCTTATCCAACGGGCCCCAGCCCGGTAGTCCTGCTACCATAAGATAAGATTTCTAAGGTTGCCGATAACACCCGCAAGTGTTACCCCGCCCAACGGGGAACTTGTCCTACGGGTCACTGCCCGGGAGAGGGACACTGCCCTAGCTCCGACAAGGCTACTTTTTACCCCCGAAGGTACGCCCGTTTTATCTTTATATTTTCTTTCTTTTCTTTTCTTTTTCTTTCTCTTTTTACTTTAGTTCTTAGCCTCTTTGCCTTTGAACACTTGCTTTTCTTTCTTATTCGAGCTTATAGCTCCCTTTTGCCACTGGCAAATCTCTTTCTTTTTCCTTTGAGCATTTAGCTCTTTGCTTTCACTTTAAGCCTTTCGAAAGTACCTCGTCCGACGGGTCACTGCCCAGGGAGTCCTGCTCCACTTGACGAGTCTCAAATTCGAAGGCGCCATTTACATTTTCTTTATACTTTTTAGCCACTTTTAGCTTGCTTTTAACTTTGCCTTTTTACAACTTTTTACCTCTTATCCTAGGTCTCGCCATAAGGATAACTAGAGAGTCTCCTGGACTCTTAAACATTTCTCTTTTATTTCTTTAACTCAAATTGAAGTTAAAGTTATTATCCATTTGCCCAGACACCCTATGACTTTCTAGGGTTATATTTGTTTAATTCTTTAACCTTGGGATCTCATCCCACTTTCATGATTCCTCACTGAATCCTAGAGTTAACTTAACTCTATTTTCCAAATTTCACTTTTAACTTAGAGTTACACTGACTCTAATTTCCTGTTTTCCCTTTCATGTCTCCATACTTGATCCACCTTTTCCATCTTTGTGATTCCTTACTGAATCTTAGAGTTAACTTAACTCTATTTTTTCTGTTCCACCTTTAACTTAGAGTTCACTTGACTCTAATCTCCTGTCCACTTTTATCTTAGAGTTACACTGACTCTAATCTCCTGTTCCACTTTTATCTTAGAGTTACACTGACTCTAATTTCCTGTCTCTGAGTTTAAACTCCACTAGTTCTCCTTAGGTTCCTTTACCTAAGTTCCATGTCATACTCATCCTAGAGTTCCCTGACTCTATGTTGATCACTCTATCCAGTGTCCTTAGGTTATCTCCTAAGACCATGCCACTCGTTAATTCCTAGGATAACTCCTAAGTTTGATGTCACTCGTCAAACCCTAAACTAGGTTTTCTCCTAGTCTTACTACCAACAAGTTCTGTTCCCTTATGTCACATGATTCCTAGGGTTGTACCCTAACATGATCACAGTCATCACATAATTATCATTTCTATACATGCAATTATTTCTTATCCATCATAAAATAATATTTAACCTCTAAGTCCTTTTGCACATGAAAATGAATTATCTCCTTTTTGGCAACCGACAGTTGCATTTTTTTATCTGTGTCCATCTACACATACAAGTTTATCCCCTATTGTGGATAAATCATAAATGTCACTTTTCCTCTAAATTTCTCTACACATGCATATATATCATCTGTTATGGGCAACCAACAGTTGCACTTTTCATCTGTGATCCTCTAAACATGCAATCTTAATCATAATTACCTAACGCCTCTAACAGGCTACTATCATGCTTCTAGATCAAAAGCAAAGGAGCAAGGGGAGAGGTCACCCAATTTCGGCAGAATCTCCCACCTTGTAGTGTACCCAATTGCTTGTAGACAATTGCAATTGGTCTCCGCGCGATTCCACTTGTCTCCTCGAGCTTGCACGCAAAATGATGCACTTCTCTCGAGTCTGCACGCAAAACGGTGCACGTCCACCAAACCTGCACGCAAAACGATGCACGTCACTAAAAACCCACACGCAAAACGGTGTGCGTCATTTTAGTCTGCACGCAAAACGGTGCGCGTTAAATCAACCGGCACGCAAAACGGTGCACGTACCTCGAATCTGCACGCAAAACGATGCACGGTCTACCGTAGGGTTGCACGTAAAACGGTGCACGTTTTTCTAACCCTGTACGAAAAACGATGTATAATATTAGAGAGTGCACGCAAAACGATGCACGACAACACAACCGGCACGCAAAACGATGCACGTACCTCAAATCTGCACGCAAAACGGTGCACGTCTTTTCCAACCCTGCACGAGAAACGATGCATAATATTAGGATCGGCACGCAAAACGGTGCGCGACAACACGGTCGGCACGTAAAACGATGCACGTACCTCAAATCTGCACGCAAAACGGTGCACGCTTAATTATAGGGTTGCACGCAAAACGGTGCATATTTTTCTATCTCTGCACGAAAAATGATGTATAATATTATAAATTGCACACAAAACGGTGCGCGATAAAATGATCTCCACGCAAAACGGTGCAAGTTTAACTATAAGGTTGCACGCAAAACGGTGCATATTTTTCTATCTCTGTACGAAAAATAATGTATAATATTATAAACTGTATGTAAAATCGTGCACAACAACTCAATCTGTGCGTAAAACGGAGCACGTACCTCAGATTGGCACGCAAAACGAGGCGCGCCAAAATTGTCCCCGACAGTCTGCGCAACAAAACGGCGCAGTATAACTCGGTTCCTAACACGCAACACGATAATGGGGTCAAATCCAAACCCAAAGGAGGCATAAATATTGTGCCAAAAATACCGTAAAAATAATGTGCGGGGCTTACCTCGTACAGTCGCGCCGCCCACGAGGTCCACGACGCGCCGCACCATCTCCCACGAAATCCCCCCCCTTTTCTCTCTCTCTCTCTCTCTCTCTATGCTCGGGTAGAGAAGGAAAGGGAGAAGAAGAAGAATGGTGCTTGAACAGGTTCGGAGAAGGAAGAAAAATAAGGGGAAGAAGAGGGGTGTTTCGGTGGACCGGGTTCATGGAACCCCCCAATGGAGAACCGCCACGTGGCGGTTCACCCACTTGCGGAACGCGCGCCCAGAAGAAATGGAATTTCAAATTCCATTTTCTTTCCCCAGGCGCCACGCGGGCCTGCTGCGAGCCTTGCGCAGCACACAAGCGTGCCTCGATCCGCACGCCGTCGTCTTGAAAATCCGTTTTGGTCTCGTTTTCTGTCCGTTTTTCGTCCGTTTCCGTCCAAATTTGACAGGCGACTTCGTTTCAGCCTAATTAACCACAAAAAATTTTAAATTTTCAGTTTGGGCCATTTCTGGGCCACCAAAAGCCTCGCTGTATCCAGAATCGCTGGCGGACCCCGTTCTCGCAATCCGGATATCCTATCAACCCGAAATTTTTACTGGGACCTTAAAACATAATTACACAGCTCCCGTAATTTTCTCAGAATTTTTCGACACTGTTGGCGGAGCCCGTTCTCACTATCAGGCATCCGATCAACGCGAAACTTTTTCTGTGGTCTTAAAACATATTTACGGGGCTCCCGTAATTTTCTCGGAATTTTCTGACACTATAAATTTTCCACTAAAAATCTGGGCCCCCTTTCTCCAATAAATTTTTAGATCTCTCCATTTTAACCCGAATTGGGCCCAACTCGCGTCCAAATGTTCCTTACTTCCCCAACTTTCATAACACTAGTATTTCATACCACCTTTATTTACATTTATTTATGTGCCGAAAATTCGGTACATTACAATATTAGTATACAACAACTTACTGTTTGATATTTGTATATTGTGGGTGTTAGATGTATGCGCTAGAAGCCAATTTGGCCGACACATATATTCTTTCTAGGATATAAATTTGTATTTGACATTTTACATTATGAATGTTATTGGGTTTTTATTTCCATTCGTGTTGTGTATGTGTCCATGAATTATCCAAGGAATTAATAAGATGATGATACGTATTCTCAAGAGTTGAGAATTTGAGACATGTATCATTAGTGATTAATTCCTAAATGCTCCCGATCGATGGATCATCACGGGGACAGTGATTGATCCGGTGAGATTGGTGCACAGTCGCTTCCCTTTTAGGGTAGACGAGTCTCGAGTCAACAGTGTGGGGACACTGGAGCGAATGTGCAGGTGGTTGTTGGAGAACAAGGGTACCGAGCGTGATCATCACGAGAAGTCACTTGGATGTCTACTCACTCGTCAGTGACTTACTCGATGTTGCAGTAGTGTGACTGGTCCTTTGACCTGCGGTGTCTCGGCAATTCACAATGGGGTTACTGTAGTTTGACTGTACATACACTTGGTCCCTAGCCATTTGGGTCCTTCAGTGGGTGCATGTTGGCTACAGTAGGTTTGTTGTAGGAATAGGATGTACACCTATATGGAATCTATCGCCCTTAGTAGAGAAGGGAGTTAGTCCTATGTGATTTATGAGACCGAGTTTAGAAGACCTTGGCCAAGGCGTAGTAAATAACGGAAAGGGTTTCCGATATTAGAAACTCGAGTCGAATAAAATTGACATATGACAGACGGTAGGGTTTGACGAGCAATTCTATAACCTTCATCTAGTTGGGACTCCGGATAGAAGGATTGTATCACACGTTAACTGCACCTAGAGGTTCAGTATTCCATTCTACTGGAATGCCACTACATACTGTTAGGCGGCACTGGTGGATTGTGGGACTCACGAGAATTATCTGGATGATCGATAATTCTTATTGGGTTGAGTTTGAATAGTTCTAACCCACTGAAAAGAGTTTCAGCGATATTGTTGATGGTGATCACAATATATCTCACTACCAGATAGAATAGAACCTATGGGGTCACACACATAAGAGGTTATGACTGATCGGATAGTTGGATCGCGATTTTTGAATCGCCTGAGGACTTAATTGTCAATATGTTGACAATTGGACTAATTTATAATTGTTATAAATTAAGGATATTAAAGTGCAAATATTGCAAGAGATGACTTACTAATAGTTAGTAAGTTGTGAGAGGACTTAAGTGCTAATGTTGCATTAATGATTTGATTTGATCAAATTAGGATTGAGTTCAAGTCGAATTAAATTAGGATTTAATCGATCGATTGAACCGATTAGAGATAAGATAAACTTAAATCTAATTTTAAGTTTATCTTAATATTTATCTTAATAATTATAAAAAGGGATTATATTCCTCTTTATACGTATGAGTTTTCTTTAAGAAAAAGAAAAAAAAAAAAACCCTAGCCGTCATCTTTCCTCGTCTTCATATTTTATAAATATCCACATTAAAAGAAAGACGTTCTCTGCCAGGGGTGAGAATTATTTCGATCAAGTTAACAACCTCGTGTGGATACCCGTAGAGGCCGACGCGTGTGCGGCTTCAAGAGAACCAAATTCCAGAATTTCGATCAAGTCAACAATCTCGTGTGGATATCCGTAGAGGTCGGACGTGAGTGCGGCTTCAAGAGAACCAAATTCCAGAATTTCGATCAAGTCAACAATCTCGTGTGGATATCCGTAGAGGTCGGACGTGAGTGCGGCTTCAAGAGAACCAAATTCCACGATCATCAAATTGCGGTGTAGATCTCGCCGCGCAAAGGTGAAGATTATATCTTCCTTTTCCTTTTAATCTTAGACACATGAGGAATCCTGTTTTGCGTGGTTTTTGAGATCAGACCTCAAGTTTTTTATATTTGTTTATTTGATTTTTTTTTCCGCTGCATTTATTTTTGCGCAAAACCTAACCGTGGGGATTTGTAATATACAAAGTATGAATCAATTTTATCACGTCTAATTTTTCGTTACTCATGCAAGTATAATAATTGTTTATACAAATAATAAACATAATATCTAGAAATATCACATAGAATATAACTTATTCTATTAATGTTAAATATGATTATTACTTATATATAATAAGTGGAATACACATGAAGTGTGTAATATGATTTTTGTATAATGATTGTACTCTTTCCATTGCATACAAGCATAATAATTGTTTATACGAATAATAAACATAATATCTAGAAACATCACACAAAATATATAACTTATTCTATTGATATTGCAATTATAACTATAACTAGTGTAGTGATCCGCGCGATGCAGCGGACATATATTATTATAGCTAAATTTATACTAAATTTATTACAACAATATAAATAAATTGTTCTAAAATCTCGATATAGATCAATTCAATATCAAATTACGGAATGAAATCATGCTACGACAAATTTAGGGCACTCACCAGGATCTCGCCTTTTTGCAACAATATAATCATATGTTGAATTACGATTTACCGAAGAATCAGAGAAATGCACCCGTAGACAAAAAGATAAATCGTTGTAATAAATCGCCAACGATTTCTGCAATAAAATAAAATAAAATAAAATTGTTAAAAAATTAAAATACGTATATAGTAAGTGATAAAATAAAGTATTAGGTAAAAAAGTTGCATTAGGGTTTACAGCAACACCAAATAAAAAAATCTGATATAGGTTCCTGAGGCAAAAAAAATAAAATAAAAATAAATAAATAAATAAATAAATAATTGCATGATATTTCTGTAAAGAATCGCTCACAAAGAATCAAAGAAAGGGGCGGCGATTTTTACCTCTCGAGGTAGAGACGCACTTGAAGACAACGGCAGCACGCTCCCACATTCTATGGCCCGGCAATATCAGCAACAGGGCGCGAAAAACTCCACCAAGATCACCCGAGCAGAGCACAAAACCAACCATCAAAACTCTTGATTCAACATTCAAAATGAAGGATTCGTCACTGCTGCCGCCGCCACATCGATCTCCACAATCATTGCCTACGCCTCTGACTCCACCATCACCGTCTTGGTTTCCATTGCCATCACGTTCACCGCCTCCAACACCGCTACGATCACGCTGCCGAAGTATCTTGTATGGGTCTATAAAAACCCCACAAAGAAAAAAAGAAGGTACGGAAGCGGATGGCATATAGGAAGAAAATGCAAATTAACACCATATGCTTAATTAACTTGGATGGCATATAAGAAAAAAAAGCAAATTAACACCATATGCTTAATTAACTTATTAAATTAAATGGCAATTACGATTTGTTAAAGTATCAAACGTCACCACCACCACAATAATTAAATTAATCAATGCATGCATGTGGGGAGATGAAGGGATGGATGTTAGAGAAAATGAGAAGACATTGAGAGGAAGTGAGAGATTATGCTGCGAAGAAGGAGAGAGAGAGTAGACAATTATTGTAAAAAAAAAATATAATGCATTCACCACCACCACAATAATTAAATTAATCAATGCATGCATGTGGGGGAGGTGAGAGGTGAAGGGACGGATGTTAGAGAAGAGAAGAAGACATTGAGGGGAGGTGAGAGATTATGGAGAAGAAGAGAGAGAAGACAATTATTGTAAAAAAAAAAAAAAATTAAAAATATTCTAAGCTATGGAGAATGTGCCACGTCACCTTAAAAATATGAGGATTCATTATATGGTATAGATCCCTTTTGATATAGATGCACATACTAGATAAGATGATAGGAATAAGAAATGATGAGTAAATTATAGATGATTTTGTTCGGAATATTGCTTACGGGTATGAATCTATATGACACTATTTGGAAAAGATTAATACGCAAAGCGCCAATAGTAATAAATTTATATTGATTCCCATAAATAGAAGTGTCAGCAACAGGTTCATATAGAATGTCAGCAACAGGGTTCCACCACTGAAGCTGATTATGGCATGCACACCTGCCTATTTGTCGAACGACGATCAGCCCGATTAATTGTTATACGAGAAAGAGCCCAAGTGCTTCCGGGCGCACATGATCAGTCAAATTTTACGGAAGAAGTGTCAGCAACAGGTTCATATAGAATGTCAGCAACAGGTTCATATAGAATGTCAGCCTATTTGTCGAACGACGATCAGCCCGATTAATTGTTATACGAGAAAGAGCCCAAGTGCTTCCGGGCGCACATGATCAGTCAAAATTTACGGAATTCCTACTATTTGACCTGTAGTTCGATGATTGAGTCTACACACTAAAAAAAAGAATGTATAAATATTGAGTTTCAATACATATTTCCTAATTGTTTGAAAAAACAAATAAATTATAAATTGTAATTTTTTTTTTAAATTCATATACTATCATTTATAAGTATTTCTATATATTGAAAAAATATATTTATAAAACATGTTTTAATTTTAATTAAATTTATACATTTCATAGGTAAAATACAATTATAAATAAAAAATTAAAAATTTAATTCTCTCTATTTTTTTTATTTCTATTTAATCAACAAAATAAAATATACAAAAATATTTTAATTGAAATAAATAATTTTAAGTGTTTCCTAGTTCCGTGGATTTCCCACTCGATTCGGATTCGGATCGTATGGAGAACCCAAAACGCACCCAATTAGGAACCAGACATCAAAACATACTTAATCCCATGCCCCAATTTTTACGCAGACCTTGTGACGTCACAGGCGCCCGTTTTCCCGTCTCCTCCTCGTTCGCATCACCCTTCCAATCCCCGATCGCCAACTCAGCATGTGCACCAAATTACCATTGCACGTACTTAGCCTAGTAGTTGTTTAACGCATCAGAATTCGCCACATACCAAGAAAAAAATACACATTTGGCTCTGTATCCGTGCTCGCTCCCGCGCACCGGATCGTTCGTAAACTTCCCCGAGCGTAAAAGCTTCCTTCGCCTTCTGCATCCCCTCTCCAGATCCCGATCTCTCCTCCCTCTCTCTCTCTCTCTCTCTCTCTCTCTCTCTTTCTCTCTTCTCTCTTCTCTCTTGAGTCCATGGCGTCGGTTCCTTCCGGCCCCCAGCGGCCGCGCCCCCCCTTCATACCAAACCCTAACCCTAACCCTAACCCTAGTCTTAACCCTAACCCCTCTTCTCTCCCCGACTCCTTCCAGAACCTCCAGATCGGGCGCCCTCCGCCGCCCTCCGCAGTCCCCCGCTTCGGCGCGCCCCCTATCCCCTTTTCCTCCGCCGCCCCGCGTCCCGCCGCCTTCTCCGCCGGCCCCCGCCCCGCGCCTTCGGTCGCCGCCGCCCCACCGATGGGCCCGCCCGGGTTGATCAGGGCCCCTCTCCCCTCCGCCGCGCCCCCGCAGTCGCATGTGGTGCGGCCCTTCCCCGGCAGCCCCCCGGCCAGTGCCCCGTTAACGGCGGCAACACCAGCATCATCTCAGCCCTTCGCCGCGCCGCCGCCCACGGCCTCACAGGCATTTAGCGTGCTGCCATCACAATCCTCAAGCCCTTTCACTGGGAATCCGGCGTTGGTGCGTCCCCCGAACTCGCAGCCGTATATGGCTCCACCTTCGTCCCAGCCATTTATTGGAACTCCATCCTCCCAGCCTTTCAGAGGGCCGCCATCCTCGCAACCATTTTCCAGGCTGCCATCCTCGCAGCCTTTTATGGGGCCACAGCCACCGTTCTCAGGGCCTCCAGGTTCTACTGCTCCATTTGGTGCTCCAGCATGGCAGTCACAGCCGCAGCTGGTGAGTTTGAATTTGGTTATTGTAATCGAGTATTTTTGCCTTTTGAATTTGTTTCACCTTGCTTTGTGGAAAATTCTGTTTTAGGGAGCTTTGCCCGGTAGTGTACCGCCACCAGTTAGAATGGCCGGCATCCCGCTGAACACTCAAAACCAAATGATGCCTCCACCTCCTCCAGCAATGGGCTACTCCCCTCATGCCGGGACTCAGATGTCAACGCCGTTGAAAATAGACCCTAATCAAATCCCACGGCCAATGCCCACCTCCTCAATTGTTGTTTTCGAGACCCGTCAAGGAAATCAAGCAAATGTTGCAAATGTTCCGCCGGTATAGACTAATCTTTTTCTGCTAAATTTATTTTCTTACTACTTACTAGGCATAAGAATCTTGGTTGGAGAAATTGCTTCTTAATCTTTTTTCTACAAGTATCCTTTGCAACTTTATCTCATTTAATTATCTGTCATTGTTAGCCTGCAACAAGTGATTTTGTTGTCAAGGATACTGGTAACTGCAGTCCCCGTCTGATGAGATGCACCATGAATCACGTATGTATTTTCAACTAGCCCTACTCTTTAAGCTTTTTATGACTAGAATTGTTTTTAGAAGTTGTAACTATTGATAGATACCATGTACCGGAGATCTTTTATCAACGTCGAGCATGCCCTTGGCTCTAATGGTACAACCCTTTGCTCTTCCCCATCCATCTGAGGAGCCTATCCAGGTATTGAATGACTACAAACATTTTCTTTTGATGTTATATTTGGTTAGCTTATGATGCATCCAGCTAAGTGATAGAAAACAATTTGTTTAAAAAATTTTTGGAAGCAAAAATAACTTATTTTTAAATTATTGGTTTTTGTTGTCAAGTAAAGACCTTGAATGAAAAGATTGCAAGTAATCCACTGTCCACTCCTACACCTTTTGATATACAAAATTCTATTTTAAAAAACAAAAAACAAACATGATACCAAACGAGGCCTAAGTGTTTGATTTTAGTTCTAGTTAACAATCGTACACTTAGATGGAAACTAGAAAACCACAAAAAACTTCTTATGTAACTGTTTAACTTTTATGCTAGACTATGTATGGTGAGTTTTAACTACAAATAATACATTACGGGGCCATTTGGTTCAAGGTTTGTAATATTCCGGAAATGTTGTATATTTTTATGCTAGGAATGACAACTATGTTACTAAATTATCAAGCCACTTGGGTGAGAGGTTTTTAAGAACTAATATTCTTATTAATGGGCTTCTAATGATTTTTATAATGAGAATACCTTCTAACCCATGATAATCTAGTATTCCTACCATTTAGAAATCTACAATGATTCCACTACTTCAGTAACACCTATAACAACTACCCAACTTGAGTTGAATGGTAATGATCTGAATATTTTTATTAAAAAATATGGAGGATTACCGGAATATTACATACTGTGAACCAAATGGGCCCTAATGGTAATCATAATTAATTGTCTATGATCTTACTTTTTTTGGTTGAAGTATTCATAAAATGTAAGTGAAAAATAAAATGATAGGAGATCTCAGCAGCTGAGTGACATACTGACATGTTGGAACCCAATTTATATGAAATTGTGTTTGTTTTCAATTAATAGAAGTAAAGTGAATTTGGTCTAGATTGAATCCTCTAACTTGAAGTTGCATGGAGTTGATGCAAAATGCTCGCCGGAGTGAGTAAATACTTCCATTTTCCTATCATTGGGCAAATCACAAATATTTGCATCTTTGGTCAAATAATGGGTAGTAAATGTGTAACAAAACCAAACACAGTTTGGTCGTAGGATTTTATCCCTTCTGTTGTAGAATTTCATTTGAGTGAAGAGATGCTAAGAATGGGTAGTTGGGGGAGTGAATGATTTCTCTCTTTGATTAATTTTGTTTGGGACAAAAACCAACCACATTTTTAACAGGATATGGTTGCACATGTTGAATTCAACCCAAATTTGGCAAGAAAAGTCTGATTTTTATGACAAATGGGAATTTACCAAGCTTATGCAAGGAAAAGTAAGTAGGAGATTCACTTAAAATGGAGTTTTCAAGGCTACTTGTATTTGACTTAAGTAAAATGAAAAATAATGTTAGGACTGAACAGATGAAAAGAAAAGAGAAAGTGAAAATGAAACTTGTGATTCAACTGGATTCCATCAGAAGTTGGGAAAAGAGGCTACTTATGATCTGGTCTCATATTTCAAGTAGTTTCTTCGAAGTCATTAATGTTATGAACCCACAAATAATGATAGGTCTTATTTGTATGATGAGTAAGCCCTTTTAACGGAATAAATACAGAACAAGAATTATCACCTAAACAGATGTCCCTACCAAGGCTTTCTCAATGATTCTTGGGAGGTGTTAAATGAAGCCTAGAAAAGATGCTTCTACTGAAGCCTTAATTTTTTCTTGTTTGGTAGGTAATTTTTTCTTGTTTGGTAGGTGAAGCCTAGAAAGGATCTAGGATGTGATATTGAGTAAATAGCAACTTAACAGTACAAACAAAGCAGTGTTCATTTTGGTTAAAAGGTGGGGAGAGGCTATCTTGTTGAAAATTCACAGAGAGAGATACTGAAAAGAGGCCCCTTGAGAGAGAGAGAGAGAGAGAGAGTGAGAGGAGGAGGTGGGGGGGTGTGGGGGTGCGGTGGGTCATAGAAGTTGAATTGGTTTTTGCAATACATTATTTTTGATTATGTAATTTGGTGGTATGACTGTCTGATGATGAACTAGTTAAATTAATCGTAACTCTCTTACCGCCTTGTTCTGATATCACAATTATTGAAGAGTTTGCTATGTGATCACAAAATGAGAAGAGAATTGAACTACGATCACATGTGACACAGTCAGAAATGAAAACTTCAACTATTACTCCCAAAATGTACAATCTGTAGGTAAAAGTAAGTTCATTATATGCTGAAGAGTAACTGTATTGAGTCCTTTCGATTTCAGGATGCCTCAACCTTCATTGACCAATTATATTGTTCAATTGAATTGTTGTGTAGCACGATAAGTTTATAAGATCATGTGTCTGTTTTCTTTTGAATGACGTGAAATTAAGTTGACTCGAAATTTCTGGTATCATCACAATATCACTTGAAATATTTTTTGATTTCTCACAACGATAAGAATCATTAAAGATATATTCCATTTTTGTATTGAGTTATAATAAAAGATTAGTCAAATGTGAAATATATCTACGGCACAAGAATGAATATCTAAGTTGTGGATGCTTTACCTGCAATAGACCCTTAACTATCTAATTACATTTAATAAGTTGTATTTTTGGCTTTTTCTCCGCTAGCAGAGCTAAAATAATAGGGCTGTTTCTTTTCTGTAATGCATTTAAATGGTCTGGCAGAAACTAGAGCTTAATTCTTTACTTAAATTGTTGAATATAAGTATTAAAAAGCAACTTTCTATGGTAGCTGAAGCTTTTGGAGAAAAACAGTTGTTTTATATGATTTAACATGGTTTTTGAGCAGGAGGTCTTTAGTTCCAGTCCCATTTGGTCTCTAGCACTATTTAAGTTCTCACATCTTAGGTCTATCAAATTGTCTCAATGCCCATACATGAGAGAGAGTGTTGAATGTAAATATTAAAATATATTGTTCTCTGCTAGCTTAAGCTTTTGGAGGAAAAACGGTTGTTTATATAATTTAACATAAGGATCTTTATTTTCCTTAAAAAAATTGTACAAGCATTATGAGTATCAAGCAGAAATATGTGAACCAACATTGTCAGGGACACCAGCGCCAAAGCATTAGCCAATTAGTTATCGTGTGTTGCTGGTACCAAATACCCATCACACCGAATTGATATAAAAGGAAGGTTGGGATTTGGTTAGCTGTGCAAATTGAAATATGTCAATAATTAAATCCAATTTTAAGGACTACATTATTTTGCACTTAGTTGATCTCATAGTTTAGACTGTCATGTCAAACAGCTACAAATTTGCTAATCTCTACTACTAACTGGTAGTACTACTGTTAATTTGAAGGTACCTCAATTTTGAAAAGATTAGTGGTTACTTGCATTAGAGATTGGCATATTATCTTTGAATCGCGAGGTTCTTTAGTGTTCAGAGCTCTTTTTTCACTTCCCAATACTCTTATCATTGAAGTTCAGTTTCTTTTCTGATTTTAAATTTTAACGGATGATAGAAGAATAGTACTTAGAAAGTTAGAAGCTTAAAGGAGTGCTTTGTACTTATCATATAAAAATCTTCACTAGTTTGTTCTTTGTAATTACATTCATTCATTTTCTAAGCTTAAGCATCCAATCTTTTTCTAATTGCTTCCACTGTGACTTCATATGTTTGATTTTTAAATGTAGCTTGTAGACTTTGGAGAAACTGGACCTATCCGCTGTTCTCGTTGCAAAGCGTATATAAATCCTTTCATGAGATTTATTGATCAAGGGAGGCGTTTCATTTGTAATCTCTGTGGTAAGTAGCGGAAATCATGTTCATTTAGAGATATACTTATTTAATTTAATGATACATGCCTATATTGGTTTCAAGGTTTTGCTTGCAGTATATCCTTTTCACATTCCAATTGCTTCTTCCTGTACTTTTGTATTTAATTTTCTCTCCAAAATCTATCAGTTGCTTCACTTACACTTTTATTTGAGTGACTCCTACCCTTTTAAGCTTGAGATCAAAAGCTTTTGTCTTTCGAATTATTTCAGGGTAAATTGCACAGCTAGTTTCCAAACTTTTGGGCAAGTTCTGCCTTTTCCTTTTCAAAAAAGAAAAAAAAAAAGATCCAAAACTATTGAAAGTATTTCACAGTGGTCATTCTTCTCATGTACTATTAGATGAGATTCTTGCTTACAGCTAGTACATCTCTATAATTATGCGCTGTACATCTATCAATCCTTGATATCCTATGTCATATTTCAATCCTTCTACCTATTGGCTTGAAGCCTTCTACATTTAGAAAAATTGGACCGCTGGATTTAAAATATAAGATGGATGGAGTAGTGGAATTTTCCACTTGCAGATGGAAGTATAAACAATAATTTTTCTTCTCAGGACTAAAGTGTATTTTGAAAGTTTTCAGAGTTTTGAATGTCAATTTTAAAAATTCGAGGACCAAATTGAAACTTGGCATGTAGTTCCAGGACTGATGGTGCGATTTACCTGATTGTTTAATGTTGTTTGCTATTTTCTATTAATTGCTTTTTTCATGGTCTTCTCTTAAGCCTTTGCTTCCATATGTGCCTTAATGACTCAAACATTTTTTATGTCATGCTGATTTGGTAGGGTTTAGCAATGAAACTTCTCGGGATTATATGTGCAATCTAGGGCCTGATGGTAGAAGGCGTGATGCTGATGACAGGCCAGAGTTATGTAGAGGGACGGTTGAATTTGTTGCTACTAAGGAATTTATGGTTTGTTTATTTCTCTAATTCGTTAAAACTTATCTACCTTTGGCATCAATTGTCTCTTTAAACTAGTTTTTATCCAGCTATTAGAAACTATGCATAAGAAGGCATTCTCTAATATGTTTTAGGTTTAAAATGTGACTTTTTAGTAGCTGCTTTATTTTGTTTCTTTATAATTATGTTATTGTTCAGTGAAATGTTTCAATTATAATTAACTCAACTGGATTGTTGCAGTTGCAATAACGTTGTCTAAGTATGTTGTAAACTCTCGGGAATATTGTAACAAGGGTCTAGATGTTGTTCTTAGCCCTTTATAATTTTTTGGCTGCCATTGATTTTCTTTTCTTTTTTTTTTGTGTTGGAAAGTGGTAAGTGACACTTTATACGGGTAAGAATCTGCAGACTAATCTTATTGTTTCATTTTTTTTTTTTTTTTTTTTTTTTTTTTGGCCCATTTTATTTTCACGCTTATATGTGCTTGTTACATCGGAACGGCTCTCTATATTCATACGAAAATATTTTGCAGCTTTTTGTGAGCTTGGGTCTATTATGTTATTAGGATTTATACAAAAGTCAATTGAACTATGATGCATTTAGTTTGGAATTCGAACAAAATTGCATTTTTATTGAATGAGTAAGCATTTGCTATGAAAATATGCTTATTTATCCTAACCTTGTATCAGGTACGTGAACCAATGCCTGTTTTGTATTTCTTCCTCATTGATGTCTCAATGAATGCTATCCAAACCGGTGCAACTGCAGCAGCTTGCACTGCAATTAGCCAGGCTATTTCAGATCTTCCTGTAAGTTTGTTGTTATGTTGTGTTTTCTATACTCAGAGATCATTAAATTACGCTTTAGCTTGGCAAGTTGGCCTTCCATCAAAACAATTCTTATGTACTCAACAACTATTAATGATCACTTTGTTGGACTTCAAATTTTCTAATATTGCTTTTCATTGCAATTTGATAATTGCCATTACTTTGTGTCAAATCTTGTGGTTGATTTTCTTGTTTTCTTAACCCTATAAATTCCGCGACTGTCTCTGGAAACTAGTTATTTATAGAAACTTTTATGTCTTTGCAGGAAGGACCTCGAACGATGGTGGGAATTGCAACATTTGACTCCACTATTCATTTCTATAATCTTAAGCGTGCTTCACAACAGGTATGAAGTTCAAGTATTAGCATTTTGTTTTTCAAAAAGGAAAGATAGTAGCATTTTGGTAGGATCGCGATTGCATATGAACCTATATGATCCGATGTGACACTAAGATCCAAATTGCCTTCCTACAGTTATCCTATCAATGTTCCTGTCATGCACCGAGACTGTCAATTTGGTAGGTTCGGGCACGCCAATAGACTTGTCAATCAGGCATGACCTCTCTATACCCGAAAGGAATGGCAACATCTCAATCATACAAAGTGCACATTGAGAATACATGAATATCAGAGTAAAGCTAAGCTAAACAATCAACTTTAAACATAAACACAATTTGCATAAAGTTGAAACTGTAAGGTACTAGAATGAACATTTAAACACATTGTTAATTACAACCTTTTCTTTTTCCTCACTCAAAATACAATGTTCACTCTATACAAAAAGTATCACTCTAGACCTTCTAGGTCTTCTACTCTGTTGGGTTCTTACCCCTGTCACGTGTCTCACCGGCGGTACTTGGATCTGCAAAAGGTGTAAACCACGGGGTGTGAGAACTACGAATAGTTTCCAGCGGGTTCATCCACCAGAAACATGCTCTACATCACTTGATCAAATGGAAGCATTAGTAGCAAGATAATAATGGAAAGCGGTAAATTCTACACTAGCATGTAAGTATAAAACTTATACACTACTAGTCCATGCACAAATACAACTATGCTACTATACCATGCCACATTACTATACCACCCGGCCCCGAAACCGCTACACAAGAATTACAACTAACTCGTACGTAATCGGTCACTCTAATCATATTATGATTTAGGTTTCATAAGGGTGCCTCGTAGAGAGTGGACTTATGGGCGAAACTCTCTCTACTTGACGGTTTCTTGTCCTCCTTTAGAGTCATTTCCACGGAGAGTCGACTTATGCGCGGAACTTTTTCCAACTTGGCCATGAATGAGTTTAAGGCACTTTGGCACTCATTCACAAAAGGGAGTCGAAATATGCTCGTAATCTTCCCCTGGGAGTCTAAATTTAAGTGCCGTGGCACGGAGTCGTGCCGAAAACTTGCTGGCACGGTATGGCACGGAGCGTGCCAAGTGGTGCCGATGAGTGCCGGTGACAAAAAAATACATGTGTGCCGACATATAATGACATGAAATATTTATTTTCTTTAGCAACAAATTTTTTTAATTACTTATTATGTATCTTTATTAATTTTTTTGAACTTTTTTAAGAAAATTACTTTGAATTTAAAGAAAAGAGGGTTTCAAGCTGCGCCATTAGCACGGGGGCTGTATCGTGCCGGTATCTTGTTGGCACGATACGACACGGCGGATACGGACCGTGCCGATGGATACTTAAATCCTTACTCTAACCTAGAGTTCATTAACTCTATGTTAAAACTCTACAATTCTCATGTCACGCCCTGAGGTTTATCTTTTGCAATTCAAAAAGAGTGGACTATTTTTTTTTTTTTTTTAAATAGAGTTTACGCAAACAGGTGCAACTCGAGTTTTGAAAGGTGTGAAAACAACAACTCGGGACGTGCACAGATCCGCCACGCGCATAAGGTTCCTCTGTCCAAACGGACAGTCTCCCTATACACGCACGGCTACAACCATCATACATTATTCAATTATCCACATTTTCATTCACATAAGTACAAGGTAAATCAATCAACCAATCATGATCCACACTAAAGTATGAGAGGGTGATGGCATGATCCTCCAAACTCGACCGACTCATTATCCCGCCATATCTCCGCAAACAACAAGCATAATCGCCATATCTCCGCAATCAAAATACAAAACCCCTCCGTTCTCCATTTTTAGAAATTCATTTTGAAAACCACGATCGTAAAACCAAGCACATGATAATAAAACCATAAGTCGTACATTCATGTTCAACTTATTAAAATCAACAATCAAAAGTCAACCCATCAAACATAAGAAGCAACCAGAACAATAGCATAAATATGGAATTATAAACGAAATGTAAAACATCACAGAGTTTATCTATCTAAATGAGTCCAACAGTAGGGATGGCTCTAGCTATCGATTCTCACGACAACACCTCCTATCTCACCACCCGAGATACCTGTAAAAATAGGGGTGTGAGATACAACTGAATATATCCCAGTGGGCAAAATGCGCAGGCGATTAGCAAATTATACCTACTGGTATACTATAATAGATAGGTAAGGAAATTTAAAGCTAGAGGTATTGAAATAAAGACAAGTAAATGATATAATCATATAAAAGCTGAAGTAAGAGTTGGGTACTAAAATATGCTTATAAGGTATAAAGTACAATAACAAAATTAAACCAGTAGTAAGCAGAAATGAGTAGCAACTGAATAAAATAATGCATCAACCTGCTGGAAGCTCAAAGTACCCAATCGTGCCACTCGGTCATAAGGACCTCAGGCAAATGCCATAGAAGGGCACCTAGCGAGGGCTGACATATAACCCCATACCCAACGGTATGATCTGCGGGCTCACGGGTCGATCAGATCATTCTACTGGTAAAGAACACCAACTGGGAATCCGCTGGTGTACGCGACATGTGCAGCAGGTGGATGTCGATCATAATGCGAATGCTCAATGCTCACGGTCCAACTACCGACACAACAACAAGTCGAGGACTCACAATCGAGATCACAATAGTCGACTACAATAACGTATGGATAATGAAAACAATGTCGATCTCCTACTCTACGAGTCATGCAAATATCAGGAGATAATAATCAGTCGACCACAATCACAAGTATACATGGCAAGTATCATGATGATAATATAATTGCGAGATCAAATGACGAGTAACAATCAAGTATGATCAAACTTGAGTAAGATACCCAGTGAGGTTATACTATGCTAATATCTGGATTGGAGTACCCACATCATTGAAGACGACAAGCAAACCTGTGACTCAGCATGCACTCGAACCACAACCGCTCAGACCTACATGAAATCATAAGGTTAGAACCTTGTCCCACACATCCCAATGTCACCAATTCACACACAATCACTAACGAGAACCCGGATCTCTAACTGAATCCTGGAATCCGTCGAAAATTTCGGAAATCCCCCGAAACACTATCGACGTCCTCTGTGTGTCTCGGAGGGGTAGTAACATATGTCGAACGTCGTCTGCTGCCCCAGAACGCACCAATTAGGGTGCCCGGGCAGCAACACATCAAATTATATCGATAAATACTTTTTAATTCCAACTTTGCCGTAACAAGTATTCGGAAACGCCAATTTCGACTTTGGAACCCCCCAATCGTTAACCCACTGACTCCGGGTCTACCAAAACAGCGAGGGAACCTTGCCAAGAATGCTTGGTGACCAATATTGGGCATCCACGTTAATCGGAATGCGAATCCCGCGCCGGAATGACATTAAACTGACAATTTCGCCGATTACGCATCAGGTTTCGATTTTTATTGCACGAAAGCCACCGAACCTTGGATGATCAATCCAGGGGTTGCGTTCACACTGCCCGAGGCAGCCCACATGGCTATTATTACAAATAGACCCCTAGACTAGCTTTTATTCGCATAATAATTAATTTAAAAGGGTATTTAGCTTCGTTACCAAGATCTAGGAGATTTCGAAGCCAACCAGCGATGCTCACTAACAGGTCTCGACGTGCCGGAGACTATGCTCGCTGTCCGGAGCGCACACGGCGGCTGGAGACCGCTGTTAGGCCAACTTGAACGTCAGGACAGGAGTGCGCGTGCGAGATCCGGTCACTGCAGCAACCACATGCAAAATGGAGGTGAGCACGGGGTCAAGGAGGGTCAGAGGGTCGCCATGCTCACTGAGGTCCGAGGATCACCGGAGTTGCCGGAAAACCTAGCTTGGTCAACACAGCCCCAAGTTCGAGCTCGGGCTCCGACTTGGGGGTGCAGGCGTCGACTGGAGGAGATGGTGACCGACAGGGGAGGATCGGTTGGAGGTGTTGCCGGTGGCTAGGAGCAGCGGCGGCGACGCTGGGAGACCCGCGGCCGAGATGAAGTCCCTGGGCCGATCTCCTTGCTCCGGCGACGGGGACGGCTGGGGAAACCTCGAGCTGGTGCCTGCGGGTGCTGTCTGGCCCCTAGACGCCGGTTGCGACGAAGAGAAGCGGTAGCGATGGTCGGAGCAAGCCCATGGCCAGATCTTGCCCTATATCTTAATCGGGTTCCAAAACCGGGCAAGGGTAGGGCTGGCGGCGCGGGGCTTCTTGAGGAAGCTTCATCGCGTCGTGGGGGGGGGGCGGGGGGGACGGGGGGTCGGGGTGGATGCGGCGCAGGTGAGGGAGAGGTGCGGTTGAACAGTCTGCATGAGGGAGATATAAGGACGTGTGGCTAGCTTGGAACCCTAGGTTTCCAATATATACAATTTGCTGAATTTTCGAGTTGCACTCCCGAACGTCGATATTTTAATCCCAGTCCTTTACGTCCCACATAAAATGCGTTGAGACCCCTCCCCGTGCTATTTCGTATGAAACGGTATATAAAATGTTGCGCCTTTTCCGTAAAAACTTTTGAAAAATGCACTGTTTTGTGTTTTTTTCATGGTATCGCCTCGCATAATTCAAAATCGGACTTCACCACGACGTTTAGCGTGGTCCGACCGTTTAGGTAGTGATTTTGTTTCGTTATAATCAGATCACGATTCATGAAGTTAGTCGTTGCTCTAATTACACCCCTCAAGATTTGAAATTCAAATTAAAAAATTTAGTTTAGATCGAATTTAAATTTCACGGTTATTACATTACTCACCCCTTATAAAAAGTTTCGTCCCTGAAACTTAATTACATTTTCCCCGAATGCAAATGTGGAAAATGTTCTTGCATATATGATTCTAGCTCCCAGGTGCCCTCACGCTCGTGATTTTTCCACAGAATCTTCACATAAGGAATGGTTCGATTCCGTAGTTGCTTTTCTTCTCGTGCCAGAATCTGTTTCGGAGCCTCATCGTAGCTCATATCCTCCCGTAGTTGAATAATCGTGGGGCTGATCATGTGGGACGGATCCGGAATGTATTTTCGTAGCATGGAGACGTGGAAGACATCGTGCACTCGGGCGAGACTCAGAAGAGTCAACCTGTACGCCACTGGACCAAGGAGCTCTAGGATCTCAAACGGTCCCACAAATCGCGGACTAAGCTTGTTCCGTAGCCTAAACCGCTTGATCCCTCTAGTCGGTGACACTTTGAGCAGCACATGCTCACCAACTTGAAACTCGAGATCACGCCGACGCTGGTCCACGTAGCTTTTCTGCCTGCTTTGCGCGGTCAACAATCATTGTCTCGCGATGCGAACCTTGGCTTCAACATCTTCCACTAAGCTCGGTCTGATCATTCGGCGTTCACTGACATCGTCCCAACAGATCGGGACCGACATCGACGCCCATACAACGCCTCATACGGTGCCATCTAATGCTCGCTTGGTAATTGTTGTTGTAGGCGAACTCCACCAAGGGCAGATATTTGAACCACCCTTCGCCGTAATCCAAGACGCAAGTGCGAAGCATGCCCTCAAGGGTTTGAATGGCACACTCCGACTGGCCGTCACTCTGCGGATGGAAAGTTGTACTGAAGTTCAGCTTTGTGCCCATGGCTTGCTGTAAGCTTTTCCAGAACTGCGATACGAAGCGGGTGTCTCGATCCGAGACGATTGACACCGGCACTCCATGAAGCCGGACAATCTCGTCGATATAGAGTTGGGCTAGTCGATCTCTAGACTATGTCGTGTGCACCGGCAGGAAATGGGCCGACTTTGTCAATCAGTTCACGACGACCTAGATCGCATCATGGCCTCGCTGCCACCTAGGCAATCCTGTGACGAAGTTCATGGTTATATGCTCCCACTTCCACACGAGCACATGAAGTGATTGTAGCTACCCTGCTGGTCGTTGGTGTTCGACATTCACCTGCTGGCACATCAGGCACTGAGCCACATGTTTCGCCGCATCTGCTTTCATACCTGACCACCAGAACTGCTACTTTAGATTCTTGTACGTTTTGGTTCCACCTGGATGCACATTATAGGGGGATCTATGCGCCTCAATGAGTGTCTCGATCCTTAGATCATCATCCTTGTGAACGCACCAATGGCCTTGAAAACGAATGGAGCCGTTGGAGTGAATAAGGTAGTCGTCCGTCTGTCCTAGCTCATTGTACTTTTTGATCTTCTGTAAATAGGGATCCGACTTTTATCCTTCCTTAATTCTGTCCACCAAGGTGGGTTGCACTACCAATTCCATAAGCCGAGCAGTCGTTCCCGTGGGGACTACCTCCAATTCGAACCTCCTGAACTCCTCTATTAAGCAGTCTTGTTCTGTGATCATCGTTAGCTCAGCGGAGATGTTCTTCCTACTGAGTGTATCAGCCACTACGTTCGCTCGACCGGGGTGATACTGAATGGTTAGGTCGTAATCCTTCAAGAGCTTGAGCCAGCGTCTTTACCTCAAGTTTAGTTCCTTTTGGATGAAAAGGTACTTAAGTCTCTTATGGTCGGTGAAGACTTCGCAGTGGACACTGTAGAGGTAGTGCCTCCACAGCATAGGAGCGAAAACCACTGCCGCGAGCTTCAGATCGTGTTTGCGATAATTCTTCTCGTCGGTCTTCAGTTGTCGCGACGCATATGCAATCTTTTTGTCCTTCTGCATCAGGACACATCCCAAACCGATCCAAGAGGCGTCGCAGTACACGGTGAAATTTTTCCTTGGGATCGGTAGGGCGAGAATGGGAGCCTCTATAAGTTTGCGCTCCAGCTTGTCGAAGCTAAGCTGGCACTCTAGAGTCCATAAGAACTTCTCTCATTTCCTTGTCAAACGGTTCATCGCGGCGGCAATTTTGGAAAACTCCTCAATAAATAGTTTGTAGTAATCGGCGAAGCCAAGGAAGCTGTGAATCTCGGTTACGTTCGTCGGCTGTGGCTAGTCCATCACCTACTTCACATTCTTAGGGCCCATCGCAACCCCAGGCTCTTATAATATGTCCTATAAATCCCACCTCTATGTCCTATAAATCCCAGAAGTCGCACTTCTTGAGCTTTGCATTGAGGTTGTTCTCCCTTAAGACCTGAAGAACCTATCGCAGATGACTCTTATGTTCTTCATCGCTTTGAGAGTATATCAGAATATCGTCGATGAAGACGACGATAAATCGATCGAGGAATGGCTTAAAGACTCTGTTCATCATATCCATAAATGCTGCTGGAGCGTTGGTGAGCCCAAATTGCATCACGGTGAACTCGTAGTGCCCGTAACGAGTCCGGAAGGCAGTTTTCGGTATATCCTCCGCCCTGATCCTTAGTTGATGGTATCCCGACTGTAGATCAATTTTCGAATAGACCTTCAATCCCTGGAGCTGATCGAAATGGTTATCGATCCGCAGGAGAAGATATTTGTTCTTGATAGTGACTTTGTTTAATTCACGGTAGTCGATGCATAGACGGAGACGGCCATCATTCTTCTTAACAAACAACACGAAAGCACCCCAAGGAGAAATACTAGGCCTTATGAAGTCCAGTGCCAACAGATTGTCAAGTTGAGTCTTCAGTTCCTTCAATATGCAAACACCATTCGATGTGGCATTCGAGAGATCGGTGCAGTGCCGGGGACGAGATCGATCATAAACTTGATCTCACGCTCAGGAGGGGAGCTCGGTTGGAAACACATCAGGAAACTCATGTGCCAGTGGAATATCCTACAACTTCGGCGCTTCCACACGGGCATCGATAGCCATGGCGAGGAGCGCCACACACCCGTTTTTGATTCACTGAATCGGGTACACCGAACACATCCCCAGAAAGAATGAGGTCTCGAATCCCGAATAGACCAACTCCGCCTTACCAGGAGGCACAAGAGTCAAGCTTCTGTAGGCGCAATTAATAGTAGCTCGATACTTCAACCAATTCATGCCCACGATTATATTATACTTCGGTGATGTGGAGCGGCTGGAGCTGGAGCTGAGGCAGTAGAATGCGTTGGTGTAGAACCCTGAGGGCAGCTGTAGTAGGTGCATTGTCTTGTCGGTGATGTGCCCGGACTTCTCGCATCTGAAACAGCGACCATGGCGACGATTGCAGGTGATTGCTCGATGCGGTCCGCCACAGAAAACGTAGTGTCACCCACCCTACTGTTGACTGCTTGCGGGAGCACTCCTGGCCTAATACTGGGATCAGGGGTGTTTAGGTGGCTTCATGTTGTTCGAGGATCCACCCCCGTTCCCAGAAAAAGATCGCTTCTTCTTCTTTGCCCTTTTCAGAAGCTTCCCGCTTAGCGCGGGCAACCTCGACGTTGCTTTGGATGGATAGGGCTCGCTCCACACAGTCGTCAAAATTCGTTACCCTAAGAGAAGATAGCAGGCGTCGTATGTTAGGTCGCAGGCCTTGTGAGAAAAGCCTGACTTTATGCCTCTCGCTCCGTACTGCCTAAGGGATCAGGCCTGCTATGCGAGAAAACTCCCGCTCATACTCTCGTAGTGTCCTATTTCCTTTTCGAAGCCTCTCCAAATCCCGTTCAAGGCTTTCCATGGTGCTGTCCTTAAAGTAGCGACCAAAGAACACATCCTTGAACTCCTGCCAGGAGGGATACGACATCTCTTCATAACGGTCCTTCAGAAGTCCTGCTCACCAGCTGTTTGCCTTGCCGTCCAGGCAATGGGTGGCTAGGGGGACCTTATTGTGTTCCTCTGTATATAGATCTCGAAACAACTTCTCCAAATACACGACCCATTTCTCCACTGCCTATAGGTCGTCGTTATCTCCAACTTATTGAACTCCACCGGCACAGCCCTAGCTCGGCCTCGCTCCGCATGGACTGCTTCGTCAGCGACGACGGGAGTCGCTGATCTAGAAGGGAGTGAAGTCGTCCTGATGGCTGCGATCGGGGAATTGCTGGTAGTGGCAGCCAACGGTGTAGCTCCACCTGTCGTGACAGTGGTAGTTGCCGCCGCCACGGGCGGCGTAGTATCGGCTAGAGGGTCGATAACACCTCCGAGCACCTGGGCTGGTGGTGGGGCCGGTGCTAATTTAGTGAAAGCTGGTGCACCACAGTTCCGTGCTCTACCAAATCATTTGAGAAACCGAGGGTTGTAGGATCGTGCATTTCTAGAATTCTAATTGCTTTTTGAACAAATTAGGTCCACAGCCAGCAGCATCTTTTGCATGAAGTAGCTGCTATTGTAAATTGAATTGGCAACCATGTCACTGCAAAATGCTAGTCATTTGCCACTGAACCAATTAAAGAAAGGGAGGACTATGGGAAATTATCACGAAAAGATGAAGTGTGTCGGGATTTAAAATATTATTAGTTAAATATCATGTAGAATGAATTATTTTTGTGTAACCAGGTGGATTTAAATGTTAAATTGAACTGAAAAAAATCAGAATGGCATTTGTTTTCGCCATCGAATTGATATAATGAGTTCTAACGCTTGCATAAGCTAGAGAGAATTTTTACCATGTAATAAAAGGTAATAATTTTTTTTTGGAATTTCTTTTTCTTTGTCAAGTGAGAAGTTGTATTATGAATTAACTCTAAGAACTATGCAGCCTTTGATGCTTATTGTCCCCGATGTGCAAGACGTTTATACACCTCTTCAAACAGACCTAATTGTTCCACTTACCGAGGTTTGCGTTTTTCGTCACTCAGTATATGATAATTCCTATTATTTTGTCAATGCACAGTTATTAATTTTGCTCCAGGATTGTAAGAAGTTTGTTTTGCTTCTTGCTTAGAGGGATTTTTTTTTTTGGTTTTTTATCGAGGTTCTAGTGTCGCCAAAATTTGGAGCAATTGCTGGAAAGCATCCCAAACATGTTTGAGAGTAATAAAGTTGCTGAGTCTGCATTTGGGGCAGCTATCAAGGTACGCGATTCAAATGTCTTGATTTCTCAGTATAGAACTGTTTACTTTGAGATTCTGGCAACATGCGCAGCATGCCATATATATAATGAATATGTCCATCTATGGTTCTTTATCTATTGCTTAAAGTTTGATACAGATTCTATTTATGCTTATCGTTGTTTATCTGTTTTTAGGCTGGCTTCCTGGCTATGAAGTCCACGGGTGGGAAACTCCTGGTATTTCAATCAGGTGTGTCAACGGAAGTTCCTTTCTTTTGTTAGTAGAAAAAAACAATTCCAAAGCAAATTGCAAAATACTATGCAAGTTCTTTATTTTGTTACATATAGAATAGTAGAAAGAATCAAACTTCACAAAGCTAGGGAGCCTTTTTTGATTTGAAGAGATTATCTAGTCTGCTCTTTCAATGAGAAGAAGGAAACTGTACAATTACAAAAGGGAAGTTATTGATGTTAAACAGAACTCAGTCTGCATTAATGTTTTAAAGTAAATTGCAAAATTTTGTGGGATGTTATTGTTTAATAAATATCATGCCAAAGTTCAAGTTAATGCTAGAAATATATACTCATTGCAGAATAACGAATATTTTAAAAAACTGCTAACCTTGTGTATTAAATTTGATATCCAAGTGTTTAAATAATAGCTAATTTACCTGCATGCCATGCCTAACATTTTATGTACACATAATTTTCATTTCTTTTAGTTATTACTTAAATAAACGAATTAGGCTATAGTGAGAATCTTTTCTATTGCAGTATTGCCATCCGTTGGCATTGGATCACTTTCTTCTAGAGAGTCTGAAGGTAGAGCAAATATTTCTACTGGAGATAAGGTATCAAAGCATTTTCTTCTTATTCTTTAGATTCAACTTACTGGTTTTTCTTACCTGCGAAAAAGAAATTTAGGTATATTTTCACACTGCACATGTACCTTGAGTCGCAATGTCTTCTCTGATTGGTGCACATTTGGTGTACTGTTAAGATGTTTAGCAGCTGGAAATTGTACAGTATAAATATGTATATGAACATCAGTACATTCAAATAATCATATTAGGATGTGTTTTGTTTAGTTAAAATCGATTTCATGAGCTGAACTAATGAATTTTTCATTAACTAGGTGGGCTTAAGGTGAAATATTTGTGTAGTCTAAAGAGTTTAAGTTAGAAAAGCTAACTGAAAATGTAAAAATAGATAAGAATATGGTGAAATATGCTATAGTGTGTGGATGCAAAAAGTTCTTCTTTTCCTTAAGAGGAGCAAGTTAGATGCCATACTAATGAAATTCCAAGTGGTAAGTTGTGAAAAAGTATTCAAAATTACATCCTTTTTATCTCTTTCTGGTGGCAAACGAAATGAGCTATTGTGAGCAGCTCAAGTTTGAGTCGAAATTCTAGTAGTTAGCTCAAGCTCAAGCTTATTTTGTTTATAAATGAGTGAAGCTTGCATTTAGTTCGCATGCTCATGTCTAACTTGTTTACTACTATAGGAAACTTGAGTTTGTATTCTATGGGTATTGTCATTGTTGAGATGAAATATCCTTAATTAAGTGTATTTCGGGGTTGTGGTTTCTTGAGTATAGCTGTTTTTAGTATACATGAAAATGGCTTATGTAACTTCCAATAGGACTTCATTGCAAGTTTTGCAAAATAAAATATTAAGTACATAAGAATATTTTATATTTATTTCAGGAATCTCATAAATTGCTCCAGCCAGTTGACGAAACATTCAAAACAATGGCAATAGAGTTTGCTGAGTGTCAGGTGAGATGTATAGTTGAACTTGCCGTTTGTACAAGTGACTAAACATAAATTTGGCTTATTGTTGCTGAAAGTATTGTCTATGAAAATAGGCTAACTCCCATTCTTTTATAGGTTTGTGTGGATATATTTCTCACTACCCAGACGTTTGTTGACATTGCTTCCATATCTGTTGTTCCAAGTACAACGGGAGGGCAGGTATAGCCTCTTTCTCACGTTTTACTAGAAACTGCTGTTTACTGTGTTTGTGCAGTCATGTTTCAAATATGATATTAGAATAATATTTTAGAGTTAGTTACATTTCCAGCAAGGATTGCCCGTTCCGTACTGTGCTGAGGGCGTGCTGACAGAGTTTTTTTTTTGCATATAGCCCCCTAATTTTTTTTTTTATTTTATAAATAGCTCTCTAAAATTTGTATTTGCAAAAATGGCCTTATGCCTGCCATGCGATCGCCAGGCAATGTTAGGTGTTTGAGTTGAACGCGGTGAACCGTGCACTATGTTCTAACACTGTAAATAGTTCACCGTGTTTAAACATGGTTAATAGCTTCCCGTGTTTTGACAGGGTGAGCCATTTACCGTGTTCCACCCCTTCCCCAGCCTTCTCTCTACTTAACTTCGGCAGATTTTATGAAGAACACGGTAAACGATTCACCGTGTCTTAACACGGAGAATAGTTTACTGTGTCTGAACACGGTAAACCATTTAATGTGTTCAGTCTGTTTCCTAGTTTAATCCTTTAAACATCAAATAAATACAACATGAATAGTATGAATACAACATGAACAGTTTGAACCTAATATGAATACAACATCACATTACAACAGAACATCGATACAATATGAATATAACATCACATCACAACAGAACATTGATACAATATGAATATAACATCACATCACAACAGAACATCGATACAATATGAATATAACATCACATCACATCACAACAGAACATAGATATAATATGAATACAACATTACATCAGGACGACATCACTATGTTAATTGAATGGCTATATAACTTCCAAGTGATCGAGATGTTCGATAGTAGCGCCCCTCTAGATGTGGATGAGCTGTAGATGAGGGCTGATCTGCTTGGCGAGACTGCAACTGTCAGTGTTGTAGGCGCCTACGATAAACAATATTAGGTCGTCGAGGAGGATCCTGTGGTAATGATACAGTGCCTGGATGAGCAGGTGGATTCTCTGCGAGTGGTATTGATGTCGATGAAGATGGCCTCGGCAGACTATATAATGGTACATGCCCCGACGTCGATGCTCCACTATGTTCTGTTGGCCGTGGAGGTATAGTGTGTGGAAGTGTCAACAGAGTTTCCAAAATTGCTTCCATTTAATCGGCAATTTGTGTCGCGACTACTAATGCTTCACTATACGAAATATCTAGTAGGATACGTTTGATCATATAGTGAGATCTCTGAATGACATTGACCTGAAATAAAAACAGCATCATGAAAAGTACACTAACCTTTCTTTGTATATTAAAATAATAATATATATATATATATATATATATATATATATATATATATATATATATATATATATGAATTGGTTCTATAACCGACATGGGACTCAATGAAGCTATTTTACAAATGCTCTCTCATGGATTTATTGGTGCTGCACTTTTTTTTTTGGCGGGAACGAGTTGTGATAGAATGCGTCTTGTTTATCTCGAAGAAATAGGAGAGATATCTATCCCAATGCCAAACACACACACACACACACACACACACACACACACATATATATATATATATATATATATATATATATATATATATATATATATATATATATATATATATATATAGGCTTGTGTGCTTTTAAAAGCACGGATGCCTCCGTGCTCCCAAGTTGTTTTCGATGTTGGGACTTCCGAATGGACGATCGACTCCATTAAACTTGCTCTAGAGTATTTAAAAGGTTTAGAAAATAAATTTCGCGATTTTTTGATATCATTTGTCTCGTGGTCAAAGAGGCTCAAAATCAATAATTTTAATGGTTGTGGTGAGCCGTTTGCAAGTTTAACGGTGTAGAAATATTCAAATCATGTAAAATTTTGATAGAAAATTCTTTGTACTATATAAAATAAGATCAATATCTTTGATCTAAAATTTTAGCATCATATCATCACATTTTGTGAGATTTTTATTTTCAACCGTTGATTTTGACCCATTTCGATTACTAGGTAAATGATATTGAAAAGGCCTCCGTGCTTTTAAAAGCACACAAGTCCTACTATATATATATATATATATATATATATATATATATATATATATATATATATATATATATGAAAATTATACCAATACTCTCTTGACATGTCTACGTGGCTGATATGCGAGGGGTGGACGCTGTACTGGCCTAGATATCCACCTCCATATTCACCTTCTGGTGAACCCCCAATACCACTGCATGTAGACAGTAGTAACTCATACAAGATCAGGATCTACATGGCGGTCCACCTCTATTATATCCATCAATCGATCATCTAAATGCTGAATAATATAGAGCATGACAAGCCGTGCAATTCTCATCCGCTCTACCTCATGAAGTGATGCGAGGTAGAGCAACTATTACGTTGGGTATATACTGTAGAAGTCCAAATTGCCGAAGCACCCGATCTGAAAAATAAAGCTCAATAATGTGGAAGCAGACTAAGGTGGTCCTAACTCGCCATACCGAGGATCCCGCTAGACAAAATACTAGAAGTGCCTTTAGTACTCTATCTGTATATGGCCTCCATATAATCTATTATAAAAGTACCTATGGTTACTAACTCATTTTAAGATGAAAGTTACATTTATGATATGATCGAATTATTTTCATTTACCTGGAACTCTAGTTGCTGATTAAGCTGTTCATGATAAAACTCAATATTCGTCGTCCTTAAATTGTCTCGAAAAGTCCACCTAGTATTTCATCTGTTTCATTTATATCGTATAAGTAATGATAACATAAAATATTGGAAACGTGAAAGGAAAATAGTTGCTCAATTAGTACAGAGGTATCAATCGGTCCTGCCTGGTGCTTGCATGGTAGGCATAGGGTCATTTTGCAAATATAATTTTTTTGGGGGGCTATTTGTAAAAAAAAAAAATTGTTAGGGGGCTATATGCAAAAAAAAGCACCATCCTGACACCATATCACTAAAATATTTTTTTTAGAGTTTTTAATGGTTTTTTTCAGTTTTCTTGAGGTGAAAAGCTTTACAATTTTTTTTTTTTTTTCATGTTTGAAATATGTAACTCTTGTAAATCTACTAACATTTGCTGCAATCAGTGAGTTCAATTGTATATGAGATCATCGGTTTGTGAAAAAAGGCAAAAAAAAAAACATCTTACCCAGTTTTATTTTATCGTTTTAGATATATTGAATTTGCTTATGGTAGTGTTTTTCTATAAATTTTTATCCAATTATGACTTTAGTTTTGTTTGCATGCGTATTCCTTAATAATATATATGAATTAATATATTTTTTAGTTTTTAAGATTTTTATGACTTTATTCTTACTAAACTGTGCTAGATATAATACTTGAACACTTTTTATTGCTGTTAGAGATGTTAAAACAATTTGAGAAGCTAACTTTTTATAAAAATTTGTTAAAAAATTTTGTGCCAGTGGTTGCCAATATTGTAGCGGCATGCCGCTGGCACAGGGGGTGCGTGCCGACATTGCCATGCCTTGTCCCAGTGGTACAACAATCCTTGGTTTTCAGTTTTTGTTGAGTGTTGAAAATTTTCTTAGAACTAGAACTATATAACCAAAAAATCAGGGAACTTTATTAATATGTATTTATCACCAAATAATGCTATGTTTGGGATTGCCGGGAGATTACGTTATATGTGGTGAGAAAGTACGAAGAAAAATACTTTATTTGTTTTTGTAATTAATATGATGTTGTGCATATCGTAGTGAGTCGGTTATGATATATTTTTTAGCGGTATAATTGGAAAACGGAGAAGCATATTCCTTTATGCTTTCATCCTAACTTTGTTTTGTCTAATAGCGTTAGATGGGCCTCAACACCAAGGGACCGTAAACTCTCCCCTACCATACACCATCCGATGATATAGTTATCTTACGAATTGCATAATATGCATTACAACATATCTTCTTGTATATAGTGAGTTTTATAGTGTGCAAATTTTGGTCTTGAAAGATTAGAATAAAAATATTTTGCCTATTTTGATGTCGTTTCTATCGTATATAATTGCCATCTCTCCTGCAGGTTTATTATTACTACCCTTTTTCTGCTCTTTCTGATCCTGCGAAACTCTACAACGATCTCAGATGGAACATCAGTAGGCCTCAAGGTTTTGAGGCTGTGATGCGTGTTAGATGTAGCCAGGTGAGTCCAGTATAAACAAAAATTGTTTATTCTTATTCCTTCTTTGATTTTACATTAAGGGACTTATTTTGTCATTTTATGTGGTTTTCTTCCTATTTATTTCTACTAAGGGCCTTCAAGTTCAGGAGTATTTGGGCAATTTTTGCAAGCGTGTCCCCACCGATATTGATCTTCCTGGGGTTAGTGTTGATATGATATTTACATCATTACATAATTTTAATTGATTGTTTTAGTTGTTTATGCGTTCTCTGGAGCCACAAATTTCATTACCTTTTTATCAGTGATCAGAGAATTAAATTTGTTCTAACTAATCTAAGCAATGTTCCAAAAAGCCGTATGCAGTATCCATGCAGTTGCCTACCGCATAGCGCATACGCATATGCGGACGCTTAGTCGCATATGCAGTCTATCTATTAAATATTAATAAAATGTTTATAGGTGTTAAAAATTTATTTAAATGCTTCCTAACAAAGCTAAATAATAACTATAGTAACAATTCAGAATTCATAAATTAAAATAATTAATTTCAAGTAAAGGGTCTCATCACTAAACTAACAATTAGTAATTTGCTCTTTATTATTAAATAGAGAAATAAATAAAATTTCTATGCAAAATCATAAAAAAATGTCAAATAAAAATCCATGTTCTAAAAATCGGTATGCTAAACTTTTATGAAGAATAATAATTATTTCAACAACTTGCCATTCACATCATTTGAGAGGTCAACACTTTAAAAAAAATCTAGTATAATAACATCTAATAACTACAAAATTATTCATCAATATTTATAAAATATTATTAGATAGAATAGGAATAATACCTACAAAATAAGAAGAGAGATAGCTAGGTTATATTTATATAAAGATAATTGTATTTACATGCATTGTTATTAATTAAACTTCTATGAAAATAGTTATATGCATATGTATAATTATTAATCAAACAATCCCATTCAACATTGTATTTCAATCCCACCTTCAAAAAAAAAAACCCCGCATATGCGGCCGCATATTTGACCTCTTGTCTCATGTGGGCTTGCGTATGTGGTCCGTCTGATCGCATACTGCAGTCTGCACCGCACATATATTACATATGCGGTGTGATTTTGGTCCAAATTGCAGATGCGGCCGCATGGACCGTTTTTTGGAACATAAAATCTAAGCGGTTCAAGAAGAGCTACCTAATTACTTCAGGTAGTTCGTGACAATTTATGCTGATAAAAATATTACTCTAAGAATATGGTACAATTTATGCAGATAAAAGGATTACTCTAAGTTTCTGTTTGGTTTATGGTTTGTAATATTCTGGTAATCCTGAATATTTTCAAAAGAAAATATTCAAATCATTACCATTCAACTCAAATCGGATAGTTTTAAAAGGCATTAGTGAAGTAGTGGAATTATTGTAGACTCCTAAGTGGCAGTACTAGATTATCCTGGGTTAGGAGAAATTCTCATTTCCATACTTAATGTAAATCATTAGTAGTCTATAATAAGAATATACTAGTTCTTAACAATCTCCCAATCCTATTGGCTTGATAAGTTCGTAACAAACTTGGCATATTAAATACACAACATTTTCGGAATATCACAAACTTTGAACCAAACGGTTCCTAAGAATGACTACACTCAGGCATCCATGAATGCCTTTTCAAATAAAAGCCCCAGATTCAATTAATAATTCCTATCTAATTTTTACCAATTTCTCCCTGATAAATAACGTTTAATATAATTTCGGTATTTCTAAAATGTTAAAATTGCATAGTTGTGGAAAGAAAATAAGAGTGATTTGTTCTATGACCATCAAAATGTTGAGTTGCAACACTGCCATTCCCTACTATTTTCATGTTCTATTGTTATGAAGCATCTCTGCTTTGATGAAGGTACTCTGAATTGAAAACATGAAACAAAGAAAACTTAGTTCTGCTACAAGATATGTTTCTTTTGTCTTTCCTATATTCTTGCTTTTTTGCACGTTCTTTCTTTCGGAGAATATTTAAATGCTATAGTAATACCTCTTGATGGAGAAGTTCTTTCATAATTTTTACAAACGTATTGAAAATATAATTATTGCCTGTTTAAAGTTATCTTGTTTGTTAAGCTCCAAGATAATGTTTCAATGCTATTAAGTTTTTGAATATAACTGTAGTTTAGGTAGACAAATTGTATAAGAACACCATGAAAATCAAGATTTGAGAGAAGTTTGACAGCACAAAAGAACATTTAATTGTATTTTTCTTGGATATTTTGTAATGCTTGCTACTTTCACCTGTAATTTGGAAAAAGCATATTACAGTAGTTATCAATGAAATGGATGCACGAGAATTTTCTTTTGGCAATTTGGTCTGTAATATAACAAATTATGGAATTAAAAGATCTTTATGAGGAACCATTCTCTAGATGATATTTGGATGTGATTCGTGAATGTAAATCTTTTTCTAAGAAAATTATCTTCCTGTCTCCCTTAAAAGGAGCTAAATGGTATATCTAATCTAGATTGAATTACCTCTGCTCTCTCCTCTTCCACCTAAGTTCGACCTACCCCAATTCTTGCACCTCTGATTTCCTCCCTATCTGTGACTTCCTCCCCACCACACCCACCCACCCTCCCAACAAAAAAAAAAAGAAAGAAGAAAAAGAAAAAATAGAAAGAAACCCTCGTCTCTTTCTCTTCATATCTCTATAAACTCATAGGTAGGTCAGTCAAATCATTTTCCTGCTGACAAGGATTGGGTCAACTTGCTTGGCCTCTCGGCTGTCTGGTTTGCGTTGTCATCCATAGTTAGTAGTAGTTCCTGAAAAATAACCGCTAAATTTGAACTTTGACCTGCTGAACTTCTGGGAACATTGTGCATTTAAATCTGGAAGGCTAAGATTTTTTTTTTTTTTTTTTTTTTTTTTTTTTTTTTTTTTTTTTTTTTTTTTTTTTTTAACTTTGTTTGCTTATGTTGTCCATCATGTAATAATTTGGCTCTCTATGTTAGTTTGCAGCTTTTAAGCCAACTAACTGCAAAGATGCTAAGTTAAATCAATTTATGTTAAGTTTGGATTAGGACCAATCTGTCTCAGTTATATATTTTTGGGATGGAAACAAGTTTGTGCTTGGCCCTGGCTCATGCAATATTTACCATCTTTCGTTTTAAGTCTTGATCCCAAAACTTGTTTATAGTGTGATTAAAATTTGAAACAGCCATGCTTTTATGCTTGAATTAGAATATTTTGAACTGAAAAAGGGGTAAACATATTTTATTTTGTGAATTCCATTTGTCAGTGCACCATCTGTCTCACCTCAATTTTTGATTCTATTTCGTACTTATATTCAAGTACAGAATTGATATAGAGCTAAAATGGTTTAGTTTTATTCCTGAAATTTGGTATTATCTCTTTGCTGAACTATATGATTAACCAAAATCGCTTTCTCCCAACTCCTCTTCCAATGATTGCCATGCCACTTCAATTTTATGTCTATCGGATGGATTCTTTTCCAATACTGCTTTGGGAACCTACATGCTTCGTGACTATTTTGGTTTAATGAAAGAATTCGATTTCCATTGAACATTTTTTTCTTTGTGATAGTGAATGCAGTTTTAAATTGTCTTTGCAGAAACCTAATTATATATTTCGTATATTAATGAATAAAAATCTTAATTATGAAAATTGGTTTTGGCGAACCATATGACTCACCAGACTCACTTCCTCCAACAGCTATTCCAATGGGACTCATTCCATTTCAATTCTATGTCTATCATATGGATTTATTTTTATTTATTTTTTTTGTGTGGTTTTCTCCTAATATTTCCTTGCTTTGCTTTGTGTCTATACACTCCCTGGCTATTGTGATTTGCTAAAAACTTTGATTTCTCGACCTTTTTTCCTTGTTATCAATGTTACAGTTTTATAATGTGTTGGCAGAAAACAAATTACTAAATATAATGATGAATAAGAATCTTCTATCATTAAGTGTCGTGCCCTTTTGTTGTTTCTAAATAAGTTTGCCTGATGCAGATTGATTCTGACAAAACCATAATGGTCACTTTCAAGCATGATGACAAATTCCAGGAGGGTTCTGAATGTGCGTTTCAGGTATGGAGAGTTATATGTTAACTTTCTTAACTAATTGCCATGCCTACTATAAATGAAAATTCACTGGTAACTTCCTATAATGATATTTTAGTAATCTATGCAGTAATTTGCATTGCAAGTTTTCCTTTTATGCGACAATTTTCTTAAATTGTTACTTTGTTGCTGTTCCTTTCAGTGTGCGCTTCTTTACACCACAGTGTATGGGCAAAGAAGAATACGAGTGATAAACCTTTCACTTCCATGCACAAACATGCTTAGTAATCTTTTCCGATCTGCTGATTTGGATACTCAATTCACCTGTTTCCTTAAACAAGGTAAAATACTTTTGTCCTATTATTTTGTATTTTGTTGATCCCCAATTTTAGGTTTTAATGAGTTATGTGAAGGATCAACTGTGTCTAATGCAAGGGGCAAAAGACTTGGTGGTTGATACTCGGGACCCGAGTTCGAAGCCTAGTTGCTTCACATTTCCAGCTAAGTTTATTTCAAAAATAAACGAAGCGGTAGCATGCTACCTATTTCTCAAAAAAAAAAAAAAATGAGTTATGTGAAGGAAAACCTGCTTGAGAATGGGATAAATATATCTTTTGCGTTGCTTTTGAACTACTGCAAAGTTTTTCTGGTGAAGTTGTGAATATCTTGGACATATTTGTTGCATTCACTTCCTAATCATGTAAAATGTTCTGTCTTTTACAGCTGCAAATAGTATTCCTACCACTCCGCTTTCTCAAGTTCGGGAGCAAATAACAAACCTCTGTATCAATATATTACATTCCTACCGTAAATTTTGTGCCTCTGTATCATCATCAGGGCAGCTAATCCTTCCCGAAGCTCTGAAACTTCTGCCTCTTTATACCCTTGGTATGATGTTCAGTAGAATGGAAGTGGATCTGTATTTTGCTTCTTTTTTTTTTTTTCCCTTTTTTGTTATTATTTTTTTAATAATGTCGCTGGTTTCTAGAACCAATTTTGAGAAATATATTTGCTTACATTGAGCCTAAAATTCTACTCATGTTTCTTTTCGGTTTATACAGTTCTCACGGAAATATAATTTTTGTAAGTTGGGGAGTCATCAATTCATGGGGGTGAGTTGGTTTTCTAATTGAAAAAGCTTTTTAAAGAGGGGCGTTTGTAAGTAAAAGGGTACAAGAGTAAGAAATTAATTTTAATGGGCATATGTGAAAAATTCAGCTTTGCTGGGATGTATATGTAATAGTAAGTTCTGCAGGGTATATATGTATATATCTCATTATCTTATTAGGGCTACAAATACATCCTACATACAAGCATAAGTTGACATGACCATTTTGTTCACCTGTTCCAGCTTTGATCAAAAGTATTGGCTTGAGAAATGATGGACGGTTGGATGATCGGTCCTACTGGGTCAGTCATGTGTCTTCACTTTCTATATTACTGGCTGTTCCGTTGGTATATCCTAGGATGATCTCTCTCCATGATCTCACTACAAAGGTGTGAAGCCCCAGTTGTAGTTTGTATTGATGCTTTATCTTTGTTTGTTATTCAGCATTACATGTGTGTGACATTTCATTTAATTTGATGCAGGAAGATGATGATATTTCCCTATTATCTTCTACTCTTCCTCTTTCGAGCGAGCATCTGAATGATGACGGAATCTATCTCTTAGAGAATGGTGAGGATGGTTTAATTTATGTAGGCAACATGGTGAGCCCAGATACTCTCCAACAATTATTTGGGGTTTCTTCTCTTGATGGAGTTCCAAACCAGGTATGTCTGTGTGATCCTTTGCTTAAAAAATGCCATGGAAGCAAGTTTTCATTGGAAGTGTTGAATTTGACTCCGGGTGTGTATTGACTGTCGAGTAACTTCCATAGACACCATAACATACTAGACAGTCTGAGGAATAACTTTCGTGGATTTGACTTTTGGCCAGCTTCAGAACATAAAAAAGCAGTGGCCTTAATGTAGCTGTCTTCAGAAAGGACAACTTCAACTATTACACCATGACTATGATGATATTGCTTGGGAGAGAAAATATTTATCTATTTTTAATTTCCTTACGAAATTAAGTGGAAAAGAATCATAAGGGTGTATAATGATTTAAGTAGTTATCGGCTAATGATAATTGGATCTGTTGTTACATTGATCTTAATTTGTATAAATATTAGTTCACAGACTAGGGTAATTCATTAAAATCTTTATGGCATGACAAGTATTATTAGAATCTTTTATGGCATGACAAGTATTATTAGAATCTTTTATGGCATGGCAAATACTTGAATCACTGGTTACATTGATTTTTTGTGTAACTATCTATGAATTGAAACCCTCTTGCTTTGTTTGGCAAATTGTGAATTTAAGGCACATAATATCTTGAGATAACCTGATGGTAAATTTGAAGTTACTGATGAAGCTGGTGATTCTGTCCATCATGCAGTTATCTTAGCTCTTGTTATTACTGAGAACTTAATTGTTATTTTGCACATTTCGTTTTACTATATTTGAGGTCTTCAAATCTTCCTTATTTCTTGCAAATTTAGAGGTCAGCCTACTAATGATTGAACATGTGCTTCAGTTTACCATAATTGTTTCTACTACTTGCGAATCAAAACTCATGCTCCGCATCTCTTGGTAACTTGTTTGAACCATACTTATTTGACATGTCTTTTTTACTTGCAGCTCATATTGCGGCAATTCGATAATGATCTTTCACAAAAAGTAAATGAGGTGGTTAATGAGATAAGACGACAACGATGTTCATATCTGCGGTAAATTGGATTTTTTGTTTCTTTATTCTCTTGTTTTATGAGTTTTATCATGTAAATACTGATTTTTTGAATATTTGATGATGCAGTTTGTGCCTTTGCAGAAAGGGTGATCCATCAGGTTAGTAGACAAGCTGTTTTGAAAGGAAAAGTTTGGTCCCAACTTCAAAGAGTGTAATTTAATAGTTTTAACATAATACCTCTTCAGAATTATCTATTTATATACACACCGGTAAAATCTGAATTTTAGTAGACCACTGGACAGTGAAGTTTTTTTACAATACTTCATTCTTAAGCTGGCGAGTCATTAGTCTGATTTATGGGGTAAGTTGGCTCCGAAATAGTTTTCTGAGGGGTATTTTTTGCTGAGTACTAGGATAGATCTGTATCAGGCTTATATAGAAATTTCAGATTTTGGAAGGATACATGTGCAAATAGTTTTCTTTGTGGTGTGTATATGCGTAAAAACCTGAACCATCAAATATATAAAGTGTGGGATAAACTTATTGATTCTTTCTTCAAAATTACTGTCGCAATACTATTTTGTTCAGTAATGCCCTTTTATGTTTGTTTTTGTGCAGGAATGTTCTTCCTTTCGTACATGGTTGAAGACAAGACCCCTGGAGGCCTTTCCTATGTTGAGTTCCTTGTGCACGTCCATCGGCAAATCCAAACAAAAATTGCATGAGGCGATCGTATACTCTCTGTTTCCATGCTATTTTTTTATATGAGGGAATGAGTTCCTTTATTTATTAAGTACAGTCCGAATTTGGAGATGGCCAGATGAGAAGGCAGGTTAATCAGAGTACAGTTGATGAATTTATAATAGAATTTTTTATGCTTTCAATTTTACAACTGTAGGTCTTAAAGTACAGTAGGAAATGAATGCATGCTGCTATAGGGACAAAAGTTGAGGTGTTGAGCGCACATTTCGTTGGATCTTGAATGGATCTTAAGTTTCTACACTTTTTTTTTTTTTTCTTTTTTTTTTTTTTTTTTTTTTTTTTTTTTTTGCGAACGAGAGGTTGTATGATGTTGAAAGTAATCTGGGAGGTTCTGATAATTAATAAATATGTTTTGTGATTCATCAGTGTATTGGGATTCGGGAACTTGTGTATTTTTTTGGTTGAGTTTTGTTGTCCAGCTCGAACGCTATCAATGCCATTATTTTTATGTTTCATAGCGCATAATGTCATGTTTCTTTGTCATCAATGCTCACTTTTTAGATTTTCCTCTTACTGTTTAGTTCCTCTCTCAATTACTCTCTGCGTAAAACTTTTAATCTCAACAAAACCAAAAAATTCTAAAAACTGAAAGCATGCATTTTGTAGATGCGAGTAGGTATTATGACACTGCGGCACAATCAATATATGGCAATCCTCTCATGAAAGGATTCATAGCCCACCGCCCTATTTACCATGATCCTCAATCTGTCCACTGCTGATATGAACAGCAGAGGGTACAATGGTTCTCCTGCTCTTTTTTGCTTTTATCTGTTGGCTATTTATTTATAGATTGAAATAGATTTAATTTTTTATTCCGTGATAATAGGTCAGGAGATTAATAAGCTGAGTTAGGAGAGCTCAATTAATTGAGTGGGATTGCGGTTCACAAGAGGCTCAGCAATAGACTTAATATCCGTGGACGCTGTGTCTGCACGTTTTAAGTGAATTGGTTGCGTATTTTTAATAGCTCAAGCTTTTGGAATTAATGGTTAAATTGTTTTCTTAGTGAGTGTTATTGGCAGGTTAACCGTAAGAAATAACTTTATATGCTTTTATTATTATTATTATTATTATTATTATTATTATTATTTTGTAGTTTTGTCAAAGTTATTATCAACGGACTTTTTTTTTCATATTAAACCTTTAAAAAAAATATAATTTATCAAATAATCTAATTAAATTTTTATTTGGTCAAATTATCCTATTTTGTCCAACTCAGCGTGAAAACAAGAGAACAATTAGAAAATCGTTTAATATCTTTAATAAAATTTAAAAGACTGAATTATTTACCATCTTTTTCCTAAAAAAAAAGACAGTAAACAATTCAATTTTTTTTTCTATTTTTATATATGAATCTAATAGTTATATAAAAAAATTAACAAATCATGTATAATTCTAACAATAATAAAAAAAATTAATAATCTATCTATAATCCTTACAATCAAACAAAAATTTTAATTATGCACAATAAATCCTAACAATCTTATAAAACTGCTCACAATTCATCGCTTTCTAAAATTGCTGGATGATTCTGTCTTCCACAATTTTGCTCCATAAAGACATACTTGACAATAAGAGAGTTAGTTGGCCAAATAAAATTTTAGAAGGATGATTTGGTAAATTAAAAAATTTTATATGGTTATTTAGAAGTCCATATATTACCATGTTTAATAAGGAGTTGTATTTCTTTTTTTTTTTTATCAAGTTTTACCGGAACCAGTAGCTAGTTAATATTAAAATAATTCTAAATACTAGTGTAAAACAAGATCAAATTGTTAGGATTTTCATAAATGTGCCCAATTAATTATATTCAAAAATAAATTAACTATAAATAAAGGTTAATCTTAATATATATACTATAGTGTACTGAACTTATATGAAATAGCGAAGTTTTGGTGAAAAAAATAGTTTGGAAAACTATTCCTATAGTCCTAATAAATTTTTGAGTAAATTCGATTTTTCAGCACAAATTTGGTGCAAAAAAAAAAAAATTCGGAGAATAAAATCTACTAAATTACAGATTTTACATTTAGTACCGATACCCAAGAGGTGCAACAGAACTCCATAGCGCAGAGTGGAATCAAACATTTTGATTTGCGAAATTCAGAAGGGATATCGGTACTGATGTTTGAAGAAACCCTATTAATACTGATGTTGCCACGTATAGGTATTCAGTAAAGACACACACTAATGTCTACATTAAATATTCACTAAACTCAATACAACTTTATAGGTTGCCCATGACCCTTGGCATATCCTGGGAGTTTTGGAGACATTGATGGCAGTAATTTCAAGTCCCTTCATCTCCCGCAGAAGGTGCTGAAATTGGGCCTCCTTTGTAGGTTGCCCACTAAACTCACTATAACTTTATAGGTTGCCCATGACCCTTGGCATATCCTGAGAGTTCAGTAGTTTCAAATCCCTTCATCTCTCATAAAAGGTGCTGAAATTAGGCCTCCTTAACAACCCGTTTCAACTAGCGAAGTTGGGCCAAGGACTAAAATTTTTTAAGTTCCTGACATGTTGCTATTTAAGTTCCAAGGTTCTCAGGCTTCCTTCTTCAGTTTAGAGTTGGATAGAGCTTGCAGATATTATAAAGGTGACTTAGAATGTGCTTTTATTATATTTCTGAAGCCATTCATCTATCGCTTTGATACTTTTATTTGCTATACGCTTAAATTATTTATATTTACTTTCAATGTTCTTTTTTATGATCAAAATAGTTTGAAAAAAATAGAGATGGTATTTATGGCCCCTTAGTATTGTATATACCCTTACCTTCTGTAGTTTGTTTTAATTACCCTTTTAATATATTACGTGAGAGTGCTTCTTTTCTTCTATATATCCTTAACAAAAAATAAATTAGACAAGGCCTTTTTTTTTCAAATAATTTTAAAAAAATATTATAATTGACTAAATGATTTTGTTAAAAAAGTATTTCGTGAAATAACTCTCCTTTTGCCAAGTTGGCGTAGGATGGAATTTTTTTTAAAAACGGTGAATTATTTATTATTTTCATTAAGACGTCAAACTATTCACTATTTTGATAATTTTCTACTAAAGCGGTGAATTATTTACTGTCTTCTTAAAGATGATGAACGATTCACCGTGTTTAAAAATTTAAGATTTACTATTTTAGGGGGCCTACAAAAGGTTTACTATTTATGAGGCCTATAATATTACTCAGTGATGTAGGCATGAAAACATCTTAAAAAGGGTGAATCATTCATCGCCTTTTTGAAGGCGGTGAACGAATCACCACTTTAGTAGAAAATTATGAAGACAGTGAATCATTTGTCATTTTCTTGATGGCAGTGAATAATTCACCGTTTTTTTTTAAAAAAAAATTCAATCTCCGACCGAGTTAGCAAAAAAAGTGTTATTTAGATAAATATTTTGTTAATAGAATCATTTAAGCTAATTATAATATTTTTTAGAATTATCTAAAAAACAAGGGCGATGACCATATCCCCTTTAGTTTATCCTAAGAGGATAAATAAATAAATAAAAGTTAGGCGATGACTCTTTATCTCCAAAAGGGAACAATGTTGACTAGGACTTTTTTTTTTCTTTGGGAAAAAGATACCTGTACACCCCTCTTAGGAATGTACATCCAATACTTTCGCAATCAACGGTGTGGATTAATCAGAATATTTGAATTAAAAAAAATAGATGATATTGTCACTCCTCAATTTTTAGGCCACACTCTTTTCTTCTTTTTCTTCCCCTTCTGTACAGAGCACCGCCCCAATCTCTCTCCCTCTCCTCCCGCTCCCTCTCTTACTAGTAGTATTAAATGTATTAACTCTCACTACTCTCACTAGTATTAACTCTCTCTCTTTCTCTCTTAAGGGTGTAAGCTATACACCTCCCCACAAAGGGTGTACAGCTAACAGTACTGTTAAAGAAAAAAGTCTGTACATTGTACACTTACAGCCATCCAATTTAATAAAAGTAAAGAGAGAGAGAGAGAGAGAGAGAGAGAGAGAGAGAGAGAGAGTTAGTACTAGTGAGAGTATTGATAGTTAATATATTTAATACTACCAGTGAGAGAGAGATAGAGAGAGAGAAAGAGAGAGGGAGCGGGATGAGAGGGAGAGAGGGGTTGGGGCGGTGCTCTGTACACAAGGGAAAAAAAAAAGAAGAAAAGAGTATGACCTAAAAAATAAGGAGTGACAATATCATTTATTTTTTTAATTTAAATATCGTGATTAATCCACACAGTTGATTGTGAAAGTGTAGGATGTACACCCCTAACCGGGGTGTATAGGTATTTTTTTCCTTTTTTTTTTTTTTTTTCAGAATAATCTTTAAAAATTTTATGTTTGGCTCAATAATTCTATTAAAATTTAATTTGATCAAATACTTTTGTTTTGTCCAATTCAACATCAGTGTGGAGCAAAATCTAAAAGACAATGAACAGTGAATAATTCACTATCTTTAATAAAACTTAAAACTTAAAAAGCGACCATTCGTTACTATTTCTCTTTAGAAAGAAAAATATAAAAACGATTTATCATTTTTTTCTTAAGTCCACATTAATCCTAATAATCATACAAAAATCCCAACAAAAAATCCTAATAAATTCACAAAATTTCTAATCTACAATACAATCACAACAACCAAATAAAATTCACCTGCAGTTTTCTAAAGACAATAAAATGATTTATCACTATAAAAGTTTTACTGAATATGTTAAATAATTAGCCATCTTTCCCTTCTCTCTACTGTGGCGCTGAATTGTACAAAACAGAATCAATTTTGCTGATTAAAATTTTAACAAGAGTTATAAATTTTGATGGTCAGTACAGCAAAAGTCTGTTTGGCTGCTACACTTTCACATCACAATGTAGTAACGTAGCATTCGTATATTGATGGGCAGAAGGTTACTAGGTTTCTGAAAACTAAAAAATAAAACTAATCTCATTCAGCAGAAATTCATCATTATTTCTCTATGTATCACGAATAATTCTATAAGTCTTGCGTGTCCATGTCGGACACGTACCTGATGTGGACACTTTTTAGATGAGTGTTCAATACCGAACCATAGTGTATATATATATATATATATATATATATATATATATATATATATATATATATATATGAGATGATAAATATTTTAGCTTTTTGATGAATTCATACAAAATTTTTTTGAACAATATAAATAAATTATGTGTGGTAGAAATTTTTTTAAAAAAAATATATAAATTATCAATAAAAAATTTAATAAACTTTCATTCGTATGAAAAATATAACAATATTTTATCCAAATTTATATTTTATATATAATAAACATATATTATTATATTAATAATATTATATTTTATTATTTATATTCATGCTGTATTCATATTCTAATTTTTTGAAAGTTGCTGAATCGCCGTGTCCGAGTCATATCGTGTTCCGTATCTCGCCCATAAGGTATTTCCACTCTCATAAGGAAGATGGTTAAATTTTATACAAAATTAGTAGCTACAGATATGTATATATGCTGAAAGCATTACTCTGCTACTAAACACAAAGTTTTGAATGTTAAAGAGCACGAATTTGCATAAAATGAAAGAAAAAATTTCAGAAGTAGAATTCTTTGGGATGGATAGGCTGCTCCAAAAATGGAAACAGACATTTCAACAATTCTGAAAGAAATTCACCGCAATTAGACTCGAGATTTAATTATTTGCTACCAGTAGTTGGTGCATCCAAAATTGTTCGAGCCTCCATCCAAAATTGAACCACCAGGAAGATCATGCTCATTCTTTTGGTTGAAGGCTGTGATCCCTCCTCCGCAGCTCAAAACTATCTTTCTGATCAGCCAAAGGTTTAGCCAATCTAAAAGAGCCGGTGGCATTTTGACCGACATCGAGTGATGTTTCGATTTCTGAATCATCATCATCAGCATCATCCAAGTCTTTACCTTCGGAATCATCTTCCCCGTCAATACTGCTGTCATTTTGGTCACAAAGAAGTATATAACCATCATCCATGTCCACCGTCGCATCAGGATTTCCCACCTCCAACTCTTGTTCAGCAGGGTGCTGCCAGATCGGCAATGCACTACTTTCAAATTGGCCTATTTTGAGCCTTTCTCTATAAACTGCCATTTCAGTCTTATACCTTTCCTTATCCTTGACACCTCTCTCCTGGTATACCTGAGATTCAGTTTTGAAAGTTCAGAAGGAAGAAAAAAGAAAAAGAAAAATGGTTGGTCACTAATATTTGAAGCACTTGTGCAATTTTCAATATCTATCTGAAATTACCCCAAAAAACAAAAAACATCTTTCAATCAATATATTTACTTCTTACAGCTTTCTCAGGGTCAGTGAGCTTGCTCCATAGATCACCGATCATTTTACTTATCTCTCTATCCTTCCCAGGATGAAGCTGTTTAAGTCTGGCATGCTGCTCCGCAAAGAAAAAATTGTAACCGCTCCTGTTTGGCTTGGGATGTGTGGGATCTCTCTTACGTAGCTTCTTCCTACGCCGGCGATGAACCCTCACACTAGTGTCATCAACCATTCCAGAATATAGCGGAATGCGAGTAGCAGCCAAATCGGGAGAGTGGTAGAGGACACCTTTTAGTTTGGTCGAGCCGCCAACAGTAACAGTGACAAAATAGCCATGCTCAAATTTTCCATCGATCACTCCAACAACCGAAGGATAAACTGCAGAAGATGGACTCCCTCCTAGTACAAAAGATCCAAGTAATCTTTAAAGATCTCATTATGTGACAAAAAATTAATTTTCCAACTATCAGCTGGTGATAACACTAAAGCAGCACTACTACCAAAGGAATATTGCAAAAGGTTATTGCACATGTATAGTGCAGGGAAGCATTGCCATTAAAAAGAAAAAAATAAAGGAAAAGAAGTAAAAGAGAGAAGACGTACCATTGTTTCTTTTGCATCTCTTCACAGAAGTCTGAGCTTCCCAATATGGCAGCATAGTTTCAATTGATCTCTCAAATGTGCTGGCGGAAGGTGCATTACCAGCTGCAGTGATATTGAGACAGATGAAGTACCAAAACTAAGAGTGAGAAAAAGACAACAAAAAAAAATTTACTAACAAGACACCAGATGAACAAACCAGTTTGAGGGTAGTTCCATCCTTGTGACCCAAACAAATAAATTTGTTCGTAATGATACAACAAGGACATGTAGTATTTCCGCAGTACAAAAGATGCGTTAGTTGCTGTTGATGGGAAGCTAAAAGCAGCTGTAACTTCTTTCCATCTTCTGTCTGCAATCACCTGCAGTTAAGCCGAGGTAAATAAATTGACGTAATATGAGTAAAAAAATTGCTTTCAGTACAGGATAGGAATAGTCAAATTACTCTCCACCATGTAAATTATGTTATTAACCAATGTTCATTGTTGTCCTAAGATTAAGTCAGGTTGATCAATTGCAAAGTCACAAAATTGTACAGTAAGTCAAACTGCATGCTTCTAATATTGACTTCAATATGCCTCAAGATCAATGTTCTAGTTTCTATAGCAGTATCAAAGTGTAAATGCTACATTATGTAATAAACAACAGAACTTTAGCATTGCTAGAATTGTAGCAACTGCTATATCAGATGTAGCAGCTTCTATAGCAGTGAACATATACTAGGTCAATGTAGACCCCAATCTCTAAAAATTTAAGTAGGTGGTTGTGGCCTAGAATCACTAAAAACCTAAGAAATCACATGATTAGCAAAAATAAAATACTTAGTGGGCACCAAGGGAACTATACACTCAGGTTTCTCATAGGAATTGAGAAAACTAGGGTTTTCTTAATGTGGGGCGAAAAGCACGTGGTGACCTTTATCAGTGGCAACTAAGGATCACTGGCAGCGCCACTGATCACCATGGTATATGTAGAAATGTAATTAGAAACATAGATATAGAAAAAAAATAATTAAGTGTTATGCTTCTATATTTCGAGCTAGTCCATTGTTTCTATAATGTTAAATACAAAAGCAACTAGGAATATATACATTTCAGCAATTTACTGTGAATCCCACAATGGGATTATATCAGCCGCTATGGCCTATGGTGGTGTTCACTATATACCCCCCATCCACTGTGAAACCCTCCCACAGTAAAGAGTCTTCATGATTTGGTTCCAATCCAAAAACCAAACCTAACAAGACCACATATCTTCTACAAAACCCTCCAGAGTAAGAGTATTCACAGTTTGGTTCCAAGTCAAAATCCAAACCTAACAAAAGCCCATATCTGCTACGAAATCCATCAAAGTAGGAGTGTTTTGGCTCAATTTTGACACTTCTCTTAACCAAACCGAGACGAAAATCAAATTTAATCTTGTATGCATATATACATGCTCATATTTGGGCAAAGATTGGAACATAGGCTTGACTGTATGAGCGAACACTCAACAAATGCTTACTTTAGATTGGAGTTTCATTAGACTTGTGACTCTACTATCTTCTGTTAACCTTGCTTACCACACTAATATTTTTCTTTTTGCTACTAGACCTAGCTAATTCTATCAGCATCTTTTTCAGTTTTTGTAACCGCACCAACTTTGTTAGCATTTCTTTCTGGTGCTATCTATCATTTTCTCCAACTCTACAATACTGCACTCATACAAATAATTTAACTAGATGGGTGCTTTTGATTCCAACAAGCTTAACCAAAGAGGCACGAACAGAAATAAAGAGCGTAATAAGCCGAGTACCTATGGGCGCATCGGACCCAATCTTTGATTTTTTTTGATTTTAGACGAGCGACTACTCTATTTCGAGCATCTATAGGACCTACCACCAAAAAGAGCCGAAGAGCATAAAAATCCCTTTCTTTGTTTTTCTTTTCAAAAAATAATGACGATTTTGGCTAAAATTTTCAATTTATTTTCTATTCTCAAATTTAACAATAATAGAAGACTAATGGAAGGTGTTTAAGTGATAACAGCTGATTTTCTATTCTCAAATCAACCATAATTGAACACTAATGGAAGGAGTTTAAGTGATTGAGGGGCCTTCTTTATAGATTTTGATTTTCAAGGGCATTCTGCATCTTATCTTTCAGTACATTTTTAACAACATTTCAATTTATACACGTTATATTTTAAATGTGGAATGATTTTTCCCAATTTACATGTTTATAGAAATCTAAATCTCATATAATGATTTTCAAAATAATATCAAAATTTTAGTTTTTACGGTTTTGATTTTCTCAATAGTTTCAGTTATGTTTCTAATTTCAAAACCATTAGAATATTAGTTTCGATTAGTAGGTATAGATTATTCCTATCATATTCAGTTTTATTTCTCAAGAAAATCAACCCAAGTGTTCATTATTTACATCCATATTTATTACACAATTTTCATTGATAGTAATAGCACACAAGTTAACCCGGGTGATAGAATATATTTGTATGCACCCACATGCCATCGAAATATCACATTCAAAAGAAAATAAGATTATGCGTAAACTATGGTCTATTTGCAAATGAGCAATCGAACTTGGATAGTTCATATTTTACGGGTTGAAATTTCTAAAATTCACTTTAAAGTAGATTGCTGCGAGCCCCAACAACTCTTTTAATTTATTACTTATCTAGGGCATTCACACGTTTATGCAACATTGTGGCATCTACTCTCTATTTCATCTTATACTTCAATCTCTACAATCAACTTTATTGTGCCATTTCTTCACCTGAATTTTGGATGGTTTGAAGTATGAGATGGTTTGATTGTAGCACACAGTTTTGCAGATGGACCAGGCGTGGACAATAACTATTGCACTTGGCAAGTCATTACATACAAAAATGGCACAATACAACCTACTCTATCAACAGTATCTTATAATGGGATGGGGAAAATCCTCCTCTTCTTTATGCTTTTCATTAGCTATCTAATGATAACAACAGATAACAATTCACTGCTATCATTTTGGATAATTTTTACAAACAGTTAGAGAAGTCATAAACTAGCTTAAAATTGAGCATCTTCAAATATGGCTTATAAAATGTCTTAAGAATCAAGAAGGAAGCAAATACTCGACAATGCAATAAATAGTAAACTAACTAGAAAATATACTAAAATTCACTAATTTTTAGCAGCTGAAAAGGGAGGACCAAACTTGTCAGAAGATATCCAGGCCCATGAATATTTAAGCAGTGAAATGAAAATGATAATGAGTAGTTGAACTACATTTCTTGCAGCCCTGTATGGAGCAGCAAAGCACACATTTTCTCAGCCTACTTGCAGCAAAATCTCATTTGACACATGGAGATACGAATATGATGACTTGTGGACTGGATGAAAATAGAAATTAAAATGAATCTACCTAGTGACAGAAGAAAGAATTAACACTAGAAAGGCTGCTAATGGTCATTTTAAGGAAGAATGTAGATTGTATATGAAAATATACAATCTATATAGTACAATATAGAAGAAATGAAGTGGCCTTTAGCAAGAAATAAGGACAATGCCAAGCTGAAGTAATGCCTAGCTTATTATGTGAAACATTTAGCAAGAAATGCTTCCAAACAAAAATACCAATTATTGATAGCAAAATTTCATGTCGTACATACTAAATATTTAAGTCTCAAAGAATGTATTTATTAGCAAAATGTTAAACCATGCAACTTTAACCTAACCAAATTGTTATAGATTAACAAATGGGAGCTAAATGTAAACTTTGATGCGAAGTTATGACATCGTTTTTTCTCTTACCTTTTCAATTCCACCTCGAGATGTAACCTCAATAAAAAACCGATGAAGGTCAAGTTCCCTTCCTCCAATAATTGGCACCCTAGAAATAAAAGAAAAGAATAAAAAAACAACACCAATTTCCATTTTAGCAATGAGTTTGATAGATAAGAAAATTATCGATTCCTTGTTGATGAATGAGGTCTGAATTTCATGTAATGAGTATTTTGTTCTAAAAATCTTTCTTGAGGACAGTGTGGTAAATAATCTAGTATAAATGTCACGCCCCGCCACCGACTATTCGGTCGGTTCGGGCACGCGCATAGACCCGCCGAACGGGCAGAGTTTTTTGTCTACCAAAGCGTCACAACCAGTACAATTCGAGATCGATGTTCCTACATGGAACCGAATTCATACAAAAATTGCGAAAAGAAAGTACAAAAAAAATAACCACTAGCTATTACAAGCATTCATCTCAGATATACAGACATTTATATTTTTCGTTTTCTTATTTTTTTTTACAACCCACGGCAATATTACATTTTATTCTTTTTCATTTTATACCCAAACTACTTGCCAATAATATCTACTGAGCTATGCCCTTACCCCCCGCTACGACGGCGCTCACAGAAGGACCTGCAAAATATGGGCGTGAAAACTATAAAAATAGTTCCCAGTGAATATGACCACCCAAGTAAGAAACTCGACCCACCAGGTCCAAAGAGACAACCATAGCATATAGTAAATGATAATATGCTAGAATATAAATCTATACTATATGCATTATGATCATATGCTATACCTCATGCAAATGCAACAATAAAATCTACCAATGCTCTAAGCATACTAATCCACAATATGCACAACCACTAGACCTCTACACTACACAAGGTAAAAGGGTCATGTCTCAATTTGGACTATGCATCAAGTTGGTTTAAGTTATCCAGATACAACCAAATACCCAATCAACTAGGGGACTCACATATGGTATCGTCCCAGCCTGTGCCGGACCTCAAAGGTCGTGTTCAGCATCCATCACCTTGCTGGGTCGTGCTATGCATCCATCACCCGAGGTCATGCATCGCATCCATTATCCAATCGGCTCTATGAATAGCCAAATTGAGTGTACTCGCGTGATGTGCCTCTGGAGAACCCTGCCTTAGGGAAGCGACTCCCACAAGCGAATGCTAATATAGCTCATTTAGCGCCTGCAAGCTTTGATCATATCCACAATGCTCAAGAAGACACCTAGTAGCAACCGACACCCATGAAACCAATCAACTCAATTGATATACTCGAGGTTCTCAACCTATGTCGGATGGTACTAGATCCACAATCATGTTCTTGAGCCACATTTACTTAAGCTTCATCTTACCTTAATCATATCGCTAGGGATTTTCATGTTTTACCCTATTGTCAACCTCTCTAGGTTTCAATGTCACATGAATCCAAGTGGTTAACCCACCATTATGTTTTTCCACCTATGTCCCATGACACTAGGTTCATTATCTTTTCCCACCCAGGTTCTCATGACTCTAGATTTACTTGTTTTCCAACCTATATTCCATGCCCACACCTAGGCATACATATATAGACACCTATATGTTTCTACTCGCATAGGGTTATTATCTAATGGTAGTTAATTATCCTGAGTACATTACATCTATGCCTACTCATTTCATAAATTAACCTACCATTATATGTATCAATAAAATAATATTAAATTTACCAACTTTTCTCTCTAGACATAAGAGACGATCGAACCGCTTCAGCAGAGCACGACCCACCTCGTTTTACGCTCAATTGATTGTAGACACTTGCAATTGAGCTCCCACGATCGTTTCGGTGTTCTTCTGCGACTATCGAACATAAAACCCTTATTTCGGGTCGTTCCTCGAAATTGCTTGCTGACACTCATCGCTTTTCCAAACGAAGTTGCCTGGAACTCCTCTCCAATCTTCAATTAGAAAAAATCAAATCAATTTGGGTCTAAAGTCCCAAAAATCCCAAAAACCCTAAACGTGCCCTAGTTCCTTTTTTATCTAAAATTACTCTGATATTTTTGAAGAATCTTCGAGCAAATAGGCGTAGAAACCTCTAGGGAATAAAAGGATATCAATTTTAAAGGATTTGACAAGAATCCTTACCGTTTGCCGAAAAACCCTCACCTCGATCGCGAGTTCCACGAGCTCCCACGCGTGCCAAAAGCTCAATCCGAAACTTCCATGCGACTCCCAATGTCGAACTCCACCAAGGTGACAAGTTTGGGAAGAGAACGAAGGAGAACGAGAGGGAGAGGGAGAGGGAGAGGGAGAAGGGGTCCCTCTCTTTCCCTTACTGTGTGCGTGCGGGCGTGTGTGTGTGCATGAGTGTTAAGAGAAAGAGGGAGGAAGGGTTCACCTTTAAAGGCCCATCCTCTGTGAAATAGTAGAAATGCCCTTACTGGGCATTTCCGTCACGGAGGGTCCGAACCCTCCTCCAGAGTCCGGTCCTCGAACGTCCCTCAGGGACCACCCACTTGCAGACCGAACCCTCCCACAAGGTCTGGTCCCCGAAGGTCACCCCTTCAAGGTTCGAAAGGAAGGTCCGAACCTTATCCTCAAGGTCCAGTCTTCACAGCCAAGGTCCGATCCCTCCTATCAAGGTCCAGACCCTGAACCCCTCTCAGCCCAAATTTTTTTCGTCGAAATTTTTTTAATTTTTCTTCTTGGGATTCCAATACTCTTCTAACTGTCCCGAAACCCTCAGAACCCAACTTGAACTTGTCTACCCTCTCGACTATTTTCAATCTATTGAACAAAGTCCAATATTCTCTTAATTCCATTTTCGCGCCGAACCCGCGCGAAAACACTCCAATTAGCTTGAAACTTCACTAGGACTATAGGAATAACCCTTCAAGCCAGTTTTCATAAAAACTCTGCCATTTGTAGAAGTCTAGGTCATTACAATAAATGGTTTTAAATCTGTCTAAAAGTTAAAAGGCCTTGTTATATGGAAAGTATGAACGCATATTTATTTTTGATATAACTCAACAAAAATAAAAGACCAACATTATGCATTTGTTTGTTGCAAAAAATGCCATTAGGCAATACACTTGTCATTGCAATAGTGTATCTATAAAACATCTATCTTCAGCATCTAGCCCTTTAGTTTCAAAAAAAGCATTGACATCACTATAGAGTATCCGTCACAAATGTATAAGAGCAATGCTACTTGTATACTCCAAACAAGGTGTACATCCTACACCCTATCGATCCAAAGGTGGGGTGTCTTTTACGAGTCACTTCACCATTTGTGAAGTGACCTCCTACCCATCCCCATCCATTGGATGGACGGGGTGTGAAATGTACACCCCAAAAAGGGTGTACAAGTAGCATTTTTCATTGTATAATATCCTCTTCAACTGCAACAGGTTATCAATTGCAACAACGTATCTATAAAATATCCATCTTCAACATCTAGCCCATAAGCTTCAAAGGAAGTATCCATGTAACCAGCTCTATGTTACACATACATGACATGACACTAGCACGATGATTCAACAACTTCAAAAAATTAGGACACATAAAAGGGACGGCCAACAGTTAAATATTACTTTTTAAATATACTATAATAAATATCATGTACAAAATATTATAATATTTTAAAATTAGTAAATGAATTCTAATTATACACTCTACAAAGTCGACGCATGAATTGTAGATATATTACCTTTACCAAGTTCACAAGTAGATCTCTTTCACCACAAACAGCACAACAAAATTTTGAACCTAATTTATTCGATGGATAATATAACATCAAAAAAAATTATGCATAAAAAACTATAGATTTTTTAATAATGAATTTTTATAAATTGAACAACAGTCCTTTTTAATACTGTTGATATTTGGAACTAGTTAACATCTAAGTTTTAGATTTTTCAAAATTATTATATTTATACGTATATATTTATATATTATAAATCATAAATGTTAAATTAGATTTTAATTTTAAAGTGTTAATCAAATATTAACTGTGGTGTAAAATAGATAAGGATACACTGAGTGCAGGCAAATATGTTTCCCATTATTAAAAATCTTGGGAGAGAGAGAGAGAGAGAGAGAGAGAGAGAGAGTTAGGCTCCTATACTATCTATAGTATCGGAGCTCCGGTACTATAGTCTCGTTTTTAATTTTAGAATGTTTAAATCAACGATCCACACCGCTAAATATGATCTAGGATTTATAAAATTCTTAGGAATGAAATATTATTTTTTTTCGAAATCGTTTACTTAGTAAGTAAATCATGTCAAAATGAACGGTAGAAATTAAACAATCTTTAAAATTTGAGGATGGGATTTTCTATTCAAAATCAAGAATGTTGATCTTGATTTAAATAGTTTAAAATATTTTCTATCAAAATTTGAATAAATTTAGAATCTTCTAGACCATTAAACTACAAACTTGCCCTAGTAGTCATTGAAAATTAACAATTTTGAAATGGTTTGATCATAAAGTAAACTATGTCGAAAAAATATAATTTTTTTTTCTAAAAACTTTAAATATCTTAGATTAATTTTAACGATGTGAATCGTTGATTTAAACACACTAAGATCGAAAACAAAACTATTCTACCGGAGCTCTGATACTATAGATAGTATAGTAGCCTTGTAAGAAAACCTAGGTACTAAAATATGAAAAACATAAATCTTTTTTAGGCTTATACTTAAATATTTATAGGACTTGTAATTGTCTATAAATAACATCAAAGTATTGACTATTGCATGAGCTAGTGCACGATAATATTTGACGTACAACATAATAAATACCAAAACAAATATACAAAGATCCACACATCAAACTCGATATTAAAAATGCATGAGAGGTGGCTTGCTAATTCGGCCTAAGGAACATAATGAAGACCTTACTGAAAGATTTAGAAAAGCTTTGTCAACAAAACAACGGAAAATGCGAAAGAATTCATGATCTTTAATTTTTAGACATTACAAGATGCACAAGGGATGCAGAGATATACTTCTCCGTTTTTAATGTGAGCACAAATTTGAACATGTAGACATATACTTCTCCCCACCATCCCATATGGAGCCTAATAAGTATATTTGCATGCCAGTATAAACTCACAAATCACAAGTCATATATGGTCTTTTATTTTGAGGTATGTTCCCATAACTTAGTATTGATAACAAAAAAAACAAAAGCGAATGAAATTTGTGAGAACAAACTCTAATATTATATATTCCTCAAAATACTAATTCAGAGGAAATCCTTTCTCTAATTTTCAACTAAAAGCATTACTACTACTAAGAAAAGGCATAGAAACATCAATAGTACAATGTAAGAGCTCACATGAATTTTGTCGCCATAGAAGCATGCAGCTTCTCGAGAGTTCCCATGAACAGCTTCCGATCGGCAATCACATCCTCGTAGGTCGCCATTGGGTTCGGATAAGGGTTGAAATTTCCATGAGGCCTCGCATCCCCTTCTTTCACCTGCTTTAGATTTGAATTCGACGGCATCAACTGCTTTCCTTTAACATCATTCATATTACCCTTCCTGAAATCAAGCATTATGATCATCAAATAAACTAAAAACCATCAAAAAAACAAAAACAAAAAAACAAAAAAAAAAAAGCAAGGAATTAGGAAACTTGTCGCCAAATTCAGAAAATCTGAGCAAACCTTAGTAGATAGAATGAGGGATGCGAACACAGGAAATCCCTTAAAAAGAGATTTGATCTGTGGACGCAAATGCTTTGCGCAAGCACCTAAAATCCCATTCATCTTGAAACTAATTAGAAAATGAGAGACAGAGGAGGCGCACACCGAATTAATCTCATTCCATAACATTTCTGGATTGGACAAGGCGAGTTCTTTGTTTGAAGGGTCAATTATTAACCTAATAAATGTGCTCTAAACTTTACTTTTGTTCACAAATCTAGTTGTAAAAAATAAAAAAAAACAGAGATCGAGATATATAATTAATATAATCATATTAGTTTACAAAGAAACAATTTTAAAATTGAATGTTGTCATAAATAATTGGGTTAATTCCATACGCTCAAATTTAATTTATACTTATTTTTTAAATATGTTCATATATAATTTATTAAAATGTTTATTTTTTAATAGGATATATATAAAGTATTAATTTTGTCATTTTAAATATTTCCTTCCCAAAATATCACATGTTAAAATAATATAAAAATACCTTAAAGGATAAAAAGATAAATTTACCTCATTAACTAATCAAGGTTAAGTATTTAATCTATGGTTAACTAAATTTTTCTAATGGATAGAAAGTATTTTTGAAAGTTGAATTTTTGAAATGATAAATATGAAAAGTTGTATTTTGTAGAGATATATTTGCTATTCGATATGTTTTCAAGTATCTGTATGCAATTAACTCTAAATAATAATGATGTTATGAGTTAGGCTGGAATTCTATCGATAGCACCAAGTCATTAGTGCTATCAAGTTTTTAGCCCTTGGATTAAAGGATGTACGGTTAGGATAATAGTGGTCCCCTAGGATTTACTAGATGGTTGGTTAAATAATAAAAATCTTAGGGGACCACTATAATCCCAACCACATATCTTTTTCATCCAACGCCTGAAAACTTGATAGCACCAATTGCTTGTACTATCGGTAGTATTCTAGCTGGACTCATGATATTATATAATATATAATATAGTGATCAAACATAAAAATAGAATGAGAATACACATACCTAGAAGTTGTGCAACACTTTTAAGATTTGAAATAGTTTTATATAAAAAATATAGGGGCAATTTCCTACGTACCCCTAAAAATTTCTCTGTTTTCAGATTTACCCCTCTTAGAAGGCTAATATTAAAACTACCATTCTTACGTTCCAACTTCTTTCCAAAATACCCCTGAAGTTAAACTCTGTTAGTGTACCGTTTGAAACTGCCGTTATCTGTGTGTAATTACTATTTTGCCCTTTCAAATATACCCTAAACCCTAAACCCTAAAACCCTAAACCCCTAAACCCTAAAATCCTAAACCCTAAACCCTAAAACCCTAAAAAATCCTAAACCCTAAACCCTAAAACCCTAAACCCTAAACCCTAGAACCCTAAAAAATTCTAAACCCTAAACCCTAAAACCCTAAACCCTAAACCCTAAACCCTAAACCGGGGCAAAATAGGTATATCTGATAGTTTTCAACTCCGATTATTATTTAACTATAGTTTAACCCTAGTTAACTTAACAAAGGAAAACGGTAGGAGTATTTTTAATAACGGTGGAACGTATGAAGGGTATATTGGAAAGAAAAAAATAAGAGGGGTAAATCAGATATTTCTTCATATTTCAGGGGTACACAGACAATTATCCCAAAAATATAATAGGACTAAATCTCTTAACCCGGCTATACCATTTTAGATAATGGCTAGTGTAATAACATTGGTTTTAAAGTTTTAAATTTAAAATTCAAATAATTTATGAAATTTTTAAATTTAAAAATTTGAATTTTGGAAGAGTGTTCATGAGGAAACGACTAACTTAACGAAATGAGAACCAAATGTGACGAAATAAAATAACCACCTAAACGGCTTCATCGAGATGAATGTTGTGGTGAAGTCCGATTTTGAATTCGACGAACCAAAACCACAGAAAAAGATAAAAAAATACTATTTTTATAGAGTTATTTTGAAAAATACCCAATATTTTATGCTTCAAATCGCACGAGATCGAACGTGGAGGATCCTCTGGGGAAAATATATTTCCAATGAAGGACTCAAATAAAAAAATTGATGTTACAAGGGTCTTCTAGCATCTTTTCCTCTGCCTATATAGTTGTACCTAGGGTTCCTCTTGGGAAAACCCTAGTCGCACTAAAAAAAAATGGTCCGCTTTTTTATCCCGAGGCGTGACATTCTATGAGAGAAGAAGTTGTTTGTCAAGTTAAAAAAGTACAAGTTCTGACTTCGGGAGGATGCTTTCTTAGGCCACGTAATTTCAGCCGCCGAAGTGGTAGTTGACCCGAAAAAAATGAGACAATTCGGGATTGACCCAAACCGATGATGATCACCGAGGTGCGCAACTTTATGGGTATAGTACCGTCGGTTTGTGAAAGGCTTTGCAAAACTTTCCACACCCCTCACTTGTTTGACTCGAAAAGAAATTAATTTTATTTGGAATGAGAATTGTCAGAGGTGCTTTGAGGAATTGAAGCACGAATTGATGTCAAGCTCCTATCATTTCCCTCTTGGTCACGAGAAAGGATATGTGATCTACCGTGATGTATTGCATAGTGGGTTTGGTTGCGTGTTGATACAGCAGGGTAGGATAATTGCATATGCTTTTCGGTAATTAAAGAATTATGAAAAGAATTATCCTACTCATGACTTGGAGCATGCCGCGGTTGTCTTTAGTTTGAAGCTTTGGCGACATTATCTTTATAGAGCGCACTGTGAAATTTATACCGATTACAAGAGTCTGAAATATTTATTTACACATAAGGAACTGAATTTGAAATATTTATTTACACATAAGGAACTGAATTTGAGGCAGCACCGGTAGTTGAAATTATTAAAGGATTATGATTTGAGTATTCTATATCACCCTGTCAAGACTAATGTAGTGACGGATGCCTTGAGCAAGAAGATAGCGCAGAGTCTGAGCATGATGATCACATGGCAGGCACCTTTGCTTAAGGAGATGAGATGGCTCAGCTTGGAGGTGGTATTCCCAGGGATTTCTGCGTGACTGATGTCCCAGGTTGAGTAGCCAACTATGTTGGATTAGATCAGGGAGAAACAAAGTGAGGACCCCAGCTTGTACATATTCGAGAGCAGATTACGAGCTGCTAGATAGGGGATTTCAGTGTTGACACATCGGGAGTACTATAGTACCGGGACCAATTTTGCGTGCCTATGAATGCATAAATCCAAGAAGAGATATTGAGAGAGGCTCATTATACACCTTATACTATTCATCCTCATGGGATTAAGATGTATAAGGACCTTAAGACATATTTCTGGTGGAATGGAATGAAACGGGACTTTGGCAGATACGTTACTCAGTGCTTGATTTGTCAGCAAGTGAAAACAGAACATCGAATACCGACTGACAAACTTCAGAATCTTCCAATTCCAGAGTGGAAGTGGGACCAAATCATGATGGATTTCGTCATAGGATTACCAAGGGCATAGGGCGGTTTTGATGTAGTCTGGGTGATAATGGATAGACTAACCAACTTTGCTCACTTTCTTCCAATTCATACTACTTGGCCTCGGGAGAGACTCACTCAGTTTTATGTGGATAAGGTAGTGATATTACATGGAGTGCCTACCTTGATAGTATCAGATTAGGACTCGAGATTTATTTCACATTTCTGGATGAACTTACAAACGGCCTTGGGTACCCAATTGCATTTCAGCATCGCTTTTCACCTACAGACCGATGGACAATCGGAGCGGACTATTGAGATCTTGGAGGATATGCTGAGAGCTTGCATCCTGGACTTTGGAGAAGGGTGGTATCTACATCTACTATTGGCTGAGTTTGCGTACAACAATATCTATCAAGCGAGCATCCAGATGGCTTTGTTTGAAGCGTTGTATGGACGCAAGTGTCGATCACCTCTATATTGGAGTGACGTGGGTGAAAAGAAGACTTTGGGGCATGATATTCTACAGGAAACTGAGGAAAAGATTAGAGTTGCATGACGATATCTTATTACTGCCCTGAGTAAACAGTTGAGTTATGCTAATACTAGGCGACGAGACCTGGTGTTTCAGGTTAGAGATTATGTTTTCTTGAAAATCTCGCCGTCTAAGAGGATTAAGAGATTTGGAGTTCTTTGAGGTTTTGGAGTGAGTTGGACCGGTGGCTTAGTATTGCTCTTCCACCGTCGCTTGTTGGCATCCACGTTATCTTCTATGTCTTGGCTTTGAGGAAATATATTTTTGACCTTTCGCACGTGTTGACTTCACTCCACTTGAGATCAGTAAGCATTTGAGGTACGAGAAGCACCCGGTACAGATTTTTGCTCGAGAAGTGAAAGAATTACGCTATTGGGCCATACCGTATGTTAAGGTGTAGTAGAGTAATCACGAGGAGCGAGAGGCTACTTGGGAGCCTAAGGCGGTGATACTTGATTCTTATCCCTATCTATTCTAGAGCTCTCCTTGAGGTATGCATTAGTTTCGAGGATGAAATCCTTTTTAGAAGAGGAAGTTATGGGGACCCAAATCTTCGCTGGCGAATGGACTTCAGTATTAGCGGCTAGACGACACCTCCTTCACGTATCGGGACGAGTCGGAGAGGATTTTCGCACAAAATGGATGCGAAAACGAACTTGGTGCGCAACTTGGAGCTAGAACTGGAGTTCTGGTGGATACGGGTGTGACGCCCCAACTTCCCAGGGGGTCACCCATCCTAGAACTACTTTAGCTCTAGCACGCTTAACTCTCATGTTCCTCTTGGATCTTGCTACCATCCAAAATGCTATAGCCGGGTTAGAGATTTTAGTCCTATTATATCATTTATATAGAGGACTAATCCAAATTCCGGGGGTGTTACATTCTTCCCCCCTTTAGGCCCTGACGTCCACGTCAGGCTCAAGCACACTCACAAGCACCAGGCGATGTGAGACTCGTCTCGCTAGCCTTAGCCGACCTTGTGAGGAGCTGCACTCCACTCACAACGGTCATTAGCCGGGGAGCCTCGCTCTACCCGCTATATAACCCTGGCTCAGCCGAGACTCATCTCACATTTCCGCCTGGTGAATGGCTCTGATACCAACTGTGACGCCCCAACTTCCCAGGGGGTCACCCATCCTAGAACTACTCTAGCTCTAGCACGCTTAACTCTCATGTTCCTCTTGGATCTTGCTACCATCCAAAATGCTATAGCCGGGTTAGAGATTTTAGTCCTATTATATCATTTATATAGAGGACTAATCCAAATTCCGGGGGTGTTACACCGGGCGCCCGAACAGGGGATTCGGGCGCCTGGTTTAGTGTTGAGCTGCGGTTTATACTTGAATGCATTTTGGGAGGGTGTTTTCGGGCGTCCGGATTCTCTGGGACAACCCGAAAGGGATTTTGGACCTCGTAAGTATCGCAAACGGATAACACGTGTCAGGGTTCCTCTTCCACGGCAAAGATGGACTTGATGTTTTTGGCGCAAACCTTCGGGTGCTTGGCTTGATTTGGATATGGGTGCGGGAGTATTAGAGCGCTTTGGTATGGACCCAGATGATTCAGGCTGTGTGATTCGAGCGCACCAGGAGGTTTCATGCGCTTGAATATGCATTTTTGCTGTGTGGACATCAACTTCTTAGGATGATCCAAGGGATCATTTACTCCATGGTTTTTGTTATAAATTACACCCCATGTCCCTGATAAGCTCTTTTCTCTCCTCCAAGCTTAGAAGTGAGCTTTTGGCTAAGTTTTAAGGCCCTTTCTCCTTCATCTTCCACTATTACTCACCTTGGAAGCTCTCCAACAGCACTTGGCAACAATGATCACTTGGAGTGTTCTTCTTTCCCTGAGCTCTAGGAGTGGTTTCGTGACTTGAAACTTCTTAGGAAGCTTCTTCACTGGTAGAACTCAAGATTTGGAGCTGGTAGGAGGTCTTCTTACATCCAAACTCCAGATATTTATGAATTTTTTGAAATTCTTGTGATAGTTGCCGAGTTTTTGGACATGTTGAGGTTTTTATGATTTTTTTTTTTTTGATTTTTTTTCTTTGAGTTGAACTTTGAAGTGGATGGGGATGAGCATGACTTCATTTTGAGCAATTGGAGACTTTGTTTCAGCTAATTATAAGGTTTGTTTTAGGTGCTTTTCAGTTTATTTTGAGCTCAACAAGCAAAAACCAGATTTTTGAAATTTTTATGTTCTTGAGCCTTTGATCACCTATGGTTGTAATTTCATGGCATTTATGGGATCTTTATGATGGATTAGGAGCTGGGGAATTTTCTTAGGAGTGTTGTGAGCATTTTTTTCTTTTGGTATTTCGTTGGAAATGCTGCGGCAACTTCAGAAGCTCAGCTACAAGATTTTCTATACTGGACAACAGTAAGACAACTTGGATTTTCCTTTCGTTTGAGACTTGGTGGCTGCATTTTGGATGTTCCTGGGTGTTTCTAGGGTTGAGAGAACCTAGGAATTAAGTTTAAGCCATCAATTTGAGGTTTATATCACTGAATTTCTGATTTCACCAAACTGAGTGTTGTTTGCTGAAATTTGGGCTGAACTTGATTAGTTATCGCTTCGACTCGATTCGACATAAATTTTTGGGACTTTAGTGATTTGTTTGGTACTTGGGAACCTGAGGGACGCGCACGCCGAGTTTCATCCCGATCCGTGGTTGGATTAGTGCTTTTCAAATGAGTTGAATGTGTACATCAAAGCTTTGTCCTGTATACTATGATTATCAATTTTAGTATGAGTAGTGTTTGTTCATTATTGTTTACCCTCGATTAAAGCATGCCAAAATTTGATGAATGATCCCCTTAACTAAATCTATCTTGTTTGGAACAATTATATGAGTTGTATGGCCATCTAGATATGATATTTCTTTATTGCACTATCTATACTTGGAATTGAACTTAGGAGAAGATCTTTTCTTTTCTTGCCATATAGTTCATGTATGCTCGGGGTTTGGAGGTCGGGGTGGGATGACACCGAATTGTTAGCCTTTTGAGATGTTTGGTGGTCGTAGATTTTGGACGACCGAACCGAGTGGTTAGTTATGCATCAGTTTGAGTCGGAATTGCTATCCTAGTGGTAAGGGTCATCCACTTGGGTCATGAGTTTGATTTTAGCCTGCTACATACTCGACCTGATTTCTTTTCCTCGAGCAGGTCGTTCCCCTCGAGTGCCATTCCGGAATTAGGCAGCTTGATTTGTTATGGGTATAGTTTCACGTCGGCGATCTACGAGTTGTTAATGAGATCAGATGTGATGCTAGTACAAGTGGGACCGAGCCTTGTGCCAGTTGATTGGGTCACTCTTGGCGGTTGTTTATAGTTGATGCATACAACTACATTTTACAATTTATTCATTCTAGCAGAGCCATGGTAATTGTAGATTTATTTTTAGTAGTTATTTTTTTCTGTTCTTATTGATTTTCTCCTATTTGCCTCTGATATACTCGGTGGGTAGGCTGAAGTTATCGATAATGTACCCATTGAGGACTACTAGTTTTTAGTAGTTCTCACATTCTTTGTTTTCCACTTTTCTATTGCTTTTCTTTTATTTGCCTTTGATATACTCGGTGGGTAGGTTGAAGTTATGACGTACCCACTGAGAGCTACTAGTTTTTAGTAGTTCTCACATCCTTTGTTTACCACTTTTCTGCAGAGTCCTCAACGGAGGCAGCGGCGATTTAGTAGTTCTCACATCCTTTGTTTACCACTTTTCTGCAGAGTCCTCAACGGAGGCAGCGGCGCCTGCGGATCGATGTAAGGGAATTGCGGGCTAAATAGATCTCGTTGTTTCTTTTGGGCTGTAGTTGTGGACATGTTACTATTTTGTTATTTTCAAACTACTGTATTTATAGGTCTAGCCTTTTGCCAGCTAGATGTTATGGGAGACAGTTATTATTTTTGGAGTTTTATTGTAAAGTTTAGTATGATAGTTATTTTTAATCTTTAACTCTATTTTGCTTTAATTTAGTATGACTTTTATATACTTGAGTAGATTACTTACACTTTGTGTGCACGAGGTTTCCCGCTTATACGACGCATCTTTTGGCGAGCCCGCGTTCTGTGGCGTATCTTTTGGCGAGCCTGCGTTCTGATTTAGGACGTGACAATATGTGTGTATATGAAATCCTTTATTTAAAATTAATATTTTAATTTATAAATTTTGAATTTCTACTTTAGTGATTTAGCTTTATTATAAAGCATTTTTATATATTTTTAATACATATAAATATTTTATTAATATTTTAATAGATATATCACATATGTGTCCATATATGCAGCCGCATACCGCATATGTGCTATCCGATGGATATCACATACCGACTTTTGAAATATTTGTGTGAGGAATGCTTTACCATATAACAAAGATAATAATAATCTATAACAATCATTTTATATTAATAATGAGACTTTATAATTTTTTAATTTAATTGGTACTTTATAATTTTAAGAAATTATATAAGTATATATCATAGCTTGAGATGCTTTTAATTTAGTTTATCTTGATACGACATTTCAAAGCACTCTAGAATTCGAGGCCAAACCCTTTCAACCATATAAGACATACATATATTGCATATCTTGGGGCACACTCACATTTCGCTAATTTTCTTATCTTGATTACAATATCTTGCCTTATGTGTGTGACAGGAACATGAACAAGAATATGAATTCCATCTATGCCTTATGTGTGACAGGGACATAAATAAAAATATGAATTCCATCTAACGCACCAAAACAATTTGACATTTATATTGTACGATTATCAGATATAATTAAACTCAGATATAATTAAACTCAGATATAATTAAACCAATTATATAATTCTGTATGAAGCTAAAAATAAAGAAATTGGTAGTAGTCCCTTGAACCATTTTTACCATTCAAACTACAAAATATCTATTTAGGGTCCGTTTATACTATATTCATAAGTTAAAAATACAGTTTTTTTTTTTTAAAGTATAGTTAAATTATACCCAAAAAAATAGGTAAAGCTAAAATCTACTCTAACAAAAAAAACAAAAAAAATTCTATCACTATCCTCCAAGATATGACAAATTTTAAACTTTAAATTTTGAAAATTTAAATTTAAACTTTCAACACAAAAATTAAAATTTTTAATTTTTAATTTTTAATTTTTAATTTTAAAAATTAGAATTTAAATTTTAAATTTAAAAATTTCAAATTTGAATTTGATTTTGAATTTTAAAATTTTTAATTTTGAATGTATATTTAAATTTTAAATTTCAATTTTAAAAATTCAAAATTCAAATTTCAAATTTCAAATTTCAAATTATAAATTATAAATTATGAGTTTTAATTTTCAAATTTTAAAATTTAAATTTTAAACATTAAAAATTATTATTTTAAAATAATAAATTTTAATTTTACAATTTATAATTTTTAATTTCAAAATTAAAATTTAGATTTTATTTTTCAATTTTCAAATTTTTAGTTTGAAATTTTAAATTTTAATTTCAAATTTCAAAATTCAAAATTTTAACTTCAAATTATGAAATTTTAATTTTAAAATGTTAAAATATAAAATAAATAAATAAATGTATTTTTTAAAAAAAAAAATAAATTGAAAGAAATTTTGTAAAATTTTACCATATGCATCCAAACAATTTAAAATTTAAAATCGTAAACTTTTTTACTGTTACAGACTTTTCTATTTCATTTAGACCAAAACTACAGTTTATAAATTGCCTTTTAACGATCTCCTCATCAGACATAGTTTAAGTTTATGGCTTTTCTATTTCATTTAGACCAAAACTACAGTTTATAAATGGGGCAATTTCCTACGTACCCCTAAAAATTTTTCTGTTTTCAGATTTACCCCTCTTAGAAGGCTAATATTAAAACTACCCTTCTTACGTTCCAACTTCTTTCCAAAATACCCCTGAAATTAAACTCTGTTAGTGTATCGTTTGAAACTGCCGTTATCTGTGTGTAATTACTATTTTGCCCTTTCAAATATACCCTAAACCCTAAACCCTAAAACCCTAAAACCCTAAACCCTAAAACCCTAAAAAATCCTAAACCCTAAACCCTAAAACCCTAAACCCTAAACCCTAGAACCCTAAAAAATCCTAAACCCTAAACCCTAAAACCCTAAACCCTAAACCCTAAACCCTAAAAAATCCTAAACCCTAAACCCTAAACTCTAAACCGGGGCAAAATAGGTATATCTGATAGTTTTCAACTCCGATTATTATTTAACTCTAGTTTAACCCTAGTTAACTTAACAAAGGAAAACGGTAGGGGTATTTTTAATAACGGTGGAACGTATGAAGGGTATATTGGAAAGAAAAAAATAAGAGGAATAAATCAGATATTTCTTCATATTTCAGGGGTACACAGGCAATTATCCCTTTATAAATTGTCTTTTGACATAGTTTAAGTTTATGAAAAGATCTAAAATTCATGTGAATGTTAAGTAGCATAGTTGTCATAAATTATTATCATCTCTACCAACCTTACCCTCTTCCAAATGATGTCTCTTTCAAATAATATTTAGTGTTGTATTTAAAATAAAAAACTATTATTATCCCTACCAACCCTACCCTCTCCCAAATAATATCTCTTCCAAATAATGTTTAGTGTTGTATTTAAAATAAAAAATTATTATCATCCCTACGAGCCCTATCCTCTCTCAAATGATATCTCTTCCAAATAATGTTTAGTGTTGTATTTAAAATGAATGAGAGCTACCTCTAATTTTAAAAATAATGATCATCTCAAAATATTTCACGAGAAAAAATGCGTTTGAAGTTAGATATAAAGCAAAAAAAAATTAAGCAAAAATTTTAATAAAATAATAAAAACAAAGATATGTTAAATCCTAAGAACTATAAAATAAAATTTATTAACTATGAGAATGTCATACGGACTAATTATATCTATCCAAATAATAGAGATTCGGAAACAAATCGAGATACATTAAAACCAATCAAATTATATTTGACCAATTAAATTATATTTGACTAATTGACATTGTTAACCAACAAAAATAATGCACATAGCACAAAACAATTATTCAAGAAAAAAAAAATTTACACTAAATTGAGAACCACAAACGTGCTAACAAAACCTGCAATTTTAATTTATTTGATAATATTAATATCATCACAGAATATTAATTAATAGAGAATAAAAACTTTGAATTAAAACTTTTAAAATGTTAAAAATAATAATTTACGTGGCCACAGATCGGATTACGGACTAATGATGCAACTACCGTTTCGTGACCGTGAGGCCATAGATCTGATTGCGTGGCCGTGCAGTCTCACGGCGACAGATCCGACAATGTGGCTTGGTCCGCGGCTGCAGGCCGCAGATCTGGTCGCACGGCCATAGATCTGCAACGGAGAGAAAGAGCGGGCAAGAGAGAAAAAAAGAGAAAGGGAGAAAAAGAGAAAAAGAGGAAGAGAGAACAAGGGGAGAGAAGGAAGAAGTTACCTAATAGAATAGAAAGGAAAGAGAGAGAAAGAAAGGAAACAATAAAAGAAAAAAAAAAAAAAAATTGATAAGATATAAAAATTGAGAGTTTTAGCACAGCTCTAAATTGAGGCCACGTCCCTATTTAACTTCCACATTGATCCACGTTGCTATTTAAGGGGAAGCAATAGAAGTATTCAACATGTCCAAAAAAAAATAATATTGAACGCTATTTGTGCACTGTAAACTAATTATAAAATATTCATTAAAATTAAATTTTTATAGGAATAATTGCCTGTATAACCCTGAAATCTGAAGAAATATCTGATTTATCCATCTTATATTTTTCTTTCCAATATACTCTTTATACGTTCCACCGTTATTAAAAATACCCATACCGTTTTCCTTTGTTAAGTTAACTAGGGTTAAACTAGAGTTAAATAATAATCGGAGTTGAAAACTATCAGATATACCTATTTTGCCCGGGTTTAGAGTTTAGGGTTTAGGGTTTAGGATTTTTTAGAATTTTAGGGTTTAAGGTTTAGGGTTTTAGGGTTTAGGGTTTAGGGTTTAGGGTTTTTTAGGGTTTTAGGGTTTAGGGTTTAGGGTTTTTTAGGATTTTAGGGTTTAGGGTTTTAGGGTATATTTGAAAGGGCAAAATAGTAATTACACATCGATAACGGCAGTTCCAAACGGTACACTAACCGAGTTTAACTTCAGAGGTATTTTGGAAAGAAGTAAATCTGAAACAGAAAATTTTTAGGGGTATATAAGAAATTACCCCATTTTTATACTATAATGAATTATTTAAATATTTTATATTATATATACTATATCAAATTTTATTTTAAAGTATTGAATATAGATATTCTATTAATTTTTTTATATACTTTGCGGTGTATAAAATATTAGTATATACCAATTGCAACCAAAGATTTTTTTTATGTTTTAAGTACTCTTTACACTGGATGTATGTGGTGTATATAGCTATATACACAACATACTTAAAATTTTTAATAAAGATTTTAAATTTTAATTCAGTAAATAATTAAAATTATTAGATTTTGTAGATTAGATATATTTGATTAAGTTTTGATATAAAAAATTAGTTTTTTAATAAAAATTACGGTACTATATGTTAATATACAACTATTGCATATAATTATTTCTTTTGTCTCCTATCACTTTTAATAAAAATAAAAAAATTCTCATATATTTGACAACTTAAAATAAATTTTTTAACTAAAAAAATTATTTATAAAATAACTACTAAAACTATTAAGTTTAATTAAATTTTAAATAAAATTATTAGAATACAAATACTGAAAGAAATATAAATTAAAAAAATAGTTTTCATAATAATTTATAAAAGACTATACGAATTTTATTTTTTTAATATTTTTTTCTGATATAATTATTTTTAATCTTAAAATTTTAATAATTATATATATATTCCTATATATGATTCTTCCTAATTTTTGCCACATGTCAACATTTCCTTCACTATTTTCTTCATGGTTTAATATTATCCCAATTAATTACTCCATGTATATTTTTTATTTTTGAGATTTTTTTTTTTTTTCTCATCTGATATCTCCTCATCTTCTCCCCCACTCTCTCTTTCTCAAATCCCACATTTATCTCTCTCCCATCCACATATCCTCTCTATCACGTTTTTGAAGTTTAATCTCTTATAGAAGTCGATAAATTCAAATTTTGAGGTATAGGCGGTGGCAGCGGCGACCACCACGGCGACAGAGGTCACGACCATAAGCACCGAGAGTGGGGAGGCCGTGGAGGGCGGTTTCAGGCAAACCGTACGGCGGTGTTTTGGTATTTCGTCTCAAAATTTTTCACTCCAATATGCTCTTCGAATTTTTTGTGCTCATCTCTAACCTCTTCGTAAAATTCTAGTGAGTGCTCTAAATTCGTCGTAGCATGATTTCATTCCGTGATTTGATATTGGATTAATCTATATCGAGATCTTAGAATAATTTATTTATATTATTATGATAGATTGGATATAAGTTTAGTTTTAATAATATCTGTTCGCTGCATCGCGCGGATCACTACACTAGTATATATATATAATATGTGGATAGCATATATTGAAGATCCACGTTACCGGCCTTTCTTCGGCCCTCATGTACCTGGTTTTTAAATTGTTCTAAAAAAGATAATAGCAATAAATAAAAAATAAATGCATGCAACTTCTTTCGGTCGTCTTCTGCGATCTACCCCACGGACCTCTTCCGATTCCAATCCAACCTGAAACCCTAACCCTAACTCTCCTCTTCTTGCCGATCGTCATCCTCGCCGCCGCAGGATCCGATCCGAATCGAAGGCGGCGGGAGAGAATTAGGGTGGGTTTTGGGAGGGAAGGTGGTGGGGGGTGGGGGGGGGGCGGGGCGGGTTGGGGATGGGAGGAGTGACGTCGTCGGTGGCGGCAAAGTTCGCGTTCTTCCCTCCGAGTCCACCGTCGTACGAACTGGCGGCGGCGGAGGGGGAAGGAGAGGTGGGTGGGGGCGGTGGGGGCGTGCGGGTGTACATGACGGAGGTCCCGCGGCGGGCGAACGTCGAGGTGCGTCGGCTACCTACGAAGCGGGGAACGGAGATCCTGGCGATGTACGTGCGGAGCCCCGCAGCGTCGGGGTCGGCGTCGGTGCCCCTCACCCTGCTCTACTCCCACGGCAACGCCGCCGACCTTGGCCAGATGTACGAGCTCTTCGTCGAGCTCAGCTCCCACCTCGGTGCCAACATCATGGGGTGAGGACCCCCTTCCCTCTCACTCTTCCCCTTTTATCCTTTTTCTGTTTCTTTTCTTATAACAAGTATCGTTTGAGAGGTAAAGGGAAAACTTCCAATTCGCCCTAGTATAGAAAAAAAATGATGAACTCGGTCAGCATGTCTTTCACGAGTAGCTTGATTTTTAAGATCGGTTATTCTGTTCAAATCTGAATGTGACTTGTGATGGTGGATTTGATGGAGGGCCAGCTCTTTGACAACAGGCATTCTCCTGTTGGTCAACTATCAGTTTGAATTACCAGAGTTGGGATGCCCTTTTACTTTTACTTTTGGCGAATTTAAATTCCTGGGTTCTTGATCTGCAGGCTTCAAAGTGTGTGGTTCCTACTTTTGTATTGGTTTTTAATTTGTTTCTGTTATATTGCTCGCGTCGTACTGATTTGGGGTAGCTTTCTAATTCTTTATATTGGTTGATTGCAAACATTGGGTATCGTTTCATGTGTGTGCTTTGCCTTCAGTTTTTTTTTATATGCTTTTCTTTTTTATTATCTCTTCTTTTTGGGTTTGATCGATATAGTTGTTGATTGTTTGTTTGTTTGTAACCTTTAGACTATTAGTGAAGTAGCATAGAGATTGTGAATGATTATGCAAGATAACTGTCGGCGAGCAGTTTGGCAGAGTAATAAAATGGCACTTACTATTAGAATGACAATGAAATAGGAATATAATTTTGTGATCAATGGGAGACAGTTTAGATCTTGTATTGATATTTTACATACTTTCTATGTGCACTAGACTGGATCATAGGAGATTTTTCGTGCTGGCCATTCCAAGTATTTGTCAACATGCAAAGCTGAAATGCTAGGGGATGCCAATGCAACAGGGAAACATATAATATGCATGGTAAAAATAAGAGCTAAAAAAATTCTTGTGTAAAGCTACTGATATATTGACTGTTTGACTAAAGTTGAAAAGAAGAGCTTAAGAAATTCTTGTGTAAAGCTACTGATAAATTGGCTATTTGACTTAAGTTTCATTGAAGCTTTTGGCTACTATTTAGTATGTTGTTCTCAAGAATTCCATATGAATGACATGCTCGAAAAGTGTAGCCCAAAATAAGTGGAGTGTGCTCTTTAAATAACTTTTGAGACCCTTTGAGCATGCCAAAAGAATGGAGAATGGTAAAGTAATTGATTCACTTTACATCCATTCCAGAAAAACCTGTATAAATCTTGCTCACTCGAGATGATATGCCTATATATAAATCTAGGTACATGTATGTTGACGTGTCAAACGAAATTAAATATTAAGGCCTCGTTTGGTGTCGTGTTTGTTTGTTTTTTTAAACGGAATTTGTTATAACAAAAGATGTAGGAGTGGATAGTATATTGCTTGCAATCTTTTCATCCAAGGTCTTTGTTTGACAACAAAAAACAAAAACTTGAAAACAACCTCTTTTTGCTTCCAAGATTGTTTTAAACAAATTGCATCTACTACTTAACCGGATGTATTGTAAGCAATGATTTAAGTGCCGTGGCATGGGGTCGTGCTGAAAACTTGCCGGCATGGTACCGCACGATGCGTGCCGAGCCGTGCCGATGAGTGTCGGTCACATAAAATACATGTGTGCCGACACATAATGGCATGAAATATTTATTTTTTTTAGCAACAAAATTTTCTAATTACTTATTATGCATTTTTTATCAAATATTTTGAATTTTATTGAGAAAATTACTTTGTAATTTAAAGAAAAAAAGGTTTTGAAATGTGCCTTCGGTACGGGGGCTGTATCATGCCGGTATCTTGTTGGCACGATATGGCACGGTGGATACGGCCTGTGCTGATGGATACTTAAATTCTTGATTGTAAGTTAATCAACTATAACAACAAAAGAAAATTTTTTCCTCCAACACATTAAATTATATAGATATGCGTTTTAAAAAGTGAAAAAAGAGCAACGATACCAAACGAGGCCTAAATTAGGAATTAATTAATTATACTTTCACTAAAACACTAAATGTAGCAACTTTTAATGAAAGAACTATTCATGTAGCTTCTACTAACTAATTACTAGGTTACCGAGATGGCCAGATGGATCTAATCATTGGCACTCTAAAATTCCTAAGTGTTGCTCTAGTTGTTAGAACAACTATTTTGTAACTTGGATCTATGAAAGCCAAAAGAAGATAATAATTATTAATTTCTAATCTAAATTAATAACTGTGTAACAAATTAAACTATGGTATCCCGTAAAAAGCTTCAATAGAAAATAAAGTCAGGGGAAGTGGGAAGTTACAGAGAATCAAAGAAGAAAAGAATGAAAAAAGAACCTCAAATTAGCAGGGAAAGAAATGCTGCTGTTGGAGGCTCACTTTAGATCATCAAAGGATCATTAGACGTCACGTGATGGTAGGGGTGGATACGAGCTCGAGTGAGCTTACCTCAGCTTAAATTTGGCTTGAAATTAATTTCGAGCCTAAATTTAGGCTCAAGCTCGGCTTGAAATTAATTTGAGTCGAGCTTGAGCGAGTCTAACTTTAAGTCGAGCGAGCTTGAGCTCTAAACGAGCCGCTTGAAATTCTTAACATCATGCAATTTATAGTTTAATTTTCATAAAACATTATTTAGAATTTGATACAAAAACATATCTGATAGTTCAAAATATAAAATAAATGCATAAAATACAATATTATAATATTAAGAAAAATGATTCGTGAGTTTATATATCTAATCTTGTAACGAATGTCCATTTCTATGAAAGAAGGAGAGAGAGTAATTAGGAATTTAGGGCTACTGTTTGGGGTGAGAGAGAGAGAGAGATTAGGAATTTAGGGCAAGTGAAACTGTGATTTTCTGAAAGAGAGGAAGAGAGAGAGAGAGTAATTAGGGTAGGGTTTTGCCGGTTTGGTCTTGTGGGCCAGCAAATATAGTCCAATAATCTAAACTCTATGTACATATAATTAAAATACATAATATATATTATTATATATAATTATATATATTTATAAATATTTTTAATATATATATATTCGAGCCTAACTCGAGCGAGCCCTAGTAATACTCAAGCTCGGCTTGAAATAAATTGCGAGTTTTTTTTTTGGTTCAACCTTGGCTCATTTAATTTCGAGTCAAGCTCAAGCGAGTTGACTACCGAGCCGAACGCGAGCCGAATACCAGCCAGCTTGCTCATTTGCCTGCCCTATGTGATGGGTGCTGGAAGGTTGTAAGACTTTTTCACAAGCCTTAACAAGAGAGAGGTTCGATTCAGTTGGGGAAAATTAAGGAGAATAGAGCGCTATCGTAATGGATATATGCTACAATCATATAAGTCTTGAATATGCCTCCTGTTTGCTATAGTCTGACATAATTTAATCGGTCAATGTAAGATTGAAATTAAGGTTGTTGTAATAACCGATTTGACAGCTAGTAATCAAGACATTTTAGCCAGACAAGCGCCTCTGCGAAACGTAGAATGGTTGTAACTGTGGGATATTGCTCACTACTCAGAGACGAAGCCATATTAAGGCCCAAGGTGGCCATGACCCCCCTTAACTTTTTAATATCACTCAATAGTCCTTGATACTAATTTTTTTCTTTCTCTCTTTTAGATAATAATGGCCCCCTTCAACTTTTTAATATTTATTTAATAATTTTTTGTACCAACATAAATTTTTTTATCTTTTATTTGTATACATTTTAAATAGGTGAAAATATAGTAGGAGTCTCGTACTTACAAGTTATTTAAAATACATATATTAATTCCAAATTTTTTATTTCATATTTTTTTAATTTCTAACTATTTTTGGTAAGCTATTTTATTTAACTAAATAAAATATTATACTAAATTTAATAGATCTTTTAGCTAAAGACATTGATCTAATTGAATTACGGTTATATTTAGTAAACTTTTAGTTATTTGAATAAAATAATATAAATAAAATAATTAAAAATTAAACATCTTTAAATTAAAAAAAATTAATATTTTTATATTAATTATTTAATTAATAAATTTTTTTAAAAAATTGATGATGTACTAAAATTTTTATTTGAATATATTTTGGCCCCCCTCAGAATTAAATTCTGGCTTCGTACCTGTCACTACTATCATCTTGAATGCTTTCGAGAAACAATATGGTTTGGCCAAAAACAATATGATTTGGTAAGAGGAGGGAATTCTTATCATAGTAAGAAATTAAACATTGAATATTATGAATATGGCAAGAAGTGAAGCATAATGTATATTCTACTCCAACTTTTCTCTGAAATATTCTCATGTGCCCTCTTGACAGAAGTTTTCTGATTAACAGAAATATATGTAAGCTGAATGGTATTAACAACTAGAATAAAATAAGCATTGTAGCTGTTTAAGAAGATTTAGAAAATGCATTTGAGTATCATAATTATAATCTTGATTTTGTGTTGAACCTCTATGGTCCTTGTACAGTAATTACATAGTTGATAAATATATAGGCGCCTCATTGTATCTAGGTCTATTAAGTAAAATTTCCCTGGATTTTGTATCCCATAACTGGCATTTGAGGTCTAGCATTTTCTATCTTTGGTTACTAGTTAATTTGAAAAGTAGAAATAAGTAATACTAACTAAAGCTATTTCCAAGAAACAATTGATTAGTAGTCTAAGAAAACAAAGTGAAGATTAGTCTTACTGAAGTACAATGTGGAAGTTCATATATTCATGCTCAAATTTTAATTAAGCGAATTGACAAACAAATCTACCAAGCTTGAATATATGTATTATCAAAATAAGCGATAAAATTTAATGAAATAACATTTGAAATAATTTATAAAAAGTTATTTTAAAGAGTTGATGTTTGAAAAGAAATATAGTGTAGGAGTGGACAGTAGATAAGAAATATAGTGTAGGAGTGGATGGTAGATAAGAAATATAGTGTAGGAGTGGATGGTAGATTGCTTGCAATCCTTGCACCTAAGGTATTTATTTGGTAACAAAAACAAAAACTTGGAAGCACTTTTGTTTCTTTCATTTTTGACTTGTTTTCTTTTAAAGTTGTCATCTATCTCCCTGCTGAGGTACTTTGCTAGCTAACCAACCATGAAAACAACAGGAAAGGACTTCCGGCGGAATATCCAGTTATATATTAGTGTTTAAAAAAACAAATAAACAGCAACAGTGCCAAATGAGGCCTTGCTTCTAGTTTCAGCTACTTATTGTCTACTTGAATGGCTAGTCACAAGTGTTCTATGTATACGTGGCCACTTCCAGGAGGTTGGATTGTACTATCAAATTATGTTCATAATAATAATAGTTGACTAAGAAGTGGAATTAGCTGGATATTATGTTCTTCATCTTTACATTCTAATCTAGAAGCTTCACATGGAGTGTCCTAAAATATCTTAACTAACACCTGCTCATATTCAATTTGTCGGCAAAAATTTTGATTGAGGTGAGAATGAATTTCTTTGTCTACATAATGTGAGGGCAAAATGTATTTTATACAGTTTTCTCAAATTTTTATCTGCCAAATTAAGTGAACAGCTAGTATAATGTTACATGTCTTTCGATGTTGTTCTCAGTACCAGTTGTATTTAGGGTGATAAGGGAGTGCTGAAATTCTTTTTATTTTATTTAAAAAATGAAATATATTCTCTGTCCGAATAATTATTGGCTTTTATGCATAAGCTACAGAATAGTCTAAGTTATAGATGGAAAATAATCTGAATTATATTTCATTAATTGCGTCAGCACTCAGCAAGTGATTGTGCAATCATTTTATGATGTCATCAGAAAGATGATGGATCATTAGCGAGTGCTTGATTTGATTGTTACGATTAATGATGCTTCCAAAAGGATTGGATGACATATCAGAAAATAAATTATTTGGACTTCAGTTCTGTAGGCATGTCACCGTCACTTCAGAATGGAGTGTTGAAACTTAAAAGACATCATCTCGTGAAAATTATCTAAGCAGCTGAATGTGTCGACACTTCAAAAGTTCTGAAAAATAGAGTGCACAAATTAAAGCATTTTTATATTACCTACTTTCTACTCCATATACTAACTATATCAACATCAATAACAGAAGCATATTAAATAGAAAGTTCAGTAGTAGTCGCTTCTGGCAAGATTTTAACTTGACTGCGGCACTCAAATAGGAAGTTTCTCAAAACATCAGAGTGTGAATCATGTGCTCTTGCAACTTCTTTTCACTCAACTGCAATTTTCAATTAGTTCAATCGCACATTATTTGACTAATCCTTTGTTTTGATATTGTTGCTTTTTTAATCTTTAAAGCATTTGTTTTGCCTTACTGACTGTGTACAATTTTGTCACCACTTAGACTACACAGAATGTTTTTTTATCAAGCAAGCTTACGTAGTACATTCTTCTACTGTAATTAGAACTGACTAGGTTGTATTTGTATAAGAATTGCCAATAGCATCTAAGATGTTTCATGTACATTTAAGATATGTATTTTTGACCTTTCTTATACCATCCAAATTAATCTTTGTATGCTTTACACAATTTGGGAGGAAAGGTCAAACTCATAATACTTAGTTGACTAAAGATAGTAATGTTTTAATACTTTCTAGCTATTGCAAATTTGACCTTGTCAAGTCTTCAGGCGTTGATTGGGAAACTGCATCACTAGTCCTTGGAACTTTTAGCAGAGATTCAATTTGATTTCCTGAACATTTTAAATGTGCATTAGAGTTCAAACTATTCATAAAGTTTCATAATTTGAGTGACCCTACCATCCTGTTTGTTAGAGGGGAGAAATAATTGCTTGCACCTCGTCCATCTGTATAAACATGCATCCGTGTACCACCTCATCCATCAACTATTCATTCCATCTCCCATGTTATTCCTGCCATCGTGTATTTCAGAGCCTTTTATTTATTCTTTTTCCTTAACATAATATTGAAAGTAAAATTGGTGTTAAGGCTTGATGGCTTGACGGGGCATGGATATACAGATATGTTGCATGCAGGAAATATTTTTCCTCTAACAAAGATGGAGAGACTAATATGAAACAGAACAAAGAGTTTAGGGTTGTTTGATGCACTCATTTAAAAGTTTAGGAATTAAACTGATATTCAGCCAAAAAAGTTCAGGAACCGGTGGTGCAATATATCGACAAGTATATCTTATGTGTAAAATCAGGTCCCTTGATTTAAAATTTCTTTACTTACAATTTAGTACCTGTTTGCCTTATAGCTTGGTATATATATATATATATATATATATATATATATATATATATATATATATATATATGTCAAGGTTCGAAGTGTCGTGGCACGGGGGCGTGCCGCTCACCGCTTGGCATGGTACGGTACCGGCACGCTTGCGTGCCGACACGTGGCACGTTTGCGTGCGGATGGATACACATGACCTCCCAGTGGCACGCTCTGGCACGTTTTTTTTTTTTTTTTTTTTGTTCCCAATAAGCTCTTATAATATTGTTTTGAAATGTTTAGTCAAAAAATTATGAATATTGGCTATATATATAGCTTACTATACTTACCAATTAATATATTGATATTTTTTTATATATATAAAGTACAATGGAGTTTTTTTTCAAAATAACCCTCTAAAATTTTATAATTTGCGAAATAATTTTATCAAAATTTTATTTATAAAACTAAGGCTAAATTACAGAAAACCCCCCTCTAATATCCCGCTTTTCCACTTTACCCCCCTGTCATTTAAAAGTCGACAATCTGCCCCCCTCGTAATTTCAGAAATGTCTTTAGGGGGCAACACCGTTAACAGATGGGGTAAAATGACCATTATGCCCTCCTCTTTTTTCTTTTTTTTTTTCTATTCCGAAGTTTTTCTTTCTTTTTTCTTTTTTTTTTTTTTAAGGGATATTTTCCAAGGGTATTTTGGGTATATGAAATTATATTTTCAAAAAAACTGACGGTCAACTAACGGTCAACTGACGGCGGGGGGGTTATTGCACAATTCGGTAATTACGAGGGGGCAGATTGTCGACTTTTAAATGACAGGGGGGTAAAGTGGAAAAACGGGATATTAGAGGGGGGTTTTCTGTAATTTAGCCTAAAACTAACCCTATTTTTGCCATATCAGCTTGTCATATCAGCGCCACATACAGAAGGCTCACCGCCTTCTAAAGATGGTGGACCGCCTTTAGCTATAATTTTCATGATTAAGTTAATTTCAAACAAAATTACAGAGAGATGTAAATAAAATGGGAATGTGGGTACGAGTCAGATTTTTAAGAGATTTATGTTGTTATTGTAGAAAGATAAGATAAAATGAGAATATGGGTACCGATTAGATTTTTAAAATATTTAGATTGTTATTATTCATTAACTAATATAAGAAAGAAAAGAGATAAAAAATATTTTTAATCATACAACCTGCTATTAGTTAGTAAATAATAACAACTTAAATCTTTTAAAAATCTGATTTATAACCATATTCTCATTTTATCTTATCTCTTTACTTTTTATATTAGTTAGTAAATAATAATAATCTAAATCTCTTAAAAATACTCACATTTACTAACAACCTAAATTAGTTAGTGAACAAAATAACCTAAATTTCTTAAAGATTAAAACAAAAAAATAAAAAAATAAAAAAATGTACCGTACAATATGTGATTTTTAAAAAAAATAACAAAAAAAAAAAAAAAAAAAGGGAAAAAACTGCCGTGGCACGGCACGGCGATACCCCATGGGTATCGCCATGTCTCGAGCGATACCCCCAAGGGTATCGCTTGAGACGCGGGGGGGGCGATACCCCCCGTACCGTGCCCCCATTTGAGGGGCACGGTACGTGCCGGATCGTGCCAAGCGGCAAGGCCAGCACTTGATTCCTTGACATATATATATATATATATATATATATATATATATATATATATATATATATATATAGTTGAGCTGGAATGCTATTAGTAGCAAACGGGCTCCGTTGCCACCCATTTGTTTTCGATGATTCAGCTTCCAAATCGACGATCGACACCGTTAAATATGATCTAAACCATTTAAACTATCTGGAAATTAAATTTCATGCTTTTCGATATTTTTTTCTTGTCCATCAAGTGGACACAAAAATGAACTGCTGAAAATGAATATCCTTCAAAAAGTGATGATAGGAGTTTTGTAATCAAGATCAAGTGTATAGATCTTGTTTTAAATAGTTTAAAAAATTTTCTAACCAAAATTCAATTGATTTAAATTTCTTCACTGTTAAACGAGCAAACGCATCATATCTACCATTAAAATTATAAAATTTGCAACCCTTTGATCATTAGGTCAATGATGTCTAAATAATTTGAAATTTGCTTTCTAGATGCTTCCAGTGGCATAGATCATGTTCAATGGTCATGATCGTCGATTTAGAAGCTCCATCATCGAAAACAAATGGGTGGCAACGGAGCCCGTTTACTAATGATAGCATTCCAGCTCAATTCTCTCTCTCTCTCTCTCTCTCTCTCTCTCTCTCTCTCTCTCTCTCTCTCTATATATATATATATATATATATATATATATATATATATATATATATATAGAGTCCGGCTACTAAGCTATTGATAGAACCAAGCACTCTACCAAGTTTTTCGCCGTTAGATCTACCCCTTTGATCATTTTTACCTCTTAGATCATACTATTTCCCAACCACCCACTAAACCCTAGGGGCCCACTATCATCCTAACCACACATTCTTTCATCCAAGGGTTAAAAATCTAATTGCACCAATGATTTGGTGCTATTAATAATATAGTAGCTGTATATATATATATATATATATATATATATATATATATATACACATATATATATATATATAGAGTTAGGCTGGAATACTATTAATAGTACCAAGTCATTGGTGCTATTAAGTTTTTAACCCTTGAATTAAAAGATGTGTGGTTGAGATGATAGTGGGCCCCTTGGATTTAATAGGTGGTTGGGAAAATAGTAAAATCTAACGGATGAAAATGATCAAAGGGGTTAATCTAAGGATAGAAAACTTGATAGTACCAAATATTTGGTACTATCGATAGTATAGTAGCCGGACTCTCTCTCTCTCTCTCTCTCTCTCTCTCTCTCTCTCTCTCTCTCTATATATATATATATATATATATATATATATATATATATATATATATTCAATATTTATTGCTTTCTGCTTTTATCCATCTGGTGTTAATATCCTTGTATTGTATCTGACTTTTTCTGCAGGTATGACTACTCTGGATACGGGCAATCATCAGGAAAGGTAGAACCTTTACTTTTTTGACCTGCTTGGATCCTGTTAAAGATATTTCTGAAGAAAATATTTGGTCTATTATTTCTATTTTTGTGCTTGCAGCCAAGTGAGCAGAACACCTATGCTGATATTGAGGCTGCTTATAGATGCCTTATAGAAACTTATGGAGCTTGTGAGGAGGATATTATTTTATACGGTCAATCAGTTGGTAGTGGCCCAACTCTGGATCTAGCATCTCGTTTGCCTTACTTGAGAGCAGTTGTTCTGCATAGCCCAATTTTATCTGGCCTTCGTGTCATGTATCCTGTAAAGCACACCTATTGGTTTGACATATATAAGGTTACTTTACTCTTTACCTAAATCAGATTTTTTCCCCCCTTTTTGATAATTTCTGATTGGTAATTTTGTTTGCAGAACATTGATAAAATTCCTTTGGTCAATTGTCCTGTTTTGGTAATTCATGTAAGTATGTCCTTCTTAGTTATATTGTTTCTTTCGTGGCAATTGTATTGAAACCTCACAAAGCACAATTATTTCTTGGTATCGTAACATATATGATTAATCCTGCATGATTTGCTATTTTGCTTTGAGTGTGCTTTTGGCTTGCTGTCAAAATTTCGAGAGCACCAAAGAAGTGATCATGATCTTAGTGGCTGGTCTTCTTTTTTTTTTATTTATCTTAGCACTAATGAATTATTGACCAATGAATGGAAAGTATGGTTCAAATATTAATTCCTGATTAAGATACATATGATTGTCTTTAAGGCTATATCCTTGTATTCAATTGTTTTATGGGTAACTTCAGGATTGAAAGTAGTACATCCTGTTCTTTTTTTAATGATATTCAAGTTACTTTTCTTATTCATATTTTTTTATATAGTAGATTTACGCTAGATATAGTAATAACCTCATTTATTTTTCCAAAGCCATAGCCACCTTAGCTAGATTAAATGCTTCTGTTTTTTTTGGCTAAAATACATACTACCTTCTTGAATATGTCACATATTGCACTAAATCCCCTGAAAAAAAAAACATGCACTTAACCTCCCTCGATAGATTAGAAATGTTCTAGAGGGTTACAACATTAAAAGAATTAATGAAATGACCAAAATATACCTCTATTATTCTCTCTTCTTTTTCCTTGTGAGACCACCTTCTCCATCTCCTCCGCTGTTACTGCCTCTACTGCTACCGTGATCGCCGCTAGTGCAACCAAATGGCACCACCCCTTCATTCTACGCTTCAATTTTTCTCATTCTATACTATTTTCACTTTCGTTCTCCTATTCCAAATCTTCTTCTCCCATTATTATATTCCACTTCTTTTAACTATAAAATACCCCCAATAAACTCCTCTATTTTCATTCTCTTCATCCTTCTCTCGTCCATAGTGCAAAATTTCAAGTAGGAAATGTATGACAAAAGGAGCAACAAAATACGTAAGTTTTAATATGTGACTTAAATGAAATTTGAATGGTAGACTGACGGAAGGGTTTAAGTGCTAACATAGTAAGCTCTGAGAGGGGTTAAGTACATATGCTTTTCTTTATTCAAGGAGATAAGTGCAACAAGTGATATATTCAGGTGAGGAGGGTAATTTGCATTTTAGCCCCCTTTTTTTTTTCCTTTTAGGAATTGATGATTACTTTTGTCATTATTTTCAAATGGTTTTTGATATCTTGGTATTATATCTGCTTGCCTATGAGTAAAAAATCTTCGGAGAATGTAGCCTATTATAGTATGGAATATCTATGGAGAGCAACAATTTAACTCTAGTTTATAGGGCAAATTTGGGTGTTGAAGCTTCTAGTGAAATTCTTTTGGTGTTTGTAGAGTGGTGATGCACTTTTGGGTTGAAAAAAAAAAAAAAACTACACTGCTTAAGATAAATATATAAATTTCAGGTAGGTTCTTTTCAGAATCTATGCAATTGTTGGGCCTCTTCGCAAAAGCTATATATTATTTGAGTAGGATCCCTATAACAATCCCATGCTTGATTTCTTTAGGAAACATTTTAAGATGGTTTGTTTCTTGGAACAACGGAACCAAGGGTTCGTCTTTTGATATAGTGTGATAAATGACTTTGCATCCTAAGGATGTAAGCAAAAGAGAGCCAATATTTTGCTTTTTCTGAACCAGAGAATGCGTAACTTAATGCTGACTCGGATTAAAAGCTCTAGAAGATAGCTAAGTTAAGCCTATAGCAGTGAGAAGAAAACCATATAGGGAGGTTCAGACTAGCCTGTAAAATAGGACGTGGTACAGAGTAGAGGTTCTGTAGCTGCTGTGTGCCAGTAGTTGTGTAGCTAAACAGAGGGTGGAGGCAGCAGAACGACTTGCAAGGAGATGCAAGCACAGTTCAAGAGGCATTGGTAGTGGGAATTTAGGCAGCAGCATTTCGACCTTGAGTGTGCAACAATGACAAGCTGCGGTAGGCGTTTCTAGGTGCAGTGTGCAGAGGGGCGGTGAAGGGGGTAGTGTGATAGGGTTGCAATCTGTGGGTGTGGTAGCACTGCAGCAGAGGATGATAGGGCCTGGACAATAATAGAGAAGAGATATGGGGGAACACAAATGGGAAAGGAGGGAGCACTACACTGGTAAAACTAATTTCTTCTTGCTTTTGAAGACTTAATACACAATTAATACATGTTCAAGTTGGGAGCGAAGGTTTAATCTAAAGCACAAACTAAATTAAGAGATAGAGCACAACTGCACAGGGTTGATCTAGATTTCATTATCTTCAGTTGTTATAGATTTGTTTTGGACATTTGAAGATAAATTGTACCCATGTTAGTAGAACTTACATTTTTGTAGCTGTTCTTATATCAACTTTAAGAGGTAGGAAGTTTGCAAATTAGTGATCATAGTTTAACCAGACAAACCTATTTGATAATGAGTTAACTCCAAGCAAACCTTGATAAAGTTGAATATTACATATTGTTCTTTTCTTATCATTAATCAACCTTCAAACGTTAAGCAATATTTGACTCTAATGTACTCACTACAGATAAGACAGTTCAACATTTAAAGCCCTCCAAATCACACCAACAGGTTGAAAATGTCAGCTATTTCTCTGTTTTTTTTTGTCACCAGCAGGTGTGGCAATCATTTCTTCCTCTTTCCTCTTCTTCCCTCTCCTCCTTTCCTTTCCCCTTTTTCCCTGTTTGCCTCCCTCGGCTGCTGGCTTAAAAAGCAGCAGCTACTGCTGCCTTGTTCACTTCCACATCTACAGAGTCAGTGGCCACCATTGGTCAGTTGTGGATTAGATTTGTGGGAAGTATATTGTATATGCATGTGCTAGACTGGGCTGTACTTGATGATTTTTCGCCTTGTGTGTTGTGAATTTGCTCTTCTATTAGATTCCTTGATGGCTCAACTTATTGTTCAACAAGATTCCTTTTGTTCTTCTTTCTTTTGATTTTTGTTTTTTTTTTTTTTTTGAGGAAATAGCCTCAGATTATTCTCTTTCCTTTTGTCCTAACTTGGTGGAAAGCACACTTGCAATTTGATATGGAAAGTGGATTTTCATTTTTAGCCAAATAGATACTTAAAAGTATCACCATTAAATAAACAGGAGAAATAGCCTTCTTTGTCCTTCCATGTTAACATGGGTGCCCACTTTAGAAAAACACGCCCTAGAATTATAGGATTTACTTTGAACCATGATCCTGAAACTTATAATTGCTTCTTAACTTTGCGTCGAGAATTTCTTATGCTTGAACTAAGCTTTTTTTTTCCCTTTTTAATTTCATTATTTTTTTTCTTTTTTCTTTTTTTTGTTTTGTTTTGCTTTTTATTCCAGGGAACAGCAGATGAGGTTGTGGATTGGTCCCATGGGAAGCGGCTGTGGGAGCTCTGCAAAGAAAAGTACGAGCCTCTATGGATCAAAGGAGGGAACCACTGTAATTTGGAACTTTATCCAGAATATATTAAACACCTAAAAAAGTTCATATCGGCTGTAGAAAAATCACCACCAAAGAAAGATGGATCTATAGAGAGCTCATCTCTCCTTGATCCTCCTAATGCAAGCTCGGACTTTGTAGAGCTTTCTAGGAAAAGTATAGATCACAGAGAAAAATCAAGGCTAAGTATCAACCACAAGGAAAAGTCGCGGCGCAGCACCGATCTGGGAGAGATGCCAAGAGCCAGTACAGATAGGAGAGAGAAATCAAAGAAGAGTGTAGATCTTCCTGATAAAGCCCGGGCCAGTGTGGATCAATCTGAGAAGCCAAGGAAAAGCATTGACCGGTCTGACATTACTTAATTCATTGGCGAAATACGTTTCCTTTTACTAGTTTGCCATTTGTTAAGTTTCTATGTAAAGCTGCTTGTGGATTGCATTGTGAAGCTATAATTTCTTCTATATCTTTTCCTTGACTGTTGTAATAAAATGGTGGCAGCTTCGGAGGGATGATGAGATCGGTGGGGTTGTGCAATATCGACTGTTTCAAAGTCACGGCTTCTGGGGGCTAGAAAGAATGGAAGGTCAGTGCTCGTCATTCAATTGTATTCATAGTGTTGTATAATTAATTTAATTGGATGGTTGGTTTCTTCATGGAAAAATGCATTTCTTTGTTCTAATGGGAAAAAAAGAAAAAAGAAGAGCGCCCGGGCGGGGGCGGGGGGTGCTGCGTGGGCAGCGTTCATTTGTTCAACATAATTGTTTTCCGTGCTTTCTCCTTTTTATTAGTTATCACAGGTTGATGAATTGAAACAGTTGACATAAAGTGCTATTTATACGGTAAAGACATTTGTTTTATGCATAGCCTGATGTTTAAGTTAGAGAAAGAAGAGTTCCTCAGAGCACTTCAAACACGAGTAGAAATTTTCAATTGTTTGGAATACTTCAGCATTTGAAGATGAGTTACAGATTAGGGAACGATCCTAAGAATTGGTAGATTGTTTGGTTTGCCATTCAGTGCCTGTGGGGGCTTCAAAGATTTCTTTCTTTGAAATGATATTTAGCCATTTTACTCCAAAATTATGTATTATTTAGTCCTTTGAAATTTGCATTTACGGTTTTTGTGCCATGATCTCTAATTTAAAAAAAAAGCTAAATTACAGAAAATCCCCCTCTAATATCCCGCTTTTCCACTTTACTCCTCTGTCTTTTAAAAGTCGACAACCTGCCTCCTCGTAATTACCGAAATATGCATTTATCCCTCTGCCAGATATGAAAGTCCATCCATGAGCCTCTAATGAGGCAATTGCTTGTAACAAATTGGTAAGAAACCAATTCATATCTGGCAGGGGGGAAAGGGTAAATGCATCCATTAGAGGCTCATGGATGGACTTTCATATCTGGCAAGAGGGTAAATGCATATTTCGGTAATTACGAGGGGGCAGATTGTCGACTTTTAAAAGACAGGGGGTTAAAGTGGAAAAGCGGAATATTAGAGGGGGGTTTTCTGTAATTTAGCCTAAAAAAAAAAACCTGTTGATAAAGTCTGTCTTTCAAAGTCTGTAGGTTTTTTTGAAATTTTGTCAATGGATTTAGTGTTATCTAATTATCCCTTTGGCTTGGCTTTGATAGTGAGAACTTTTGATTCTTCATTTGGACTTGTGTGCATAAATCTGCTTGGACCTCAAATCTGTCATTAGTGTAAATCAACTTAGCAGTCTTTTGTGGTCATATTATATGAAATTAGGTCTCTGTTTTGTATTACTATTGCTCTGTGTTATTATACAGAGCCGGTGGAACAAAGCTGGATTATATCCCCCTAATAGTATGTTAAGCTTAAATTTCTGATATTCGGTAAATGTGCTTTTCAGTCTGCGTATTGTTATTATGATCGAAACCGTATATTATTTCTGAAATTTATGTTATTTACTAGTTTTGAACAGAGGAATATAATTGTGTTACCTTCCTTGCCCATTGATTTTACTACTTGAAGTATCTCTGTTCCTGGATTTTTATTTCCTTTCTTGGCCTTGCAGTCATATATATATATATATATATATATATATATATATATATATATATATATATATATATATATATATATATATATATATATGTATATTAATTTGTAAATATAAATATTAATAGGATTAGAGAATTTATGAATCAATATGTGGTACCACTTTAAAGAAAATCATTATCCATTTCGACAATTGCTGAAAATTTTAAAATTTATAGTAAGAATCAATGGAATGGGATGAGTCATGGGGGCAAATATCCAAATTATGGTTGAGGAAGGGCTTCCATGGACTATGATACCATCCAACCTTGTGATTAGTACTTTATGTGAAAAAATTTAGGCTAAAATATAAAAAATCGCCTTCTAAATAAATACTCACTTTTTTATTTTTTTTTTATGATTTTTAAAAATTTATGTTTTATCTTTTAAAATTTTTAAAATAATTTTAGGGGATTATGACGTTAATGGAGAATTACGGTGTTAATAATTATCGAATTATCTTTACTTGTTCTATAAAGAAAATAATATTTTTTTAATATAGTTTTATTATTTTTAAGAATATTTTTGGTATAATTTATAAAATATGGATGGAATAGTAAAAGAGGTTAAATGTATTAACTTGATTTTTTGAAAAATTAAAATATAGATTTTTAAAATACAGGTTTTGAAAGTCATGAGAGGAAAATAAAAAAGTGAATATTTATAGAGAAGTTTTATGTGATTTAGTCAAAAATTTATGAATAGGTTGACTTCAAATTTATTTAATAGTCCAAATACTAAACTAGATAATCATACAAAGTGAAGGTGATCACATAAATATTATAATATAAATTACTAACTAGAGAAGGAATTAGTGACACCTATGTCCTTCGGTCAATAGGTCTGCAAGCGTAGTGTCCTAATGTGTTCTCCAGTTATAATATGATTATCAACTCGCACATTTATCACACTAATGACGAATCTGCGCTATACAGCAGATATAAATGTTTATTTATATAATTAATCAAATTTTTTAACAAATATATACTACTAGCATATCATATTACAAATTATATATAATTCTTTATTGACCGTCTCCAAATGCGTCATCAGTATTTTTTAAACTACATATAAAATAGTTTTATATATAAATAAACAAAAAAGTTATTTAAATAAAAGGAGAATCTCCGTTTGGTAACGGGAATAAGGGGGGAATAACCCCCTTATTCCCGTTTCTATTCCCAAACGGAAACCGGAAAAGCAGGAATTGGAATTCCTGCTTTTCCGGTTTTAGGGGGATGGGGGTGGGAATCCGAATTCCCACCCCGACCTGGAATCCGCTGGAATTCCTTTTTGGGCACGAGCATCGAGGCACTGTCTTCTCCATCCCCTTCTTCTCCACCGATCTTGCTTCACCCATTTCTTCTCCCATCTAGCTTCACCCTCTCCGCGCCTTCTTCTTCTCCGATCTAGCTTCACCCTCTCCGCGCCTTCTTCTTCTCCGATCTAGTTTCCCCTCGCCTTCTTCTTCTCCGATCTAGCTTCACCCTCGCCTTCTTCTTCTCCGATCTAGCTTCACCCTCGCGGCCCCCCTGCGCCCGATCTAGCATCTCCGTGGCGCCGCGGCCCCTCTCCGGCCACCGAAGAACCCCAACTCCCGCCGCGGCCCCTCTGCGGCCCCTCTCCGTGCCGCGCCCCTCTGCGGCCCTCTCCTCCGCGCCGCGCCCCTCTGCGGCCCCTCTCCACGCCGCGCCCTTCTGCGTCCCCTCTGCGGCACCCCGCTCCTCGTCGCCACCCCCTCTGCGGCTACCCCCTCCGCGGCCCCTCTGCGGCCCCTCTCCGGCCGCGCCCCTCTGCGGCCCCTCTCCCTCGCGTCGCGCCCCTCTGCGGCCCCTCTCCCTCTCGCCGCTCCCCTCTGCGGCCCTTATCCACGCCGCGCCCCTCTGCGGCCCCTCTCCGCACCGCGTCCCTCTGCGGCCCCTCTCCACGCGGCGCCCCTCTGCGGCCCCTCTCCGCACCGCGTCCCTCTGCGGCCCCTCTCCACGCGGCGCCCCTCTGCGGCCCCTCTCCGCGCCGCGCCCCTCTGCGGCCCCTCTACTCCGCGGCGCGCCCCTCTGCGGCCCTTATCCACGCCGCGCCCCTCTGCGGCCCCTCTCCGCACCGCGTCCCTCTGCGGCCCCTCTCCGCGCGGCGCCCCTCTGCGGCCCCTCTCCTTGCCGCGCCCCTCTGCGGCCCCTGTCCGCGCCGCGGCCCCTCTGCGGCAACCTGTCCGCCGCAGCCCCTCTGCGGCCCCTCTGCGGCAACCTCTCCGCCGCGGCCCCTCTGCGGCAACTTCTCCGCTGCGGCCCCTCTGCGTCCCCTCTCCGCGTCGCCACCCCCTCTGCGGCCCCTCTTGCTTCTTAACAGGTTCTGATTTTTTCACTAAGGTATGCCCTCTATTAGTGCCTTATTCAGTGCTTCGATTCATCCTGTTTATATGTTGATGGCATAATGTGTGCATGTCATTGCCATCATATGTGCTGGTTCTTATATTATTGCCAATTTGTAGTTACTCTTGTTAGCAGTGTGTTCCAATGTTGTTGCATGTCATTGCCATAAGTGATGTTTGGGTGTTGGTTGTCACTTTGTTGCCAGCATATGTGATGTTTGTGTGCATGAGGCCTATTCCCTGTTGCCATTTTATGACATGTGTGTGTATGCAGCCTATCCTCTGTAGCTTCAGATATGGTAAACATATGGACGATGATGACGATTGCCATAGGTATTTGATGGATTGGCATGTATTTAGAATACAATGCACCCCCATACCAATTGGCAATCAATTGAGTCAAAAAATATTTTATATAAATTATAAACAATCGGATGATATGCATTATACACACGAACAACACATAATTGCAACAGGGTGACAACCAGCACACATTATGGCAACACATAATAAGGACGATGATGACGATTGCCATAAGTATCTGATGGACGGCCACTGGATTTAAAAATCTAATGCAACTCCATACTATGTGGCAATCAATTGAGTCCAATACTCAATTACAATTTTCCTTTATTTCTATTTTACTTATTGGTATCAATGTGCCTTCAAATACTTCATATAACTGTTATTCCAGATGCGTCCTGCCAAGAAACAAGCTAAGCATCAAGCAAGAAAAAGTGTGGCTTTCGACCCACTTTCTAATTTCGTAGGATCTCAGGAGGGTTCTTCTGGGCTGCGTGCCCTACCTCAGACCCGAACCCATAATTGGACTGAGAATATGGACGCAATATTCCTGTCTTTGCTTACTGAAGAGCATACTATAGGGAATTACGTTAATGGGTCGTTCACTACAGTTGCGTGGGTTCGAATCAATGCGGCATTCAATGCTAGGACCAATTTACAACTCAGCAAGGAGCAATTAAAAAATCGGCTAAAGGTTTTAAAACGGTCATTCAGTCTTTATAACTATTTAGCCAACAAGAGTGGATGGGGTTGGGATTGTATCCACAATATCCCGACCCCTGGTGATCCAGCCGACTGGGATGCTGTCATAGCGGTATTGACCCTAGCTTGGAAATCATAAACTTTCGTCAAAAGTGTCGCGTAATATATGAATAATTGACATTATACATATCTTACTCCTATTCAACAGGAAAATCCAACATATGCAAGATGTCGAGATAGGCCATTTCCTCCATATAAGGATATGGAATTCTTGACAGAAAAAACCACGGCCACTGGCCGATATGGATTTGCATCCACTATGCCTGAAGCCCAAACAGTTGATAGTTCATCCTCATCGTCCCCTGGTGAGGATGATACAAATCTTGGAATAAGAATGTCGGCTTTTAATATCTCACAACCTACATTTGAACCAGGTTCTTCTGCAGCGCCTCAATATGCAAATTTCAGGGCGCCGCAAACCGCCGACTACCCATCTTCAACTGCTGACGTCCCCCATGTCGGAGGAAGTGCTAGCGGGAGCGGGCATAGCTCAGGAAGCAAACGCCCACGCTCTCCACAACCCACAAACCCCCCACCCAAACCTACCTCGTCCTCTGGAGGACGCCGGCGCAAATCTGATGCCGGGATTACTGTAATATCTGAACTTGTTGATCTAGGAAGGCAAAAACTTGAACTGGCCCGTGAAATGTATTAGGATGAAAAGGCCAACAGAAGTATTATTCCAAGCATTTCCAATTGCATGGCCCGAGTATATGCGATGCCAGGCATTACTCCAGAAAAAATTCTTAGTGCAGGGGACGCACTTAAAGATCCAAATAATCGTGAACTGTTTATGACTATGACTGACGAGTTGGCAATAATGTGGGTTGAGCGTCAAGTGGCAAGCCAATCGCAAGTATATAGACCATTTTTCCCTGGAATGCAGGATTTTGTTTTTAATGTGTATGTTTTGGTTTCTTTATTTTATTGCCCTCTTATGAAATATGCTCAGAAGATATTTTCATTATGTTTGAATGCTGTTAGATGTACTTTTTAATAATCATGTAATATGTTCAGATGACATTTCCATTATGTTTGAATGCTGTTAGATGTAGTCTTTAATCATCATGTAATATGTGATGAAGACATTTCAAGTTTGTTTGAATGCTGTTAGATGTATTCTTTAATCATCGACTGTATTAACATGATTGCATGAATTAGTGTTAGATTACAACGTTATATGTTGCGATTGTCAATGTTGAATATATATTGTACTTACAGCATTAATGGGTACTTCGAATCATGGTCATGTGTTTTCCTCCAAAATCAATACCATAATAAGGGAGCTTTTAGATGATGATGACGACTATTGGGGTGAGGTATTTGCGATGTTGGTTCAGCAAGGTTACTTGGTATGTAAAGGACTTTTTGTTATGTGTATTGAACTGAATTATCATTACAATGGGATTGTATGTAATGGACTTTTCTGATGTGTATTGAACTGAAATATGATTACAATGGGATTGTATGTAAATGACTTATTATTTTCTGATCTTTATGACCATAATGGACTGAATTGTATGTGATTGAATCTGCTAATTATTATGTTGGTCCTATAAATGGGGCAATTTTTGTTAGTGTAACGTCATTATTTCACACATTTGTTTGGATCAGTATTTACTTGATATCTGCTCATGACATTCTGTTTTGATTTTATTTAACATCCAGATAGTTTTGTATTGGTATATTGACTTGTGTATAATTGTTGCCTGAATTTTATTAACTTTTTTTATTTACTATTTGACCCTTTATGATAAATTTAAAAAATTAAAAAACTATGCTATTAATCAACCTTATAATAAATTTAGATTAATATTAAAAAAATATAAAATTATTTAAAAGTATTTAAGAATGATAGAAAAATTTAAAAGAAAAAAATTAAAATTTGCTTATCTATTGATTAGTGGTTTTAAAATGATAAACAATCAAAAGTTTTAAATATTTTAATATATAATTTTCTATCATTTTTAAGTACTTTTAATTATTTATTATTTATTTTTAAATATTTTTTACAATTTTAAATAATATTTTAAATTTTTTATTAGGTTGATTAATATCATAAATTATTTTATTTATAAATTATATCATAAAGGGCAAAATAGTCAATACACAAATTTATCACTTCTCAATTCTTCTTATTCCTCTATACTCAACCAAACACAATTTTTTCCTATTCTTCTTATTCTTCTTATTCCTATATAATTTACCAAACACAATTTCCTTTAATCCCGGTATAACTCATAAACCCAACCAAACGCAAATTTACACTAATTCCTGCTAATACCATAATCTATACCTATCCCCGGTATAACAAAATTTTCCTTATCCCCGAACCAAACGCTACCATAGTAAATATTTTCTAGGACTGTATCTTGGTTTACGGAATTTCGTCTAACTTGACAGATGGTTGTGCGAAACTGTGGTTAAAAATTAGTTGGTAAATTAAACAATAAGAAAAAGATTTTTTTACTAAATAAAATAAATAAAAAGAATGAAAAATAGAAATTAAATTAATAGAATAATAGAGAAAGGAAAAACAAAAATCGAGCTTAAAAATATTTTGGTCAGACTTATCTATGAATCAAGCATTATTAGATTCGTGCCAGAATCTTCTGCTTAGCAATGTCGAATGATTTGAAGCCATAAGTCAGATCTAAAATATATATATTGTAGCACGAATGAGAAAAACTGGTTGCGTAGGCCGTATTTGAACTAGAGTGAGTAAGAAACAAAGGATCAATTTTCTCCCTTCAAAAATTTAAAATTTCAAAAAAATAAAAAAAAGGTAAATTAAAAAAAGATAATTAGGATTCATTCTTGAGCCAAACTCGCTTCGAAAATAGACTCATTCCAGGACGAAGAAAGAAAAAAAAAATTGCTCATACACCAAAGCTCCCAATCATCTTTTATTAATTTATTAATAATTAATATCATTTCTTAGTACAATAAAACTCTACATCTTATTTATACTATTCTTAACTTCAGATACACATAACCAATTTTGGATTTAATTTTATCTTAAATAACTAATTAAATTAGTCTGTCTTATCTAGAGATTAACTAAACAATAAAAATTTAAACAAAAATACATATAAAGTCAAATAAAAGAATAGCTAAAAAAATTTATTTAACTAATTAAAAAATATACTCAACTAATCTAATTTAATTTTAAAAATAATAAATTAAATTAGTTTAATCCGATCTAGATTCAAGTATGTTCACAGAGATTGGGTATTAGAGGACCAAATCTTCAAAAATCTCCTTAGATGAAATTATTGAATCATGCACCCGATATATCAATCTTCTTTAGTAAAAAAGATTTGGAAATCAATGACACCAAATACAAACATTATTACACATGCGAACCTGCAATAAAAATTCATTTGTTTTATCAAAGTTTCTCTATAGCAATGGTCAACGTTGAAGGGACAGGAAAAGGATTAACTTCATAATAGCTTTACAGCAATTATTTCACAAACAATTATGCAGGTAAAAAAATACTAATGCAAGTAAAAATGAATTCTCATATTCAATAAACAATAAACAATATTGTAATTAAAAAAAGGTATAAGTAAAAGGATTAACTAAATAAAAAAATCCAAAACAATGACACTGAAAGAGACTGACATGCCTACCCTCAACCTTGCCTATAGCTTCTTTACCATCACTGAAGCCGCCTGAACATTAACATACAAAAAATAAATCTAACTCTCCCTGGTGCAAGTGGCAAAAAATTTGGTAGTTAATATTCGAGACCTGAGTTCGAAGTCTAGTTGCTTCACATTTTCAGTCAAGTTTATTTCAAAAATAAACAAAACGAATAGTATGTTACCTTTCTCTCTCAAAAAAATAAAAATAAAAATAAAAATAAAAAAAAAAATCACTTCAGTATAGAATTAAACAAAGTTTCACTATTGAAGCAATGGAATTGAGCGTATAGATGTCAATGGATACCGATAACCGAAATTTTATCCAAATCCGATTCCAAACGAAATGAATTTACCTGATATTAAACAGATATGGATTCGGATATGGATATAAAAAATGAAAACCCGATGGATTTGGATTTGAATTTGGATTTGAATTTTGATTATATCCGATCCGAACCCGAACCCGGTCCGAACCCGAATTGATTTTACGTTATATAATATATATGTATATAAATATTTAATATTATATTTAAATTTATATTTGAAAAAATTAAATTTAATATAATATATTTTAAAATATTGTAAAGAGAAAAAGAAAATTAATTGTTTTGATTTTGAATTTTCGGGTTCGGATTCGGGTCAGATTTTGAATTTTTTGTCGGGTTCGAATTTGGATATGACTTTTAAAATCCGTCGGATTCGGATTTGGTAGTCGGGTTTGAGTTCGAGTTTGAATTTTTGAAAATCCGTTTCGAATTCGACCCGTTGACATCCCTAGATAGGAGTAACCATATTAGAAGAAAAGCACCCTGAAATTTACTCAAGAATATTACCAAATAAAGACCCAAATCTATAGATGAAGCAGCAGAAAAACTACATACTTCAAAAGTAAAACTTACTAAAAGAAGGATGGATGTAATACAAAGGCTGAGCTGAGCTGGGGCGAGTAAGAAGTAAAAGACCGATCATTTATGAGGCAGCGAGAAAATTATGGAATCCCATTGAACCCCTGCCAAAGAGGAAAAAATAAAAGAGAAAAAGGAAAAAAATACTAGCTTTGTGAGTCATGAGTTTGACATTAAATTTCACCAGCGTTTCCTTGCAGTTAGGAATTTCAGAAAAGTAAAATGCTGAGAGCAACGGTGTGATCGGATTACAAATTCGATGTCTGGATCTTCCAGAAATGCATTTTTTGCAGAAAAATTGAACTAAAAATTTTGAATTCGGGGATTCAAATTTGAATTTTTAGATGAGGGGCGAGGGCATAATTTCGCTAAAAGAATCTGTATTAAACAATGGATGTTGGACACATCTTCCAACGGAATGGGGTGAATTTCGAGATTTCAAAATATGAGATTTCAAACTCGGGATTAAGCGAAAATAGTTTTAGGATAAAATGGGAATTAGGGCAGCCTCATGTAACGACCGGCCCGAACACGATCGAGGAGGAGGAGTCGATGGAGAAGTAGAGGAGGAAGAGAGGAAGTCGGATAGATACAGTGCCTAGTGTAGGGATAAGGAACAAGGGAGCCCAACTGAAGAAACCAAGCCCAAGCTGAATGGGGCCCAACCAAAGGGGCCCAACCGAAGAGACCAATTGGGGAGCTCCACAGCAAAGTGAGCCCACACCCGAGGGGGGGCCCATTAAGCCCGAGTCACCCAATAGAAGCCCAACACAACAGTAGAAGCCCACGAGCGACCCCATATGGCCCTAGTATTGCAATTACTGTAATGTAAACAGAGATTAGTAGGATAGTAATTAGTTTAAATATATAATTAGATGAGAGGCTATATAAGCACAGTATGTAGCTAAGCAAGATATGAAAAAATTAATACAACCTTTCTACTTCCTTCTCAAGCTATCTCTCTCTCCCTTTCTCTGACTCTTTTTCTCTCTATCTCAATCTCTCAATCTCTTCCTTCCGAATCTCTTCAAACTTTCCTCTATCTCCAATCCCACTCTATATCTTTCCCTAATTTCCTTTTTTCTTCCCAATTTCTCTGTAGAACCCACCATTAACCTCTAAATTGAGACACTATCATCCCCATTGTCGTACCGACCTCAGAGCATCGTCATCATCGACGGTTGCGACGGATCCGTGTTATTACAATTGGTATCAGAGCGGCAAGATCCCAAGGATTAGCTCAGTCATCCTGAACCAACAAGGCAACAAGACACCGAAGGCAACAAGGCAAAAAGAAACCGAGAGCAACAAGCCACAACCAGAGCAGAGGCCACAAGAAAATAGAAGGCAACAAGCATACATTGCCAGATCACAGGCCGCAAGAAACGGAATGCAACAAGGCAACAAGGCGACAAGAAACCGAAGGCAATTAACCAAACCCCTTGCGGGCATCAGGTATTAGAGCCTCACACACTAGCTGCTAACCAATTTCATAATTAAGTCGCATTACAGCAAATAGCCTCGACTTGGATTGTGTATCACGCCCCGGGGTCGGAACTGCGATCCGGGCTCGCCAACAGATCCGCCATCTGTACGAAAATCTCCGCACAGACGAAGCGTCTAACCTGCAAATCAGATCTATAGCTAAACATGTATCAGAGCTGTAAAAATAAAATAAGTAGCTACAGAATCCCAACACTGAACAGTTGAAGTAACACATCCAAAATAATGGTCATCTCCCAGACTAAAACATAATACATGATACATCAAACCTCTCAGACTGTTCAGTACACAAATAAATCTCTCAGACAGGGTGCATCTACCTCTGACTCTCAAAATAAAACTGGTAAGGAGCTACTCGGCCACACCCTTACCTCGAACTGCTGCCTCCGCCCGAACCGGTGCCGGAACGGCTACCTCAGGAAAACCTGTCACCACAGCGGGTGTGAGAACTACTGCAGAAGGTAGTTCCCAGTGGGTACCGTCGCCAAGATCCATGGTATGCCCACTAAGTCTACTGGAGGCAAGACAATAGGTATACAGATAGATAATATGAAAGCTGAAATGGAACTACAGCTAATTTGCCTCAAGTATCATGCTCAAAGGAAAAACTCAACTAAGAACATGCAATGCATCCACTCGCTCACGAGGTGCTCACATCAACCCAAATCTCAATGACTGCCAAATCTGGTCCAGTCAAGCCTGCGCACCCTAGTGTATCAACTAGGGCCCCTAGTGTATCAACTAGGGTGTCCAATCGGACTATCATAATATCACGCAAAACATCCTCATCAGGCACATCATCATCATCATCATCGCATCTGGAGCGGCTCTCGAGGGGTGCGACCCCACCGAAGAATAAGCGTGTCTCATCTAGCTCAATAAGCGGCATCTGCAGGCTATAATCTACGATCGAACAGATCGGAAACTCGAATCCTAACTAACCCATAAGCAGTTCGGAGAACCCTCCACGACTCAATCTAATAGTGCACACAACCCCCAAGACACTAGGAAACCCATCCACAGAGTCAATAAAAATCCCCTCGGCCCCCAGGCGCGAGAGTACATGCATCATGAAACCTATCCAACCCCTCTGGGTGATCACAATGTTTAAAACTGTTTTTGAAGCCACTTTTTATATTAAAACGGGTTCAATGATTTAAAAGCAGTTCAGATGCAGTTCGAAAGTCAACCAATCATGCAATCTAGTGTCAAACAGTCTCAAGATCATACTGATGATAAATGAGGTTCAGGTCTATCATTCAAAGATAATCTAGACATCTATCAGATTTTATCAGCTATACAAATAGCTAAATTAGGCATGCTAACATGCTTTCAACAGAATTAGAAGGCATTCCATAAAGTTTGGAAGAATTCCAACCCACCTGGATGTGCGCATTAGTCCTGAGTCCAAAAGAGATGAAATTTAACGTGTGTGATCCTCAGGTTCTCACGATTCCAACGCACCAAAAATCGACCGAAAATTCCATCCGGTCGCTGAGATATAAGCCGAACATCGTGGTAAGCTCAATCACTCAAAATAGTAATTTTATCGCACATCTGTCCACAAAATAGGAAATTACCTCCTACGAGATGCCCTCCAAAAATTTCAAAAAAAAAATGACGGTGATCCTCGCGAAGTGTAGATAGAAATCGAGTCTTTAAATACCAAATTTCGACTCTCGTAGGCCGAAAAATTACAAGATTACTTTTTGTTGTCCAGAACATAGAACAGTAAAAAAAGGTCTAAAAATACTACACCTATTTTCATAAAAATTCAAAATGGAGTAAAATGATGAATACCAAAATCGATAAAAAGAAAAGAAAAAAAAAAAAGAAAAAAAGGCAGCACAGCAAATTATTGTGTGGGCTTTTTTTGAAATTAACCCTATAAAAATTTAAATTTTTGAAAATGGCCCTGCAAAATTTATATTTGCAAAAATGGTCCTCTTCGTGCCACGTCAGCAAGCCACGTCAGCCGGGTCCGCCACGTCAGCTCGCCACAGCGTTTGGCTCGTGGGAGGATGGCAAGTTAAACACGCAGGCTGAGCCTGCGTGTTCTAAACACGCAGGCTGGGCCCACAATCAGAAGGACATGCTCATCGATGGTGTTTGCGACATATGAAAGCTAATATGAATATTCATTTCAAAGCAAAACACCTACTTAAAAAATTTTATGCCATTGGGAGTGCCTCAGAAGAACGAGAATATAACATGTTAAAGAATGAATTGAGAGCAATGGATGAGGATGCTTGGCAATGGGTTGACAGACTTCATGCCGATAGGACATATTGGGCTAAGGCTTTCGATGGTGGTCGACGATTCGGCATTATGACTACAAACCGTTCTGAAAGTTTAAATGGAGTCTTGAGGGGAGTTCGTGGCTTACCAATTACCGCTTTTGTAATGGCAACATTACATCGAGTGGTTGAGTTCTTTCTAAAACATCGTCAAGAGGGAGCAGCAATGTTTACTCCATTTGTATCGGATGTGGATAAAACTATTAATAGCCGAATGTCAGTGGCTAGAGCACATACAGTTAGGCGATATGGATATCAAGAATTTGAAGTTCTTACTGGAAGGGATTTGCAATACCAAGTCATTATCAATGGAGCAAATTCTACATGTTCATGTTTGTGTTTGCAACTAACAGGATTACCTTGTTCACATATATTAGCTTGTTGTAGTTCGTTACACATGAACATAGATTATTATAGTCTATGCTCCCGTTGGTATACTACTGAATTCTTTCGAGATACATACTCACCACAGTTCCATCCGGTCCCCGATCGGCGTTATTGGGTTGAGTCATATGACACACATATACTTCCACCACACGCGCGAAGAAAGAAAGGACGACCCAAATCTACGCGCATTCGCAATATTATGGACGAAGGCGCGGGAAGTAGTAGGAGCAAGTGTAGTATGTGTAAACAACCCGGCCATTATAAAAGCACATGTCCTGAAAATCAACAAAGAAGGACCGAAAGACGTCGTCGTTTAGGTTGATTAGTTTCATATCTTGATTGTTGTAGATTATTTTAATTAAATTACAATACTTCACGCATATTATAATTTGTTTATTTATTTATTCGTATTATTACAGATGTACGATCACGAGGAGGCAGGACCGATTGATGGATCTGTATTGACAGATCAGACTCACCACAGATGTACTTGCATTAGAGATGAGGTTATATATATATATATATATATTTTTTTTTAATTAACTTTTTTATTTCTTTGAAATTTCATGTACTAATATTATGTGAATTTTATATTATTGCAGGGTTATTCTCCAGTTGAATTTGTGGAGCATAGTCGCACACTGAACCACTGGCAGATTGAGCATCCTGCAGTATTGGAGCTACTGCGACGTGCAGGATTCTATTATGTATCGCGGTTGAGGCGCGTCATGCTCGATCAGGCTTTATTAGGATCCTTAGTGGAGCGGTGGCGGAGGGAGACGCAGTCCTTTCACTTGAGACATGGGGAGATGACAGTCACCTTGATGGATGTGGCTGTCATTACTGGACTCCGCATTGATGGGGGGCGGTGACCGGACTAGGCTCGTACCAGTGGGGGGCGCTATGTGAGCTCTTGCTTGGGGTGCTTCCCACAGATATCAAAGGCGGAGAGATCAAACTTGAATGGTTGTATCAGCAGTTTCACGACATCCCCGTAGATGCACATCCCGCAGTGATAGAGGCTACAGCCAGAGCGTATATTTTGTTTCAGATAGGTTGTAGCCTAATGCCAAACCCAAGCAGAACTAGAGTACATTTAAAGTGGTTGCCTTTATTAGAGGATTTTGACGCTTGTGGTGCCTTGGCATGGGGTGCGGCGACGCTAGCTCATCTCTATCGAGCATTAACAAATGCTTGCATGAGGGGGAAAGCGGTGTGTTGTTGTTTTGCGACATTGCTTCATGTACATTCCTTTACTAGTAATTTCATTCATGAAATTCATTTATTATTTCTAAGTAGCTTAATATGTAGATTTGGGCATGGGATCATCTGCACATTGGTCGACCTGAGATAGTCGGACCGCAGTTTAATCTTATTGATCTGCCACTAGGTTGCAGGTATGTATTAAATTTTAAGGTTTTTGTGTTTTATATTATCATTACTAATATATTATATGTGAAACAGGTGGAATAATAGGTTGGCTTTTCGAGACAATGTCAGGACGGCCGACATTGAGTTTTATCGTGATCAGCTTGATTGCCAGTTAGAGTCTCAGGTATATGAGTTAATTATCATAAGTTCTCATTCACATAACTTTTTTTTTTTTTTTTATACAAGTTACTTATCATTTACTTTTCACAATAGATTATATGGAGGCCATATACAGATGATATACTAGGGTCACTTCCACCTTTTTGTCTAGTGGGGTCTCCGGTATGGCGATCACGGACGACCCTAGTATGCTTTCATATTATTGAGCTACATCTTCCGGATCGGGTGCTTCGTCATTTTGGATTTCGACAGCATATATCCGACGCAGTACTTGCTCTACCTCACATCACTTCACGAGGTAGACCGGATGAGAACTGGGCGGCATTTCATGCCATACATATTCAGGATTGGGACAATCGACTGCAGCATATAGTAGAGGTGGACCCCCATGTAGATCCCGATTATATACGCGCCGCTTCTATCTACATGCAGTGGTATTGGAGTATCACCAGGAGGTGGATATTTACTCCAGCACAGCGTCCCCCCTTGCATATGAGCCCCATGGACATCGCGAGAGATTTTTGGTATGATATACTAATTAATTTCATTTTCAAACGAAAGTTAATATAATTATTGTGATACTGTTTTCATTTCAGGTCGATCTCCTTCAGAGAACAGAATATACGATCAGAAGTGTACTACCCCAGCTTTCACATACTGGAGCACCTTTCGACATTCTGACACGTGGTGCTGCTGAGGTGGAGGTTGGTTTACTGACTGTACAAACATTACCACATACTACACCACGCCCAGCGGATCATGGTGGAGCATCGACGTCGGGGCATGCACCATCACCTAGTCCATCGGGGACACAGCCAGCATACCATGGTGGAGCATCGACGTCGGGGCATGAACCATTAGATATTACGCCACCATCGGGGTACGTACCACTTGGTCGTCGTCAACGAGGTACTGATCTTTTTTATTTTAGGCGAGCACGGCACTGACAGTCCTCCCAGGCTGATCAGCCCTCATCTTCAGGTCCTTCACAGCCAGAGGGCACGGTTATTTCACAGTTGGACCAATTGGACCGTATAGAGCCATTTGATTAGTTTATATTGTTATATATTGTTAAATTTCTATTATTTTGTTGTGATGAGCTGTGTTGTTGTGTTGTTGTGTTGTTGTGTTGTTGTGTTGTGCGATGTGATGTGATGTGATGTGATGTGATGTGAAGTGTTGTTGTGATGCTGTGTTGTACGATGTTCTACGATGTGATGTGATGTAATGTGATGTGATGTGTTGTGATGTGATGTGAAGTGTTGTTGTGTTGTTGTGATGTTGTGTTGTGCGATGTTCTGCGATGTGATGTAATGTGTTGTGATTGGGTTGTGCTGTGTTGTGCTTTATTGTATTGTTGTGTTGTTGTGTTGTGTTCGTAATCATGTATTTTGCTTCTTCTTTGAAATGTTGAAACTTACTGTAATAATTGTTCAATGTAATCAATAAGAAAACATGAATCGAGAGTTTTCGGTGCTTACGTGTCAAGCTCCCCGTTCTCCAAGTTTCCTCTCAGCTCCCTTTTCTCTCTGTGCTTTTCTCCAAGTTTCCTCTCAGCTCTCCGAGTTTTCTCTCTGTGCTTACGTCTTGCTGCCGCACAACGTGCTCCCCTACTAGCTACACAACCTACCATCTTCCTCTCCTGCTGCTACAGAACGTGCCCTCCCACCTTCTCCTCTGACCCTTCTACTCTTCCCGTTGCACTCCACCTTTTCCTCTGACCCTTCTCCTCTTCCCGTTGCACTCCACCTTCTCCTCTGACTGCCTTCCTTCTTCGCCTCCTCTTCTCTTACTGTTGCGTCACCTTCTTCGGCCGATCGTACGGTGGAGCTATGCGCTGCCACCATCGTCACTTGCTGCTCACTTCTATAGAGGTGCTGGTGGCCGGTGATGATGGTTGGTGATGTGATTGGTCGCTCTGACCCGTTCGCCCCCCTCCCTCTTTCTCCTCCTCGGTTCGGCTCCGTGCGTCATTTCCTTCGGTTGACTGTACCGGCCTGTACAGTACCAACGTGTTGCTCACCAAGTGTTCGACGGAATGCCTCTGTGACTCTGAAATTTATGTTGCTTACCATCCGGAAGTGTTGGTGGCCGGTGATGATGAGGTCGGTCGCCGTCGTCACCTGCTACTCACTTCAGGTTGGTTGCCATCGTCACCTGCTACTCACTTCTACAGAAGTGTGCTCTATCCCTGTGCTGGTGGCCAGTAACCTGCTACAAAGTTCTAACCTACTACTCACTTCTGTATACAACTGTGCCCTATCCTTCAACCTTCTTGCCTGTATATGCTATAAATATGTGTGCTCCTTCCTTGCAAGAACACAGGATAGTCCATGTCCATATTTTGGTGGAAAGGTTGGGTATTCCTCTAAGCTTTTCTCAAAAATTTTCTATGTGGAATTAACTAAAATAGTGTGTTATTTTTATTTGGTAGGGCACTCTAATTACTATCATCCAAGAGCCCTTTAATTCTACAGGTATTCCTTCATTTCCTTCCTTAATTATTTGGTCTCTACGCCATTTGATATATGAATTTGTGCTAATATTTCCTACTCTTTCTTCCTGTATTTGGTAGGTCACAACAGAGAATCTCTTGCGATTTGTGTGCAGCTCTCTTCCTTCCTTTCCGTTTTGCTCCTTTGCCTTCTCCTCTGTTTAGTACGCCTTCTCTACTTACTTATTCTTGGTGATGGTTCATTGATGCATGATTGCTACTTTAATTTCTGTGATTCCTTTGCTTGAGTTCAGTTTCTGATGGCTTTAATGTGCAGTGTATTGTTTTACTGTGTTGATTTGTGTGGTTGTCGTGCCTTCTACATGCAACTTTCTCTATTGCCTTCTACATGCAACTGTTCCATGTGTATCTAATTCACTTTATAGTTCCTGTACATTTCAAGAAAAAAAAAAAAAAAACTGCACCAAAGAGAAAGCAATTAAAAGAAGAACAACTTTCATGTGGAAGTTGAATCTCTTTGTTAAAGAGAAAGTCCCTTTATGCTCTCTGTTAATGTCTGCATATTTTAAAAAAACTGGATATATTCTTGGTTTAAAAGAAAGTATTCTTGGTTTAAAAAAAAAGAACAAGGTCTCTATGTGAAACTATATATTTCCCTGTGTGAAGTTGAATCTCTTTGTTCAAGAGAAAGTACCTTTATGCTCTCTGTTAATGTCTGCATGCTATGTTTGCTCTCTGTTTAGGTGTAGAAGGTTACTTTCTCTACTTGTCACCCAGTTGAATCTCTTTGTTCAAGAGAAAGTACCTTTATGCTCTCTGTTAATGTCTGCATGCTATGTTTGCTCTCTGTTTAGGTGTAGAGTCAGGTTACTTTCAATTGTTACCAACAGTGGCTCAGCTCCACGAGGCCACACAGCTTTTTGTGGGGCTCATTATCATCCCCTTTCTATTGGCTCTTACCAAGTTCAAAAGTATAGGGCTTATTATTCTCTTTCGGTTCATGTTACTATAATATTTTTGGATTTATTTTTTGGATTTATTTTTAACATTTATAATAGTTTGGCTCAATTGGTTTAAATTCAGCTGTAAAATTTTATAGATCTGAAAAAAAATTATATTGTAACTAAATACAAGAGGCAGTTGCCTTAATAATAAGATTCTTTGCACAGAGGTAAATAATGATACACTCATTCCTTTGTCCTTTCAATTATAATAATTAAGAGGACTATATATAGCTCTAATATTCCCTCCTAATATTATTAAATCTACTACAGAAAAATCATGAGTACCTAACACTAACTAATGCTATGATCACTTTCCACTTCATCTTTATTCTATGATTCTTTGAATCAAATCAAACTTTTATTTCAAAGTCTGAGCAATATATTAAAGAGAGTTGTACAAATTGAACTTCTTTTATTGTACTCAGATAGGTAAGTAGAGCTACTGAAAAGAAAGAAAAAAAAATGGTAATAAAACTTCAAACAATTTATTTGCCCAATGAGTAAATAGCATATTCAATTTGGTTAAATCAAATGGAAAATTTAAAATGATAAAGAAATAGCTTTTATATTTGTATATGGAGATTGGTGGGTGTGCCAAAACAGCATGACCCCAAGATCCAAGAAAAGGCATTAAATCTCCACAATAACCCCCACATTTTTTATAAGAACACATGCTCCCATATATTTGACTCCTATTCAAGCCCATGGATTCTAAAACAGTGGCAGGTAGTTGGATTGATGAATCATATTATGATCATGGATATATATATAAATAGAGAATTATTGGATAATCAACAAGATATTAATGAGTAAAGCAATACCATTTGATAGATGAACACATGTATCTATGCAGATAGACAGCTATGCAAGGGCATGCATGTAAAAAATAAAATGAAATTTGATCATGTTTAGAGTTTTTGATGTAGTCTCCTGCAAACCTGAAGGTCCATTGAAGGGTTACCAATCACCTAAATCTTGAGCACAAGAAACAATAGTAGTTGTTTTATCAATTATCAACTTCTACATGCAACTTTTCCATGTGTATCTAATTCACTTTATAGTTCCTGTACATTTCAAAAATAAAAAACCCTGGATCAGAGAGAAAGCAATTAAAAGAAGAACAACTTTCATGTGGAAGTTGAATCTCTTTGTTAAAGAGAAAGCACCTTTATGCTCTCTGTTAGTGTCTGCATATTTTAAAAAAACTGAATATATTCTTGGTTTAAAAGAAAGTATTTTTGGTTTAAAAAAAAGAACAAGGTTTCCCCTATGTGAAACTATCTATTTCCCTATGTGAAGTTGAATCTCTTTGTTAGCATAATTTTATTTTAGTGTAAATAGTTCCATAGTTTTTCTTTTTCAACTAAATTTACTAATTATACAGTCATTTTACCCAATTGTATTGTATATAATCTTAAAAAGCTTTAAAATATACAAAAAAAAAAGAAGTTATTCCAATTCTAACATATGAAAAATGCAATAAACTTAAAAATAGATTCACTTCAATTATTCTTCAATCTTAAATTTAGTTATCACAATAATAAAAGAAAAAAAAAAAGAGATTTTATTTTATATTTTAAAGTTATACAAAATCATACGTAAGTAAGACACACAATCAAAACAACCATTAAATTAGTAATTTGCTGGAGAAAAAAAAAAAAAGCCTATTCAACTATTTGCTTAAGTTAGGTGAGTTTTTTATTGGAAAAATTAATTTATTTACTTAATTATTTAATTTGAGTTGTATTGGGAAACAAATACTAGCTACAATTGTGTGTGTTCCATATCTCTAACAAACTCTCTGTTAATGTCTGCATGCTATGTTTGCATTGTATGTCTAATTCCAGTTTCTGATGGCTTTAATGTGCAGTGTAAGTTTTACTGTGTTGATTTGTGTGGTTGTCGTGACTTCTACATGCATCTTTCTCTATTGCCTTCTATATGCATCTGTTCCATGAGTAGTTGAAAGAAGAACATCTTTCTCTATTGCTTTCTATATGCCTTCTATATGCATCTTTCTCTATTGCCTTCTAATTCACCTTATAGTTCCTGTACATTTCAAAAAAAAAAAAACCTGGATCAAAGAGAAAGCAATTAAAAGAAGAACAACTTTCATGTGGTAGTTGAATCTCTTTGTTAAAGAGAAAGCACCTTTATGCTCTCTGTTAATGTCTGCATATTTTAAAAAAACTGAATATATTCTTGGTTTAAAAGAAAGTATTCTTGGTTTTAAAAAAAAAAGAACAAGGTTTTCCCTATGTGAAACTATGTATTTCCCTATGTGAAGTTGAATCTCTTTGTTCAAAAGAAAGTGCCTTTATGCTCTTTGTTAATGTCTGCATGCTATGTTTGCATTGTGTGTCTAATTCGCTTTATAGTGCCCGTACATTTCAAAGAAAAAAAAAAACGTGATCCAAGAGAAGGCAGTTAAGAGAAGAACAACTTTCATGTGGGAGTTGAATCTCTTTGTTAAAGAGAAAGTGTCTTTATGCTCTCTGTTAATGTCCGCATATTTTAACAAGCTGAATATATCCTTGGTTTAAAAGAAAGTATTCTTGGTTTAAGAAAAGAACGACTTTGTACGCTCTGGTTTCCCCTATGTGAAAGCAAGTGTTTGCATGCTCTATTTGCATGCTATGCAGCAGGCAGTCGATGGAATTCCTACAGTTGCCTCTTCGGATTTGGTTTCGTTTTGGGGCGCTTGAAACTTCACTTTGTAGGTTATTAGTTTTACATACCTACGAAATTGCCCACATTACTATGCAGTGCACTATCTAATTAAGTATTTTTGTGGGCTCCCTAAGACCATACTTGGTTGATTTTTTTTACCCACGGCCTGCATCAATTAGTGAACCTATTTTGGAGTTGCCTAAGAACATGCTTGATTGCTTTTCTCATATGTGTTTACTTTCTTTGGTGCTTCCATGCTTTACGTTGTCCGAGTTGTTTGGTTAAGGCAATGATGATTTGTTATATTATGAAAATGAGGGAAGGGTCTTGAGAAAAAAAAAAACCTATAGGATAGCGATGATGGTTGCTTACTCTTTCTCATTGGAGTGCTTCAGAATTTTTTGACGGATACCGATTATTGGTTCTATTTTTTGCCGCTGAATGTGTTTCAATTCCTTGATTTTTTAACAAAATTTCAGCATCCTTCACTTATCTACTTTCTATTTGTTCCTCACTATTTTATATCATGCTATTTACTTCTTATATACCTCTAATTTTTTTCGCACTTCCCCACGGAGGATGGTATGCGACTTATCGGTTTTTCGGTGTTAGCGAAGATGCATGCATACTATGCATCAATCAATACGAGCCTCGAGCCTCTTTGTGCATTGCCTCCCCGGAAATGTTAATTTTTTTTTTTTTTCCTTTTTCCTTGCCTTTTCCTGCTCTAATTTTCTTATCCTATTTGGTTTTGCACTACGCCACTTGGCCCTTCAAACTGTGGTTTTGTTTTCTTTTTTAATATGTTTGCGAAAATCCATTAATTTTGAACTACTTTCCTACTGAGAATGGTATGCAACTTAGTCGTTATCCAATGGTAGAGAAGGTGCATTCTAATCAATCTGAGCCTCTTTGTACATCATTTTTTTCAGTTTTTTGTTCTCCCCCCCCCCCCCCCCCCCCCCCTGCCCCCCCCCTTTTTTTTTACTTGCTTTTCGTTCCTTCCTCTGTTTTCCCTGATCCTATTTGATTTTCTGCTGGATTTTTTTATTACCTTTTAGTTCTCTGAAGCAAAAATAACCAGGAAATATTCATCTTTTACTCGGCTTGAGACTATACACTTCTTTTTCCCTTTCTTTTACTTCTTCTTTTCCTGATTTGTTAGGTAGCCAACTCAAAAGCAACCAACAAACATGCATGCATTAGGAAAAAAATGCATGCATTAGTACACAAATCAGTTTTTTACACAGGAGTGTCCTAAGAAAATACATGCATTTCCTGATATCATGCGTACTTACATTTCTTCCGTTTCTCTTTTTCTTCCGTGTTTGCGTTTGATTCCCGTGCAGCTCGCACAATGAGGATTATCGAGCTTTCCTGCACTAAAATGCTACGGGAAATTGTTGAGGGACTTGGTATGAAGATGCCACCCTGTGAAGTAACTATTGATACAGAAGGGAAGTTTTCAGCATACATAGATCTTCCGATCGTGCGTTCTGAATCTGTAACTGAGATTGTTCGCTGCTGGGGTTCTCCATGCCCTGTTTCTGCTGCCGCTGAACAAGATGCGGCCCGTACCGCTGTCTACAAACTTAGGGACGAGTTGGATGTACACATAAGGGATGCTAATTATGAAGATAGAGCATTCTATAAGAATTTATATAATCAACTCGCGTCGGACCACTCCGTGTTGTACTCTAAGTATGATGATCTAAAATGGGAATATAGCCTTCTCAAGAAATCATACAATTCTCTTATCGCTGAGAGAGATGAATACGCATGTGAGCGTTCAAAGATACGCCAAGTTATCAACAGCTGCCATGGTGTTATCAACGATTGCCATGATGCACTTAATCGCCTGGCACCGGCAGCTGCTCCTACTGAAAGTGATCCATCCGAAGTGAGTTGATCTTTGTGGTCTTCCTGTAGTTGGTGGGCTGCTAATAATTCTTGCTTACCGCACTTTGCGACAGCCTGGGTGCTTTTTTGTTCTTCAGCACCTGGGTTCTTTCTATTAGCTTTCTAGACTATTAGTGTGGACTTCAGCCTGCTTCGTTTTGGTTGTGTTTTGGACTCGGGATGTACTTAAACTTATGATTATCTAATTGGTACTACCTTTGTTTCCGTCATGATCTTTCTTACGCCTGTTATTTCATAGTTTCTTGGCTTACTTCCTTAAGTGTGGATAATTTCTATTCTTTGGGCTCGGGATGTACATAAACTTTGTCTTTGCAATCAACTGCCTACTAAAGAAAAGGAATACATAAATTATTATGTAATTGGTTGAGCCACTCTTCTAGCTGCCTATGGTACTGACTACAATATACACCTTAAAAGTGTTTACTCCAAACAACCACATACGGGGTTCACAGGTTTGCAAAGATGCTAAGGCTGAAACAAGATTGAAACTAATACACTTGATTCTATCTGTAGGAGTTTCGAATTTTAAGAATGCCTCAAGTAGCATAGACTCAATGGTCCGGACAGTCCCTCCTTGTCTTCAACTCGAAGTCATGATGTAAGCTTATGATGATTTCCCTCTTTGATGCAGTGATACTTTGCACTGCTTATGCTGGAAATTTTTGCTCTTTAGTGGATGGTGGTTATGCCATTCTTGATGCTTACTGACACGTAGGCACATAAAACTCTCGATTCATGTCTCTTATTCTTATTCTTATGTGTTGATCTCTCACCCTCTGTTTCTGCTTTGGACTATGTGTATTGTTGCGTATTTTGGATAGTGCTTAAGTTTGGGTTTCCCAGACTTCTGCTTGCATTGTTTTTGTCTTCCTTTTGATGGTTACTTGCTATGATGATTTCCCTCTTTGATACACTTCTGATACTTAGTGATTATGTTGGAAGTCGGATTCTTCGTTATGCCATACTTCGTGTACATGTGGGAAGTTTCTTTTTTACTTGGCGTGGGTGCACTTTGGACGGCTGCTGCAGGAAACTTTTGTTCTTTAGTGGATAGCGGGTATACTTTGGATGGCCTACTTTGCGGGCAACCAGTTGCCCAGCTTTCCCCTACGATGTATACTTTTGGTTTGCGCTTTGCGCTCGGTTCGGCCAATGTTGCGGAACAAACAGTGGGTTTTGAGTAGGGGGGGAAATTCAGATGATGGCTTTTGTATCTAAAGTATAATTTTTGTTATACTTTAGATATTCTATTTATCTTCGATTTAGATTACCAGAATACATATGCTTTGCTTTTAGTTCCAACTTCCGTTTGCCTACACTAAGAAGTTTTCATCTTTCATCTGCCTACGCTAAGAAGTGATATAGAGAATTCCATTTTACATTCTTGAGGAGACTTTTTTTATATGTGCCCGGGGGGTGTTTTCCTAAATGTGAAGTGGAATAGAGGTGCTCATTTACAAATTAATTGATGCTTCATATGTTTAGTTGATTTCCTTACAAATTAATTGATGCTTCCATATTTGATTCAAACTCTATGTGGTCTTCTTTAAAATGTGCATACCCTAACAGAGAGCATGAAGATATATGAAAGTTGTTCTTCTTTTAATTACCTTATCTTGGATCTTGGTATTTTTTGAAATATGTGCCCGAGGGGTCTTTTCCTGAATGTGAAGTCGAAAAGAGGTGCTCAAATAGATGAAAGTTGTTCTTTTTTTAATTACCTTCTCTTGCATCTTGGTATTTTTTTTTAAATGTGCACACACTATAAAGTGAATTAGATACACATGTCTGTTTCGTCCTCTTATTCACAGTTGTTATTATGCAATTTTTCAATTTATTTAATTTCAATGAATTTATAATTATAAAGATTATACATAATATACCAGCATGATAATTATTCTATTCATTTTGGTAATTATTCTTCATGAAGTTTTAGATGTATGTAATGAAGTGTTTAAAGCCAGCAAATCACTTTATCACATGTATGCCAGTTTGAGCTCTTTAGTTTTAACATTTCATGCCTTGTGAGCAATGTAGTTTGAAGTATAAACATACCTTTTTCGGTATGGTTTTTTTTACGTCAGGCTTAAATGGACATAGCAGCAATGTGCAGAGAAAATAGAAAAAAACGAAAGCTTATTCTTAATCAACGGAGGAATAAAGAGCACATCGAAGCTTCTGAGTATATGCACACTGGTATTTCTGACAATAGGAAAAGGCAAAAGGTTATTCTTAATCAGCGAAGAAATAAAGAGACACTAAAACCTTCTGAACATACAAGTGATATTAATGAAGTATTACATGGTTATGATGTCTGTCGTAGTGGTGCAAATACAGGAAATCTTGATTTTACGATTTCTAAGATGGTGGTGACTGTAGATAGTACAGAGAATTCTCAGATTCCAGTTCCATCTATTGAACAATCATATCTTGGATTACCAAAATATGAATGCCAATCATGTGGAGCTTTCTTATGGTACAATGAACGAATTTATAAATCTCGAAATGAAAGTGTTCCGAGGTTTTCTTTATGTTGTCAAGAAGGTCGAATTTATTTGGCGTTGTTACGCCATACCCAACCTATTTTAGATACTTTATTAGATTACCAAGGTTCTGGAGAAGCTAGAAAGTTTCGAGATAATATACGAGTGTACAATTCTATGTTTGCGTTTACCTCAATCGGTGCAAAAATAGATACAGAAATTAATATGAGAACAGGTCCCTATGTTTTTAGAATCAATGGGCAGAATTATCATCTTATGGGTTTTCTTCTTCCGGTAGATGGGCACCGGCCCAAATTTGCTCAACTATACATTTATGATACTGCGAATGAAGTTGACAACAGAATGAACGCAATTTCTGGCAGTGGTGCTCTCCAAAATATCGATAGAAATATTGTCCGAGAACTGATGCATATCTTTGATACTCAAAATGAGATAGTTAAAGCATTTAGAATGGCAAGAGATCGTTTTAGCGAAACTGATTTCTTACCTATTAGATTGAGATTGATTGGTGCACGTGGAGATAATATGAGGCAATATAATCCTCCTTCGTGTGCAGAAATTGCTGGCTTGATAATTGGGGATCTGGGATGTGCAGATCAATAACGAGATATTATTGTTGAACATAAAGCAAATGGTTTAAAGCGCATTTCTGATTTACATCCCTCTTTCATGGCTATGCAATATCCTATTTTGTTTCCCTACGGTGAAGATGGTTTCAGACTTGGAATAGAATGCAGAGAAAGTTCACACAAAAAAACAAATTCACGACAATATATTACAATGCGTGAATTCTATGCTTATAGAATTCAAAATCGATTGAGGGAAGGAAAAACACTAACTTGAGGAGGAAAACTTTTTCAACAATATATTGTTGATGCTTTCTCATGTGTTGAAGAAGAAAGGCTCCACTACATTAGAAAGAACCAAACTACTTTACGATCTGAGCTTTACAAAGGTATTAGGGATGCCGTATTTGAAGGAGATGTAGATGGTAACGCCGTCGGTAAACGTGTTGTGCTACCTTCAAGTTTTACTGCTGGCCCTCGCTATATGATTCAAAATTATCAGGATGCTATTGCTATATGCAGACAATGTGGTCCTCCTGATTTATTTATTACATTTACATGTAATGCACAATGGCAAGAAATTCAAGAGGCAATGCAGTTTATACCTGGCCAAAGATCTGAAGATAGGCCAGACATTGTTAGTAGGGTATTCAAGTTAAAATTAGAAGCTTTGATGACTGATATTAAGAAAGGTCAATTTTTTGGAAAATCTACTGCTGGTACGTGGCCAAATAACAGCTTTAGTGTCTAAAATATACGCAAACTCATTGAATCTAACTTTTTTTTCCCGTTCCTTTTTCTGAATTATGGCAGAGTTGTATACTGTTGAGTTTCAAAAGAGAGGCCTTCCACATGTTCATATCTTAGTGTGGTTGCACTTAGATCATAAATATTTAACAACTACAGAGATTGATTCCATAATCTCGGCAGAAATACCTGATATTACTGTTGATCCAATTGGTTATGCCGCTATTGCTAAATTTATGATGCATGGTCCATGCGGGGTTGCAAAACCAGGAGCACCGTGTATGATAAAGGGTAGGTGCTCAAAATTTTTTCCAAAGGAATACAGGAAAGAAACGATAATAACCGATGACGGTTATCCTATCGATAAACGAAGGGAAAATCAGAGACATATTATGAAAAATCATGTTGAGCTTGATAATAGGTTTGTTGTCCTGCATAATTTGCGATTGGTTATCAAATATTAAGCTCATATTAATGTTGAATGGTGTAACAAATCAAGACTTATCAAATATCTGTTAAAATATATCAATAAAGGCCCGGATCGATCTAAAGTTGTTGTCGAAAATAATGTCCAGCATGATAGCACATCCCTTCAACGGCAATATAAGCAAGTCGACGAGATCAAACAATACTTGGATTGTCGATATTTATCAGCATATGAAGCAATTTGGCGGATATTTGAGTTTGACATCCACTTTAGAGAGCCATCAGTTGAACGATTAGTGGTGCATCTACCTATGATGAATAATGTTACATATTATGATAACCAAAATTTATCCGATGTCTTAAATCGTCCTAATATTGAAAAAACAATGTTCACCGAATGGATGCAAACCAATTTAACTTATGAGGATGCTCGACAACTTACATATGCTGAGTTTCCTACTAAATGGGTGTGGCACCCTAAAGATAAATTTTGGTCAATGCGAAAACAAAGGAATCGCATTGGTAGAATTGTTTACATCCATCCAAGCGCTGGAGAACTTTATTTCTTAAGGATGCTTTTAAATGTAGTAAAAAGTCCAAGAAATTATACAGAGATTAGAACAGTACATGGTTTTGTTTACGAAACTTTTCGTGCAGCGTGCGATGCTCTCGGCTTACTTGGTGATGATAAGGAATGGAGAGAAGCAATAGAAGAAGCATCACAGTGGTCTTCTGCAGCTCAACTGCGCCAATTGTTTGTCACCTTAATTATGTATTGTGAACTCGCTGACCCTGTCAAATTGTGGGATGGATATTGGGAATTATTAGCTGATGATATTTTGCACAGATTGAAAAAGGTTCTCAGGATTCAAAATCTGCAAATATCTCAGATGGAGTTGCAAAATCATGTTTTATTTGAGCTCGAAGTCCTTTTTAACAAAAACTGTAGCTCACTCTCGCAGTATAAGCTTCCGGTTCCTAATAGATTACTGAATGATGAATTCGACAACAGATTAATAAGAGAAGAATTGGATTACAATATACATGAATTACAATGCGAGCATGCTCAATTATACAGTGATTTGAATGATGAACAGAAAAGTATATATAATACTGTTTTAGCATCTATATATCAAAACACTGGAGATGTTATATTTGTCTATGGCTATGGTGGAACAGGCAAAACTTATCTTTGGAAGACAATAATTTCAAAATTGAGGTCTGAAGGAAAGATTGTATTAGCGGTCGCGTCATCAGGAATAGCATCCCTCCTACTGCCTGGAGGTCGGACAGCTCACTCAAGGTTTAAAATCCCTATTAAAGTGGATGATTGTTCACTTTGTGAAATTAAGAAAGGGACCCAACTTGCAAAATTAATTTCACGTACCAGTTTAATAATTTGGGATGAAGCCCCGATGAATCATAGAAATTGTTTTGAGGTTTTAGACAAATCATTGAAAGATATATTAGAGTCTAATGAACCCGATGCGGGTGAAAAGCTTTTTGGGGGAAAAACTCTTCTTTTAGGCGGCGATTTCAGACAAATACTTCCGGTTGTTGTCGGCGGGACGAAGCAAGATATACTTAATGCTTCACTTACTAAATCGTATATATGGAAAAATTGTAAAATTTTTCGTCTCACTACAAATATGAGATTAATACGAAATTCAGGAGATGAGTCAGCAGATAGATCTTTAGCGGAATTCAGCAAATGGATGCTCGATGTTGGTGATGGCAAAATAGCTGCTATTGGATTAGAAGGAGATGATGAACCAACCTGGATTAAAATTCCGGATGATATACTTATAAAACCTAATAACAATGGAATTGAAACAATTGTTTCAGAAGTATACGACGACATCGAAGAAAACTACAATGATTCCAGCTACTTGAGAGATAGAGCTATCATCACACCTGTGAATGAAATAGTTGATGAGATAAATAATTACGTTCTTACTCTGTTGCCAACAGAATAACGATTGTATATGAGCTCAGATTCAATATGTAACACATCACGGAATGCAGAAGAAAGTGACATACTTTACCCGGTTGAATTTTTGAACTCTTTGAAGTTCAACGGAGTCTCCCATCATGAACTAAAGTTAAAAGTAGGAGCTCCTGTAATGTTACTGCGCAACATTAGCCAAAATTCTGGTCTCTGCAATGGTACTCGATTGATAATAACCCAATTAGCTCCCAGAGTTATTGAGGCACAAATCTTTACAGGAAATCATATCGGTGAGAAGGTTTATATTCCTCGCATAGTTATGAATGTAACCGAATCGAAGTGGCCATTTATATTGAAAAGGAGACAATTCCCGATACGTTTGAGCTATGCAATGACAATTAATAAAGGTCAGGGGCAGACATTGCAGAAAATTGGCCTTTTTTTGCCACGGCCGGTATTCTCTCATGGTCAACTTTATGTAGCGATTTCTAGAGTAACCTCTCGACAAGGGCTACGAATTCTTATAGATAATAATGATCAAGCACCAGAAGGATATACAAGAAACATCGTCTATCATGAAATATTCGATGATCTATAATAATATATGATACTATGATTGTTTTCATGCTATGTGCAGTTTTTTTTACTGTTGTTTCATTATTTCATCAGTGAAATATCACTTTTTTTGACAAATAAATTATTGTTCTTCTGGCATGTTAATCATCCTTTTATGCATATCTTTGTTTCTATTTTTATATTGAACATATTATTGGATCAGCAATGGACTACATCCTATTATCGCAATTATCCTTACAGCACCAAAACTGTAAGATCAAAGTAAGAATTTGTCGTATATGGGAATCAACTGCTCCATTTTTAAAAGGGGATATATTCAGCATGGATTGCCTTATGGTTGATGAGAAGGTTTGCACTGTCTTATATACTTATGTACAGTTATGTTCTTTACCTTCCATCAATTTTGTATGCTGATTTACATATATTATTGTCTTAAATAGGGATATTCTATGCAAGGAACAATACGAAAACAAGATGTCGAAGAATTTAAAACTCGACTCATAGAAGGCGCTGTGTATCTTATAGAAAAAATCGTTGTTATTCCAAGTAAGAAAAAGTTAATTTGCTGCTGTTGACAGGAAGTTTATGATTCAAATTGGAAAATGGACAACGGTAACTCAACTCGAGGATGGCATAGATTCAATGCCACTGTATAGCTTCAATTTCTGTACATTTTCAGAGACTGAAAATAGGAGATATAATGATAGTATTCTGACTGGTAATATTTCTTACAAATACATTGAACTATTCATTTTGTATTAAGAGAAACCACCTTTGATGACTTACGTACTTCTCTTAATATTCTTTTCTCTTCTTCTACTTTGTAGATGTCTTTGGTAAGATATGTTCTGTCACAGACCTCACTCACAAATATGTCGGTCAAATCCTCACTCCAATCCGAAATTTGGAAATACAAGATTTAGAGTACAAATTTACACTTCCCAGTTTTTTTCCCTATGTTTTCCTCTTACTTGTAGCATTCACTATATTAAATATGCACGTTACTTTTACTATAGAAATAATATTTTGCCAGTGACATTATGGGATAAATTCGCTATAGATTTCGATGAAAGTAAAGTTTTTGAGGAGGATGTTGGTGGCCCAGTAGTTGTAGTTCTAGCTGGAATGACGGTTCGTTCCTTTAGAGGTATATTTGTCAATTACAATTTTCCCTTTTTCTACTTACTTGTAAAACTACTATATAAAATGACATTAATTTGTGTTTTGTGTTATACTTCTTTTAGACCGGATATATTTATCAACATGTTCGACTTCGAAAATTTACCTTAACTTAGAAATTTCGGAAGTTGTCGAATTTCTGAATAGGTTTGTCTACATAAACATGCAAATTTGCTTACAATTTAATTCCTTTGATTCATGTTGTTATTTACATGTGAATTTTGATGTACAGAGTAAGACCAACACCTAACCCAATAAAGCAAATCACCTGTACGCAAGAAGATATTATCAGTCCTGACGAAGAGATGCGAATGAATAGAAAAACTATTTCTGAAATCTTAGCTATGGACTCACCTAATATTCAAGTAAGTGATGTATTTTTATGACAATTTACTTTTCCTTCTTTTTTTTCGATTAAATTTCTTTTCCTCTATTTTTTAGCAACAAATCATTTTTTGTTTATTTTATTTTTCTCGATAGAGTATGAAGTTTACCTGTGAAGTGACACTGTTGGACATAGATACGTCGTATGGTTGGTGGTATAAGGCTTGCCATTATTGTAAATCAGCGGTGAAGTCATACGACGATATTTTTTATTGCCCACATTGTGGAAACAACGACAAACCTCCTATGCCTTGGTAAATACTCTAACATAAAGGTTTATCATCTAAATACATTAATTTAACTTATTTTTTCCTAACAATTGTGATTATTACAAGGTACAAGCTAAACGCCATCGTCGCAGATGATACTGATGTTGGAACTTTTACAATATTTGGAAGAGTAGCACAAGATTTAATTCGCATCCCAGCACAAAATCTTGCTGCAGCAGTTGGTTCAGACAGATTCGTCTTGCCTCCAGCCATTAAAAATATTATCGGTCAAAAACACATTTTTCAGATTTCTCCAGACTCACAAAGATTTAGTGCAACAAACCCCTGTTTCAAAGTTAATAAACTTTATACTTCAAATTATGATGTAAAAGGCAAAGGTCAACTTGGAAAGGACCTACATATTAAATGTGGAGAACAACTTCACTCAAGCCAAAGTCAACTTGGAAAGAATCTACTTATTAAGTGTGAAGAACAACTTCTGTCATCTCCAAAAGGAAAACAAATTCAAGAAGAATTATTTCAAGAAGCATCTCCAACTCCAAAAAAACCTTCAAGGTATCCTTATTTTATATTTATTTTATTCATTTGACATAATATACGTTTGCCATTTTAATATTTAAATTTTTAAAAATGACAGTCCTGTAGTTCATCTGGAAAATTTAGATCAAGTTCCATTGGCAAAAAGGCAGTGTATTAGGTAATAATAATTAATTTTTTAATTTATATTTAAAATTATCTTCATCTTTATTTTCTTCTTTTTAGTAATTTTCTTCTTCCACCTATAGATTTCCTCATGCTGCTCAATCAAGTGATGATGCTCAAGCAAGTGATAATGCTGAACCAAGTGAAGAAGCAAGTGAAGACAAATAATGCAGAATCATATTCCAACATAACTTATTTAGATTTACATTATGCAAATAAATAATTATAAGAAATTTGTACTTTCAATCAAGAACTATATTTCAACTGTTTAACTTCGCTTTGTTATGTTGTGGTTTGTTGTAATTTAGTACACTTTTTAATAATTTGAAGATTTTGCTAATAATTTTTGTTATACTTTAGATATTCTATTTATTTTTCTTAAATTTTACTAACTCAGTAATGCCGCGGCGTAGCGCGGGGTAGTAACTAGTATTTATAATTCCTCTTTTTCATTCCTTTCTTTTTATTTAAATGCTCACTATGTATATGCTTTGCATTTATTATTTGTTTAAAGCTTTGGTGATTGTGAAGAGATTGTTTACTTATTGTTTACTTAATTTTATTTTGATGAGCTCTTGAATGATTTTCCTTTATGCTGACCGCAGTTCTACAAAGTTGCTCTGCTAAGTTATATTGTCCACCTTTTAGCATAATTAGTGTTCTTGTTTTCAAAATTGTTGCTCTTAAATTCTCAAGATCCTAGTGAAATAGAATATTAGACACTGCATTTGATCTCCTTTTTGCACTAGTTAAACACAAAGATTCATTGTTAGCTTCTAAAAGAAAAGAATCCACCAGTACATCTAGTGTATTGGAGAGTTGAATGCACGCTGAATTATGATGAAAAAAAATATTCAGACTAAACATGCAGGCCGAATTATGATGAGAAAAAAAAATTATTCAGACTAGTGTAGAGTACAGGTTCTACATCGAGCATTGACTCCGCAGGTATTTACAGAAAAATTTAAAAATTCTTGCATCATGTGTATTTTATATCTACAGTGTGGTTCGGGTGGTTTCAGACTATGGCGGAAGCTCTCGGGGCGAAAAGTGAGTTCGCGGCGCAAGATTGGACCACTCTGGAGCAGCTTGGTTCAGTGGTTTGGGGGGTTGCAGCATAGAACACGCAGGCTCAACCTGCGTGTTTAGAACACGCAGGTTGGGCCTGCGTGTTCTAAACACGCAGGCTGGGCCTGCGTGTTTAACTTGCCAGCCACTCATGAACCAAACGCTGTGGCGAGCTGACGTGGCGGACCCGGCTGATGTGGCTTGCTGACGTGGCAGGAAGATGGCCATTTTTACAAATATAAATTTTGCAGGGCCATTTTCAAAAATTTAAATTTTTATAGGGTCAATTTCAAAAAAAACCCTTATTGTGTAGATTTTGGCATTCTTTAACCCCAGGAAAAGAAAATATCCTAAACCCATCCCATACAGTAGAGAGAGAGAGAGAGAGAGAGAGAGAAAGTCTGAGAAGAGGGTTTAAGGGCGGGTTGGAAAGGCGGCGTCTTCAGCCTCGTGTGCATCCTTCCTCCAAAACACCGTTCCCTAATCAATTGCTCGCGAGCTCTCTCTCTCTCTCTCTCTCTCTCTCTCTGCGATCTGATGTGCTCCTCTCTCCCCACAATTCTGCAGTCCCTCCGCCGCCTCCGCCTCCGCCTCCTCCCGAACCCCTCATTTTGATGTGCAGCACCACCGCCGCCACCAGCGTCGCATTCTTATTCTCTCCCGTCAGCAAATCAGCAGAAGCTCCTCCTCTCCTCCTCCACACCCACGCGAGCTCCGGCCATTTCGGCCTCAATCCGACAGCCCCCCTCCAAGACATGTGACGAAGCATCATCCCTCGGCAGGCCTGCTGGTCGCGCTCCTCCCGAGCTCTCGCCTCCTCGCGCCCTGCCCCCCTCCCCTCCGGATTCTCCATGGATGGCCTTCCTTCGGATGCTTCCCCTTCCCCACCTTTCGAGAGAAGCCACCTCTCGGACCTGAGACTACCCAAAATCGGCTTGTCTCTCTCCTCCCGAATCGGGTGGCAGCCGACGATCGTCGGAAGGAGCAGCGCCGTTTCGATCCCCTCCACCTCCTCTCGCAGGGTTGCCAGCCTCGCCGAGGCCGTTTCGTCCACCGACGTGGACGAGGACACCTCGGCCGTCGAGGAGATTCAGACCATGCTGGAGCAGATTAGCAGGAGTGGCGAGCCCACAGACGGGGATCGGAGGACGAGAGAGATCACGAATCTTGGGTCTGCCATGGCGAAGACGGCGGTGTCAGTGCCGGCGAGGCCGAAGCAGGTCCACGGGATGGGCTCGGGAAAGTACGCCATGCTTCGGAGAAGGCAGATAAAGATCGAGACAGAAGCCTGGGAACAAGCCGCCAAGGAGTATAAGGAATTGCTTATGGATATGTGTGAGCAGAAGCTGGCCCCGAACTTGCCCTACGTGAAGTCTCTGTTCTTGGGCTGGTTTGAGCCGCTGAGGGATCAGATTGCTTTAGAGCAAGAGCAGTGCAGGGATTGGAAAAACAGGGCGTCGCACGCTCCTTATTTTAATCATCTCCCGGCTGATATGATGGCGGTGATCACGATGCACAAGCTGATGAGCCTTTTGATGACGGGGAGTGGGGATGGGAGTGTCCGTGTTGTTCAGGCTGCCTGCCAGGTTGGCGAGGCCATCGAGCAGGAGGTCAGCTACAATATAAGTTAATTGTTGTTTATTCTTTAATTTTTCCTTTCACAAATAAGCAGAAACCATCTATGATCTCACTATTGTTGTTATGTGAGCGGTGAGCATCTTCCTCATGTGATCTGGTCTGATTAACACTGTGTAGGGCAATGCTTTTAGCTTCTTTTAGCTCTAGGAAGTTAAATGGAACTAGCAATTTTCTGTACATGATTGTACTTTTTTGGTATCATCTTAAATGATTGTTTAATATACTCAATAAATAGATATTACTCAATGTTAGCATCGATGAAGTTAAGGATTTTAAGTTCAATGTTATATTACACTCATCGTGGGTTACATTACTGCTGATCTTTGCTTTTCCGTCAGGATGGTGACATATTGAAGTTTGATCTTCAAAACTTTTTTTTTTAGAAGATAACATATATTTATATGACGGAAAGTATAAGTTCACCTCTACAGCTATATGGATGAAACTTCTGTATCTACTGGAGACATAATTATTAAGCACAAAGAACATAATGACCACAAGATCTGTCTAGCTCCTTGTAGTTTATACTATTGCAAAAACAAGCATAGGGCTCAGTAATTGCTTAGATCTTTGAGTATGGAGTATCGATATGGGTAGCCTCTGATTATCAGATAAAGGAATAGGATAAACCATGAGCATGAGCATGCTAGATCACTAAAGAATGTGGTCTCTCTTTCGACTGATGAAGGTAAACAAGCCCAACCAACGTCTCTATGGATTCTTGCCAGTTATGATTTCTTTGTGGGCCTTTTGGTTTTGCCGTTGAGAATTTGTTCGGTTGCTCATTTGGTTTCTCTTGTTTGATCCTCTCTGTCTTTCTTTCTTTTCTTTCTTTCTTGTTTTTGGGTGGCTCTTTGCGGCCTCTTTTATATTTTCAATCTTTGACATGCATGCGAGAAAACCATTTTTTTGTTTGATGAATAATTTATTCTTTCTTTATCATTTTTTAGGGTTTACACCAAAGTTACTAAGGAAATGAAGACAAAAGAATTGTTCGGTTACTTAATCATGATTATCGTTCTTTATCATACTTAATCCAACAATCTAAATACTTAGCTGGTACTTGTATAAAAGTAGTAAATGAGGCAATCTGAAGCTTACTGCAACATTTGGCTAGGGGAAATTTCAAGTCGTAAGGTGCTGGATCAGGCTCTACTGGGCGCTCTTGCCGAGAGGTGGAGACCGGAGACCCAGACCTTCCACTTTCGCCACGGTGAGATGACTGTCACACTCCAGGATGTGGCGGTTATTTCGGGTCTCCGTGTGCATGGTGCGCCGGTCTCTGGTTCCTCCCTTCACGATTGGCATGCTCTCTGTATGGAGTTATTGTGGGCGGTACCTGATAACATCAAGAGGTATACGGTTTCTCTAGATTGGTTATATCAGCATTATCATGATATACCTCTAGATGCCCCCGCCGGAACAGTCGCAGCTACCGCCCGTGCTTATATTCTATATCAGATTGGGGGTAGTCTGTTTCCAAACCCCAGCGGATATAAAGTTCATCTAAAGTGGCTACCACTTTTAGCTGACTTTGATATCTGCGGCGCTTATGCGTGGAGTGCTGCGACTCTTGCATATCTATATCGAGCACTAGGAGATGCCGCGCTGAACGGGAAGGCCGAATGCTGCTGTTTTGGGACCCTATTGCAGGTATAAAATCTAATTTCTTGATTTCAGTATTATCTTTATATATTGGTACACTACAACAAAACTGGCTTTTAGCGGCAATTATTTTTCACTTTTCCGGCGATTATAATTGCCGCTAAATAGTTTAACGGCAATTATAATAATCGCCGCTATTGGCAGGGTCGCTAAAAGTTATGGCGGCATTTGTTTCGGCGGTTGGTAAAAGCCTAAACAAATGCCGCTAAATGCTATATAATAGTAACTATTATAAATGCCGCTATAATTATCTATAATTGCCACTAAAAACATATTAAATGACTAGTAAATAGGATCTATAGCGGCAATTATTTTGAGACTCTTTAAATTGGCATTTAAGAATAAATTAATCATGCAAATAATTTTAAATTTGATTACATTCAACAATTGTCAAACAACAGAAGCCAAATTATTTAACCAAATAAAAATTTGCACAGTAAAAATATAAATGTCAATTAAAAATTACATTCAAACTTTTCAATCTAAAGATAAAAATAAAACCTAAAATGAAATAAATCAAAAGTATTTCAAGCTTCTGAATCATGCAAGCTTCAGCAAGTTGGTTTTTCACACTAGGAGGTGCTACTCGTTTTGTCGAAGCCTTTCGTGTTTTGGGTGTCAAGCATACGTTATCTGCAAATAAATAACAAGGCCGATATAAACTATTTATTAGATGCTTTCAAGCAAAAGACAATTTATGCATAAGAGATTACTTGAAGAACATCTTGAAGTTAAACAAAAGATGAATTCTTTCCTACTTATATTTTGTCCTTATAACATAGTTTTAGTCATCATGCATGTTTATCAGAGAAACATTGGTAAAATAAGAAACATCCTGTTGATTTTCACACTCCTCCAGATTTTCTGAGCATCCTCAATTTCCTGCACATGTATAATCACAGTACAACCAACCAAATGAACTTAAATTCATGACCATGTACCAAGATAGTCCCTTATTATATGGAGAAATTGAACACTTGAAGATGATTATTTATTATATGCCCCAAAAGGTCAGAGACTCAGAGCTTGAGAGTGGTGGGTAAATTAGTGCAGAACATTAGCAGTCATTAATGATCAACTATTGATAGTTGATACCAACTCTACCTTAAAAAATCTATGAACAATGTGAGATCGACACATCCTTGCATCTTACTTCATTTTTATATAAAAAGTGCACGTGCTTGATTTACACCTCAATAACATAGCAAAGTTACTGTCCACGCTAGTGGAGCAAGCAGATCTACATATTTTGTTGTGATGGAAGTGTACCTTTAAGAAGTGGCAATGCTGCTCTACACCAGGGGTGTTAAACGTATTGGACCGAGCTCCAACTGCTATGACCAGGTAATCATAATCAACCACAAATTCTTATTTGTGGGTCATCAGGTAAATGCTTTAAAGCAAACTCTCTCTGGCATGTATAGCGCGGATCTGTTTTCCGTAGAACTCCATGACCAAATCCAGGAACAACCTAAGAGTGGTTTCAATAGTTTTAGTGCTTCCAAATTAGCATGTACTGAAAAGGAAAATATAAGAAACACAATAGGATAGCTCCTACAAGTTCAATTCAAGTTCCAAAGCCAATTTTATGATTAAATAAATAGAATATAACTAAACCAAGGTAAAAGAAAGCTGACAAAAAATCGTCATGCTTCAACATGGAAATTTCTCCTTAGAAAAAGAAAAATAAAATGGTTTCGCTGGCTAAAGCCAGTGCAGTTTGGACAACTTTAAAAGAAAATCAAGCCATTGGATGCATGAGTTAGCATACATATATTTTAAGAAATCAAAATTATCAAATACATTAGTTTGCCCTTATTTAAAATTTTAAAGTCCTGAACATAATCTTGCAAGTTCAATCCAAGCTTCAAAGCCAACTTTATGTCAAAAAGTAAGAAGAACATAACTAAACCAATACAAAAGAACAAAATGGTTTCACAATCTTTACTGCATACTATGCACTACTTCAAAAGATAACCAAGCCCTTGTATGCATGGAGTGGTATTAGTAATATTTGAGAGAAACAAATAAGGTACCTTGCCGCTATTTAAAGTCTTCCAGACATAGTCCTTCAACCACAGATTTGATCCATAGAAGAACTTCCTGTGACAGCAATATTGTAATTAGTGAAACAGCTAGAATAGTCAATTCAATGAGTAACCACAAAATGATGACTAAAAGGAAATAAACTAGGAGAAAATTAGCACAACAGGTTGGGAATACCTGATTAGCTAGGCCATGAAGTGGGCCTGCCAAACCATTAAGTGCCGCCGCAAAAGAAAGATAAGGATCTGAGAGAGCACTAGCAACCTGAAAGTTGAATATAATGAATTCATCTTGATTCTAAGGGTAGTTTAAGATAAATTTTTAAATATGAAAATTAGAGTGACGCAAATTTAAAAGTCAGGGACTTGTGTAAACTGCTAGAGAACATTAATGTACTTAAGGACAATTTTGAACTATATACTACTTGCAACCACTTTTTAGAAGACAATACTAAGAAGTGATCAAGATACAAATAGAACAACTAGATGATTTAGCGTTCCATCTCTTACCAGATGACCTGTATGTGCGCTAACATTACCACCTTCATGGTCACTGCATGACATGTGAAAAGTCAATGTCATTCCAATCTAAATTCAAGCATGTGTGAAAAATTTGCACCATAATCAAGAGAATCATCGGCAGGTATAACTTTCCCATCCTTGTAAATCCTTAAAAGCATAAAAAAGAAAAATATCACAACACTAAAATTGTAGCATACCCAATGGAGTACATATCAACATAGTTTACTGAAATATGCCAGATTATATGATGGTAAGGTGCAAAATATTTATGTACATAGGACCACAAGTGTCTTGTTAAAAGTTGCTGAAATGAATGCAGCCATAAAGAATGCACACTACCTGCGATAAACATAAGAAGCCACGACTGGAAGCCGAGCAACTAAATTCATACAATCATCGTAAGTAGGCTCCCAAAACCTATAGGAACAATGATCAAATTAAGCCATACAAATTCATCATATAAGCTTTTCAATTATATGATGAGAGAGAGAGAGATCATGACAATTACTTTGCTTTTGGTATTCCTTTATCATATGCCTTTTGAAATTCACTTTCCACCTGACATAAGACGGTGACAAGAACATACATCAAGCATAATGCTGTAGCATACAACTAAGACTAAGTCGCAGTACATGGCCCGTCAGCATATAAATTAATTTGCTATATTCATAAACTTGGACTATCTTATGAACTGCCAAAAAAAAAAATCTGCAATAAGACTACGGAATAGTAAAAAAGAACTATTATGTGCATATAGTTGAGCTTAGAAAAGAAAGACAAATGGAGATTCCCTAAGAGGGCATGCAAAATCAAAGGCACGGAAAAAGACAGCAAGAGATTGTTATATAGAAATATTTTTGAGAGCAAATAATTTGCAACGAGAAGCTTAATGGATCAACCAAAACATTGTCATGGGCCTTGATATACCTGAAGTGCCATAACTCCATTAGCAAATTGAGTCATTGGATGAGCAGCTACAGGAAGCGCATTGATTGCCTTGAACACATGATCTGTGTAGATATCCAAAATCAAGATAATCCGCAAATCTTGCTAGAGTTGAAGGGAAGAATGGAAGGGTAACATGCTTATCCACAAAACTTGCTAGTTTCTAGAGAATATCAACTTTATATAATGAAATGTATATTTATGATTGTTTCTTGGACTATATTTTGTAGAGATACCAAAATCCAAAAGACAAGTCAGACACATCCAGCTAATGTCCTAAAAAAGTTTCCAAAAGAAAAGAAAATTTATCTCTTTTTAATTAGGGGTTTTTGCACAAAAAATCCACTGATTTTTCGTGTTTTTTCAACAGTGGCCACCTTTTGCAATACAGGGTTTATTTTTAAAATTTTTTGATGAAAATCCCTTAATCCAGTTATGAATTTTCGAAAAAATGTAAACTATCATTTTAATTAAATTACGAGAAATCAATGATTATAGAAATATTCTATAATTTCCAACCCATTGCATCGATAAAGTTACTTATCCAAACTATGAGATATCAATGAAGCTGGGCAATAGAAAAAACCTGGAACTTTAGAACGACTACACAATTCCTTGGAGAGTGCATTTGTTTGCTCTTTGCTTGGCACCTAGCACAAATAAAAGCAATTAGCCAAAACATTTGCTGTGCAAAAAATAAATAAATAAATAAATAACAGAGAAACTTTAGATAAACAAAACCCATCGAAGCAAATAAAGGCAGCAAAAGTAGGTTGCCTTAATAAGAAAATGACGAGGCACACAGTAAAACAGATGCCGCATCCTCCAATCAGATTTTTCGTTAGTGAATATTCAGTCACCCTTTCTATATACATGTTATTTTCCATTGCAAACCATTTACTAACACCCACAGATATTTGAGAGTAACCATATTAGAAATTGAGTAAGGTAGATTTCCGTTAAATTGGTTCCTAGCAAGATTACTGCAGATAAAATTCATCATGTAATATTCATCATGTAATGACTTAAGTAAAAAGTTTGATGAGTCAAATGTTGGCATGCAGAAGCATATTCTCAGTACGCTGAGGTTTATAGAAGAATTGTGAAGGAAAACTTTTTATATGGAACCTAAACAAAGGGCAAAATACAGTTAACAAGAAGCATTAATCATTAAAGATGGATTCACAAGCAGTCCTGTTTAAAATTCTCCAGTCCATCTAGGTAGTTAATGAAAATCTAACAAACTTATCTGTAAATGGTGTACAAAAAACTTACAGGTGGAGGAGTTGCTTCCAATGAAGGAAAGTGACATTTTGGAATGATAAGGGAATGCCTGCAGAGAAAAATAATTGATTGAGAAGATCAGTCAAGAAAAAAAAAAACTTTTCAAAAAGATCGGATATAGAAGACAGCAAAGCTTGACAAAGTTTGAGATCTACATTACAAGCAGAATGAATATGAAGTTCATTGCTGAGAACAATGAAAACTTCCAAATGCTTCTTTTAGAAATGTCAATCATTCTTGAAAAGAAATTATCAGCATACAGAAAATTGAAAGTACAAATTATAAACAAAATCCGTCTTACCCGTGACTCAATGGATTGGAATCCAAAATGCATAGGCATACATCATCTTCATAAACCTGTAAAGGAAACAATATTAAGCAGTTGATACCAAGGGAACTAACAACAGGTGCAATAATGTTATCAGCTTATGATTGTAACTAATTAATCAAGTTATTGTATCCAGAGTATACAATTTCGCAAATCACAACCGAAGCAATTCTAAACACCGAATTACTGAAAACAAAATTGAGAAGAAAAGATTGAAACAAACTAAGTGAGCAACACATGCTTCAGAAGGATATCAGAACTGCTACATCTGCACGAATCTGCATTCCAAAGGCAGAATGCAATACCAGTAAAATCCAAAGGTTCATAAGGTTTCTAAAACTACTACAATAATTAAGGAATGAATAAAATATAAAAGGACTCTCACAGGAACTTCAACATTCCTGCAAGCACGAGGAGATAAATCATTTTTACAACATACAAAAAAAAAAAACTAACTGAAGCATTGGAGAAACCTCCACAACCATTAATTTCAGCAAAGAACCAGCCTTGCTTGACCCACTTCCCAACATCCTAGGAGAACCTGCAGAAACAAATTACGTACAATATAGTTTAAGTATAGATCAAAGTAATAAGATTTTGGAAGTTCAAGTATGTATTACGAATTACAATATATATAGTTTAAGTAAAATGTGCAACTTTTTTATTCGTCTGCAGAAGTTTTTCGATCCCTTACAAACCCTATCTCAATTAGGGAAGAGAGAAATAAGAGTTCTTTTCTTTAACTTTTTTTCAGCAAAGAAGCAACAGCAAGAAATGGATATGGATTAATATTACAGTAATCCATATGGATTAATATTACAGTAATCCATATTAATCCATATGGATTACTGTAATATTACTGTACTCAACAGCAAGAAATGGTCAATTACTGCTGCTTTTAGCATGATAGTTCAAGCATATGGATTAATATTACAGTAAGAAATCAAACTTTATATATTGAAGGGCACAAGAATCCTCTTACTTGAAGTTGACCGGAATAAAGACGTAATCCTTCTCAAAAATATTCACTTTCCGAGTCCAAAACACAAAAAGTGGAACCTTTGCTTCTCGTTAGGTGGAATTTTGTTCTTCAAGTATCTGCAATCAAGCAAACAACAATTATCCCTACACAAAAGATATGGAGAAGAAAGTCAAAAGTAAAGGCTTCAATTTAAAGCTTCTGCTTCTGCTACAGCAAGAAAAATATTGTTGTAGAATCTTAATGAAAAGATGGTCGCTGCTCTACAATTTGAACAGGACTTCTGCAGAAGCTCCAGCATGCCCAAGACACTGCAAATTAAATATGCCTAAGAGCATATCTAGAATTCTACAATCCACATGAAAGCAAATTACTACTTACTAGATCAGCAAAAGCCTGGAAATTTGCCAATCAAGGTCCAAAATTAGCCTGCAGTGTTTTATACAGCTTTACATGGAGACAAATTTTTAGAAAACAATATCCCTATTCAAATTAGAACAGTAATTGACCACACATATAAAGTTATACTTGATCCAGACAAATCTTGGAACTCTTGAAAGTTGCAGATTGTATGCTAGAATTTAAAAGTGGTAAAGAATACATGACAAGATACAGAAGCCTATGTGATTGACCACAAAATTCAAGTACATAACTTGGTTATTGTGTATTGGTTGCCACTAAAGAGTCAACAGGAAAGTGTAAATAAATTCAAGAAACGAGGAAAAATATTAAAGAAAGAGACAGTAAATTTCCCATAGCAATTGATTAACAATTATGTTCCAACTTTTGACATTCCTCTGCAGAAATCCTTCTAAAATTTGTACGCTAGTTTCTAGATCTATTTTGAATGAAATAGAACTTACGTCAAAGATTTTCCCTTGAAAATAACTGGAGGAGCCACAGCTGAATATACACAGAAACAAATGTGCAGCTGCAATTAGGCATGAAAAGAAGATGAGATATCTATTGTGTTGGCTCGACTTAATCTGAAGAGCCTTTCGCCATAATAACACATTATAATAACAAGTAAAACAGAAAGAACCATTCAAACTTCAAAGCACTCTCCGTCCTATAAGATATTTTGTAAAAAATACCTGTCCAAATGTTCTTCAGTCAAAAGAGCTATGAAAAGATAGAGACAGTTTAAAAGGTACAAATACTGAGATCAGACGAGTGTAGCACCTCATTGCACGATAAAGATGTAGCAATCCTTCAATCTGATTTGGTCAATTGATTGGCAACACACTCATATGGGCTATGGTGACTCCGATTGCTAGCAAAGTGAGGAGAAACCAACAACAAAAAATGATGAGACAATGGAATTCCAAATGCCCACACGGATACATAGTTCGCGCGGGCATCATGTCAACAATATTGTTTGTTGGTCAAGCCATTAGTTTCTACAATTCAGCACGGCACATCTGCTCTAGAAAGAAGCTTCAATTCTAAGCTTTTTATTTTTTGGATTATTATATGTAGTACACCACAGAACCTTCTCTGCGCCATTCATTGAACTTAATATAATTTTAATGTAATTATTTATAAATAGACAGTGAGTGAACTATACTAAAGGGGTTTTCTTCTTCAATCTATCTGAGTTTATTTGATTATCATTTCATTTATAAAAAATGTTTTTATGTTTAAATGTTCTAATCATAAAGAAATACAGGGATAGAAATGAGAGTTAAATCATACATATGGTCCACTTATCATGGAAATTAAAATTTCAGGAACTTCTCCCTACAAATTGCACTAATCTCAAACAAATTCAGATGGGGTCAAAATATATGTTAACAGATAGATATAAATTATACAGAGAGAATAATGGACTTAATTACTGCCAAGGCCTTGACACAGAGTCACACTGTGAGGATTTTGAACCCAACCGAAGCATAAATTTCATAGGGACGCCTGTAATAAAAAATTGCCAGAGATAGGCTCCTCTTTTGAGATTGAGACGTAGTTTAGATAAAAAATTTAGATAACTTGGACTCAAATCTAAGGTCTAAATCTGAATTATAAGTGAAACTTGAGCCAAACTAAATCCCTATAGAAACTTGAGCCATCCATCGGTAGGTTCCTGTTTCTGAAGTCATTACTCCATACTGAATTTTAACAGTCTGACTACTTTGAATCATACTAGACTCTTCTAAACCCAAACAATCAGGAAATGAAGTGTAGAATGCCAAATCTGGATATAACTGTACTAGATCTAGATAGTCCTTGTGTTATTCCCATATTGTACATAAGTATTGCATTAGGCTCCATATTTTACGCATGCAATCACTTTCCTAATTTGAATTCCACCCGTTTAAGCTTTTTCTGTTTGAATCTCATCAAAATATGGAGTAATCACTAAATTTTGGAGAATAATCACTAAAAATCGAACCATAATTATAAATTCACAGCAAAACCAAATGAGATCAGAAAAAAAATAAAATTCCTAAGGTTACTTACCCAGTTGAATTTATAGCAATACTCGATCACTAATTAATGATGAATAGCAGCTCACATACTACTCTATCCACATTCACTCTGATCCATATGATCTCCTGAGCTAATACTCCCCTCTCCTGAAGGGTTGGTATTGTGACCCTGCTTCTGATTTCATAAATTGAAACATCAACAAAGACTACTTGAGTCTACAGATCTTCCTGGCCTCTAGAAGCTAAACAGAGCACCTGCTGTTTCTGATTTCAGAATCATACAATGATGTGTTCGCGACCTTTTGAGTCGCACACCTATTGAATTATAGATTCATACTGAAGGATTTTATGAATAGAAGCAGAATTGGCATTCGACGTAGATATCGAGAAGTAAAACTGTAATTTACTCGACAGAAAGAAACACAAAATACATGGATGCTTCGATCAGAGGAGGAAGATCTTACAGTAATCAATTAAAAGCTATCGACAGCTATTGCAACAGTTAAAAGCATTCATGAACATGCAATTTGATTTTGGTATCTACCAGATCTGGAGGAATACAAATCAGATCTCGGCAAATCTCGTTAATAATTCGCAAAATTGAGGAGAGAGATCGAACCTTTGGAATGGTCGGCGAATCAAAATAGTGAGAATCGAATCCGAGAGAGAGAGGCCGCGGCAGCGGAGCCGGAGCGTGGAACACTAACCCTAGATCGTCGTCGTCGTCGTCATCGGAGGAGGAGGAGGAGGAGGAGTTGGGGGGACCGAGCTCGGAGAGGGGGAGGAGGGAGATAAGGAGGAGAGCTCGGAGCTCGAGTTCGCGCGGAAAAGAGGGAGATAAGGAGGAGAGCTCAGAGCTCGAGCTCGCGCGAGAGCTCGCGTCCGCGGAGGAGGGAGATAATATTGTTCTTAGGGTTAAAATTTTGAAATTTGAAATTTTAAATTTAAAATTTAAAAATTTAAAAATTTAAAAATTATAATTTGAAAATTAAAATATATAATTTTTAATTTTTAAATTTTAAATTTTATCTTAAAATTTAAAATTAAAATTTAAACTTTAAAATTTTAAATTTTTAAAATTTTTAATTTGAGTTGACTCTCGCAGCAGCAGCAGCGGCTGCCGTCCACTGTTTTCCACAGCTATTTTGACGAACTGCAAGCTCCCCACGAGCTTGATTTATGCTACCTTTGTTTGATCTGCCAAGATTTGTTGGATGGAACAACTTTAGAGAATTATCTAATGCCTTCTATTGGTTTCGTAACTCCACTTCGTTCCTAAGTTGCTTTCAAAGGGGACTTTTGAGGCTCAACGCATGGATCTAGAATGGACTAATCGAGACCATTATTGGAAGCTAAGGCTGGGAGGAATGAGGGACAAAGGAAGGCTTTACCGACTGAAGAAGGGCCCTGAATCTATGCATCTAGGCTGAATTCTTTGCTGAATTTTGCATGTTGATCTTCAGAGTATGGTTATTGGGATGGTCATGCACTTGGACTTCTTGGGTCTCTCCGTATTTAATGGTTGCTGCTCTTTCTAGGCTGATTACATTGTTGATGTTTTGCATGCTGACCTTCAGAGTATGGCTATTGGGATGTCTTGCATTTGGACTTCTTTTATCTCTCCCGTTTGTATCGGTTGTTGCTATTTCAATGGGTCGGAGTGGCTATGCGGCGAGCAGCCAGTTGATTTGTCTGTGAATCACTGTTGTAGTAATGCTGTGTTTATGGTTTTGGGGCCTCTATATGGTCGATCGATCTGAAGGGATAGAACTAAGTTTGCTCCTAGCTATGGGTGATATGCATGCTGCATGTTTTTCTTGGAGCCAATCGAGAGGAAATTTGGAGGCCTGCCTCCTTGCTCTCTTTGTTGCTTGTCCCTATTGCTCTCTTTAATTAGATAATGAAGGGGGCTGCTGATGAAGAGGAGTTAGCTGGTGCTGGGGGAATCAAATTGGATGGGCTGCTACTTGGATAATAGGGATTATTCTTGAGTTATTGAATTCGGAATTAGAGCTTGATCAAAGTATAAGGGTTCTGCGGAGGCTGGGTGTTTCATCCCAAATGGTCCATCTTTCAAGCATTAGCAGTTATGCAAGGAGCTCTTGCGAAGAACTCGTCGACCAAGGGTGAGTGCGATATTCCTAAGCCTGGCAGAAATCGCAACATTTTGATCGTGATACAAGTCGCGGCGATCTCCTGGGCACGCTTCGATCGGCTCCTCTCCTTAATTAAATTGCTGGGATTTCTACTTTCGTTATCTTGGCTGAGGTGTTCGTTGTGATCAGGGGACTTTTATCTACTTCCTGTACATTGCTAGGCAACTGCAATTACTTTCTAAGCCACCTAACGGGCGACATGAGAATCGGAGGAGTTTGCCTTGTTTGCGACCGTTGGGGACCTATTATAATGGGATATTGTGTTTTCCTTCGCGCAGCTGGTGTGAAGCTTGGTTGCTTAGGCGGCAACCAAGTTGGCGGTCATGTTTTGCCGTCCTTTCATTTTTGTAGCGTGGGGGATCAGGCTGGGGATGCACCACTGTTGTTGTCTTTTTGGGGTGATTACATTCACTACTCAACGATGAGTAGTACTTCGCCAACTTCGGGTATTACATTGGTACTGCGGCAGCTCGCATTTGTTATCACCCCGGGATTCTATTCTATTCTATCGCCGCCGGCTACTGCAAAGGATCGAATGCCATTGGTGCTGCTTGGGACCTCTCGAACCTGTAAGGGCAAACTATTTTTCTGAAGCATGACAAGGGGATTTCCTGACAAGGCAGCATTCTTGGGTATTCGGGGCTCTAACAAATTGGAACATTTGGATTATCTCGCAATATTTATCCTTCTCTGCTCGATTGGGTATTTGCTTAAATTTTCAATCTGAATGTTGTTAATGCCTGGGTTGTGGCGTCGTCGTTTTCATTTTCCTTTTTGCTGGCGCCATTGTTGTCGGCGTTCTTTGGTACTTGGCCTCTACTGTTGGAGGCGTCTATTTGCTTGGGATTGGGCGGGGGGCTTCACCCTATGGGGACATGGACAACTACTGTATTCTATCTGTACTCAAATAGGGTTTCACCCTGTTTAATCAAAAAAAAAAAATTTAATTTGAGATTTTTAAATTTTGATTTTAAAAATCAAAATCACTTCTTAAATGCTCTATTGAGCTAAATGTCCAAAACCACTTTTCAAATAATAGCCAAACAATCACATATTAAACATAAAATTATTTGTCGGTAAAAAAATAATGTTTATAATAATTGCCGCTAAAGTATAATTAGATACTAGTGAAGAACCCGCGCTACGCTGCGGATATAATTTTTTCAGCATATAATTTTTTCATCGTAGTAGTAAATTTTCATACAATTCGCTTTTATAATAGAGGAAGACAGAGAATTATAAGAATGATAAGGATAACAAAGCGATCATTGAAATAAATTGGCTTTATAATTCGCTTTACATTTGAAGACTACACTAACACAGTTACAAATGAACATGTTTTTTTAAAAAAGCTTACAATATATATATATATAGGATAGAAGAAGAAAGTAAAGAATCTTCATATGTAACATGTAAGCATTGGAAAGAGAAAGAAAAACATCAGCAGGATCCAGAAGTAGTAGAAAATCTGTCGCAACCGCATACACATGAGCATCAGCAGAAGCTTCCAGAAGTAGTAGAAAATTTGTCGCAACCGCATACGCCCTGAAAAATAAAATAGACATCCTGATTTTACTATTGAAAGCAACAGGACACTCAAAATAATATGACTATGGAGTAACATACAGTTTTGACGAAACCTTAATAGTGATTCACTACACCTTGTATGAGTTGACGCAAATAAAGAGGAACAGCAATGATAAATGCCTTGAGCCTTCCAGTCTGGAGTCTATATGAGAGCACCTTTCATTTTTCAGCTCATCCAATAGATAAGAACCATTCACCTTTACTAATGAGGGAAAAAGAATACATATGTCATAGGAAGAAGTTTCATCTCATAATAAGAAGTCCACATCTCATTGCAAGTATAACTAAAAACAAAGCTTCTTAAAGCAGGTTTAACCAAAATTATCTTGGGACTAAATTAAACCGAGCAACAGATATTTAAGTTAAAGCTGGAAGCAATCTGCAACTTCATTATTAGCTAATGAAGAGAACATAAAATAATATGAATTATGACAATAATGATAAAACATCACTCATGGCATTAGAGTGTGAAGAAAGAGATTAATTTTGCTGCATAAAGCAGATCCCTGCCATATCAAACGAACATCAGAATTCACACAAGACATAAAAATTCCAAAACAAAAGCAATCAATGGACCAAACATTTAGGCCCTGCTTTCACACTTTAGAGGGTCAAAAAAATCCATAAGCACATTGGATCTACTCTCCTATGCTATAAATGGTCATTACAATTACTGTTGAAGAAGCATTGGCTGGATGCTTCCTCAGCGGCTGTTCCTGCCAACATTTATAGCCTTTACATGCAGCTGGAAAATGAAGTGCGGAGAATTTTCTGGGGCCGTAGATTTTGATCCAAAGGCTAATAAACTGAGTATTCATGGCCACAATATTAGGTTTTTTTCACACATGTGAGCTCGAGAAAAGTATAGGCCAGTACATCCATCAACAAACATCAAAAGTAGTTCAAAACGAACAGCTTTGCATATACTATCATATTCTATATGTATAATATTTGGCATCAACTTCCATTTTTTGAGCAAAAATTTCTTTGCTGATGAAACATAATAATTTTCAGTTCGTGTACTATTCATAAAAGTAATCCGAATCTTCCCAATCTGATCCTACAATACCTCATAAGTGTCCAAGGGCATGACTGACAGTTGATCCAACCATATAACCCGTTTGTTCGTAGTTCTTAATTGAAATGTTGAGTTTACACCCATTCTTGTCGAGTTTAATTGAAGCAGGGCACAGTTGTTGACTGCACAACTACAAAGAAAATGTTGTTCATTTAGTACCAGAACAAAAAAAAGAAGATATGATTAATAGCTTCCTTATAGATTAATCAACATATGTTAAAATATAGAGATTATGGCTGGGTCATAATATATGGAATATTTCCATACAAACCTGAACATCTGAAATTGTGTTTTTACTATCTAACCTTATAATATATTTAATTTAGTTACCCGTAAGTAAGAACTGAACAGCCATTTTAATTTTTTTAAAAATATTCTATAACCTACCATAATATTCTCATACTTCACAAAATATTCATCAACTTTTCTCACTTCTAATAAAACAATTTGGATAGCAAAATGAAAGATTTTCAAGTTTAGAGAGTAATTTGGGTAGCAAAATCAAAGATTTTCAAGTTCAAAGAGCAATCTGGATAGTGAAATCAAAGACTTTGAAGTTCAGAGAGGAATTTGGGTAGTAAATCAAAGTTTATCAAGTTTAGATAGCAATTTGAAGATGCTTTATGGTTTAGGTAAAATCTATAAATTCTCCCAACTGAATATTATGGTTCGAACCATATGATAGAGAAATGCAGTTACGGAAACACCATTCATAATAATGATAATAATATGGTAGCAATGAGCATCATTTAGTTAATAATATATAGTAATTAAGAGAGAATCAACCTTTGTACTCAACTTCTGTACACCAAGTCCTCCTGCCTTCTTTTCCGTTTTCTTTGCACCATTGGGCTTCTTGATTGTAGGATGAATGGGGGCTCTAGGCGAACGAACAACCTCAGGTTCAAGCTTTTCATTCATATTTTCTTTTGAAGCATCCGGAAGCTTAAGGTCAGGGAGGTTGTTGGCAGAATTTGACACCTGACGTGTTGCGACAGGCGATGATGGCAAACCATTATCATCAGATGATGGAGGGACTGGCAATGAACTTACAATAACCACTCCATAAATAGCAGGTTCACCATCCGAGCCAGAACATAAAGGAAACGCAAACAGTAGAGAGAGGATAAGAGAACCCTTGCATTAGACCATCTGAAACTCTTAATGAGTTAGTTGCCTAATCAAGTATAAGTCAATATATATATATATATATATATATATATATATATATATATATATATATATATATATATATATATATATATATATAGCAAGAGAGAGGATAAGAGAACCCTTGCATTAGACCATCCGAAACTCTTAATGAGTTGGTTGCCTAATCAAGTATAAAAGCACACCATTTTTTTCGTGAGTTAATGCAGTGGGAAGAAGAACATTTGTCAGAAAGTGCATAAGTTGTTATCTTAAGGATTAGAACATGAAGAACTCTCTATCATTTCTTTATATCATCACAGCTCCAAAAGGAACACTCAAAAATGCAAGCAAGTGTAAAACGGCAACATTTCTTTGTCAGTTAATGCAGAGAGAAGAAGTATATTCGTTGGAAACTGCATAAATTGGTAGCTCATCAATTAAAGCGCCAACAACTCTCTATCTCTTCTTTTTATCATACAGACTCCCAAAGAAACATACAAAACTTTTAACCAAACAGAAAACAGTTAATAAGGTACTGCAATCAGGAAGCAGTTAATAAGATTATGGTTTCCTAGCTAAATGAGAAATATTTCAGGTAGTGGGGGGAAACACATTGTAAGATTTACTCTCAATGAGTTGGTTGCCTAATCAAGTTGGTACCTTAAGGATTAGAACATCAAGAACTCTCTATCATTCCTTAAGGTACCAACTGCGTAAGTTGGTACCTTAAGGATTAGAAAATCAAGAATTCTCTATTATTTCTTTATATCATTACAACTCCCAAAGAAACACACAAAAATCCACCCAAGTATAAAACTGCAATATTTCTTTGTCAGTTAATGCAGGGAAAAGAAGTATATTCATTGGAAACTGCATAAATTGGTAGCTCATCAATTAAAGCGGCAACAACTATTTATCTTTTGTTTTTATCATACAGGCTCCCAAAGAAACATACAAAATTTTTACCCAAACAGAAAACAGGTAGTAAGATACTGCAAACAGGAAAACAGTTAATAAGATTATGGTTTCATAGCTAGATGAGAAATATTTCAGGTAGTGGGGGGAAACATATAGTAAAATTTTTGCTTCTCTAACCAGAGGTAGTAAAAAAAAGAGGACAATTAAAGGGTTTTTTCTCACAATATTGCACTATCCGGTTATTCGTAAAAAATGGACAAAAATAATTACACTAAATTCGGTTATTATTATATCAAATAGTGGTTTTTTTTATCCTAATATTATATGTTGTATATTATGTATATAAGCATACAGTTTGCAGAATGGAAAATACACATAATATGGATATAATATAAACTGAGAATAAATAGATAATAAACAGGGAAAATAAGTAGAGGTATTTAATTCAAAAATAAAATGAGGAATTCATATTATTATTTAATGTAATAAACTAACGATAAAACTAATTGAGAAAGTTAATATTTTTTTTGATTACCTCTGAAAAAGTCTCCAAATTAATTTAAGGATAATGCAATTCAGAACTTCTCCCGAATGTAACTGCTTAATCAGAATCAAATACACAAACTGTCAGAGTAATAATAAAAAAAGTGATCATTACTAAAGCACACAATCGCAATTTAACTATATATTATTGCCTATTGGTTCTACAATTTAACATTCATGTATTTGTATGTATTTGTAAGACTCTATATTAACACGAACTATCCATCTATGTTAAAATTCTAAAGCATACAATATCAAGAAGTAACTGTACCTTTCTTCTCAAGAATTGACCAGTAGTTAAAATTCTAGAACAACATTAAGAAGATTGCAGGATTAGCAGATTAATTCCAAATGTAACTACTTAATCACAATCAAATACACAAAATGTCAGAGTAATAATAAAAAAAGTGATCATTACTAAAGCATACAATCTCATTTGACTATATAGTATTGCCTATTGGTTCTACAACTTAGCATTCATGTATTTGTATGTATTTGTAAGACTATATTAACACGAACTATCTATCTATGTTAAAATTCTAAAGCATACGATCTCAAGAAGTAACTGTACCTTTCTTCTCAAGAATTGACCAGTAGTTAAAATTCTAGAACAACATTAAGAAGATTGCAGAATTAGCAGACAAAATTGATCAGGTTTATCATTTTCTTATTCAACGTTTGTTTAGAAAGCTATAGTCTATTTGTTATCCTTCAGATTGGACAATTTATATAGTCACTGGCTGATTTCCCATCAAAAACTGGGAATTCAGTTTGGTTGTTTTAGTTAGAGACACAAATGTGAGCAGCAGAAATAAACAACATCTGAATTTCGAGTGCAACAAATTCTCGGTTTACTGTCAGGAATAGCAGTTTGAGATTTGTTTTTTGTAGCTATAGGCGACAAATTTGAACAGTAAAAGCAAACAGCAAATATGAGTGGCGAAAAAAGAAAAACCGTAAAGAACATTCAATTTGGAAAGTAACAAAAGTTTTTTTTTAAAAGGAGGCTCATATATAGGGAATTCATCAAGTGCAGTGACAGATAATCAGCCCACACTAAAGAATATAAATACAGGAAATTGCACAGAAGTGTAAAAATTGCAAAAAATTTCAATGAGTTGATTGCCTAAGAATAAAAAAATCATTAAGAGGAAACTACAATGAAAAAATTTTAAAAAGGAGGCTCAGATATAGGAATTGCATCAAGTGTAGTGACAGGTAATCAACCCATAGTAAGTATCAGATCAAAATTTGGTTCTTTTAGTTAAAGCTGACAAATCTGAACAGCAAAAAACAATTAGCAACAGAGCTTCATCAAGACAACAAATTTAAACAGTGGAAAACAAATAGTAAATCTGGGTAGCAAGAAAAAGGGAAAACAAAGGCAGGAAATTAAGATTTGGCTAATTGTTCCCAAGATTGAAAGAAGTCTGAAACTATTAATAAGTTGGTTGTCTAAGTATTAGACCATCCAGAACTTATTTTTCTGCATCTATAACATCATTGCCTCCAAAAATCCAAAACAAACATAAGTAAAATAAGATAGGAGAAACAGGATTAAACTTATAGAATAAATTTATAAAATATTAGGCTTAACGGGGAAAAGTACATAGTAAAATAAATGATACAGACTATATATCATAAAGAACTAAACATTTCTTCTCAAGAATTAGGTTTACTCTATTGTAAGCAATCATTGAGCACAAAGCGAAATAAAACAATAGAATAAATAGTTAAAACTATAGAACAACATTTGTAATATAGTAGAATTAGTAGCCAAAACTACAAAGGAAAATCATGGGTATATATTTCAGAAGTGAGTAGATAATATCTTTTTTCTTCATAGCCAAGTATACTACATTGACAGCAACCATACCTATTTTCTCAAGATCTAAACATATTATATTGTAAGTGACTATATTTTTTTTATCAATAATTGAATGCACTATATTGCAAGTAACCATGGGTTATACCGTGAAATAAGAGTGCAGCACATATTTCAGTAATGAGCACACTAACTACAAAAGAGCATAAAATACAATAATAAACAGATAAAATTATCGAACACAATTCGTAATATAGAAGAACCAGTGGGCAAAAGCATATACTTTATCATCATAAGGGCCAGAAGTTTGCTTTTTTTGAGACAAATTTGCCACCGAAAGATTAGAACTGTAGGAAAAATAGATACAACAATACTACATAAAAATAAGTTCCTAAATTATATAGTAAAAAGGTTTATGTAAGTAATTTTCAATTCAATCTAAAGAAAGATGCACTACCTTGAAGATGTTTCAATGGATGGATTGAATGCTTCTTCATTTTTTATAAGCAAAGTTTCCTTTGCTAGTCTTTTGTCTTTTGTATTATCATTTATAGTAAAAACTTTTGTCACCCTATGATACAATCTATGTATATTAGAATTGCAGCATTAAACGTTAAAGACTATCAGGATTTTTCTATGTTCCCTTTATATCAGCATGGGCCCCAAAGAAATCTAAACAAAGCAAAGACATCTAGCAAACTAATTTAATTAAGTACAACCATCAGTAGCAGAGTTCTCTATTCTCCATTTAGATCATCACTATCTCCAAAGAATTGCAAAGCGAGCAAAGAAGTCTATCAACAACATTTTAAGAATACATGGGTAATTTTTGGCTAGTTGTAGCAGCAACCAATTCTTTATTTCTTGTCAGGAAGAGGGAATCAAGATTTTGGTCTTTTAGTTAAACATGAGAAATCTAAACAGCGAGAAACAAATAGGAAATAAATTACATTACGTGCAACCAAATTTTCATTCCTTGTCAAGAACTGGGAATTCAGTTTGGTTGTTTCAGTTAGAGACTCAAATGCGAACAGCGGAAATAAACAGTAACTGAATTTCAACTTAGTGGAGTTGTATAGGATCTAAGGAGAAAGCAAGCACTCACAAATAAAATAAATCAGAGAACACTCAATTTCTCCACAAATTTCACTATATCGATTTTCTTGACTACCTCCAAAGAAGAAGAAAGCTCTCGCAATGATCCAACAACCGAACACAACATTCTTAATGATCAACCAAAGTATATATCGTTTTTTTTGACGATCCACCAAAGTATCTTTGCAATAGAAACAAACCCCTTTTTCGATTCCAAAAAAGAAGTGTAAAAACACTGAAGAAAAGTTCATCGGTGGTTCATCAAAAGTGTCTAATAAGTCTTGTTCTCGAAACTTGTTTGATTCGATTCATATATATATATATATATATATATATATATATATATATATATATATATATATATGAAATCTGAACAGCGCAGAACAAATAGCAGATATGATGACGTAAAAAACAAAAAGCCCGAAAGAATATTCAATTTAGAAGACAACAAAAGACTAAAAAAAAGAGGGGCTCAGATATAGGGAATTCATCAAGTGTAGTGACAGATAATCAACTTACACTAAGAAATATAAATATAAAAAAAAATCACAGAAGTGGGAAAATTGCAAAAAATCTCAGTGAGTTGATTGCTTAAGAATAAAAAATTTATTAAGACGGAACCACAACAGAAGAACAAAAAAAAGGACTGTCAGATATAGCAACTCCATCAAGTGCAGCAGCAAGCAATCAACTCATAGTAAGCATAGGATCAAAATTTGGTTCTTTTAGTTAAAGATAAGATACCTAAACAGCAAAAAAAAATTAGCAAGCGAACTTCATCAAGACAACAAATTGTAGCAGGGCCCCCAGGTTTACTCAGAATGGATCTTATATGTTAAATACACACTGTTTTGGCTCGTTCTCTTAAACGATAAATCATTTTTACGAGCCGTCACCTCCAGCAGGTGACATTCGACTTGCTGAACGCCGTGCTCACCCATTTATGGCAGCACGATGCCCGGGGAAAACTTCGGGCCATGAATTATTCCTCTAACCTAGCCGAAACGCATTTTCGTTTCTTCGGCTCACCAAAACCCAAAATAAACGCGAGCATCGCGTTCAGTGACCCCAAAATAGCCAGGAGTACATTGTTATAATTTTTCAAACAGACCCTAATACAGTTATTAAGAATTTATTGCATTTAAGCTTGTTTATGTTATAACTTTGGATCACTCAGGGATGATGTAGAAGGCTCAGAGGAGGTTGGCGCTTCGGAATACACCCCACACACCCCCCTCGAGCACTGACCCAAGGTAGACCAAGAGACCCATTTACCTTAAATGCAATATTCCTTGCTCAAACCGGTTTCACACCATACCCCAGCCTCCTGGCTCTACCCAGCATGCTTCGTGGGCTTCTTAGGGTGGCAGAGGCCCAATGCACAAAGCCCCAAAGGTCTGGCCCAAGATTACTCAAAATATTTAAGGAAAAAGCAATAATTTTCTGCTTTTCACGCATTTCGAGGCAATCCGAGCGTCATTTCGCGAAACGGACTTCGCCACGACGTCCGGCTCGTCGAGACCTGTCAAGTGACGTATTTGTTTGGTTCATTTGACGACCAGATAAAAAGTCGTTCCATCTTGTTTGACAGAAAACAGTGCGTTGCACGTACTTCGATGCACCCGGGTCGCCAAACGCGAGATCCGTCAGCGCCATCGCGCTCAGAACGTCGAAATTAGCTAGGTTTCATTACTCATACCCCTAAATGAATTTCTTAGACAGTAGTTCGGCCAACCGTTGCTCGCGAGGGGTCGAAAATCGCAAGTTACTATTCACACTTAAGTCGTGGGGCCCGTTTTTGATTTATGATTTCTGGAAGATCCGACCGTCAGATCGAAAACATATGAATATGAAACTTCTATGTTTCGACGAGACGATCGCAATGGTGATCTCGGATTTTCGAGATCAAGGTCCGATAAAAAAATCGATATTTTCGGGCCACTATTTCATTATTAATTACTTATTTTTGCTATTTATTAATCCAGAAATTGTTTAAACTCAAATTTCGGATTTTAAAAAAATCACGGTTACGACAGCGCCTTCATGGAAGGCGCTGATTCATTCAGCGCCTTCACAGGTTTTTTGTGAAGGCGCTGAATGTTTCAGCGCCTTCAGTTCGTCTGGCCACCGTGGCGCTGAGGTGACAAAAGAAGGGTTAGTTTTGCAAATATAAGTTTTACATGATTATTTGGCAAATATTGGATTTTCAGAGGATTAATTTGAAAAAAAATTCTAAAAAGAGGTCTAAAAATATTATACGTATTTTTATAAAAACTCAAAACGGAGTAAAATGATGAATACCAAAATCGAGGAAAAGAAAAAAAAAAAAAAAAAAAGCAGCACAGTAAATTATTGTGTAGATTTTTGGTATTTTTTAACCCCAGGAAAAGAAAATATCCTAAGCCCACCCAATACAGTAGAGAGAGAGAAAGTCTGAGAAGAGGGTTTAAGGGCGGGTGGGAAAGGCAGCGTCTTCAGCCTCGTGTGCATCCTTCCTCCAAAACACCGTTCCCTAATCAATTGCTCGCTTGCGCGCTCTCTCTCGAATTTTTTTTAAAATAATCTTAAAATTTTTTATAATTGTAAAAATAGACTTCTGAAAAATAATTTTAAAAGCGGTAAACCATTTACCGCTTTTGAAAGAGATAAACGATGCACCGCTTTTAAAAGCGGCATATGATTTGTCGCTTTTATTGAGATGGCAATTTAGTAATTATCCTATAATCGGTTATAGTGCAACAACATTATTAACAAATTAACAATATATTATTATTTGAGCTAAAAGTACGTGAAATAAAGATTGATAAAAATTCACCTTCTTCTCTTTATTTTCTTTTTTCATTTGATTTTTTTTTATTTAATCTTATTTAACTTTTATGATTCATTTACTTTTATTTAATCTTATGTAACACGTGAAATAAAGATTGATAAAAATCCACCTTCTTCTCTTTATTTTCTTTTTTCATTTGATTTTTTTTTATTTAATCTTATTTAACTTTTCCAAATTATTATTATTTATTTTATTATATTATTCTATTTTAATAAAAAAAAAATATTATTTTATTATATTATTAAAATAGAAATTCGAAATATTCTAAAATATTCTAATAAATAATAGAAATTTTTTAAATAGCTATTAAAATTTAAACTAAGAAAAATAAGAAAAAAATAGAAAAAAGCAATTGATCAGGAATTCAATATAGATAATGACTCAAAACGGATCTCCTCAATAGAAAGAATATCTTAGTTCTTTGATTTTATACAAAAAAAATTTTAATATTAAATAAAATTTTCTATTAAAGTTTCATCTAACTTGAATTATTCTACACCGTTAAACTTACAAACGCTTCATAGTTAAAATAGTTATTTTTTAAAAATCTTTTGATTACTTAGATTTTTTAATAATTTTAATAGTTTCCTCACTTTCGGAAGAACATAAGAGGAATTCTTATTATTTAATCAATAAATTAGATTATAAAACTTAATTATAATAATATAAAAAATAGTTTCCTCATTTGTCTCTTTTAAAAGAGGCAAATGATTTGCCGCTTTTAAAAGCGGCAAATGGTTTGCCTCTTTTACGGGACTACGACAAATTTTCAGAAAGCGGTGAACCATTTACCGCTTTTCAAAAAAGCGGCAAATGGTTCACCGCTTTTGAGTCCCCTAACTTCGGGAGGCCTATTTTTGTAAATAAATTTTTTAGGAGATTATTTTTGTAATATCGAATGTTAGGGTGGTTAGTTTTGTAAATACTCTCTCTCTCTCTCTCTCTCTCTCTCTCTCTCTTGATCTGATGTGCTCCTCTCTCCCCCCTCCGCCGCCTCCGCCTCCGAACCCCTCAAAATCCTCATATTGATGTGCAGCGTCGCACCGAACCCCTCAAAATCCGCCTCCGCCTCCGAACCCCTCAAAATCCTCATTTTGATGTGCAGCGTCGCACCGAAATCCTCATTTTGATGTCGAACCCCTCAAAATCCTCATTTTGATGTGCAGCGTCGCATTCTTATTCTCTCCCGTCAGCAAATCAGCAGAATCTCCTCCTCTCCTCCTCCACACCCACGCGAGCTCCGGCCATTACGGCCTCAATCCGACAGCCCCCCTCCAAGACATGTGGCGAAGCATCATCCCTCGGCAGGCCTGCTGGTCGCGCTCCTCCCGAGCTCTCGCCTCCTCGCGCCCTGCCCCCCTCCCCTCCGGATTCTCCATGGATGGCCTTCCTTCGGATGCTTCCCCTTCCCCACCTTCCGAGAGAAGCCACCTCTCGGACCTGAGACTACCCAAAATCGGCTTGTCTTTCTCCTCCCGAATCGGGTGGCCGCCGACGATCGTCGGAAGGAGCAGCGCCGTTTCGATCCCCTCCACCTCCTCTCGCAGGGTTGCCAGCCTCGCCGAGGCCGTTTCGTCCACCGACGTGGACGAGGACACCTCGGCCGTCGAGGAGATTCAGACCATGCTGGAGCAGATTAGCAGGAGTGGCGAGCCCACAGACGGGGATCGGAGGACGAGAGAGATCACGAATCTTGGGTCTGCCACGGCGACGACGGCGGTGTCAGTGCCGGCGAGGCCGAAGCAGGTCCACGGGATGGGCTCGGGAAAGTACGCCATGCTTCGGAGAAGGCAGATAAAGATCGAGACTGAAGCCTGGGAACAAGCCGCCAAGGAGTATAAGGAATTGCTTACGGATATGTGTGAGCAGAAGCTGGCCCCGAACTTGCCCTACGTGAAGTCTCTGTTCTTGGGCTGGTTTGAGCCGCTGAGGGATCAGATTGCTTTAGAGCAAGAGCAGTGCAGGGATTGGAAAAACAGGGCGTCGCACGCTCCTTATTTTAATCATCTCCCGGCTGATATGATGGCGGTGATCACGATGCACAAGCTGATGAGCCTTTTGATGACGGGGAGTGGGGATGGGAGTGTCCGTGTTGTTCAGGCTGCCTGCCAGGTTGGCGAGGCCATCGAGCAGGAGGTCAGCTACAATTTAAGTTAATTGTTGTTTATTCTTTAATTTTTCCTTTCACAAATAAGCAGCAACCATCTGTGATCTTACTATTGTTGTTATGTGAGCGGTGAGCATCTTCCTCATGTGATCTGGTCTGATTAACAATGTGTAAGGCAATGCTTTTAGCTTCTTTTAGCTCTAGGAAGTTAAATGGAACTAGCAATTTTCTGTACATGATTGTACTTTTTTGGTATCATCTTAAATGATTGTTTAATATACTCAATAAATAGATATTACTCAATGTTAGCATCGATGAAGTTAAGGATTTTAAGTTCAATGTTATATTACACTCATCGTGGGTTACATTACTGCTGATCTTTGCTTTTCCGTCAGGATGGTGGCATATTGAAGTTTGATCTTCAAAGCTTTTTTTTTTTAGAAGAAAACATATATTTATATGACGGAAAGTATAAGTTCACCTCTACAGCTATATGGATGAAACTTCTGTATCTACTGGAGACATAATTATTAAGCACAAAGAACATAATGACCACAAGATCTGTCTAGCTCCTTGTAGTTTATACTATTGCAAAAACAAGCATAGGGCTCAGTTATTGCTAGATCTTTGAGTATGGAGTATCGATATGGGTAGCCTCTGATTATCAGATAAAGGAATAGGATAAACCATGAGCATGAGCATGCTAGATCACTAGAGAAGGTGGTCTCTCTTTTGACTGATGAAGATAAACAAGCCCAACCAACGTCTCTATGGATTCTTGCCAGTTATGATTTCTTTGTGGGCCTTTTGGTTTTGCCGTTGAGAATTTGTTCGGTTGCTCATTTGGTTTCTCTTGTTTGATCCTCTCTGTCTTTCTTTCTTTTCTTTCTTTCTTGTTTTTAGGTGGCTCTTTGCTGCCTCTTTTATATTTTCAATCTTTGACATGCATGCGAGAAAACCATTTTTTTGTTTGATGAATAATTTATTCTTTCTTTATCATTTTTTAGGGTTTACACCAAAGTTACTAAGGAAATGAAGACAAAAGAATTGTTCGGTTACTTAATCATGATTATCGTTCTTTATCATACTTAATCCAACAATCTAAATACTTAGCTGGTACTTGTATAAAAGTAGTAAATGAGGCAATCTGAAGCTTACTGCAACATTTGGCTAGGGGAAATTTCAAGTCGTAACATTATATATCTTATCGTTTCTTTTCCTTCTTTGCAGTCGTTTGCTTGGTATATCATTATTATTAGTCTAATTATGATTATCATTTGATATTTTCCAGCTCCAATAAAAAATAATGTGGTTTACTGTAAAACTTTGTATGTCAGGATCACTCTTCATATAGTTGAGCCGCTTTTTTGTACCAAGTTGTTTATGATTGCATGAAAACTAAAGCACAACTTTTACTTCCATGATTATAAGAAACTACCTTTTTTCTTTAATTTATTAGTTCATATAGCTATCTTTAATACTTGAACCAGGCTAGAATCCACAAATTTTTGGAGAAAACTAGGAAGAGGACCAATAAAGATAAGAAAAATGAAGATATAGAAGATGATTCAGTGACTAAAGAACAAGAGTTTCTGAGGAAAAAGGTTACTAATCTGATGAAGCATCAAAAAGTTCGTCAAGTAAGGAGGATTGTGAAGGAACAAGATGATTCCAAGCCTTGGGGTCAAGATGCTCAAGCAAAGGTCTGTAGTAATTACCTAGCAACTTTTGCTATCAACTAGTATTTACGGTGTACTTTTTAAATTTTTTTTTTTTATCTGTAACCCATTGTTTATAGGTTGGGAGCCGTTTGATTGAACTATTAATGGAGACAGCCTATATTCAACCTCCGGTTACTCAGGCAGCAGACGGCCCACCTGATATTCGGCCTGCTTTCAGACATTCTCTTAGAACTGTCATAAAGGAACAAAAGTAATAGTGCTGATTTGCATTCATTGTTAGATTTGCTACAGTTAAGTTTCTTCAGTTGTGTCATTTTTTAATTGTCTGTGGTTCACCAGGAAAACCAGCAGGCGCTACGGGGTTATTGAATGTGACCCACTAGTTCGTCAGGGCCTTGATAGAACTGTAAGCGCAGCTCAGATTTAGTTGATCCTTTTTTTTTCAATAGAATTTTTGCTCTATTGTGATCTCTAGTTGAAAATGTCTCTTAAAGATGCTTTTAAACAGGCAAGACACATGGTCATTCCCTACATGCCGATGCTGGTGCCTCCAGTTAACTGGACAGGGTAAGTTCGTGCAAAATTTCTTTTTCTATTTATTTGAAGTAAATGCTAATCTTTGTTAAATGCACTTCTTGCCTATATAGTCCTTTGCTATCTCCGACGATATAAGGCAATTAGATTTTATTGAATTTGTTGATCTTTTTCCTATTGTAAATGGCAAATGTCACATTTTGATCCATTTGAGTTTGTGCCTGCGTGGCCTAGCTTCTGGTACAGCTCTACTCCAAGACGCAGCAGTAAATATTAATAAGCAAAAGTTTTGGAGCCGTTACTATGAAGGCAATCTGGAATTAACTTATGGGCCCCAAAAGTAGAAGCTCCGATTTGAATTTTCTGTTTCTTTTGCAATAGGAGGTTGTTAGGAAGATTTTGATGAAAAAGGCTATTAGTCCTTCGACCAACTAAACTGAGATGGTATTTTTTCAAAGGCTTAAACCAAGCCGTATTGCCCCTTAATTAAATATGATGCATAAATCAAAGTTTATGGAATCGTTTATGATTATAATAGTATGACTATGGTCACTAGATGTTATACATCTCTTATGTTATGCATATCTTGTCTAACTGTAATAGGTATGACAAAGGTGCACATTTGTTTTTACCGTCATATATCATGCGCATTCATGGGGCTAGACAACAACGTGAAGCAGTTAAGAGAGCACCAAGGAAACAAATGCAGGTGGTTTTTGAGGTATTGATACTATTGAATGTTTTCTTTGTCTTCCTTTTGAAGAAACTTGGCATAGACTTCTTGATCACTTCTGTTGACCTTATATTTATTTTGGTCACTTTTTTGCATAGAACTACTGAATAATTTGTTCCCTTTTTTTTTGTGTAGTAACCAGATTATACTCTGTAGATTAATATTTATGAACTATTGTTTTAATTCAAGATATTAATTTTCTTAAAAGTCGGAGATATATTTTCTTCCTATATTAAGGATCATTAGTCCAGCCTGCCCCTATTGAGCTGCTGCATCTATATTATTTTTTGTTGCGTATCGGATTTCAGACCTTACAATTGAACTATTTTGGTGCCATTTTGTGTAACCCAATTTAATTTAAGTTAAGAGCCCATATGCAAGATTCTTTTGCATGCCCATTGTAAAGTTTCAGTTGATTTACTTATAGACCCTGTTATGGGAAGGTAATTGGTGACGGCATAAACATAAAACTTTCCCAAGTGATTCTGCTTTGAACATGTTCAAAAAAGATTCTTTAATTACTTACAGTATCTTATTATCATTTGGGTGTTGAAAATAGGTCTACTTTGTTAAGGTTAGTTATCCTTATTGCGTTTTCTTCAGGCCTTGGATACACTTGGTAGCACCAAATGGAGGGTTAACAAAAGGGTACTCAGTATTGTAGACAGAATTTGGTCTAGTGGAGGATGTCTTGCTGACCTGGTTGATCGTGCTGATGTGAGTTGACTTTATACACGTAATTTTTATGCCTCGGTAGCCTTTTTATAAATCTAATGAAATTAGAGGAATCTCTATTGTAATATCTTGTTTGAATTTTGTTGTTATTTTGTGATTTATCTATTCCAGATTCCTCTGCCTGAGAAACCTGACACCGAAGACGAAAGTGTGCTGAAAAAGTGGAAGTGGAAGCTGAAATCAGTTAAGAAGGAAAATAGTGAGAGGCATTCTCAACGATGTGATGTAGAACTGAAACTTGCTGTAATCAATTCTTTACTATTATATCTACCTTATTCATTCCTTGCATGTAGAGACTCCACAAAGATATGATTCTAAATATTTTCTTTTTTCTCTTCAATGGAATCAGGTTGGTAGAAAAATGAAGGATGAAGAAGGCTTCTATTATCCGCATAATCTAGACTTCAGAGGCCGTGCTTATCCCATGCACCCTTATTTGAATCATCTTGGTTCAGATCTATGCCGCGGAATTTTGGAGTTTGCGGAGGGTCGCCCACTTGGTAAATCTGGCTTGCGTTGGTTGAAGATACATCTTGCAAATCTGTATGCCGGTGGTGTAGATAAGTTATCCTATGAGGGCCGGATGGCGTTTACGGAAAATCATTTGGAGGATATATTCGACTCTGCAGATAGGCCTCTTGAAGGTAGGCGGTGGTGGCTCGGTGCTGAAGATCCTTTCCAGTGTTTGGCAGTTTGTATTAATCTTGCTGAAGCATTAAGAAGCTCATCTCCGGAGACTACAATCTCTCACATGCCTGTTCATCAGGTTGTTTGGATACTATAGATAATTTATCTGTCTTCCCCCCCCCTCTTTTTGACATTTCAAGTTATCTTTACGTAAATAAAATGTAGTTTTGTTCATCGTTAATGCTGATAAGTTCTCTTGAAGTTCTAGTTTTGTGATTAATAGAAGACACTGATGTGCGGATAAGTGCATATTGTTTGTTTCTGGTAAAACTACAGATGAATGCATTTTGTTTGTCAGGCCTAGTGGTGCTTAAGTGCTATGACCTTTGATTTGATTTTTTATTTTTAACTGATTGTCATAGTGTAATGGCAACTTGTCGACGGCCGAATAGTGCTGGGCTATTTGGGTATCCACATAGTGCATTGGATAACTATGTTTTTGACTTGTCGAAAGTTGAACTGAGGGAAAGGACAAAAAAAAAAGAAGAAAAAAACTGAAGTGGTAAATATCGAGAATAATTGGTCTGGCGGTGTCTGGGTTAAGCAGTTAAGCATTATATAGGAAGAAGACAAGTCTTGTGCATTCTATTTTCCCTTTTTCCACCTGAATTTATTTATTTTTCTTTTTTTTTCAATGATCTTGTTTCTTTCTTCTGATATAAAAATATACATAAGTTGATGTAGAATCATAAAATTCTTTGCCGGAGAAGATTTAACTAGTGATTTAATACTTTTGCAGGATGGTTCGTGCAATGGCCTACAACACTATGCAGCTCTTGGAAGAGACAAGGTCAGGATATTTTTTGGAGTTTTACTTTTTAGTTGGAATTTATCTTTCTTATGATAATAAATTTAGATTCATCAGCTGGCTTCTTTTTAGGGAAATAATCTTATCCGTTTGCTTGGAATATGATTAGCAAAACAATTAACTACATTTTTTTTTGATTTTGCTAAAATTAATCATATTTAGGCCTTGCACATATGGCACTCTTCCAGTTTTCCATGTATCATGAACATTTTTATCATTCGTACTAGCTTAACATATTAGATTATATGCTAAGTTAATGGGGATCATTTCTTGTGTCCAATTGAATCATTATATTCAGCTAGGGGCCATTGCGGTGAACTTGGTTGCGGGAGATAAGCCTGCAGATGTTTACTCTGGTATAGCTGCTAGGTAAGAAGTGCCACCTTTTAATATTTGATTGCTGATTCATCATCTGATTGTCACGGCCCAAATTTAGTAACTATATTGAATATCAATCTTTTTAGACAGATTGAGACCACAGTGGATTCTGTTTCTTTACATCTAAGTAGGTTCATAAGTTGGTTATTGTGGAAAGTTCTTGAAATTTTTGAAAATTTTATGAATTAAAAAATTTCTGCTGGAAAGTTGATGTGGATAGTTAAAAAGACATCTGTGTAACAGTTGAATCCTCTATGTTGATTATCCTACAATTTTTCCCTTTTAAGGTTTCTCAATTGTTCTTATTATAATCTGCAGAGTTCTTGAAATTATGCGGAGAGATGCACAAAAAGATCCTTCCACTGACCCCAATGCCCTGCGAGCTCGGATTCTGGTTGATCAGGTCTAACTTTAGGCTTTTTGTTTGTAACTATTTTCAAGAGGCACATTATTGATGTCGTTAAATCATTCTTTATTAATCTTATTTAATCCCATCATTCTATTAGGCAAAGACATGTTGGTAATCAAAGGACCAAACTGCCATGTGCAGATTCAACGTAATTCTATTTTAATGTATTTTAAGGAATTCATGCTCAGTAGAACACTAACATTAATAAACCTTGAGGCAACTTATCCGTGATAAACATCTTGCTTTTATATGAGTTTTGTTATGTTGCAGTAAGAGATTACAATAGAAGTAAAAATATTTTATTAAGAATTAAGTGGAGTTCTTATGCAGCTTGGTCCGAAGTGAGCTGGCCAGGTGGTTTTCAGTGAAAAATGCTACTGTAATGCAGCATTATCTGCTTGAACATCAAATCAATCATTCGATTACATCTGCACACTTCCTTATTGATGTGGTCATCCAATTTATAAAAGGGATTGATATGATTATTCATAGTAGTTCAATTTTCTTTTTATAACTATTCCTTGTATGTTCAGCTCTATTGAATGAGAATTGCAAGTATTCTTAGTATAGTACCATCGGCTAACAGTTTCCCTCGAAATTGCATATTTTTTATGCATTTGTCTTCTATAGCTGTTGGGACATCCTAATTATATAAACAAATTTCCATCTGGTTAATTTGAAATTCTGGGAATTAATATTGTTTTTCAGATTTTGTTCTTATATTTACAAGTGGATAATGTAATTTTTTAATTGGTTGCAGGTGGATAGGAAATTGGTAAAGCAGACTGTCATGACATCTGTGTATGGTGTTACTTATGTTGGGGCCCGTGAACAAATCAAAAGGAGATTAAAGGAAAGGGGTGTCATTGCAGATGACACTGAGCTGTTTGGTGCATCATGTTATGCGGCAAAAGTATGCGCCATTGATATTTTTGATTTGGAGATTTTTTTGTCACTACTCTAGACATGTATTCTGTGCAATCCACGGGCTAGATTAATTTCAATTGTAATAATAAAATCTATTTTAAAGAATAAATATTTAATAAAGAATTTATTCTTTTTGAAGTGATTTAGTATGAGATATATTATAATATAAATTATATTAATCTTATATGATAAATTAAACCATAAAGCTGAAACAGTATAGATTGTTGAATAAATCCTGATTTTAAATTGATGAATAAATCTGAACCAAAAAAATTTTAGATGATAGAGATTTTGATTATTATTATATATATAAAACTGAAACAGATTTTTTATAAATCTAGATCTTAAACTTTATACTTAGAATAATCTGGATTGTAGGATTCTTTTGGATTATGATTTTAACAGATTAATCTAAATATGCACAGAGGTACAAATTATAATATGCTCAGATAATCTGAAATCGTATAGATCATAGAATTAATCTGGACCTAAGAATTTTAAGCTTAGAATAAATCCAGACCTTAGACTATGAACTTAGAATAAATTTGGATCGTACACTTTTAAAGCTTAGAATAAATATGAACCATGGAGAAGAATAAATCTGGACTACAGATTTTATGTTTGGACTTATCTGAACTGTAGAACTTTAATAGAATAAATTAGGATCTTGGACTGAATTAACAATCTGGGCTATAGAGTTTCTTTCTTCGATATTGAACCTAGTGGCACAAACCATGAGGAGGCTAATATAAAATGTGTAAGATTTTTCGTGTAGAAGCTGCTGAGTGTGTTGGTATTATTTATTTGAGAGAACAATCGTAATCATTTGGCAGGTCACATTGACAGCACTTGGGGAGATGTTCGAAGCTGCACGCAGTATCATGAGCTGGCTTGGAGAATGTGCGAAGGTATGGATTTTCATAACATGAAATCAATCAATATCTATCATGTAATGTATATTTATGGGATTTTGCTTTTTTTTTTGGTTGACATTTGAGTCAATTTTTCTTGTGGATGATCTACTTGGAGAGCATTTCTTAGTAGAAAATGCACAGATTTTTAAACTATGGTATTACCTGAAATGTATAGTAGAGTAATGTTAAACCACAGTCGGCGAGCCTTATCATAACATCAATACAGAAGATTACTGAAGCCAATAGTATATAAGCATTAGCAGCAAGTCAGCTTAATGGTGGTGGCTTTTGAACATAAAACTGACCTAGGATGAAATATTATTGAATATTAAGTTCTCCAATAAATTGAGGAAACAACACAACATGTAATTCTCGATGAAGAATTTTCTTGACATTGAAAATTGAATTGATCTCATAATGTTTAGCATAAGAATTAAGTTGAAGCATGGAAGCGATGTATGAGGAGTAAGAAGTAAGAACAATTGGATTGTGTGGAGTTCACAAATGAGCTAGATCTTTAGTCGCTACTACTAAGGAAATTGACCTTCAGATAATGCAGAGCCTAAACGATCATTTACATTGGTTTCAGTTCAAACTTCGAACATGTTATGCAAACAGAATTGAAAAGTGGTATGTCACCATATTAGAATTACGTCAAAAGTTGCATGAAACATAGTAGCAAAGATTTAAGTATCCATCGGTACAAGCCGTATTCATCGTGCCGTATCATGCCAACAAGATACGGGCACGATACAGCTTCCGTGCCGATGGCACAACTCAAAACCCTTATTTCTTTAAAATATTAAGTAATTTTCTCAATAAAGTTTAAAATATTTGATAAAAATACATAATAAATAATTAGAAAATTTTGTTGCTAAAAAAAAAAAATTTCATGCCATTATGTGTCGGCATGCATGTATTTTTTGTGACCGGCACTCATCGGCACTGACCGACACGCACCGTGCCGGCAAGTTTTCGGCACGACCCCATGCCATAACACTTAAATCCTTGCTTAGTAGCTATGAAATTCTGATACCGAAGGTGAAATAAGAACATGAAATTGTAAACGGTTATATGTCTCTGAATAATAATAGGGATTTAATATGACGAACTTTGACTATTGCATTTATTTAGTATATGTTGAATTGATTATTGTTCAAGTGAGGGGTTCACGTGATGCAAATGATGATTGAACTAACTATCCATATCCTTGTACATTGAATGCGAATTACTTCAACATCATTATTAAGAGCACCTGTTTGTGAAGTGCGGCCAAAATTGTTCTATCCGCAGTAGAAATTTTGATCTCTGATTTTCTGGAAATTTAATGATCAGCTGAGCATGATTTCATTAACTAACATAGGTGCTTTACATTTTTTGACAGATAATTGCCTCAGAAAATCAACCTGTGAGGTGGACTACCCCTCTTGGTCTTCCCGTTGTTCAACCATACCGCAAGTTGGGACGACATCTAGTACGTACTCTGAGTGCCTTTTCGCACTCGCATAACGTGCTTGTGTCCAAATATATTGCTAACAGAGAGTGCGTCACGATATTTTCTCTCTCCATTTGGCTTACATTTTGGTAAATTGGTTTTCTAGATTAAAACATCTCTTCAAGTTCTGACATTACAACGGGAAACTGACAAGGTCAGTTATCAGCTTCTTAGAATGTAACCTCACCTAGAGAGTTGCATGTTTCAGTATTTAAATTTAGAGATATTTACATATATTCCCTGCAGAGTTATCTATTTAGATATATCCCTGCAAATTTCAATTTTCTAATATGTCCTTCAAAAATAACCCTCTTTATAAAACTGACAAAGTCAACTTGCTCATGAATTCGATGACTCCCTAACTTAAGAAAAGGGCAGTTTTGTAAGAAATTGAACCTTCAAATTTTCTATATGTAAATTTATATTTACTCATTTATGTGAACTAATGACCTTGCAGGGATATATATATGTAAATAAATGCTCTCTGCCCATCTTCTTCTCCTTCTCTTCTTTTTGAGTCGCGGCTCTATCAGCCTAGTTTCGAATAATTTTGATGATTCTTGTTCTTGTCCTCTATCATATATATTGTATTAGGTTATGGTGAAGCGCCAAAGAACAGCTTTTCCTCCAAATTTTGTTCATTCCCTTGATGGCTCCCATATGATGATGACTGCAGTGGCTTGCAAAAATGTGGGATTAAATTTTGCAGGTTGATAGAATACTCTAAAAATAGAGTAATGTGAAATAAGAGTAATGTAAGTGCATGTGTTAAGTCAATTCTTTCTAATAACCTTTTCATGGTTGCAGGCGTGCATGATTCATATTGGACACATGCATGTGATGTTGATCAAATGAACAGAATACTCCGGGAGAAGTTTGTGGAATTGTATCAGACCCCTATTTTGGAAAATGTAAGTACCTTCCTAGAGACCAAACTATACACTGACATTAAGTTATTACACTGTAGAAAAAAAATATCTATTTGGAGTAAATTAAATATACATGTAGCCTCTCAGTTCCACTTCCAGGATGCTTTATTTTATTTAATTGAATTATTTAGCGTTAAGGATAGGATGCTCTTTTAATTATATGTAATATTTTGTTCTTAATGTCATCATTTAAAACTGTTTCAGTTTTATCTGATATGCTGATTAATCAGTGCATACTAATCTTGTAGTATGCTTTTCAGAATATTGAAATTTTTTTTTAGGTAATTTGATTTGCTAGGTCTTGCTATTAGTCCTTTTGCATTCTGGAAAAGAAAATAATGCTTAAACATGGGAAATTCCTCTTTAAATATCGTGATTTTCATGTTCATCCCTTCCACAAAATTTCAAAATCTATGCTTTTGCCCCCATTGACTGGTTGAGCCAAGTTATAGATATTGCTTAGCAGAACATTGAAGTGTGAGAAGTGATGAAACCTTGTTTTTTAATGGGCCCAAAATGAAAACCATGATATTTATAGGTGTAACCTGCAATTTTGCAAAAGAAACAACTGAAGTAAATCTTTTTATTATATTTAGTTCATGATAATTGACTAACATGTTTATTGTATGTGTTGCAGTTGTTGGAGAGTTTCCAGCAATCTTTCCCCACACTAAGTTTCCCACCTTTGCCAGAGCGAGGAGATTTCAATCTGAAAGATGTCTTGGACTCGCCTTACTTCTTCAACTAATCTGACAGTCTTTAATCTCTCTCTCACATTCAACTGCCTCTTTGCTATATCTGGAACCCTAGAAGCATACTCAAGTAATGCCTTCAAACTGGAATGATTTACGTGCCAATTCTGTTGGTGGTGGGTATGGCAATACGAGGCGAAACAAAAAGAAAGAGCTCCCTGTGAAACGGATTAAAGAACCTTCTTTACAGCTTCTGCAAGACTCGAGTAAGCTTCAAATGCTAAATCTCATGTTTCATATTGAGATAACCGGGCATTTCTGAGATTGATTCAATAGTCAGAAAAGGTTGATTTCAATACTTGGTAAAGAAATTAGTTATGGCTGGAAGAGAAATTTAATACAGTTTTTGCCGGAGTAGAGCTATTTATCTGAAGCAACGATGATGAGTGGAGGTTTAAACTGTCTGCCATACTTAATCCAGTATCAAAATATTTATTTCTGATTATGTTGTATATTAGTATTGCTTGGCTTCCTGTTCAATGCTTCCATTCAAATATCCTCTTTACTGGAACATATCCATGTACCAAATGATTCAAGAGACAAATTTTGTTGGTGACGACGAAAAAGTGTATAGTGATATGTTTTTATTACACCATTTATTGTAAGAATTATGTAGCCTGTTGTGTTATTGGAGCAATATTATACCAACTAATTTGTTTTCTTTCAAATAAATTTCTTCCGGCATTTGTTTTGGTTTGACTATAGATTGTTTTCAATGGTGCGTGTGAGATTGTTTTCCTGTATTATGTAGAATACCTGGCTTGCCTACGTATTTAGAGGCCGCGAGCAAACTCTGGAAACTGCGGTGACTGGGGGGCTTGTAATGCTTGCCTTTGTATTTAGAGGCCGCTAGTGAACTGCGGTGACTGGGGGGCTTGTAATGTGGCGGGGGCTTGTAGTGCTCGAAATCTGCTGAATTCGTGACTTGCCCAGGTATTTAGAGGCCGCGAGCAAACTGAGTTGACTGGGGGACTAGTATTACTTGAAATCTCGGGAAGCTGCTTTTATTTCTGTGCCATGTTCTGAAATATGGTGTTGAGGTTTTGAGAACATGACATGCATGAAATCTAGGGTGGCAGAAACTTTCTCTGTGCCTTGTAGTCTAATTGGAGGTTTTGGAGCTGCTGGGTTGCGACATTGGCAATACGGGCATTCTAGGAGTAGTCTCACTTGTAATCCCCAAAGTTATTAAAATACAATCAATTCAGCTCATTTCTTGTGTATTGTGGTAAAACTTTGTTGAATCGATCCCTCCTCAGCCAAATCGCCTGATCGTGGCGCACTAAAGGGTTAATTTAGGAACCGATCGATGCCAATTTCGAAGACACGTTTGACTCAATCAACATCACCGCAAGTTCAGTTCGCAATCCAAAACTATAACTTTTAGCATTAATTTTTTTTTTTTGACAAAACAAGTTGGATGAGTGGGTGTAAGATATACATCCTCTTTTGGAATGTATATGTGTAACAATGCTCATAAATACTCTATACGGTTGGATGTGCCGAAGAATAGAATTTCCAAGTCATCTTGTCAGGATTTGATTAGATTTGTAATTAAATTTTAATTGGATTAGGATTAATATTTAAATCGGTTAAAAATAAATTAATTTAGATTTAAATATTAATTAGACTATAATTCAAATTTAAGTAGATTTGGATATATCTTGGGTTGAGCTTTATATATATCTCTAATGCATAGAGCTTATATATATGAGTAAAGGTGAGATTCTTAATGTGAACCGTACTTTAAAGGAAGCCATATAGATTGCATGCACCTTGTGCATGAGTGCATATGAGAGAGAAAAGAGAGAAGTCTTCTAAGTTTATAGAAGACGAGAAAATGGTGAGAGAGATTTAGGAGGAGGGTTCGGGTTGAAGCTACTCTATTGTAGAAGAGGAGTCGGTACAATTCTTCTCTTGGTTAACGAATCTTATTTCACCCGCATTTTTCTAGTTTTAGTTTTTTCTTCTCTTTGTGGCTGGGTCGGTTCCAGCTTCTATTGAGGAGACGGGTTTATGGTAAAAATTCGATTTGACGTTTTCGTTGCGGAATCCCAACACTAGGCGGTACCAGCGTGGATTGCGGTACAGGAGCGGGTTGCGGATTCACAGAATCTGGTACTGGGGCGAGTACCAAATTCCTAACAATTTGTATCAGAGATAAAGGTTATCGATCTTCGGGAAAGATCAACGGAGATGGCCACGAAGTTCGAAATCGAAAAGTTTGACGGTAAGAACAATTTCAGCTTGTGGCAGATTAAAGTTCAAGCCATTTTGGTACAACATGATTTGGACCAAACGTTGAACAGAAAAGAAGCAAAGCCGGCAGAGATCACAACAGATGCGGCATGGGAGAAGATGGAGTGGAAGGCGTTGAGTACGCTTCATCAATTATTAGCATATGATATTCTTTACAACATAGCCAACGAGTCGACACCGGTGAAGTTGTGGAAGAAATTGAAAGATTTGTATATGACCAAATCCATAACGAACAGATTGTATTTAAAGCAGCGACTGTTCACGCTGCGGATGCAAGAAGCAGTTAGCCTACATGACATCTGAACGAACTCAACAAGGTGGTGACCTAGTTGACCAGTATCGGAGTCAATCTGGATGATGAAGATAAGGCGCTTATTTTACTTTTTCGTTGCCAGTGACATATAAGTATCTGGTGGCCACGTTGCTTAATGGTAAGGAGACTATAAGAGTGGTAACAGTCACGGCGGCGCTTCTCTCGAATGAGATGCGAAAGATTACTCAAGAGTCCGGCATGCAGAGCCATGATACAACTTTGATGGTAAAAGTGAAGGAGGAGGCAAAAACATTGACGACCAGAAGTAGACAAAATAAGTCGCTATCCGAGGTGGGGTGCTTCTATTGTCACAGGAAATGTCACATTAAGCGTAATTGTTATAAACTTAAAGATGATTTGAATGAGCTAAAGCAGCAGAAGGGAAAAACAGTCGCGGATTAGGACAAGGAGACGTCAGTGATGGCGCAGGCGGCAGAATCAAAGATAATCTATTCTGATGTGCTATATGCAGCAACCGGTGACACTAAAATCTCAGATAATGTATGGGTGCTCGATTCGGCATGTTCTTTTCACGTCTACATGGAAAAAGAGTCTTTTGTTATCTATAAGGCGATAAAATGTGGAAAAGCTCTTATAGGGAATGGAACGGTGTGCAAAGTTTTAGGAGTCGGTACGGTGATGATCTGGATGCACGATGGGGTCGTGAAGACGCTGACAGGTGTACGGCACGTTCCTGGTTTGAAGTGGAATTTGATCTCGTTTGGTGAGTTGGACTCGAAAGATTGCAAAATTTCAACTTCAGGTGGAGCTATGAGGGTCCAAAAACAAAATCGGGTCGTTTGCGTGGCGAACAAGCGCAGGAACTTGTATGTTCTAAACGGGAGCACAGTCAGAACCGAAGCAAAGCCAATTTGGGTTACAAAAGTTCGTAGAGATGCAATCGCTCAAGATGGAGTGACGAATGCGGCAACATCAAGCAGCGGAGAAAAGCTTAAGGTGGAGCTAGCTTTCGTTGTGAGCTTGGTGCAGCGATTGAAGATTACAAATCAAACTAAGGTGGAGATTCTTGATGTAAGCTCAAGCTTAAGCGATTGATTCGATTGAAGATTACAAATCAAACTAAGGTGGAGATTCATCATAGGTTACCTTGCAAGGAAAATTTTAAAATAATATAGTTGATTTGTCTTTTTTCTTTTTGGTGAATGGATACAATTAATTCTTAGTAAATGGATACATCTCTTAGTAAAGATATGTGTTTCTAATCAAAGGGTGTGATTCTTAGTAAAGAGATGTGACTTTTAGTAAATGAATATGAATGGATGTGATTCTTAGTGAAAGGATATGATCTTAAGTGAAAAGGTTAGGCATGAAAAGACAACTTTATAGTATGCCTCTTCGTGAATATGTCCGTTGGAATTAATTCTTACATTCAATGAATTTGATTCATATGCATCGATCAAATAAATCGAAAGAAAATTTGTAACTAATTGATAGTTATAATCAAATGAAAAATTACAATTTGAAAAGTCACTTAAACCACCGTTCATAAAGTCTCACTTCATGAAACACCCGTTCGTAGTGTATATAAATACTTAGCGTTAACTATTGAAGGATAACAGTTGGAAAAGAGTTCAAGTCTCCATTCATAATAATTTCTTTGTTGTTTCTTATTCTGTTTTTCTTTCACAACTTAATCGAGTGAGTGCTCAAAGACCAATTTCGTGTGTGCAAACATAATTGAAATTTATGCTTCATTGTATCCTGAAAGGTTATTCGTTGACCTAGTGTACACCAGATTGATCAAACAGTGGGAACGGATTAAGCCTTAAGAAGAGTGGCTCTGCTACACGCCTTGAAGCTCTTTTCATCATTCTACTTCATATACACTTTCAACACTTTTATTCCAACAATACCTTGCAATTAATTGCACTTGGTTGTATGCCGGAAAGGCCCACCTTCTTTGAAACAAACCGAAGGAGCCAAAAGTGTTAATTACCACAAAATTTTTGTCACCATTTCTTACCAAAAAAAGTCCTTGTTGCATGAACTGCGAGTACTCACCATCCACCCATACACTCTATTGTACAGAATTTTTGTTTAAGAGAAAAAGGTTAAAGAAAAAATGACAAAGATATGAAAACGATCAAGGCCTAAACTTGTGGCCTATTCGTGGGTTCAGACAATGCCTGTGTCTATAGCCGGCCGATACAAGGAGTACATAGGCTTGGCTAAGTAAGTGGCCTCTTTGTTGCCGGCCATGATCACAATCCGCGGTTCCATCTCCAGCGGAAGAAGGGACGGCTCTCCCTTCACGCTGGACGAGTCCGACGAATCCTTGTTAGACAAGGACGACGAGGAGGACCGCCAGTGCGAGCATGCAAGTACTGCAAGGGAAACTGCTACTGTAGCCAGCACCAAGAAGATGCCTCCGTAGAGAAAAGGATTTGGAAAGTCCCAGGTGTGAGACCCTCCCTCAGAGCTTGGTAGAGCTCCAGGTCTCATTAATTGATCTTATTGGTACATGTTAAGAGTCAGAGAAGGGCTATGTGGTTATATATAGATCGAGAGAAATGAATGTGGTGGTAGTAGTGGGAGCGTAGTCACCATGCACTCTGAAGATCCTTTAGTTTTTGGGTGCCTTGAAAAGCTGATGTAGTAGCTAGTTGTCACGAAAAGATTATGGGCTCTGATTCAGTGTCCACTCACAATGGTACCGTTAATTATTTGAATTACCATGTTGTATATATTTGAGACGTTATACATATGGGACCTACAAGCTGATCTTTTCTATTGTAACTAGGCCCACTAAGAGCTCTTTTTGAGTAACTACATTATCCATTCACCTGATATATATATATATATATATATATATATATATATATATATATATATATATATATATATATATATTTTGGATTTTGGGGTTGGAGGGTAAATTGTTTTTAACAAAGCATGGGTTTGGATTCGTGGCGCAACATACCAAACTAGACCAATTTGGATCAGGCTCGTTACTGGCTTTTATAGAACGTAAACTGCACGTGTTAATTAATATACTAAATTTAAAATAAAAAATTATAGTATACTAAATTATTTTTAAATAAATAATATTCAAAGTTGTGTATATACAGTGTAATTTTAAAATTTTTATAATGATCAAACTAAATAATACTTTTTTTTTCTCAACTTATAAAGTTAAGAATAATTTTAGGTTATTGACGGTAACAGCTAGCTAATAGAATCATTTATTTGATAAATTTTTTAACTTTACAATTTATGAAAACTTGAATTTTAAAAAAATTGAAAATATATCAATTTGAAAAACAAAATAGTTAAGAGACTATTTCGAAATGGAAGAATGAAATCCATAAGCAATTGTTTATTGTTACAATTAAAACACCATAAATAATAAAAACAAAATCAGATGAGAAAAAAACAATTTTAATTTTAAAATTAAGCGAAAAGAGTTGGATGTCACATACTAAAGTGACTTTTAAATAGTTAAATGTATATAAATTTGACCAAATTATAAATTTCTCTTAAGAGTGTTTGAAGAAAATCAATTCATTATATATTATTCTTCTTTGCAGTTAATGATCATTCCGTTTACGAGGAAGAAAACCTATTGATTTGTTAAGATTTACACTTGAAGCATGTTCATCTTTTTCAAGAGAGCCTTTCAAGCCTTAAGCATTTGTTTGAACAAATGCATTTTTTTCATCTTGTTTAATAATATTGATAATATTTTCATTGAAATGGCTGTACAATTGTAGTTTATAGGATCATCTCCTTTGATTATATTATTTTAAAGTTAATAAGTATTGCTGTCCCAATCAACTTTCCAAATGATAAATTTTAATTTTATATATTGTGAAAAAGTGATGTGACCACCATTGTAGTTGCAAACTTTATATATTTATCTTTTATCTCTCAAAGTCTGTTACTTTCTTTTTTTTTTTTTTTTTTTTTTTTTTTTAGGGATTAGCTTCCATACTTTCTTTTGATTAAACAGGGTAAAACCCTATTTGAGAGAGTTACAAAGTACCGAAATGACTTCCCCGCACAAGGTTTGGGTCTATCCCGAAAAGAGGAAGCATAAAAGTCGCAACGCAACAACGCAAATAAATCCTAATCAATAGGGCTAGAAAAAAAGAACACAAATATCCCGAAAACAAACAGCCTCGGTGCCCGCCACAGCAACATCGGTCCGATGTAGATCCATCACCCAGTAGTTAGCGAAGACTAAAATGGTATCCCCATTCTTGACAATGTCGATATCATCCCCAAGTTTACTACAAGCCTGCTGCTGAGAGAACAACCGGAGCAAAGAAGGAGACCAGCAATAATTAGCCATCGATTTGCACATATACCACAACATCTGCTTCATTTGCTTCACATAAATGGATGTAATCTGCTATTGGAACAGAGAGACTTCAATCAACACCATGTGGTTGTCGAGCAAGATTTGCGCTAGAGCCGCAAACACCATGCAAAATAGCAACCATCACCAGATTTAGCACTGAAAGAAAAGAAAGAAAAAAGAAAAAAGAAAAAAGAAAAATTTTTGATATCTCTTGTTGCCCAGAATTAAGGTCTCATGATGCCTAAGTGCCCAGTAGCCCAGGATGAAGTTCCCATGATGCCCATATGCCGAAATGCCCATGATGTCCAGATGCTAAACTGAAGAACCCAACTTCAAAGCAAAACCCAAGTTTCCCAGTGTGAAGGTCCCGACATCAAAATGAGGTTCAGTAGTTAGCACCAGGTGGATGCAGATAAAGAGAGGACCAATGAGGATGACCAAAGAAGCTCCAAGTAAACCAAACCAAGAACCAGTCATAAAATTGAAGTTCCTAACTATACTTTGCCCAAACAGATTTTAATCCCTCATCACAGCAAATACAAAGTCTGGGCAAGCCTCATCAGAGGGGAGAATAAAGTAAAAACCAAAGTCTGTTACTTTGCAATGGAATAAAATTTTAAATTTTTTATTAAAAGGTGACATCCAATGTTGAAAATAACAATATGTCAAGAATATTTTCTGGCACATTCTGGAATGAAAAAATAGACGATTTTTTTTTTTTTTTTTTATAAAATTAAAGCTTAGAATATATTCTTAGGATTTGAGTAGATTCACTATGTGCATACAATTTTTCAGTCTAAACTGACAGAATCTCTCCGATACAAACATGGCTAGACAATATACATCAGTACAATATATATACATCTCAAAGTTCACTAATTGAAAGGCAATCACATTTATTGAAATAACTAATCAAACATCCACCAATGATTCAGATAAACAAAATAAGGTCAATAACTAGTATGATAGTAAGTCACAATCAATATCAACTGAAAAAAATAAAGAAGACGGAGCCAGCTATCTAGCTAGCAATAGGGATGGCTCTAGCGTGTAACTCTCACATCAACGTCCCAAACCTCACCACTCGACGGATCTGAAAAAGGTGTCAACAGGAGGGCATGAAATACAACTGAATGTATCTCAATGGATACAACGAGCCGAAGACTGGCAAATTTTACCTGTTGGTATACAATAATCGACATGTACGGAATAGGTAAAATCATATGATAATCACAGATAATAATCAGGTTATGATAAACAGTAAATATGAAGCAGATATAATTGATAAACAATAATAATCAAGATAAAAAGAGTGCTAGTAAGTTGTCACGCCCCGGGGTTTAAATAAGCGAAAAAACGTGTACATTTTTTTTTTTTCAAAGAACACCCACCAGACACGTGCACAGATCCGCCACATACGTGAGAGTCCTCGACGAAACAAACAGAGCAACCCTTGCGTATGCACGGCGTAGGATAAGACCCTTGCGTATGCACGGCGTAGGATAATACAACATCACTTTAACCACACCAATCAAGTATGAAAAGAGAAGGGAAAAAATAACCATACACCGTATCCAATAAGGCCACAAAATTTTGAAAGGATAAATTCACGGGTTGTAAAACGGTGCCCACACGACACCTAATTTTTAAAAATGTTTTCGCAATCTTTTTCTTTGATTTGAAAATTAGCCGAACCAACAGTTAATAAGGGAATACCGTTCATCCACAATAAAACATAATACAATCCCAGCATCCACAATAATGTATCACACGCACATAAGCTAACTAACTGAAATAATCAAAACGAAATAAAGGAAAGGTCACCAGCTCCAAACGAGGCTAAAATCCTCTAGTCGCAGCCTCACTGTCGTCCCGGATCCCACCCCTGACCGAACCTGTCACAGTGTGGGAAGTCAGTGACAAAAAGAGTAAGAGGTAAATGTAAAATGAGTAAGATGCTATAAATACTGAGAATAAAGCAAACCGAAAGACCAGAGCATCCACACTCCCCCTCATTAATTAATAGTAATCCCCTGTAAATCGAAACAGAGCACCTGCCAAATGGTCTAAAGACCTTTGGCAAAAGAAGACACCTTGCTCTCACCTTGGTGCTTTTAACCCCTCCACGGCACTTGTGCAGCACCGTAAGTAACCGCAAGGGGTCCCCACTATGTCACCTTGTGGGGTACACAGGTCAACGTACCACCTCTCCGGAAAAGTACACAAATGCGGTGGCCAAACTGCTGGTGTGCGTACAAGCAGCCATGAGCGTAGTAACTAAGGTCAATGTGTAATATAGAGCACCGCGACGCTCAGTCGCAACAGATAGTAATAATAAGAATTTTTATGCATTTTAGGGGTTAGTCAAGATCCAAAAATGCCATTACCTTACTCTTTCGTATTACAAATAGAACCAAACTCCAAGAAAACGCACGAAAGGGGTACCCACCTTAGAGTGTGTCGACCGAAACACCTGAAATCGCCCCACGCCTTCGTACGATTCCCGGACCTAGGAAGTCCCCAAAAACAAAAAACATCAATAAGCTAAACCGTCACCTGCGAAACTCGTAGCTCCGAACTCTGCCCAAAAAAGACAGAAAATCCCAAGACCCATCCTGACGCGGCGCAAAGACGACGCGGCGCGGCGGCGCGGTGCATGCGACAACCCCACGTGGGCACCTTCTCGGCGCGGAAGCGCACGACACCAGCGGCGGCCCCGCGCGGCGCGCAAGCGGCGCGGCAGCAACAGCTGCCCCGCGCGGGCTCCAGCCCCGCGCGGCGTGCAAGGGGTGCAGCAGCACAGCTGCCCCGTGCGGGCAGCAGCCCCGCGCGGGAGCGCAAGCGGCGCGGCGGCATGCTGCCCCGCGCGGGCACCAGCCTCATACGGCGCGGCAGCACAACTGCCCAGTGCAGGCGCGCAAGCGGCGCGGCGGCATGCTGCCCTGCGCGGGCACCAGCCCCACGCGGCGCGCAAGCAGCGCGGCAGCACAGCTGCCCCGCGCGGGCGTGCTAGCGGCGCGGCGGCATGCTCCCCTGCGCGACGCGCAAGTGGCGCGGCAGCTTGCTAGGGCATCCTTCAACGGCGCGCGGGTAGCGCGCGCCTTAGCCGCGCAGCGGCAGCGAGGCGACGGCGCGGCGGCGGCTAGGGCATCCTAGCGTCGCCCAAACAACAAAACCAAGAACGCAAAACCGAAAACCAAAAACACAAAACCAAGAACGACGAAAACGCGAGAGAGATAAACGCTGCTAACCTCACTCAATCGGAAAAGACGACCCGATCTCGTTCCTCGCGGTAGTGAGAATCCGGATCCGCTCCCCGTTGACGGTGACGCTTCGATCCCGGCGTCCGGCACGTTGATTGAAGAAGATGGAAGATCCGATCTCTTTTTTCTCTCCGAACTAGGGTTTTTTTTTCGTTTCTTGAAAGATGTTAATAAAATAATATTTAATTATATTTCACTTGTACGTATAAAATAAAACCCTCATTCGGTATATAAAAGAAGGACTCCCATCTCCTCGAAAAGCGTGCCGATCATCAAACGTCCCATGACAATTAGCACGGATCCCGATGCACCCGACGAACACCGTGACCTTCAAAATCCCATTCCGGGAGATTCGCAAATCGGATTTCACATCAGATCGCTTTGCCGTTCACCGTTTTTCGAGCTCTATCACAGAAAAATACCCGCAAGCACCGACGTTCTACCCAAGAAAACTCGATAATTTAATCCCCTAACAACTAATTTATTCAAAAAGAATTTAAAAGGAAAACAAGAAAGGCCGGGATACTACATCACACACTCCTTAAAAGAAGTTTCGTCCTCGAAACTTAACCTCAACCCATGCTAAACAAGTTCGGAAAACACTCTCTCATCTTCGATTCCAATTCCCAAGTCGCTTCGCGCTCTTTATGATTACTCCATAGCACCTTCACTTAGGGAATAATCCGGTTGCGCAACTTTTTGTCTTCACGTGCCAAGATTCGTACCGGTGTTTCATCAAAGCTCAAATCCTCTCGAAGCTCAATAACAGATACATCGAGAACATGCGACGGATCAGGGACGTATTTCCGGAGCATCGAAACATGAAACACGCTGTGCACCCGATTGAGATTTGGCGGCAAGGCTAAATGATAAGCTACCGGGCCAACGCGCTCCAATATTTCAAAAGGTCCAACGAACCGCGAGCTCAACTTGCCTTTCAAACCGAACCGTTTAATCCCCTTGGATGGCGAAACCCGGAGCAACACGTGCTCCCCTACCTGAAACTCCAAGTCACGTCGTCTCCGGTCTGCATAGCTTTTCTACCGACTCTGGGCGGTCAACAACCACTGCCTGATAAGGCGCACCTTTGCCTCGGTCTCCTCCACTAAGTTCGGACCCAAGAACTTCCGCTCCCCTAAGTCATTCCAACAAATAGGAGATCGACATCGATGCCTATACAAGGCTTCGTACGGCGCCATCTGAATGCTAGCCTGGTAACTGTTATTGTAGGCAAACTCCACGAGAGGTAGATAGCGTGACCATCCTTCACCCAAATCGAGCACGCAAGCTCGGAGCATGTCCTCGAGAATCTGGATCACCCGTTCTGATTGTCCGTCGGTCTTGGGGTGAAAAGCCGTGCTGAACTGTAGTTTGGTCCCCAAAGCCCGCTGCAAACTCTGCCAAAAGTTCGGCACAAACCGAGTGTCTCTATCCGAAGTAATCAATGCCGGCACCCCATGCAATCTCACAACCTCGTTGATGTAGACTTGCGCCAAACGGTCTTGAGTCTATGTCGTATGAATAGGTAGGAAGTGAGCCGACTTCGTCAATCGATCCACTATGACCCAGACCGCATCGTGACCTTACTGTGATCGTGGAAAACCAGTGACGAAATCCATGGTGATCCGCTCTCATTTCCACTCTGGCACTGGTAGAGGTTGCAGTTTTTTCGCCGGGCGCTGATGTTCGGTTTTTACCTGTTGACAAACCAAATAGTGTGCCACGAACCGCGTTACATCCCCTTTCAGTTTAGCCACCAAAAAATCTGCTTAAGGTCTTTGTACATTTTCGTGCCACCAGGATGCGCCGCATAGGGAGCACAGTGCACCTCTGACAAAATCTCTTCCTTCAAATCTGGCAGATCGGGCACACAAATACGTCGTCGGAACCGTATTGTGTCGTCTGCACCAACCGAAAAGTCGCCCTCTTGGTCCGAAGAAAACTTGTCACGTACAAGCTGTAGTTGAGCGTATGTCTTTTGACCTTTCAGGATTTTCTCAAACAAGGTAGGCTTGACTACCAAGGACAAAAGTCGCGTAACCGTACCTGTCGGTACAACCTCCAATCTCATTCGCGAGAAATCCGCGATTAAACGGTCCTGCTGAGTAATAGCGTTCACCGGTAACTCTCCCGTCTGACCCTTCATGCTCAGGGCATCAGCTACAACGTTTGCCTTTCCGGGGTGGTATTGAATGGACAAATCGTAGTCCTTCAACAACTCCAACCAATGTCTCTGCCGTAAGTTCAATTCCTTCTGCATGAATAAATATTTAAGGCTCTGGTGATTAGAAAGCACGTTGCAATGAGCTCCGTAAAGGTGATGCCTCCAAAGTTTTAAAGCGAAAACGACCGCTGCGAGTTCCAGATCATGTGTAGGGTAGTTTCGCTCATAATCCTTGAGTTGTCTTGATGCGTAGGCTATAACTTTTCCCTGCTGCATCAGCACGCTTCCAAGACCGTTCCGTGATGCATCACAATAAACCTCAAAATCCTCACCGGGTTTCGGTAGTGCAAGCACGGGTGCCCGTGTTAGCCTGTCCTTAAGTTCCTCGAAGCTCTCCTGGCATTGAGCCGTCCAAACGAATCTCTCCATTTTCTGGGTTAAACGATTTAGAGGGGTGGCAATTTTTGAGAAACCTTCCACGAAGCGCCTATAATATCCTGCCAAACCTAAGAAGCTTTGGATTTCCGTCACTGTAGTCGGTCGGGGCCAGTTAGTTACTGATTCCACTTTCTTAGGATCCACCGCAATTCCCGTCGCTGAAACTATGTGTCCCAAAAAGTCCACCTCGCGAAGCTAGAACTCACACTTTTTAAGTTTAGCAAACAATTTCTGGTCCCTGAGAGTCTGAAGAATTACCCGCAAATGCTCCTCATGCTCCTCGTCCGTACGTGAGTAAATCAGAATGTCATCAATAAAGACCACTACAAATTGGTCCAAGAAGGGTCTGAATATCCTGTTCATCATATCCATGAATACTGCTAGAGCGTTCGTAAGTCCAAACGGCATAATTGTAAACTCATAGTGGCCGTATCGAGTCTGAAAAGCTGTTTTAGGAATATCCTCACCCCGAACTCTAAGCTAGTGATAGCCGGACTGCAGATCGATTTTTGAGAACACCGTTGCTCCTTGTAGTTGGTCGAATAGGTTATCAATCCGAGGCAAGGGATACTTGTTTTTCATTGTGACCTTGTTTATCTCCCGATAGTCGATGCACAGACATAAACTCCTATCCTTCTTCCGCACGAAGAGTACGGGTGCACCCCAAGGCGACACACTCGGTCTGATGAACCCCTTATCCAGAAGATCTTTTAGTTGTGCCTTGAGTTCCTTCAATTCCGCGAAAGCCATTCTGTATGGTGCCTTTGTGATAGGTTGCGTGCCTGGAAGAAGTTCGATAGGGAAATCGATCTCTCGCTCGGGGGGCATCCCCGGGAGTTCGTTTGGAAAAACGTCTGGAAAATCCCTTACAACCGGGATATCGGAGAGCGGTGTTGAGGGTCGAGTCGCTAAGTCCACTGAAGCCAAGTAAGCTACACATCCGCCTTCCATCAGTCTTCTGGCCTGTGATGCGAAGATAACGTTGAAAAGAAGGTACTTTTACATGCTAAGTACACATGTTCCGGGAATCCAGGTTCCTGTAGACACACTTGGCGCTTCTCGTAGTCGATCACCGCTTGATATTAGTAAGCTAATCCATTCCAAGTACCACGTCGAATTCCTTCAACGGAATCCCAAATCCCAATGGCAAGATAGCTTTTCCAACCTTATCGGGCAGGAAGGTACATAACTAATCGCTTCCAAGGGCCCTCCCGGGGTCCGAACCGACATTAAACTATGAAGGGGTCTCTCCTCAAAACCATGGGTAAGTGCGAAATCACGAGACATGAAAGAGTGGGATGCTCCGATGTCAAAAAGAGTTCTAGCACGATAATCTGAGATTAAAGTAATACCTGCTACCACGTCCTCCGATGGGTTCATCCCCCTGATGGGTCATTGAGTAAACTCTCCCTCCTGATTGCGGTCGCGCTTCCCCATCCCGTTGAGATGCTGGAGGACGAGAGGCCGATCCTGTAGGAGCTCTTCCCCGTCCCTGTTGCTGCGACGAAGGTGCAGAAGCTGTTGAAGATGCTGTTCCCGTGTTCAAGAGGCAGTTGAAACGGAAGTGCCCCGGCTTGCCGCAACGAAAGCAGTGGTCGTGCCTCTTGGAACATTCAGTCACCCCTTTTGATTTCCCTGTTAATCCACATCAGTGGCGCACCCTGTTTGCAAACTTGTTGACTTGAGGGGTGGAAGCTGTTGGAGAAGTGGATGGAACTGCTTTAGAAATCTCTTCAGAAGCCTCCTTAGAAACCTTCTCTACTTTTTCTCTCGTATGTGCGTTCATAACCGAGACCAAATCGATTTGTTTGACCAAAACCGAGCATATGATCAAAGTTTGCTACTTCCTGATGAGAATCTATTATGATCGGTCTTGGAGCTCCATCCTATCTTCGCGAAAAAGATTTTTTTTCAATTTTTTACCTTCCTTTTTGGGGTTTGTTTTTGGGTACCCGCAATGCTCATGAATATAAGACAATTCGTTCTTCCCACGGAAAGTCTAAATCTATTGTACAAGTCTAAATCCATTACAAGAATTTTCCCTACATATTTTTAAAACCAGAACATGCAACCCATTGTAGTCCATAGATCAGTAGTAGAACAGAATTGGGAGACAGGAAAAATAATTAATTGAGCCGTGAAGTCACAATGTTTACATGCTAATTATATACTCTAAAACAATTTCACCAACCTGAGTACTTGACTAATTAGATCAAAATTCCATCTCACTGGATAGAGACCCTATTTCTTGCTCATGAATATATGACACCCTCGAGCTATTTTATACAAGAACTTATGACTCATCTCACTCACATAATAGCACTCAGTACAGAATTAACCATTTCCTCACTACCTGAAACTACCATCAAGCACAAAGATCAATACCTATTAATTGTAATAATACTGTACAAGGCTCTTCTTATGCAAAGCTCAGGTCCTTTGTAAATGAATCAATCACCTCGGTCCAGACAGCTCCATTGCTTGAACCAACAATGAGGAATCGTCGGTGAGGTCGGAATACCGCTCGGAGGAGGATGAGAACTCAGGCATCTTGAACTTGTGCGGCTCAGCTTGTTGAGAGGCTTCCCACTTTTCTGCAAGACCATCGCCTTCTAGCATGCGGATCACCTCGGACATTTTAGGCCTGTGGCCTGGGAGATATTGGGTGCATAGGAGTGCCACTTGGACCATCTCCTCGAGCTCGATCCGATCATAGCTGTGCTTCAGGTCCTTGTCCACTAGTATATCAAGCTTCTTTTCTTGGTGTACTTTTCTGACCTGAATAACAATAGAAAAACATGCCTTATTTACTAATATGCACATGTCCTAACCAAAGCTTTAGTAGAAGTTTTCTTTGGGCGGAGCTAATGGAACAAGCCCTAGTTCTTTTCTTGATAATCCTTCTAATAGCTCCTTGGGGCGAAGCAAATGCTTTTCAAATTCAGGCATCTTAGCGACCCAAAATGCTCATTTTGGCATTGCGCTCTAGCAGGAATATTTATAGCTCCACATACCGAAAGCTTGGTTTCTACTTCTAAACTAGAAAAGTTGTTCCAAAAGTTGAACCAAATGGCCATCAAAACCATCTTCTTCCAATACGCCAGGGGATTGATAGATGACGTTGATCGTTTGTTTGATATTAAGATAAAGAGGATCTCTCATTTCGAGGGTGACGTTAACAGAGCAGCAATTGTTATTTATAAAGCAGGTAAATTAAATCCAGTTTACTATAAATTTGGTTATTGTACTGTGTACGCATGGCAGATCTGGCACTAGAAGTTTTTACTCTATTAGCTTTACTAAACTTACAGATAAGTCTTAATAGTTATTTAGTGCTTACCCATTCAAGCATGGCTCCTTTCTGGTTAGCCGCCTTCCCGAATTCCATTGCTGTCAAACCAGTAATCAGCTCTAGAAGTAGGATGCCAAATCCAAACACATCAGTTTTTTCTGAGGATTGGCCCGTGGAAAGATACTCGGGAGCAATGTGGCCGACAGTCCCACGCACAGCAGTGGTGACATGCGAGTCTCTATGGTCAAGAAGCTTTGCAAGGCCAAAGTCCCCAACTATGGCCTCGCAACAGTCATCTAACAATATATTTGCGGCCTTCACATCCCTGTGAATGATCTTGGGATCACATTGCTCATGTAGATATAGTAGGCCTCTTGCAGCCCCCAGGGCTATTCTTTTTCTTGTACCCCAATCCAATGCTGGTTTAGCTGTATTGGCAACAGAAGAGTGAAAGAGGCAATATCACTATATATCACCTCGCCTTCCATTAAACTTTTTTAGTAAAAAAAGTAAAAATCACCAACATAAGAGTAAATATTCCACTCTAATACTCAGTTAATGATAAAGGTGTATTACAAAAAAAAAGTGTGGTTACTAAGTTTCTTATTATTTTTTTAAGATCATGTCCGCTGCTTAGGTGTGAACTAGAGAATACAACTTATTTTTCTTTATGGCGTGTATGACCTACGTTATTTTGTATTTGCTTTATTAATTTTATGGCATATCCACTATTTTACCTTTCCTTATAAGCAGCCTAAAATTGCTCAACATAAAGAACAAGCGGTAAGTCCATAACAAATCAGCATTACATATATATATATATATATATATATATATATATATATATATATATATATATATAATTGAGCTCCTATGTTTTTAAAAACACAAGTCGTGCTTGAAGTTTTCGGCCCTTGGATGAAAGGATGGGCGGTTAGGATGATAATGGGCCCCTAGGATTTAGTGGGTAGTTGGTGGAGTAGCATAATCTAAGAGATGTAATTAATTAAAGGGATAGATCTAACGATAAAAAACTTGAGTGATTGGTACTTATAAAAGCACCATAGCCAGACTATATATAGCCCAGCTACTATCCTCTTAAGAGGATAGAGACCTTTGTCCTATCAAGTCATTTTGGATGATCGGGACTTCAAATTGATAATTAGTACTATTCAAATTGATCTATATTATTAAAAATACTAAGAAACCGACCTTTGTAATTTTTAAAAATCATTATCAAGTCCATCAAAGAGTCGAGAAATGAACGGTCAAAAATGAATAACCTTTTGAAAATAGAGGTTAGACTTTCTCAATTCATGATCGGAGTTATCAAACGTTATCTAAATAGTATAAAAAAATTTCTATCAAAAATTCAAGCTGTTTGGTTCGCTCTACACCGTTAAACAAACAGGTGATATCGGCCGTCAAAAGCGGTCGATTTTGCAATCTTTTGATCACTATGTGACACCCTAGGATTTGAAATAATCCTATATATGAGATATAATAGGACTAAACCTCTTAAAACGGCCATAGCATTTTGAGCAGTGGCTTGGCCCAAGAGGTTAAGAGGGTTAAGCATGTTAGGACTAGAGTAGTTCTAAAATGGGTGACCCCCTAAGAAGTTGGGGCCTCACAGTTGGTATCAAAGTCAATCACCAGCCGAAAATATAAGATGAGTGATGCAGGGCAAACTAGGAAAACCCTAATCTATCTTGCTAGTGATGAGACCAAAATATATTTAAAATTAAAATTAAAATTTTCTAGAAATTATAGATTAATTTTCAATTTTTTTTATTTTTAAAAAAATTTAAAAAAATTAAAATCAGCTTTTGGAATAAAAAAAAAAAAAGATTAAAGAAAATTAGAAGGAAGGTTGAAAGAGAATAGAGAAGACAGAACAAATAAGACGATAAAAGAAGAAAGAAAGAGAAGATAGAACCTTCTTTGCCGGAACACATGAAAAAGAAAGGGAAGAAAAAAATAGCACAACCACAGTCAAATCATAAACATCAAACTAATTCACCATAACTCATCTCTCAAATTACACGACATTGGCTTCATTTATAGCCGTCAATCTATAATCCTAATTTAAAACAAATTCCATAATTTTAGGGATCTTTTCTCATCCAAAAATATCTAAAAAAATCTAAATCATATCCTTAATTTTTTGGGATTTATTCCACATGATAAATCTTAGAAATCATTAAAAAAAATAACAAAAACAAATTAACAAACCAAATAATTCTGAAAATTAGAAAAAAAATTAAAACCTAAACGAATCAATCCTATCCACATCCTATTCTGCATCATTCGCTTCCGCTGCGTAGGATCTCGTCCTCGAGATATCTATGAAGCTCGAAGATATTTTGGATATGGTCCAAAAAGCCCATCACCCGTAGTGAAATCAACTCGACGTAGAAGCAAGCTTTTACCGATCTTCTTCAACGTCACAATATTAGTTAATTTACAAGGCATGAATTTTGGTTTTGATTCAGCACAATCGAATGAATAAGTATTTTCATACCCATTGTGCTTTAATTTGTAATCATACATCCATGGCCTTCTAAGTAGTATATGTGCAACTTTCATAGTAGAACATCACACAATACTCGTTGAATTAATTTACCAATTGAATATACAACTAGGCATTGTCGAGTGACTTCCAAATTTGATTATTCACCCATGCTAATTTGTAAGGCTCAGGATGCGATGTGGTCTTCAGTTTCAATTTGTCTACTGCGTCTTTAGAAATAATGTTGGCACAACTTCCGGAGTCTATAATCATTGAACAAACTTGTCCGTTACAAAGAACTCGAATTTGAAAGATGATATGGTGTTTCCACTCTTTATCCTCTTTCATCGTGTGAGTTGAGAGTATAGGCCTAATAACTCCGCAATGTTCATGCTCTTTATCATATTCGGGCTCGTGCACTTCAATATTATCATCATCATCATATGGTACAGCACATAATTTTTCAAAATCATCATCATATGCTTGAGCCATTGCTAAGTCACGTTGTGGACACTGGTGAGCATAATGCCCGATCTTGTCGCACTTGAAACACCTGCCTCATTTTTTCTTTGATGACTCAGAAGTCGATGCCTTAGAGAATGCCTGAGGAGTTCATACTGGTTGCTTCATCTTTTCGGACTTTGTGTAGTAACGCTCAAACCGTGGCTCAAAATTGCGTAGAAAGTTAGGCCACGTCGGTGAAACACGTGCATTTTGCTCCTCCATAATCTAGTGTGCCACTTGAACTGCGTCAGCAAAAGAAAGGAATAGACTGGATGCTAACTTTTCAACAATATTAGAATGAAGGGCCCGTCGATACATGGTAATTAGCAAATCCTCACTCTATAAAAATTCTGATCAAGTTGCTAGGTGGTAGAAGCGCGAAGTGTACTACTCGACTGTCATGCTACCCTGAGTTAACTGAGTAAACTGGTATTGAACGCATTGTCTATAGTCAATTGGTACGACTTGACGTGTCATGGCTTTCTTTGTCCTCCCACGTATGGATAGTGACATAAGGATGTTGTTGCTCTCGTGTCCACCAGATACGTGTTGTACCACGAAGTTTTGACTCTACAATCATAATTTTCTGATCTTATGTAGACTGGTACCAATGAAAATATGCTTCTAGACTGTAAACCAAGTCTAAAAATACTTCAGGGTCTATGTCGAGATGAAACTCCTCGACATGAAACTTGATACCTCTTTGATTTTCTGTAGATTTGGTATAAAGATGTAGTGGTATGAGTTTGCGGCATGGTATTTTGAATAAATTGAGATATAATAGGAAACAAGGGTGGGTCGGAATTTGCAGATGTTACGGAAGAGCCCGTGGGTGGTGGAGGTTTAGAATGAGTTAGGTTTTGAAGAAGTTGTTTGATTTCGGCTAACTGTTGGTTAGTTGCGATTTTTAGAGATTGCAAATCAGTTTCTAATTTTTTGAAACGAGTGTTAGCAGAAAGCTCAAATTTTTCAAAAATTGAACTAAGTTCTGCATTTGTCGGCATTTTGAAAATTAATCTATTAATCAACTTTTGCTCTAATACCAAAATTTATGCAGAACAAATTAGGAAAATCCTAATCTATCTTGCTAGTGATGAGCCCAAAATATGTTTAAAATTAAAATTAGAATTTTTTAAAAATTGTAGATTAATTTTCATATTGTTTTAAAAAATTTTAAAAAAAAATTAAAAATTTAAATCATCTTTTGGAATAAAAAAAAGATTTACAAAAAAAATTAGAAAGAAGGTTGAGAGAGAATAGAGAAGATAGAACAAATAAGATGAGGAAATAGGAAATAAAGAGAAGATAGAACCTTTTTTGCTAGAGCACACGACAAGGAAAAGAAAGAAAAAAATACCACGATCGCAGTCAAATCATAAACACCAAACTAATTTATCATAACTCATCTCTCAAATTATACGGCATTGGCTTTATTTATAGCCGTCAATCTATAATCCTAATTTAAAACAAATCCTACGATTTTAGGGATCTTTCCTAATCCAAAAGTATCTAAAAAAATTCTAAACAATATCCTTAATTTTTAGGGATTTATTCCACATGATAAGTCTTAAAAATCATAAAAAAAAAAAAAACCAAAACAAAACAAAATTAGCAAACCGAATAATTTTGAAAATTGGACAAAAAATATTAAAATCTAAAAGAATCAATCCTATCCACATCCTATTCTGCATCAATGAGTCTCGGTTGAAACAAGGGTTATACAGCAAGCAGAGCATAGCTTCTCCGGCTGATGACCGTTGAGAGTGGAGCGCGGCTCCCCACTAGGTCGGTTAAGGCTAGTGAGATGAGTCTCACATCGCCTGGTGCTTGAGAGTGTTCTTGAGCCAGACGAGGACGTCAGGGCTTAAAAGGGAGGTAGAATGTAACGCCCTAGGATTTGAAATAGTCCTATATATAAGATATAATGAAACTAAACCTCTTAACCAGGTTATAGCATTTTGGACGGTAACTAGACCTAAGAGGTTAAGAGGGTTAAGCAAGCTAGGACTAGAGTAGTTCTAGGATGGGTGACCCCGTGGAAAGTTGGAGCCTCACACACTATAAAATAATTTCTAAAAATTATGAAACGTAGTTTCTAGGCACTTCAAATATTTTAGATCAACTTTAACGTCCGATAATCGATTCGGAATCTCCATCATCAAAAACGATTTGATAGGACGAAGGCCTCCATCCTGCTAAAAGAATAGTAGCTGGATTATATATATATATATATATATATATATATATATATATATATATATATAGTCAGACTACTATACTTTTATGAGTAAAATCCCTTTGTACTCATAAGTTTTCGGCCCTTTGATGAAGGAATGTGCAGTTAGGATTATAGTGGTTCCATAGGATTTATACTATTTCACCAACAACCCACTAAACCCTAGGGAGACCACTATCATCTTAACCGCACATCCCTTCATACAAGGGCGGAAAAGTTATGAGTACAAAGAAGTTTATAATCATAAGAGTATAGTAGCCCTACGCTATATATATATAGAGAGAGAGAGAGAGTCTGGCTACTATGCTTGTAAAAGCAACAAGCATTTGGTGCTTGTAAGTTTTCTACCGTTAGATCTATCCATTTGACTAATTTCACCCCTTAGATCATACATCCAAGGGCTAAAAACCTACAGGTACTTTTACAAGCATAGGAGCTCAATTATATATATATATATATATATATATATATATATATATATATATATATGTGTGTGTGTGTGTGTGTGTGTGTGTGTGCTAGGCTTGTGTGCTTTTAGAAGTACGGAAGCCTCTATGCTCCCAAGTTGTTTTCAATGTTGGGACTTCTGAATGGACGATCGGCTCCATTAAACTTGATCTAGAGTATTTAAAAGGCCTAGAAAATAAATTTTGTGATTTTTTGATATCATTTGCCTAGTGATCTAAGGTGCTCAAAATGAATAATTTTAATGGTTGTGGTGAGCCATTTGCAAGTTTAACGGTATAAAAATATTCAAATCACGTAAAATTTTGATAGAAAAATCTGTATACTATATAAAACAAGATCAATATCTTTGATCTAAATTTTAGTATCATACAATCACATTTTGTGAGATTTTTATTTTCAACCGTTGATTTCGACCCCTTTCGATTACTAAGTAAATGATATCGAAAAATAATAAAATTTATTTTTTAGATACTTAAAATATTCTAGATCAAGTCTAGTGGAGTCAATCGTCCATTCGGAAGTCCCAACATCGAAAACAACTTGAAAGTACGGAGGCCTCCGTGCTTTTAAAAGCACACAAGTTGGACTATATATATATATGTGTGTATGCATATATATATATATATATATATATATATATATATATATATATATATATATATATTCCAACTACTATTCTATCAATAGCACCAAACATTTGGTGCTACTAAATTTTCCGCCGTTAGATCTACCCCTTTGATCATTTCCACTCCTTAGATCACACTCTTCCACCAATCACCCACTAAACCCTAGGGGATCACTATCATCCTAACCGCACATCCCTTATCCAAGGGTCAAAAACCTAACAGCACCAATGACTTGATACTATTAATAGTATAGTAGCCTAGTTAAATATATATATATATACATATATATAGAGTTGAGCTGGAATGCTATTAGTAGCAAATCGGCCTAGTTGCCACCCATTTGTTTTCGATGATGGAGCTTTCAAATCGACGATCGGCACCGTTGAACATGATCTAGACCAGTGGAAGTATCTAGAAATTAAATTTCAAATATTTTCGACATTATTGACCTAATGATCAAAAGGATACAAAATTTATAATTTTAATGGTGAATATAAGCCTTTTACTAGTTTAACGGTGTAGAGAGATATAAATTAATTGAATTTTTGTTAGAAAATTCTTTAAACTATTTAAAATAAGATCTATACTCTTGATCTTTGATTACAAGACTTCTATCATCACTTTTTGAAAGATGTTTATTTTCAGTTGTTCATTTTTTGTCCACTTGATGGACAAGAAAATAATATCGAAAAAGCATAAAATAATTTCTAGATAGTTTAAATGTTCTAGATTAGGTTCAATGGTGTCGATCATCGATTTGAAAGCTTCATCATCGAAAACAAATGGGTGGCAACCAAGCCGGTTTGCTATTGATAGCATTCCAGCCTAGCTATATATATATATATATATATATATATATAGAGAGAGAGAGAGAGAGAGAGAGAGAGAGAGAGAGAGAGAGAGAATTAGGCTAGAATACTATCGATAGCACCAAGCCATTGGTGCTATCAAGTTTTTAGCCGTTGGATGAAAAAATATGCGGTTGGGATTATAGTGGGCCCCTAGGGTTTACTAGGTGGTTGGTTGAATAGTAAAAATCTTAGGGGACCACTATAATCCCAACCGCATATTTTTTCATCCAACGGCTGAAAACTTGATAGCACCAATTGTTTGGTGCTATCGATAGTATTCTAGCCGGACTATATATATATATATATATATATATATATATATATATATATATATATATATTGAGCTCTTATGTTTTTAAAAGTATCAAGTCATTGGTGCTTGTAGGTTTTTGACTCTTGGATTAAGGGATGTGCTGTTAGGATGATAGTGGTCCCTTAGGGTTTAATGTGTGATTGGTGGAATAGTATAATCTAAGGGGTGGAAATGATCAAAGGGGCAGATCTAAAGGCAAAAAACTTGATAGCACTATTGATAGTATAGTAGCTAGACTCCCAGACTCTATATTGATAGTATAATAACCGGACTATATATATAGAGAGAGAGAGTCAGGCTATGGTGCTTTTAAAATGACCAAGTACTTGGTGCTTGTAAGTTTTTTACTGTTAGATCTATCCTTTAATCAATTTCACCTCTTAGATCATGCTATTCCACCATCCACCCACTAAACCCTATAGGCTGCGTTTGGTTCGGGGATAAGGAAAATTTAGTTATACCGGGGATAGGTATAAGTTATGGGATAAGCAAGAACTAATGTAAATTTGCGTTTGGTTGGGTAGTTGAGTTATACCGGGGATAAAGAAAATTGTGTTTGGTAAATTATATAGGAATAAGAAGAATAAGAGGAATAAGAAAAATTTGTGTTCGGTTGGGTATAAAGGAATAAGATGAATTGAGAGGGGATAAATATGTGTTTTGACTATTTTGCCCTTTAAATTAAAGTTTAAGTGGGAGTAAAAATTTTAAGTGGGAGTAAATAAAAATTAATTTTTAAATTTTAAGTGGGAGTAAAAATTTTAATTTTTAAATTTATATAAATTTTAAAAAATTTATGAAATAATTGTATAAATTTTAATAATTTAAAATTAATAATTATTTTTTACAAAAATGAAATAAAATAAAATTTTTAGATTTATTAAAAAATAAATTTAAAAAATTTAAAATTTATAAAATAAAAAATTTTAAATTTTAAAATTTATAAATTTAAATATTTTTTAAAATTTAAAAATTCTAATTTAAAAAAATAAAAAAATTAATTTTTATTAGGTGTATGCAAAAGAAAGGAAAAAAAAAAAAAAAAAAAAAAAAAAAGTGCCGTGAGTGAGAGAGAGAGAGAGAGAGAGAGGCGAGAGAAAGGGTTGCTTGGGAAGCAAGCCTCCCCTCTCCCTCGATTCCCGTGCCCGGTCTCCCCTCCCTCCTTATTCCAGCTTTTGGTTGGAATAGCTAAACCCGGGAATAGCTAGGATAACCCTTAAACCCGGGTTTAGCTATTCCCGAAATTTTTAATCCCGTTTGGGTATAAATCCGGGGATAAGGGGGTTATCCCCCCCTTATCCCCGTTACCAAACGGGGGCTAGGGGACCACACTAATACTAACCGCACATCCTTTCACCAAGGTCTGAAAACTCACAAGCACCACTGACTTGGTGCTTTTAAAAGCATAGGAGCTCAATTCTGTATGTATATATATGTGTATGAGGCTACTAGGGTTTAGAGTGTAGGGTGCAGGGTGCATATATATATATATATATATATATATATATATATATATATATATATATATATATATATATATATATATATTATATATATATAGAGAGAGAGAGAAAGAGAGTTAGGCTACTATGTTTTCGAAAGGATGAAGGCCTCCATGCTTTCAAGTTATTTTCAATGATGGGACATCCCATGTAGTGATTGGTTTCGTTAAAAATGATACACTATATTAGAACTATCTAGAAACCAAATTTCATAAATTTTCGATTTTATTTGCCGAGTGAACTGATAGTCTAAAAAAGAACGGCTGGAAAAAAAAAATCTCATAACAAAAATAGTGTTAGAAGACTTAGATTTCAAATAATAAGTATTGATCTTGCTTTTCATGGTAAGTAAAATTTTTTATTAAGGTTTCACCTAATTTGGATTGCTCTACACCGTTAAACTAACAAACGTGCCACATTGGCCATTAAAATAATCATTTTCGACGCCCTTTGATCACTTGGCAAATAATATCAAAAAATTAGGAAATTTGGTCTCTAGACAGTTTTAATAGCGTAGATCATGCCTAACGAAACCGATCGTCAAATCGGATGTCCTATCATCGAAAACAACTTTTAAGTACGGACACCTCCGTGCTTTCAAAAGCATAGTAGACATACTATATATATATATATATATATATATATATATATATATATATATTACTATACTATTAATAGTACCAAGTCATTGGTGTTATTAGGTTTTCGGCCCTTGAATGAAGGGATGTACGGTTCGGATGATAGTGGTCTTCTAGAATTTAGTGGATGATTGGTAGAATAGTATAATCTAAGGGGTGAAAATGATCAAAGGGATAAATCTAAGGCGGAAAGCTTGAGAGTACCAAGTGTTTAATATTATTGATAGTATAATAGAGAGATTATATATATATATATATATATATATATATATATATATATATATATATATATATATATATATATAGTCCGGCTACTATGCTATCGATAGCACCAAGCACTTGGTGCTATCAATGTTTTCCGCCTTAGATCTACCCCTTTGATCATTTTCACCCCTTAGATTATACTATTCTACCAATCATCCACTAAATTCTAGAAGACCACTATCATCCGAACCGTACATCCCTTCATTCAAGGGCCGAAAACCTAATAACACCAATGACTTGGTACTATTAATAGTATAGTAGCCTAGGTCCATATATATATATATATATATATATATATATATATATATATATATATATATATATATATATATAATTGAGCTGCTATGCCTTTAAAAATACCAAGTCATTAGTACTTGTGAGTTTTTAGCCTTTGAATAAAGATTAGTAGAGTTAGGATAATAGTGATCCCCTAGGGTTTAGTGGGTGGTTGGTGGAATAGTATGATCTAAGGGATGGAATTGGTCAAAGGGCCAGTTCTAACAGTGGAAAACTTACAAGCACCAAGTGCTTGGTGCTTTTAAAAGCACCATAGCAAGACTCATATATATATATATATATATATATATATATATATATATATATATATAGAGTGTGCGCGCTAAGTGCTACCAAGTTTTCCACCGTTAGATCTACCCCTTTGACCATTTTCACGCCGTAGATCATACTATTCCACCAACCACCCACTAAATCCTAAAGAATTACTATCATCCTAACCGCACATCCCTTCATCCAAAAGCTGAAAACCTAATAGCACCAATGACTTGGTGTTTTTAATAGTATAATAGCCAAGTTTATATATATATATATATATATATATATATATAATATATATACACTCAGGCTATGGTGCTTGTAAAAGTATCAATCACTTGGTGCTTGTAAGTTTTTCACTGTTAGATCTATCCCTTTAATCAATTCTACCGGTTAGATCATACTATTCCACCAACCACCCATTAAACCATAGGGACCCACTATCATCCTAACCGTTCATCCGTTCATCCAAAGGCTGAAAATTCACAAGCACTAATAACTTGGTGCTTTTGAAAACATAAGAGCTCAATTATATATATATATATATATATATATATATATATATATATATATATATATATATATATAGGGGTCCCCTAGGCATCGTTTGGTTTCGAATAAACCGGGAACAACGAAAATTATTCCCGCTATTCCACCAAACAGTGCAAAAAAATGGCAAAAATCGGGTTATTCTAGATAATCCTAGAATAACCCAGCAACTGTGACACCCCTAGGATTTAAAATAAACCTATATATGAGATATAATAGGGCTAAATCTCTTAACTCAACTATAGCATTTTGGGCGGTGGTTAAACCCAATAGATTAAGAGGGTTAAGCGTGTTAGAGCTAGAGCTAGAGCTATATATTATTTTATGATGTATTAAAATATCTTATAATAGTAATTATTATTATTATTATTATTATTATTATTATTATTATTATTATTATTACAACAACTAATAGTGTTACTATTATATTATACAATATTATATTAATAAAATATATTCTCTTTATTACTTTTATAAATTTATATTACATGTAATCCTAAAATATACCATATAATATAAAATAAAATATTATATAAGATCATAAAAATATTAAATAGTGTTTTATATACATTGTCTTTAATTATTAATATATATTATTTTTGAAGTATTTTTATATATTATTATTGAAGTATGTAATATAGCAATATGATGTATTTTATATAATAATATGACTATAATAGTATTATATAATATTTTAATTATTTTATATTTTATAAAATATATTATTGTACATATATTAAATATTCTATATATAAGAGATATAGACAAGGGCAATCTTGACATTTTAAAAACTTTTAATTTCTTTTTTCTATTTTTCATTATTCTTAATAAAATTACCAAAAAGATTTTGGTTATCCTAAGGAATAAAAAAATATCAAACCAAATACAAATTTTTTTTTATTCTTCTATATTCTAGAATAGTAGGTTATCTCAAGAATAAAAATATTTCTGGCTTCAAACATTATTCTGTTACCAAACACAACCGTAAGGTTTAGTGGGTGGTTGGTGGAATAGCATAATCTAAGAGATGGAATTGATTAAGGGTGTGTTTGGTTTGGGGATTAAAGGGAGATATCCCCCTTTAATCCCCAAACACTTTTGGAAGGGGGGAACAGCTGCCTCTTTTTTTTTTTCTTTTTTTTAAATTAAAAAAATTTAAATTTGAAGATATTTAAATTTATAAATTTTAAAATTTTAATTTTTTTTAAAAAATTTATAAAATTTTAAATTTTAAAATTATTTTTTTATATACAGTAAAATATAAATTTTAATAAATTTTTTAATAAATATCTTAAATTAAATATTTAAAATCATACAAGTAAAAATTTTATTTGTTTTAAAAAACTATTATGGTTAAGGCAATTTCGTCATTTCATACAATTACTACTCTCAATTCCTCTTATTCCCCATTATCATACCAAACACATTTTTATAATAATTCCAGCTAGTTCCCACATTTATACTTATCCCCGGTACAACTAGTTCTCTCTTATCCCACAACCAAACGGTACCTAAAGGGATAGATCTAACGGTGGAAAACTTACAAGCACCAAGTGCTTGGTCCTTTTAAAAGCACCATAGCCGGAATATATATATATATATATATATATATATATATATATATATAGAGAGAGAGAGAGAGAGAGAGAGAGAGAGAGAGAGAGAGTTAGACTAGGGCTCCGTGTTTGTAAGTTGTTTTCAATGATGGGATGTCCGATTCGGCGATCGGTTCCGTTAGATTTGATCTACAATGTTGGAATTATCTAGAAACCAAATTTCATAATATTTTGACTTCCTTTGCCTAGTGAACGAGTAGCCCCAAAATGAATAGCTGAAAATAAAAATCTCATAAAAAACAGTGATAAAAGATTCAAATCGAAAATCGAAAATATTGATCTTACTCTTAATGTTAAGTAGAATTTTCTATTACAGTTTCACCTAATTTGGATTGTTCTACACCGTTGAACTTACAAACGTGCCACATCGGCTGTTAAAATAATAATTTTTGAGACTCTTTGATCACTTGGTAAATAATGCCGAAAAATATGAAATTTAGTTTCTAAATAGTTCCAATAGCGTAGATCGCACTTAAATCCTTGATATATATATATATATATATATATATATATATATATATATATATATCATTGAAAATAACTTGCCGGCACGGTACGGCACGGTGCGTGCCGAGCTGTGCCGTTGAGTACCGGTCACAAAAAATACATGCGTGCCGACACATAATGGCATGAAATATTTATTTTCATTAGCAACAAATTTTTTTAATTGTTTATTATATATCTTTATCAAATATTTTGAACTTTATTAAGAAAATTACTTAGTAAATTTAAGAAAAAAGGGTTTTGAACTGTGCCACCGGCACGGGGGTTGTATCGTGCCGGTATCTTGTTGGCACGGTGGATACGGTCCGTGCCGATGGATACTTAAATCCTTGATATATATATATATATATATATATATATATATATATATATATATATATATATATATATATATAATTAGACTACTATATTCTTAATAGCTCTAAGTCATTGGACTATTAGGTTTAGGGCCCTTGGATCAAGGGATGTGCGGTTAGGATGATAGTAGTCCCCTAAGATTTAGTGGATGGTTGGTGGAATAGTATGATCTAAGAGGTGGAAATGATCAAAGAGATATCTAACGGCAGAAATCTTGACAGTACCAAGTATTTCGTACTATTGATAGTATAGTAACCGGACTATATATATATAATTAAAGTTGAAATTCAATGCTAATGTTTCATTTTGAAGAAAGAGCACTGATCTCAAATTATATATATACAGGATTTTAATACATAAAGAAGTTCAATAATTGTCTTTTAATTTACTCTTATATTCCATTGATTTCATATTCCTGATAGCTTTTGAAATTTAAGATTGCCTCACAGCTTTTCACTGAATTCCCCACTTTGTACACTATACAATCTCAAAATCACCAATGCCGTACAGTATAGAAAGGGCTTCATAGAAAACCTGGTTCAACTAAAGTTAAATTGGACTCTCTAGTTTCAGGTAAAAAGAAGTTTTAATCTCAATGTTTCTACAGTCACAAAAATATCTGATAAAAGATGATCATAACTAATCCACATGAAAGAGTCCTAAGATATATGAAAGTATAATTAATATGATGGACAATTCTTCATCATTTGCGATAGCTTCAAGCTTTTCACCGGATGTGCTAAGTCACACAATATATTACACTAAAGGTGACATAAAATCTTTTAAAAAGCACTCCAACTTCGTAAGATACAATCATTTATAATCTAATTTGTATGATTATAGATAGGGGAAAAAAGCAACTGAATTGGAAGATAATACCATTAAGCATACCTTTCAATCGGGATGCAACACTTCCGTTCGACATGTAGGGATAAACGAGAAGCCTCTCCGTTGTAGTCATGCAAAACCCACATAGCCTCAAGAGATTTCTATGAACCGCCAAGCTTATCATCTCTACCTCAGTCTGGAACTGAATATCTCCACCTGCTGCATTCCCATCTTTGAGCCTCTTAACAGCTATGAGTGTTCCGTCCGATAGCTGACCTTTGTACACATTTCCAAAGCCTCCTTTTCCAAGTATGTTCTTGCTGCTAAAATTATTCGTCGCAATCTGAAGCTCTCTAAAGGAAAACCTCCTCAAATTCCCCAGAGAAACTTCCTCCTTGTGTTGGTCTACAAAATATATAAACAGTGTCTGAATTAGACAAAATGCTACTGTATAATTTCATATTTCTATTTGGAAGAACATGGTAATAATTTTTTTTCCTACTTCTTCTCTTCAATTTTTTGAAAATTTTTACTTACCATTGAGGTCCAAGAATATCTGCTGGTTATATCTTTGCCTCCACCATATAAATAGGCCAAAACCAAGACTAACTAAGCAAATGCTTCCAAGGCTGGAACCAAAGGCAACAATTACTTTGTGACTTTTAGTTTTTCCTGTGGCCGGAGAACCTTTGAAGGAAAAAGAGGAATGGGCAGAAGAAAAAAAAAGAAACAAGAATAAACATCAGGAGCTAAACAAGGCTTAGTTGTGCAAGCGAGCAGTAAAAGGAGTTGATATAGATTTGAACCAAGTATTCTTATTGTGGCAAGAGTACTAAAAAACAATGTTACCAAAAAAAAAATGCAGATTATCAGCAGTAAACTACTGATGACATATCGATAGGACAATAAAGACTACATAACAAAAAAAGCCCCTCGCACGTTAGCCCATGCCTCAACTACCCCCATTCTGCCATGGGTTGCATCAAGTTCAACCCCATACCTTACTGCTATCGCAAATGAAACTGAAAACTTTGATTTGGCTGCTAATTTCAGATATAAAACAACGCGGAAATGAGTTGGCGAGTAATGCTCATTCTGTAATGAGTAGAATTACAGAAATTGAATAAACTGTTCAATTATCCGCCAATTTCAATCGCTCTTATAAAGTTTGAGATATTTTTTATCTAGTTTTATATCCATTATTTAAGTTGTAACTTCCAAAAATGCTCAAATATACAGCTGGCGTGATATGCCAACTCATTGCAGTTAAGATTTGCATCCAAATTTCACGGTCACGCTTCAAGGCCTATTTGAGACAGCAGTAAAATGCAGTACTCAATTGATGTTGTTGTTTAATGCAAAAGGGCTACTGAAAAAGGGGCTGAAGTGCAGGGGAAATTATTTCTAATTTAATCCAAATATAATTCATCATTTATGGTGATTAACAAGGTTTTCTGGGAAGTTACAACAAGCAGTTTCTTGAGTAGTTTAAAGGGATGCTAACAACATATAGAAACATCTTATCCTTTTAACTGCTTGCTAATCCTTTTCCTGCGGCACAAAGTTTAGGAAGACGAAAAGCGTGTACATGCTACCAAACTTCTTGAGCCCTTTGCGAAATCATTAATGCAATAGGAAACCTGACAAAGATAAAATATTTCAAACGGAAATGCATAGAGAACGACAAATACTCTGAGAATTATTTGAGTCGAAGGAGAGTGGCATAGGCATCATCTGGTAGCAGTCCTGCTCTCCAGCTGTGCAGATCAAAGGATTCCCCACTATGCTGCACGATGATTGAGTTAAACATAAGTTTACGTTTCAGCCCAGTTCCACTAATTTTCAAAGGCAATGAAGTGTGATGAGTTACAGGATCATATAAGCTTTGATTCATTTGTACATTACCTACCAAATGTTCAATTACTTTCTAAATGCACTTAGCAATCACATACCAAGTAGAAATAAGGCAAGCTCAGATATGTGTAAATGGCCATGGCTTCTGATAGTAATATTTAATAGTCTCGCACGCTGTCAATTGTTGCTAAAATTTTATCCAGTAAACATTCTTAACAAGATGAGATTCAGAGTAGAGTCCATAAATGATAAAGCTGAAACATTTTCCTGTAATACATATAAGCTATATGAATATAAGTAAAGTAGTATTTTTTTTTTTTTTTTTTTTTTGAGTAAATATGAGAGGACTTAATAGCAGTAAAAGGTTAAAATGACTCGAGATGTGCTCAGGAAGGGAAGACAAGATGTAGTGGTGTCAGGAAAACTCACTTGAAAGTTCTACCTGGAAACTTTGGCAGAGGACCACTCAAGTTGTTATAAGACAGGTCCCTGGAAAGCAGAAGTTGAGAAACTTATGGCACCTATTTGATTGTGAAATGAAAATTTGTGATAACATTTAAAATATAATCGGCCGCTGTACGCACAGGAAGGCAAGCTCTGTCATGTTGGACAGAGACTGAGGGACTGCCCCAGAAAGGCTGTTATTGTTGAGTCTCCTGATCACACCTCACAAATTAATCAAAAATTTTATTATAAAATAAAAAAAATTTAAAAAAAAAAACAATTTTACTATTCCTCTCCCTTCACAATCTAATAACTCACAGGTATTGAAGATTTTTCAAATTGCCAACAGTGATGGGGATGTCCCCAGAGAAATAATTGTTAGAGAGATCCAGCTGGTGAAGCTTGGATAGCTTTCCTATCTCTGGTGGTATTGGCCCCGATATACTGTTATTCTGCAGAATCCTGCATAAAGAAGACACGGATTGTTTTCCCATAAAGAAAAATGGAGAAAAATCACATTTGAGCTTTCACCCAGAATATGAATAAGACTCACAATTTTTCCAGGTTTGTCAAGTTCCCGACGCTCGGAGAGAGGGTTCCAGATAAGTTCTTGCTGAGAGTCTCTCTGCAACACCAACGAAAACAACTAGGAACGTAGGAAAGACGAAGCCAACGCAATTTATAGTTCATAATATATTTCAATAACATGTGGGAATAATAATAACACATACATACTAATGACCAAGTTCTCAGCAGAGCATGTAACTATGGGCCAACTACAAGGGTCGACAGAGTCCTTGTCCCAATTATCAAGAACACCAAATGGGTCCTTCAATGAAGCCTTTATGCTCATTAATGCTTGCACTGAAACAAACAGTAGGAACAATCCATCCTCTCAACTCAACAATATATATATATGTATTAAGAGACAGAGACAGAGACAGAGACAGATACAGAGAAAATAAAAGATAAATAAAATTAACTCTTACCTTCATAGTTAACACCTTTAGGGGAGAGCACAGCATTTGCAGAGAACCAAACAGAGAAAAAAAACATCCAGAAAACTCCCCCATGATATTTACCCTTTCTCCCTCCCATTGAACTCACAGGCCCCAAACAACAGAAACCCATTGAAAATCAAAAACTAAATAAATCAATAAAACCACTGCTTCTTCTTGCTTTTGTGTGTGCTTGGAGCTTGTAAGATCCTCTTCAAAGGACACTGTGGGATCAAATCATTATTGATGGGTAAAGATGGCTTTTGTGCTCAGAAGAAGCAGAAGCCAAAGGCAGCAGGAGCAATGCTACTGCTGCAAGGGAGGGGGAGGGGGAGAACAAGCATGCCTGCCACTTGGGCTTTGGCAGAATGGGGAAACAAGTTTAAAAATAGAGAGAATGTAAGCCCCTTTTAAAAGGGCACAAAATAAAATAGAATAATGAAAACACTATTATATATATAAATAATAATAATGGAGAACAATGCTTGAAAAGAATAAACGGAGAAATTCCCTCCTTGGTGGTGGTGGTGGTGGTGGGTTAGTTGGGAAGCGAAATGCTGAAATCCCATGGCAGGTTGGAAGGATGGAGAGTGGGATACTTCCCTCCTTGTGATGTCACACCAAAGTATTCCCTGACACCAAGAATTATTATTAAGCACATAATGCGAATAAGATAAGGAAAAATCAAAACAAAAAAAAAAAAAAAAAAACCCTCCAAATCCCGATTCTATTTTTTACTTATATTTTATCGTCCGTGGTTTGAAATATTATAATCTGCTTTGTTTCTAACTTTCTGTTTTTAACTAACTCACTGGATCCCAATTTAAGAGGCCGGAATTTTTTCTCCTGCACATTCATTTCGTACATTTATTAAGCCATTTGAGCACCAGGTTTTTTTTTTTTTTTTTACGGAATTGGTTATTCCAGACATAAATATAAAATACAAAACTAGTGTAAAAAAGTATGATTTTAAGGATAAGAGATTTTGTGTTTTGTATGAGAATGAGGAATAAGAGGAATAAAGAATTTTAATGGAGGTAAATTATTTTTTTTACCCTCAAATTTTATTATGTAATAATGAGGAAAAAAAAAGTAAGAAGGTGGTTGAAAAAAGTGAGAACAGTAATTCTTACTTATTCTAGTTGTACTGGAATAAACTATATCCATTAATTTCTTGTGTGTTTGAAAGAATAAGAGAGATATCCTTTTTATTTCCATTTCTATACCGAATCCAAACAAGGTCTTAAAAAACAGGCTCAAAAAAATTTATTTTTTATTTACTATATATATTTCTTGAAATTACGTAACTACAAATCCTTAGAAAAAAAAAAAACTCGACAATGAAAATAATTTTTTTAGTGAAATTAACTATCTATGTAATAATTTTAGTACACCATAACATAAATGGACGGAGATTAGGTAAAAAATACTGAAAAGAAAAGAAGGTGAGATTTTAAATTTGAGTTTTAGCAAAAAAAAAAAAAAACAAATTTAAAATAAAAGATTATTTATAATTTTTAAGTTTTTCACTTCATATAAGAAGACTTTTTGGTCCAAATTTTTATACTAACATCCAACTTATATGTCATCTGTAAATCTAACTAATTAACTACAGTGTGAAAAAATATACAGTGCATTTGCTTGGTCTGATTTTTCATTTAGCTACACTCACCACCCATAGAATGTTTCATTATATTTACCTTAGATGAATAAAATCTGAAATTTCTAATACAATAAGAGCTGAAAAAACCGTCTAAGCTCCACAACTAAAATTTATAATTTAAAATTTAAAATTCTTTAAAAAATTGCTCAGTAATATGAAATAGGGTTAATTGCATACGGCTCCCTATAAATATATCGAATAGCATATATATCCCTACAAAGTTCAACTTTTCATATTTATCCCTTCAAAAGTCTAATATTATTCATATATATCCCTACCGTCTATCTCTGTTAAAAAAATCTAGTTAATCATAGGTTAAATATTTAATCTTGGTTAATTAGTGAGGTAAATTTATTTTTTTATCTTTTCAGATATTTCTGAATTATTTTTTGGAGAAATATTTTTGAAAAGTTCATTTCATATATAATCGGTTAAAAAATAAACAGTGAACTAACGATAATAAACCGGAGGGATATATATAAATAACGTTGGACTTTTGAACATAGTTAGTTAATTCGGATTCGGCAAAAATTCGGTACGGATATAATACGGATAAAATTCGTATCATAATTTTAAAATTCGTTGAAAAATTCGGCTAAAAAACGGGCTCGTCAATTATTCGGATACGTAATTTATACGGAAATAATACGTTCACTAATTAAAAATTCGGGATCAAAAATTCGGCTATTAAATTTAAAAAAAAATTAAAAAATTTATATTATTAGTATAAACAATTATAATTTTTTAAAATAATTTAATCAATTTATTTTAGAAATAAATAAAATATTTATTTAGAACAAAAAAAAAAAAAATTTAAATTATTCCCGACGCAGGGGTGAAGGTAAGTGGTGATTCTGTAATTTTTATGAACAGTAATTTTTTTTTTTTTTTTTTCTCGGAAAGGAAAACGGAAAGTTGTTTCACTTTACCTGTTACCCAATGGTTAATGCAGTGGGTCCTGTGCACCAGAGTCTTGAACTCTGGGTTAAAAAAATTTAGGTTTAACTTTTGAATTTTAAAAAAAAAAATAATACCGAATTTTTTGGGGAAAAATTCGGAATACGCGAATTAATCGCGAATAATAATTTTTGGAAAAAAAATTCCGAATTAATCCGAATTTTTAAAAAAGATTCGGGAACGGACCGTTTAATTCGGATTTTTAATAATTCGCGAATAATTCGCGAATAATACGCGAATTAACTAACTATGCTTTTGAAGGGATAAATATGAAAAGTTAAACTTTATAGGAATATATCTGTTATTCGATATGTTTACAGAAAGCCGTATGTAATTAACCCAATAAAATAATACTGCTCCTAACGGAAAAAAGGTCATATCCCAATTATATCTAGATTTATATCCTATGTTTGGATAGAGAAAATGTAGAATAGTTGCTCACCTAACCGCCGAAATTATTATTTGACGAACTAATTAAAATTTATTAACTTCTCAATTTCTACACCGACAGTCTACTTGGGGAGACATATGGAATAATATAATAATAGAGAGATGCTAAGTGTACATTTCTTTAGGGGTGTATATCCTACACCCCACTCCATCCTCAAATGGATATTATTAACCCCAGAATGGAGTGGGGTGTAAGATATACACCCCTAAATGAATGTATACTTATATATACCCAATCAAAAACACTGCAACCTATAGTAGCATTAATTAATCAAATAGGATGTGATAACCAAATCACTAAATAGGATGTAGTACCAATTTAAGGTAGTAAATCAATTTGGAAGACAAACTAAGAGATTCTTTTTCCAAACAAAAAGCTGTTAATCCAAGGACAACAATAATAGATGGGATGGGGACATCAAAGGTGGTGTGGAGCTAGCATTGGTACACTACCATCCAATATCATCATCTTCCACACCTCCTCTTTGTGCTTTCCCCACCCCCGCCCCAAAAAGAAAGAGAGGAAAAAAAAAAAACCTCTCTTGATCTCTGAGTCTTGGATCTGGATTTTGTTGGGACAAATCTACTAATGTGAAAGATTGATATGCATTCTGTGACACCATGAACCATTCCTTTCTTACTGAGTTGTCACACTCTTAGTTTTGTTCTTATTTGAACACTTGGTTGTAAATAAAATTTAGCAGAGAATTTGAAAGGTATGTACTTGTTAAAACTGTATAAAACATAGGTTTTAAATATTTTAATAGATTCAAGATAAAAAATAATTAAATAAAAAAAGTTAATAAAGTTAGAGCCTTGTAGGGTTGGAGCTCGGGATCTCATCCTTTTATACTATTTAAGAATAATATAAAATAAATGATATTTTTAAAAATATTTACAAAAATTGATATTTTTCAAAATATTTTAAAAAAAGTAACTATGTTTTTACTGAGAGAGGAAGTGATGAATGTGAGAAAGGTTCATTCATGAGAGCAACTACGTGTGTTCAATCCAGTTCTTGAAATATTAAATATTAAACTTGATTAAAATGTATGGACATGCAGTAGTATACTATATGGATATTCTATTATTATTGTCCTCGTATTTTTAAGGCATTTTTGTAAAAAAAAAAAAAAAAAAAAAAAAAATTGCAAAAAAAATTTTACTTGTTTTACGATTTTGTAAAAGTGTGCCATTTTTAAATTTTTACAGATTTAAAATTTTTTCAAACTAACCAAAATATCTCTATTCTCTTTCTTCTTGCTCTCTTTCTCCTCTCGCTTTTCCTCACTCCTCCACTATCTCTATGTCGTCGTCGTGCTCCTCCTCTATCTCACCCACGAATGAGAGGGCAATAACGAAGCTTAACTTGCTCATGGTCATGATTGTTTTCGGCGTTCTCTGGTAAGGTCACCGCAGTAGAAACTAGGATAGCGTCGCTCGGAGCATAGCCAGAGATGACAGACGGAGGTGGCAGATTTCGAAAAGATTTGAAATTTAACTTTTTGATCATAAGGTCTTTTTGGTTGCAATGAGCATGATGCCTCCCCGATGCCGAGTATCAACGCGCGCACACCCCATATCCTCTGATGAGCTCGAGTAGACGGAGTCAGGGCAGACCGGGCAAAGTGAGGTATAGGAGATACGAGGTCAGGTGGCCAGCTTGTCTAAGGCCTATAGGCAATAGGGAGAGACTCTAGAGAGGATGGTGCAGTTGTTGGAGCAGAGAGCACCGCAGGCAGCATCTCCTATCGTGACATCTACAACACCACCGACAGTGCAAGTAGTGCCAAGGTTGAGTGGACAGTTATCTGAGAAGGGTACCACCGATCGACTGACCCATTTCAAACAATTTGATCCGCCTCAGCTTACTGGTCAAAGTTTAGAGCCTTGGGAGGCATAGTCTTGGGTGGCTGCGATGGAGAAATTCTTTGAAAACCTATTTGTGCCAGCACGATATCAGGTGCATGTGGCGACTCACTTCTTGGAGAGAGATGCTGAGGTTTGGTGGTGGAGAGTTCGACCAGATGGCCCGCCAGGGGCCTAGTTACTTCTATGTATCGAGTTTCATTCTTTACTATTCAGAGCTTTCTTTCCGGATAGTGTCAAGCAGAAACTTGAGGGGGATCTGAGGAGTTTGCAGCAAGGAGTACAGGAGTATATCCGGGAGTTCACGGGGTTGATGAACTGCATGCCCATCGCAGCATGAGATGAGGCACATAGGATTTACCTATTTGAGCGGGGACTACGCTAGGATATCTATCAGTTTATTCAGTCACAACGGATGTAGACTCTAGACAGAGCATGCATTATAGGTTGAGTGAGGAGCCACAGTTTTAGCGGAGAAGAGCAGAGCGTCTAGGGCGAGTTCTGGAAAGAGACGCCTAATACAAGATGACGGGGGACAGAGCAGTAGACAGAGACCTCCGAGACCTCTACGATTTCATCCTCAAGGTCGTGGGTCTCAGAGAAGACAGTGGTCTTGTGGATCCTAACAGCAGCAGCAACCACAGCAACAATATCATAGGCGGTAAAATTGGTGTATCATTTATGGAGGACCGCACCCATCGCTGCAGTGTGAGTAGTGGCAGGGCTGGTTCGATATGGGCAGACGGGGCATTATCAATCAGCTTGCCCGAGAGCATGATTCCTGGCACCATCGTCAACATCGACTCCTCCCTTACCACTTTAGATAGTGGGAGCTCCACCGAGCTATAGCCAGGCAGATCGGGCTACTTCTTCGAGGTAGATGGAGAGGCGACCAACACCACCACCACCAAGCGAGTGTGTTTATGTAGCTCAGGTTGAGGATTCCGCAGCAGCCGACCATATGGTGGCAAGTATTATTTTGATTTCTTTTATCCGCACTCGAGTACTTTTTGATACTGGAGTATCGCACTCATTTATTAGTAGAGCATTTGCAATACTGTATGGACTAGAGATAGGGTAGTTACCACATGCACAAAAACTGCAGATTCCTGATTATGTATTGCATGTGGAGGAGTGTTGTTGGTCTTGTCCAATGCAGTTGGGACCGTCGATTACGTCTGTTGACTTGTTGGTCTTACGATAGCTCTAGGATTTTGATATTGTACTTGGCATGGATTGGTTGGTGCGGTATTGTGCAACGATCGACTGCGGAGAGAGGATGGTGATTTTTCGTGAGTCTGGACAGGAGGAATTTGTATATCGAGGCTACTAGAGCACGATATTTGTTACGATGATTTCTTCACCTAGGGTCAGGGAGATGATGAGTCGTGGTTGTGTTGCTTTTTTTGGTGACGGTAGTAGAGGTGCCTATAGCGGTACCGGGACTCGAGGGTATTCCTATTGTTCACGAGTTTTCGAATGTGTTTCCACTAGAGTTAACGTTGATGCCGCCGGATAGGGAGGTAGAGTTTGTGATTGACATGATTCCTGGAATCGCGCCAATCTCAAAGGCACCCTACAGGATGGCACCGGCTGAGCTAAGAGAGCTAAAGGCGCAGTTGCAAGATTTGATGGATAAGGGGTTTGTTAGACCCAATGTTTCGCCTTGGGGAGCGCCGGTATTGTTCGTGAAGAAGAATGATGGTTCACTGAGGCTATGTGTTGACTACAGGGAGTTGAATAAAGTGACCATCAAGAACAAGTATCATTTAACGCGCATCGATGATCTATTCAATCAGCTGCAAGGAGCTTGTGTCTTCTCAAAGGTGGATTTGCAATCCGGTTACCACCAACTGAAGGTAAAGACTAAGGACATCTCCAAGACGACATTCATGATACAGTACGGGCATTATGAGTTTACAGTGATGCCTTTTGGATTGATCAATGCTCCTGCCGCATTTATGAATTTAATGAATTGAGTTTTTCAGCTGTACTTAGATCAATTTGTGGTAGTGTTTATCGATGACATCCTGATTTACTCCCGGACTGATGTGGAGCATGAGGAGCACTTGACGATAATGCTACAACTTTTGAGGAAAAAAAAATTGTATGTCAAGTTAAAGAAGTGCGAATTTTGGTTTCGGGATGTTGCATTTTTAGGCCATGTTATTTCAACCACTGGAGTAGCAGTAGACCCAACAAAGGTTGATGCGATTCGGGATTGGCCCAGATCGACGACTATTACAGAGGTGCAGAGTTTCTTAGGATTAACCAGGTTATTACCGTCAGTTCATGGAAGACTTTGCGAAGCTTTCTACTCTCTTCACTAGACTGACTAGAAAGGAAATTAAGTTTATATGGAGTGAGTCCTATCAGCGGAGATTTGATGATTTGAAGCTGAGGCTGATGTTAGCTCCTATCCTTACCTTTCCAGTTATGGGGTAAGGATTTGTGATCTATAGTGACGCCTCCCACAACGGCCTTGGATGCTCATGCAAGGGCACTCGAGGGTCTGTCTCGACGATGGGAAGCACACTTGATGCCTTACCAGCGGCGGGAAGCGACGGCAGCGGCACACGTCCAAGCTCGGCCGAACTCTAGTTATAGAAAATTAACTAGGGTTTTGGATTCTTGCGTTGCGGTTGGACGAGCACACTTGAAACTCGGTGGGGAGCTTCTTGAGATCCAATAGAAGGTGACCAATGCCTTTAATCCTGAGCAGAGGTGTCGGAGGCAGTGCTGGATCAACTACGGCCAGATCTAGGCTTTTGGCCAACTTGTTGCTCCCGCTTATAACCCAAGGGCTCTCCGGCGTCGGGGCTACACAGGGGGAGTCCCCAGGAGGTAAGGAAGGTGGTGGGGATCCTTAAAGGCAAAGAAAAATAAGAAGAGGGGCTTGGGTTCACCTCTGTACTAAGGAAGAGGAAGAAAAATGAAAGTTAGGCTTTCTAGCGTCATGCGGCGGTGCCCTGCAGCCAGGTTGCTCAGGGATGACTTTTTGAAGATGAGGGAGGTCGTATGGAGCTCTGGATGCAGTTGGGTGGAGATTAGTGATCCTTCCTCCTCTCAAACCCAAAAACCAAGAAAAAGAAGTGAGGTTCTTCCCTTTTCTGGCGATGTTTGACGGTGGCCGACAATGTTTGACGGTGGCCGACAATGTTTGACGGCGGCTGGCAATGTTTGACGATGGCCGACAATGTTTGACGGCAGCCGATGACGGCGTTGCTCGAGGAGAAAGCAGAGAAAAGGGGAGGAGGCGTAAAAGGCTTCAGGGGAGCAATGGCTCGTGTGGCTAGGGTTTGGTTGAAGGGAACCCTAGATGCAATATATATAACATAGGAAAAGATGCTAATAAGTCCTCATAACCTGAATATTTAAACTTAACTTAAGTCCCTCATTGTAGGTGTGTTTTGTGCTAAGGCCCCTCCACGTTCAATTTCATGCGATTCGACGCATAAAATATTAGGAATTTTGCAAAATAACTCAGCAAAAATACTATTTTCACTTTTTTATTTGTGGTTGTTGTTCATCAAATTCGAAATCGGACATCACCATCTCGTTCAACTCGACGAGACCGTTTAGGTAGTGATTTCATTTCGTCGAGTTTGGACTTCTTTAGGTTAGCTTAGTCGTTTCTTCGAGAACACCCGCGAAATTCTGAATTTTTGAATTCTAAGAACTCCAGAATTTCAAATAATTCAAATTTCAAGTTTAAACTTCACAGGTATTACATCACTTACTCTTTATAGGAAGTTTCATTCTCGAAACTTAAATACAATCAAGACGTGAATAAATGAGAAAAACGCTCCTACATGTCTGACTCTCACTCCCAAGTGACTTCGCGCTCCTCATGGTTCTCCCATTAGACCTTCACGTAGGGGATCGTCTTGTTCCGCAGCTGCTTCTTGTCATGTACCAAGATCTACTTCGGAGTTTCATTATAGCTCAAGTCCTCTCGAAGCTGGATAGTCGTGGGGCTAATTGTGTTGGAAGGATATGTAATGTACTTTCGGAGCATGGAGACATGGAATACATTGTGTACATGGATCAGAGGAAGAGCCAGCCGATATGCCACTGGACCAATGCGCTCTAGAATCTCGGAGGGTCCCACGAACTGCGGATTGAGCTTGTTTCGCAGTCTAAACCGCTTGATTCCTTTAGTTGGTGACACTTTATGTAGCACATGGTCACCAACTTGGAACTCCAGGTCGCGTCGGCACTGGTCCAGGTAGCTCTTCTGTCTGCTCTGTGCAATCAACAATCGCTACCTCACGGTGCGAACCTTGGCTTCAGTGTCTTCAATCAAGTTCGGCCTAATGATCCGGCATTCGCCAACGTTGTCCCAGCAGATCGGGGACTGACATCGACGCCCATACAACGCCTCGTATAGTGTCATCCCAATGCTCGTCTGATAACTCTTGTTATGGACGAATTCCACCAAGGGCAAATATCTAAACCATCCATCTCCATAATTTAGGACGCATGCACGTAACATGTAATACTCGTGAATTTTGAATTAGAGGTTTTAAATAAGAAATTGATATAACTTGAATTGTGAATAATAACTTTAGAAAATTCGGGAGTACTCATATTATAGTCCCTAATCTAACCTATCTGGATCCAAACTTGATGAAATAAATACACGATTTGATCGGTCTCGTTGATCCGAGCGCAATGGTGCGGTTCAAATTTGTGTCTGATGAGCCTGGATCATCGAAAAGCATGCAAAATAGTAAGATTCATTGTATTGATGGCTTAATTGACTTAACGAAGCTTAATCTTGACGAACCAAAATTGCTACTTGGCAGGTCTCATCGAGCCGAATGTCATGTTGTCATCCATTTTTACGTTCGACGACCTGAAAGTCTTGAAAAACGTGGAAAATAGTGTTTTTAGAGTAATTTCACAAAAACCCTAATATTTTATGCATAGATTTACACCAAAGTCCTTGGAGAGGGGCTTCTTTGCATAATGTTTCTACACTAGTGGACCCATGCTTGATTTCCAAGTGTTAGTGGACTAAATATCATTTTGTTGAGATGTGTATATAAAGACATCTAGGGTTGCTTTGGCAAACTCTAGCCGCACACGATGTGGGAGCCGCAACCACACCTTCCCACGATCTCCACTTTCCTCTGCCACCACCCACGAGCGCCGCCGCTGCCTACCACCGCCGGAGATCACTGGAAAAGCAACAGAATTCGAGATTCTTCTTGATCTCGAGTTGGGAGGAAGAAGTCAGCACAAGGTTGCCTCAACTTGTTTCCCAAGTACTCAGTGGTCATCAGCACCTTTTGGGGATCTCACTCAAGGAACCCCGTCGCCTATCGTGGTGCCGATCGCCGGAGAAGAAATTCTCTTCTTCCTTTTTTTCCTCGAAACTAAGCAGAGGTAAGGCTTGTGACGCCCCAACTTTCCAGGGGGTCACCCATCCTAGTACTACTCTAGCTCTAGCACGCTTAACTCTCATAACCTCTTGGATCTTGCTACCATCCAAAATGCTATAGCCGGGTTAAGAGATTTAGTCCTATTATATCATTTATATATAGGACTAATCCAAATTCTGGGGGTGTCACATTCTTCCCCCCTTTAAGCCCTGACGTCCACGTCAGGCTCAAGCGCACTCACAATCACCAGGCGATGTGAGACTCGTCTCGCTAGCCTTAGCAGACCTTGTGAGGAGCTGCACTCCACTCACAACGGTCATTAGCCGGGGAGCCTCGCTCTACCCGCTATATAACCCTGGCTCAGCCGAGACTCATCTCACATTTCCGGCTGGTGAATGGCTCTGATACCAACTGTGACGCCCCAACTTCCCAGGGGGTCACCCATCCTAGAACTACTCTAGCTCTAGCACGCTTAACTCTCATAACCTCTTGGATCTTGCTACCATCCAAAATGCTATAGCCGGGTTAAGAGATTTAGTCCTATTATATCATTTATATATAGGACTAATCCAAATTTCGGGGGTGTCACAAGGCTTCCCCTCCACTATTTTTCTTGCTCCTAGTCAACTAGCAGTGCCTTTCTGGCCTCCTTAGGATTTCGCCTACACCGTCCCAACACTGGGAAAGCGTCGAGTTGTCGGCGGGAGCAAGAGGCCCGCCGGAACCCTAGTTTTGGCCGCCAGGCCATGCGCTGCCTCCGATAGCTCCAAGGGGGATCCAAGGCATGAGATGCCTTCTGCTGCACCTAAGGACCATCTCCAGAAAGTTTGGAGGCTCTTTCTTTTGCCGCAGCTTGGGAATCAAAAATCCTAGCTTTTGTGTTTTTGCATTTGGCCGAGATGGGCTGTGCGCCACCGCTTTCCCCCACCGGCCAACCATCTCGTTACTTCCCGTTCATCGAGAGCAAGCCTTTGGTACCCTTGCTTGGGACTGGAAGCCCCTGCCTAGCCCTTCCTCCAACCTTGCTCTCGGTTAGCCGCAAGGTGTAAAGTTCGGCCAACCGCCGCACTCTGATGCCGGCACCGGGATCAGTTGCACTCCTAGCAATGCCCTCAAGCCTCTGCTTCTGCTGTTTGTCTTAGTTAGCCACCAGAGCCCAGTTTGCTGCAAGTTGGCCAACCATGGCCCTAGGTTGCTTAGCTTTTGGACTACCTTGCTCTCTGGCCATCTTCACGGCAGTTTTTCGGTCACCTTAAGGTGATGAGCCTCTGAACCCCCTCAATCTCCTGAGCATGATGCTCACCTCAGATCTGAATTTGGTTGAGTGGTTAGATGGTTATAGCAACCTAAGCCTTGATGGCATGTTTATTGTTGGACCATTGATGTTCTCGGGCTCTGTGCCTTTTCCAAACTGTGAGCACAAGTTTCAGTACGTCGAGGTCCATCTACTAGTGCCCTCGGATCAGTCTGAAAGTCTTCAAATTTGTGAAACTGTTGAGACCAGAATTTTTGCCGCTTAAGGTAACGACATGTGGCATATACCGTCGGCTAAAAACATCAGCCGATGAAGGGAAGGGTCAACCGAAGAAGGATCTGCGTCAAGATCTAGACCGATCTCAGTCGCGTGAGAACACAACACGCGGTGCATGTTATCAGCTGAAGGCATGAGCTGAGAGGAGAAGCAGCCGACGCAAAGATTATCGCCTCATTCAGGATCGACTTCGGCTAAAGAAGGACATCGAACCGTCCCGGTCAAACGACGAAGAAGGCAAATTCAGAGTTAGCCTTCGGCGGATCAGGCCAAAGAAGGATGGCTCTGGAAAGGAAAGGTACGAAATTCAGGGCGCAAATCTCGTAACGGATTCCAAAACGGCTAATGGCGTCCAGCATTGTAAAGCGCCGGGGATCATGCGTCGGCGCGCTAATAAGGTGATGAATCTTGATGGAAGAACAACTATTATCCTATTTGAGGAAATTTCGACTCAAAATGAAGTAGTTGAGGATTTCACGATAACTCTCTCTAAATCACGCCGATATTTCAAATTGGCGCCTATAAACATGGTTCTGAAAGTGTATAAATACCCGAACCATCGAAGAAGAAAGGGTCCTACAATCTCGTAAGCCATAACCACCCATCTGCTTTTTCATATCTTTACTATTGTTACATTTTATTATTAAATGTAACTTTAATTTCATTAACCTATGCCTATATAAATAGTGGAGTTACAACTCCTTGCTTCATATTAGTTTTTTCTTTCAAATTGAGTTAGTATACGAAAGTTAACTCCTAGTAATTAATTTTAGAATTAATTAATTGAAACCTACAGGGATGTGATGCATATATATAGAGGGGTGTTCTACTCTTTGAAGATAATATATATCAATACTTGAACATACCAACAAAGAGATAAAATAACTATTCTACTTAAGAGAGAAAGTGGTCAAAGAAAATGTGTTCTTTTTTGTGGAGCTTTGGGCTCATCTACTTGTGCAGAGTTGGTGAAGCCACACGACGAGGGTCGAGCCGTTGTATCCTGGAGGGGGCAAGTCAGTGTTCTGCTGCATCAGTTCGAAGGCTTTGCTTACCGCAGAGGGCTTGAATCTCCTTAAAGAAAGTGAGATATCCGTGCCTCGGCTTAATCAACTCATTGATACTTTTCATATTTTATTGTAGTCTAACCTCTATTTTGTGTATTTACACCAACAATTTTAAGGAGATTCAAAAGATGGAGGCTACATATGAAAAGTCTAACGATACTACCGGGGATCTTAATAAGCCCTTCCGCTTCAAAGGAGGCAAGAGGTCAAGATGCACTTGAAGTAAAAGAAAATGATGCTAGCGGCACTAAGGTAAACTTAGTATCATCTCATTCTTTACCTATTAACAATCATTCTAGAAATACATATTTAAAGCCTAAGAAGAAAATTAAAAGAATAGTGGTAGATCTCAATTTAGGAAAACTTCAAATAACCAAGGACCTCCTTCTCAAGAGAAAAATTCTATAGTTTGCTACGTCTGTGGCAAAAGTGGGCATATTGCTCGAATTTGCGAATTTCGAAAACGTAAAGCTTTACCTCAAGCTAATGTTACCGAGGAATTACTTGTGACAATGATTACAGACATATGCCTGGTTGAAAACTCTTAAGGATGGTGGGCAGACTCTAGTGCCAATGGGCATGTCAGTCATGATAAGACTTGGTTTAAAGTTTATACTCCCTATGAACAACCAAGAAGTATCATGCTTGGTGATTCACATACTTCTGAAGTTTTAGGGAGTGGTGAGGTCGAGTTAAAATTTTCTGCTGGAAAGGTGCTCATCTTAAAAGATGTGTTGTATACACCTTTGATTAGGAAGAACTTGATGTCAAGTTTTCTTCTTAATAAAGCTGGCTTTAAACAGACCATTGAGTCTGATCAGTATGTTATTTCCAAGAATGAAAAGTTTGTGGGTAAAGGTTATGCATGCGATGGAATGTTTAAATTAAACATTAAGAATAAAGCATCATCTGCTTCTGCTTATATGATTTCTTCTGTGAATTTTTGGCATGCTCATTTGTGTCATATTAATAGCAGATATGTTAGCTTGATGAGTAGTTTAGGATTAATTCCTAGACTGAGTAGTGATTTTGACAAATATGAAACATGTAGTAAATCAAAAATCACTAAATAATCTCATAAGAGTGTTGATCGAAGTACCGAATTAGTTGAGTTAATTTACAGTGATATTTGTGAATTTGAAGGTACTCTAACTCGTGGAGGAAATAGATATTTTATTACTTTTATAGATGATTTTTCTAAATATACTTATGTTTATTTACTAATAAATAAAAGTGATGCTTTGACAGATTTAAAAATTTTTCCATGAAATAGAAAATCAATTCAGTAAAAAGATTAAAAGAATTAGAAGTAATCGAGGTCGTGAGTATGAATCTACAGGATTCAATTCTTTTGTTCAGTCTTTAGGAATTATCCATAAAACTATAGCTCCATATTCGCTTGCTTCTAATGGAGTGGCTGAGAGAAAAAATAGAATACTAATTGAGCTAACAAATGCTATGATAGTTGACATTGGTGTACCCTTAAATATTTGGGGTGAAGCCATTTTAACTGCAATTTATGTCTTGAATCGCGTGCCACATAAGAAGTCTAAAATGACACCTTTTGAGTTGTGGAAAGGGTATAAGCCAAATTTGGAATATCTTAAAGTATGGGATTGTCTAGCTTATGTAAGGCTATTAGACCCTAAAAGACCCAAATTAGATGTTAGAGCTGCCACTTGTATATTTCTTGGATATGTTTTGAATAGTTCAGCCTATAGATTTTTGGACATTGAAAATAATGTGATTTTTGAATCAGGAGATGCTATTTTTCATGAAGATAAGTTTCCTTTAAAATCGAAAAATAGTGGGGGTCAAAAATTTAAAAGTATTTCGAATAAACCAAGTTCTTCAAATTCTCATTCGCAAAACCAAAAACAATATGTTTTTGAACCTAGAAAGAGTAAAAGAATTTGAATAGAAAAAGATTTTGGCCCTGATTATATTGTTCTTAATATTGAAGAAAATTCATTTTCTTTACAAGAAGTTTTATCTTCAAATGATGTCATTTTTTGGAAAGAGGTTGTAACTGATGAGATAGAATCTCTAATTTCTAATAAAACTTGGAAATTAGTGGATTTACCTCCAGGCTGTACAACAATTGGTTGTAAATGGGTTATCAGAAAGAAATTAAAACCGGATGGGAGTGTAGACATATATAAAGCGAGACTTGTCGCAAAAGGTTATAAACAAAAAGAAGATCTAGACTTCTTTGATAGATTTTCTCCGGTTACTAGAGTGACATCCATCAGAGTTCTCATTGCTATTGCAGCAATATATGATTTACAAATTCATCAGATGGATGTAAAAATCGCCTTTATGAATGGTGACATAGATGAAGAAATTTATATGGACCAACCTGAGGGGTTCATAGAGCCTAGGCAAGAAAATAAAGTGTGCAAACTAAATAAATCCCTTTATGGCTTAAAGCATGCACCTAGACAATGGCATGAAAAATTTAATTCTTGCATGATTGAGAATGGCTTTAAATCAAACGAGTGTGATAAGTGCATCTACTACAAAACTTTTGAAAAGTTTTACCTCCAGGCTGTACAACAATTGGTTGTAAATGGGTTATCAGAAAGAAATTAAAACCGGATGGGAGTGTAGACATGTATAAAGCGAGACTTGTCGTAAAAGATTATAAACAAAAAGAAGATTTAGACTTCTTTGATACATTTTCTCCAGTTACTAGAGTGACATCCATCAGAGTTCTCATTGCTATTGCAGCAATATATGATTTACAAATTCATCAGATGGATGTAAAAATCGCCTTTATGAATGGTGACCTAGATGAAGAAATTTATATGGACCAACCTGAGGGGTTCATAGAGCCTAGGCAAGAAAATAAAGTGTGCAAGCTAAATAAATCCCTTTATGGCTTAAAGCATGCACCTAGACAATGGCATGAAAAATTTAATTCTTGCATGATTGAGAATGGCTTTAAATCAAACGAGTGTGATAAGTGCATCTACTACAAAACTTTTGAAAAGTTGCATGTTGTTAGTCTTTATGTGGATGATTTGCTAATTTTTGGCTCTAACTTAAATGTTATTAATGAGACAAAAATTATGCTAAATCATTATTTTGAAATGAAAGATCTTGGTGAGGCTAACTTTATTTTGGGTATAAAAATTACCAAAACACCATATGGTTTTTTTCTTGATCAGTCGCATTATGTTGAGAAAATTTTAAGAAAGTACAACTTTCTTAATTGCAAGCATATGACTACACCTTTTGATTCGAGTGTTCACTTATTTCCCGTTAAAAGTGAGAATGAAATTTTAAATCAAAAGGAATATGCTAGTATGATTGGAAGCTTGCGGTTTGCGACTGACTGCACTAGACCTGATATTGCATATGTAGTAAGGATACTTAGTAGATTTACAAGCAAGCCGGGTACAGAGCATTGTCATGCCACGGAACGTGTGATGAGATATCTCATTAGTACCAAAACTTATGGCTTATTTTATGGGAAGTATCCTGCTGTGATTGAGGGTTATAGTGATGCTGATTGGAATACCTTATCAGGTGATTCTCTCTCTACCACTGGTTATAGTTTTACTTTAGCAGGTGGTGCTATATATTGGAAATCTAAAAAGCAAACTATCATTGCTAATTCAACCATGGAAGCCGAGCTTATTGCTTTAGCTTCAGCTAGCGAGGAAGCTAGTTGGTTGAGAGACTTATTGTCTGAGATTCCATTTCTAGAGAAACCAGTTCCATCTGTGTTGATACACTGTGATAGTACTGCTGCTATTGGTAAAGTAAGAAACCGTTATTATAACGGTAAATCCAGATCCGTGAGAAGAAAATACAGTACTGTGAAATCATATATGAGCAATGGTATTATCAATGTAGATTATATAAAATCTACTGATAATCTAGCAGATCCGTTAACCAAGGCCTTGGGAAGAGAAAGGATCTGGAATACATCGAGGGGGATAGGGTTAAAGCCCATAACATCATGAACCATGTATGAGGATACCCAACCTGATGATCAGAGATCCTGAAAGTCGGGTTCAATGGAAAAAACGAATCATATGGTGGTCGTAAAGAATGCACAACATATAAATCTATATGATCTAATATTTCCCTATCCTTATGATGTGAGTGCATTCATCCTGTAATGAAATGAAGGTTGAGTTATTACACTCTTAATGGAATCTGTGGCTCTTATGAGCAGGGTGTTAGAATTACAGGAGCACCCTTGACAGATTTCACTTATGTGAGCATGGAAGTGGGGCCGCTTTCTATAAGAATATGCTTTTTCTCAAAAATGCTCATGAAAATCATGATAAGCACAAGGCCGTAATGTGCTAACTAGTAAAGCTCATGTCAACACCAGGATTGTTATATGTGAGCAGTGACACTATTTCCGTTAAGCAGCCAAAGTTCAAGTCTGAGACCGCTCTGGCTCTGGAGTAGAGATCATTGTTTCACTAAGTGAAAGTTCAATGCAGAGCACACCTTCTTTATGTATAATAATCCCTCTTTGACCGTCGAACTCTCTTTAATAATAAAATGAGTGGGAGAATATTATTATATTTTATTATTAAATGTAACTTTAATTTCATTAACCTATGCCTATATAAATAGTGGAGTTACAACTCCTTGTATTCATATTAGTTTTTTCTTTCAAATTGAGTTAGTATACGAAAGTTAACTGCTAGTAATTAATTTTAGAATTAATTAATTGAAACCTATAGGGATGTGATGCCTATATATAGAGGGGTGTTCTACTCTTTGAAGATAATATATATCAATACTTGAACATACCAACAAAGAGATAAAATAACTATTCTACTTAGGTAGAGAGAAAGTGGTCAAAAAAAAATGTGTATTTTTTTGTGGAGTTTTGGGCTCATCTACTTGTGCAGAGTTGGTGAAGCCACACGACGAGGGTCGAGCCGTTGTATCCTGGAGGGGACAAGTCAGTGTTCTGCTGCATCAGTTCGAAGGCTTTGCTTACCGCAGAGGGCTTGAATCTATTTAAAGAAAGCGAGATATCCGTGCCTCGGCTTGATCGACTCGTCGATACTTTTCATATTTTATTGTAGTCTAACCTCTATTTTGTGTATTTACACCAACATTTACTGCTTTCCTAGATAGATTTACCGTATTTTTTAGGAGTAAATTAATTATAATTGGCTACCTGTTACTCTTGTAACCCCCATTCCACTCAATACAATCCTCACAATCAGCTCATCAGCCGTTATCTTTGCCTCTATCTCAATCTCCACACCCCGATTCGGCTATTCTAAGCTGAACGGTCGCGAGAGTTTACTGAGAAGAATCCGGCCGAGAAGATCCCTCCTCGACTCGATCGCTTGATCCTATTGGCACGCGGCGCATCACATCCAGAGGGTCAACAGCCTCATCCCAGGCCAATCAACGACCGACATTTTCGGCCCAACAGAAATAAGCCAAAATACCTTAAAAGTAAAGTATTTATGCAATTTATTTAAACCTTAGGGGTCTAAATGCAAATGTAGCCACATAGGCTGTTTTGGGCAGCATGATGTGATCTCTGAATTTTTTGTTCAAGATCTAATGACTTCCGTTGAGCAGAATTTGGCGTACAAACAGTAAATCGACGAAATTATCAGTTTATCGGCGTTTCGGCGCAAATCATGTATTTTGAGATAATGGGATGATCAATTATCATTGCCAACTATCCCTGGTTGTTCCCGACACTGTTCTGGCTGGTCCAATGACTTTAGTTTACGTCGGTGACTTTAGAAACCAAAGTCGATTTTTTCGGAAGTGATTTCAATAGTTATGGCACCGATTGAGTATAGAGTTACACCCAATGGATTGTAACAATCCGGACGTCTTAACTGAAGCATTTTGGGGCTGCACGTCAAATTTCGTTAAATTTGAAAACTCATAGGCATTAGGCTGCGTTTGATTTAGATATAAGTTATTCAGATATAAGTTAGAATTGCTTATTTTAGGGATATGTATAAGTTCATAAATAAGTAGGAACAAGATCAATATTACGTTTGAATGAAAATTGAATTGTTTCTAAGAATAAGAAAAATACTGTTTGAATAGTTAGATTGGAATAGTGAGAATAAGAGTAATTATAATTTTAAAATAATAATATTTTATCTAATTAATTAATATAAAATATTTATTAAATAATAATTTAACTTATTTAATTAATTATTACTAGATAACCTTAAATATTAAGTGATAAAATAATTTAATATATAATTTAATTAATCAAATAATTTAATAAATTAATAAATTATTTATTTAATTATTAAATAATGAGTGAATAAAATAATTAGATTAGTCAAAATATTAGATTAATTAAAAAGTTAATACAATAATTAAAATTATATTTACTTCAATTAAATTTATTCTCAAGTGTAAATAAATTTGTTTTAGAAAAATAACTGAAACAGTAGTTTCAGCCTTATACTAGCTTATTTCAGAGAGACAAGAACCATTATTTCCATCCTATCCAAATAGGTTTGGAGAACAAGACTGAAACAAAATATTATTTCAGATCTTATTTTTCAATCAAACGGTGCCTTAAAGTGTAAGCTTTTACACTCGTAAATATTTATTAGCTAATATTTTTTCACATGTCATGTCATGTGATATTGCCTCTTTTACTAAAACTTAGTTAGATTTTTATTAATTTTTAAATTTAAAAACGCAGAATTTACACCTGTGTAAAAAAATGTACAATTACTATTTCCTCTCCCACCTGAAAAATAAAAATAGAGACAATAAATATAAGGGAAACGGAAGGACAGTGACAAATAACTGGGGCTGCGTGGGTTGCTGGGCTATACTAGTAGAAAGTACAAAAAAAGAGTCCAACATTCGTTTATTTAAGCATTTATGCCCTGAGAATCCAACATTCCATGAGTTTGGCCACTCATTAAAGTCTCGAATTCTCTCTCTCCTTTTTTAATAATAATAATATTATTATTATTTTATTAGTAGATTTAATAAGTGCGTTAGGGTTCGAGTGGTCGGATTCTCGGAATGCGTGTCTAGTGTATCTTTGTTGCTCCTTGGTCTAATTTATTATTTTTTTAAAAAAAAAATATTACTTGGATATTTCTAAAGGAATGTATATAGTTTTACAAATCATATTAATATCACTGATTAATAAATTTTATTCTAAAATAATTAGTATGCATATCTTATATTTTAGAATTAATTTTATATAATTTTTTATAAATATATCGAATAGTAAATATATTTTTTTAAAAATTCTACATTATTTATATATATTTCTTTATTTTGGTACCGTTTATTTATTCACTTTTATCCTTATAAATTTAACTCTTAAAAAATTTTAACTGTTAAAAAAATATACATATGGTTAAGTATTACCTCACTCAATAACTACGATTAAGTAGTTATTCTATAATTAATTATATTTTGTTAATAATATTGACGTAGAGATATATATAAATATTTTAAAATTTTTAAAAAATAAATATAAAAAATTAAATTTTATAGAATTACATCTACTATTTAATATATTTACAAAAAATTATATTAAATTAATTTTATATTTTAAATGGGGTGTATGGATCGTATTATATTTTTTATTTTATTTTTTTGAACTATGCATGGAGATCGATCAACTATAGGCGATTCTCACGGTATATATCCCAGGCCTATCAACTCTAGTATTTTAGGTAAAATTACATTATTGGCTATTGAACTTTCGGCGAATAAGTTTTATTTATTTAATCCTCCAAATTTTAAGCTCATCCCATTAGCGCCTTATGATTCTTAAAAAGTGTTTTCTTAGGTTCCGTTTGATAACAGTACAATAATAAAAATAAAAGAAATATTTTTTTTATTCTTTCAAACATATCAGGAATTAACCAGAATAGCTTATTACAGTATTACTAGAATAAATAAGAACAATAGTTTTTACACCAACTAATACTCTTTATTCATATTATTTTTTATTATAATACTAAACACAAATTCTCTTATTTTTAAAATTATACCAAATACTTTTTTACACTAGTTTCATATTTTATATTTATCCTTGATATAGCTAGTTCTTGCTTGCATGTCCGTTTGGATTCGGTATAGAACCGGGAATAGAAGGAATATCCCTCTTATACTTCCAAACGCTTCAGGAATCAATCGGTATAGTTTGTTCCGGTACAACTAGAATAAGTAAGAACTACTGTTCTCACTCATCTTAACCACCCTCTTACTTTTTTCTTAAATACCCTCCCATGTCTACCGAGGTATCATCTCTCACCTCATTATTATAATAAAGTTTGAGGGCAAAAAGATAATTTACCTCAATTAAAACTCTTTATTTCTCTTATTCATTATTCTCATACCAAATATAAAATTTCTTATCCCTGGAACCATCCCAAATACTTTTTTACATTATAACCGTACTTTATATTTATTTTTGGAATAGTTAGTTCTGTCTTATTTCGTTACCAAACACTCCAAGACTACGGTCCTAGGATATATTTATTACTAGCAGAGAGCAAATTGTTGCTTACCTAATGTGTTGGCGCATCTACATGTTATACATTTGGTGACTCTCTTTTTTGTTTTTATTTTATTTTTCAATAACATAACCTATTGAGTACTCATTTTTTCTATATATATATATATGTTGGAGTTGAACTGCTAACTTAAAAGTGCGTGGTTGATAGGAGTTGATATGCTAACTTAAAAGTGCCAGATTCATGAAGAACCAATCAATTCACAATGTATGAATATACCCATAAATTAAGTATAAGCAACCGCGTTTATTTTATGATAGAATAAAAATAAAATTAGAATTAGGATTATTGTTGAAAATATAAGAAGTACGATAGAATTTTATGAAAAGTTTGAGGTCTCAAGTGTTGAATTCAAAATTTCGAGGACCAAAATGAAAATTTTTTTTTCACTACCGTATTCTATCTTTTAATTTGTTAAAATTAAAGTTTTCTAATTAGCTCAGTTAGAAACTGTATTAAATTTTGTACCTTCTATTCAGTATCACACATTAATTAGCATAATTGTAATTGTATACACTAAAATACGAGTGAAATAATTAAATTGGATAACATTATACCTAAATTTGATGGGAATTTTAATTTATTTAATTAAAATTATCCAATTTTAGAATCTCAAAAGTAAAGTTGAAGTGGGGCATTTCAAAATGGCCCACGGGTAAGGGGGTGGTCCATGTATTTTAATCTATTGCTATTTATATATTTTTAAACAAGATGTATATCTTGTTTTTTTTATTTTTTGGCTAAATTATAGAAAAAAATTTTATAAAATATTTTATTTTATGACTAAATTATAGAAATTTTTTTTATAAAATTTTATTTTTTTATTTTTTCTTTATGACTTTTAAAATCTACACTTTGTCCCCTTCTAATTATGAAATTATACACTTATCTCTTGCCGTCATCATTCCGTAAGTAATACTGTGACCACATTTGATGTGCTGCAGCATCATCGCTGCAGTCATTGGAGCTGAGACTTGCTCATCATCAACAGTATCAACCCTTCAATCACTTACGGAACAATGACGGCAGAAAGGTAAGTGCATAATTCCGTAATTAAAAAAAGATAAAATATAAATTTTTAAAAATAAAAAAATAAAATTTTACATAAGAATTTGGCTAAATTACAGAAAACCTTCCTGTAATATCCCGCTTTTTCACTTTGCCCCCATGTCTTTTAAAAGCCTACATTTTGCCCTATCGTAATTACCGAATTATCTTCAGGGGGCAACGGCGTTAACGAAGGAGGTAAATTGACGAAAATGCCCTTACCTTATATTGGAGAGAGAATGGGTTTTAGCTTATTTCTCGCTATTTTTGAAGGGTATTTTGGGTATATCAAATAATATTTTTTAAAAAATTGACGGTTCACTCACGGAATGATGACGGCGGGAGGTACATGCATATTTCGGTAATTACGATGGGGCAAAATGTAGGCTTTTAAAAGAAAGAAAGGCAAAGTAAAAAAATAGAATATTACATAGATATTTTCTGTAATTTAGTGTAAGAATTTTTTATAATTTAACTTATTTTATTACACTGTTTGGGGATTTAGGAATTTAATATGGGAAGGAGTGTGGGTAAAGGAAAATTGGGTGGGGTGTGATTTACGTGTGGGCCGGGTATGGTTTTAGCAGGGGTTGCTTTTGTTGGTTGATTCTCCCAACGCAGCCCCACTCCTCCTGCCTGCCTGCCGTTTCTTTTCTTTCCTTTCCTTTCTTTTCGTTTCCTTTATCTTTCAGCCTGTCAAATTTCACTGCAAAATAAAAAAACAAATCAAGGAATCAGAGAAAGAGAAGAGAGAGAGAGAGAGAGAGAGAGAGAGAGAGAGAGAGAGCACTGCCAGAGAGTGCCACCAGCCCAAGCAACAAGCATTCAAAAACCAAAGGCCTTTAGAATGCCTTTGGTTACAGAATTAAATTTTAAACATAAATTTTGTTATTTTTGAGATTAAAAAAAATATTCTGGTATAAAATGGAAAATTATAGCAGTGTCTAAATATATTTTAAAAAATTAAAAACATTAATATTTTTTTATAAAAAAATTACATATAAAATACATTAGAAAACCAAACATTTATACTTAATCCAATATAATATAAATTTTGTGACATAATGAAAAGTTTTATATTTATGCTTTGACCGAAACAAATTGTTTCTGAATATTTTGTAGCATTTGGGTATTAATTGGGGAGGGTATTAATTGGGGAAGATCGATTCCGCACGTTTTAGGGATATCCCCAGCCAAACATACATGTTATTGCGGATTTGTGCTTTTTTTTTCATGAGCAATGCTAGGTGTACATCTCAAATGGGATGTACATTCTATACCTATCCCATTCTGGAATGAGTATTCATTCACTCCTCACATCAATGTAACGAGTGAAATTCACCTTATCTCATAATGAGGTGGGTGTAAAATATGCACCCTATTTGTGGTGTACATCTAGCATTTTCTTTTTTTCATTATTCGAACGCAGGCCAGACGTCCTGGGCCGTACAATCGGATCCTCAATCCAAGAGCACCCTATCGTGCACTTGCGAGGTTGCGGACGTCCGAAAATGCTGCGGGCGTCCTTAGCAATAGTGCTCCGAGGATTTGGGCACCCAAATTTTCCTAAAGGCATCCGAAACCTGCGCAGATTGACAAGGTGACTTTATGAGAATAGGAAAAGGTGAGAGACCTAAGGGGATTTTGTTACTTTGGGTATAAATGAGGGACCTTAGCTCTCTCCCCTAAACCATGCAATCCAAAAATCAAAGAGAAAAACCCTTTCTCTCTTTCCCTCTCACTCTTTTCTCCTTCTATACCTCTAGAGATCTTCCCCAAAGTAGATTTTTGGTGGAGAAAAGCTTGGGAAGGCTTTGGGAGGGTGGATTGAACCTCTTGGAGCAAGAAGAGGCCAAGAAAACTTAGGGCAAAGATGAGTCTTTGAGATCAAAGTGTTCGTATTGATTTAAATCTTTTGAAATTAGTATCCTTATGTTCCTTAGAATGCTCTAACCTAGTCTGATCAAGTTAACACCATAGTTTTTAGGTGTTCTTGGATAAAATAGAAATTTAGAGTTAGATATAGGGGTTTTGATTCTAAGGGGTTTTGAACATAATTAAACTTTTGGGGGCTTAATTGAAGGCGAAAGAAATATTCTCAACAACTTTGATCTGGGAATAGGTTTGTTAGCACTTAAAACGAGCCAAATGCTTCTGTGCCCCTCTACGTGCGAATCTTCCCGGCAATCCCTTCCAGCGATACAACGTCCACGTGCCACTCCGTCGGCACGATTTCAAGGTGGCGCAAGATGAACCCGGCAAACTTTCAGGGATCCAGCAAATCGAAAGAAAGAACAAAGCGAAGACGGTAAAATCTGGAATAGTAGAATTGGGGAAAAAGAAGATAGCACTGGCACCGTAAGACATAAAAATAATGTTCGAGTTTAAACTCCTTTTAAACACCCGAAGCGAGCGATCGTGCTCCAACGGCATGATTAGAAGGCTCCGGAAGATAAGCCCTTACGTGCCCGTGACTTATGGATTAAGGCAACCAATTTTCGAATTAAATAAAAGAAAAATAAAATAAAATGGATAACGAATCACGCGCACCGCCCGGTTGGCCTGGCCCTGCTCCTGCTCGTGCTCGTGCCGTGTGTGCGTTTAGTCGAGAATATAACTCTCACTTTTACCCATGTATCTAACAAGAGAATGAAAGAGTATATAAAAAGCAACAATAATTCATTGGTTTCCGATGTGGGACTAAACCTCACATGTGGTAACCAAAGCATGGGCTCCCAAGTTAGGCCCATTATGGATTGGGCTCCTCAAGAGACAAATTAAGTTTTAAATCACCAATAAATCTCAAATAAAATCCAACAATCCCCCACATGATTTAAAACTTCAAATAAAGACTGAGATTCAAAGCAACACAAAAGAACGCTGGATCTCTAATACCACGTATTCGGCGAAGGTACCTTTCGGGTTTGAACCTTCACTTAGTGCTTGTCTATGTACATTCGAGGGCACAATGGCGGACTACGCCTTGAACCAAGGCCGGTGAATCGGATTTCCACAAACCGCACACATGGTACAGTCGTTTGGGTTCAAAGCGGGTGAGCGCTATAATGGCCATGCGCTGGTATCGATTCATGTGTGTTTTAGGAAACCGCCCTCTTTCCATAGTCACGGCCTCACGACTCCACACATATAGTAGGTCCTCAAAGGGTATCTGCAAGGTCGTACTCTGCCTCATGGGTCTTGGAACCATTCAGGGCCAAAGCCCTTCCTATCCACTTGCAGAGATGAGCACTGTCGCCATAGGGATGAGGATACAAAAAAAACAGTGCTCCTCAAGCTACATGTTCGACTTGTTACTACCCATTGAACCTGCAACAGGTTGGGTTGCCATCGCCGGTAACTTCTATTGTGGGCTAAGCCCCATCCCCCTCGACGATTCTAGGATCACGGTCCTAGACAAACCCTTGGTGAGCTGATCAGCTAAGTTTCTTGCAGATCTCACAAATTCCAATGCAATCACATTTTCTTTCAAATTCTGTCGAATGAACTTCTGTCTCAATTTCATAAATCTGTTCATCTTAGTCTCCACGTTCTCTTGAGCACATTTGTCAATTGCAGCTCTACAATCACAATGAATAGACACAGGTGCTAAAGGTTGCTCCATCAGTGGCAGATCATAAAGAAATTCTCTCAACCACTTAGCCTCTGTTACAGTAGTATCTAAAGCTATCAATTCAGATTCCATAGTACTTCTAGAAATCAAAGACTGTTTAGTTGACTTCCAAGAAACAGCTGCTCCTCCTAGGAGAAATACAAATCCTGTAGTAGACTTCACATCAGCTGTATTACTAATCCAATTCGCATCATTATAACCTTCTAATACTGCAGAAAACCACTATAATGCAATCCATAGGATACAGTCCCTTTCAAATATCTCAACACTCTTTCTAAAGCATTCCAATGATCTCTGTTCGGATTATGAGTATATCTTCTCAATCGATTTACAGCATAAGCCAAATCAGGTCTAGTGTAATCCACTAGATATCCTAAGGATCCGATAATCTGTGAATATCTATTCTGGCCTATTGGATCTACTCTATTCTTCTTAAGATGCACACTAGAATCATAAGGTGTCACTACAGGTTTAATATCAGAATATCCAAACTTCTTCAATAATTGTTCACTGTAGTGAGATTGGCTCATAATAATTTCTTTCGACTTTCTAATGATCTTCATATTGAGAATCATATCTGCTTGTCCAAGATCTTTCATATCAAAATTCTTATTCAACAATTTCTTCACATCATTTATTACATTCATGTTTGTACCAAAGATCAAAATATCATCAACATACAAATATAAGATCACAATCTGTCCATCATACTCTTTCGAATATACGCACTCATCAGACAAGTTCACATGAAAATCATTTGAAACAACCAAAGAATCAAATTTTAAATGCCACTGTTTAGGAGCTTGTTTTAATCCGTATAAAGATCTAGTCAATTTGCACACTTTGTTCTCATGTCCAGAAACCACAAATCCTTCAGGTTGCTTCATATAGATCTCTTCATCTAAATCACCATTTAGAAAGGCTGTCTTAACATCCATTTGATGAACAATCAGATCAAAAATAGAGACTAAAGCAATCAACACTCTAATAGAGGTAATCCTAGCAACATGAGCATAAACATCAAAATAATCAATCCCAGGCTTCTGTGCAAAACCCTGTGCCACTAATCTAGCCTTATACTTGTCTACAGATCCATCAGGTCTCAACTTCTTCTTAAAAATTCACCTACAGCCTACAGGCTTACATCCTAGAGGTAAATCAGATAACTCCCAAGTATGATTCTGTAGAATAGACTACATCTCAAGATTAATAGCCTCTTTCCAAAACGATGCATCTACAGACGTCATAGCTTGGTCAAAGGTAGATGGGGTGTCTTCTACAAGTAGGACACAAAAATCATCTCCAAAAGTCTTCTCTACTCTAGGACGCTTACTTCTTCTAGGCTCAATCTCTCCTATCGGTTCACTGACTCTAGGTCTGCTAGAGTTACCTACGAGTTCAGCAGGAACAGATCTATCTACTCTAGTTTTAAACGGAAAAACATCCTCAAAGTACACAGCATCTCTAGCCTCAATGATTGTATTATTAGAAATCTCACTAATTTCAGAATTCACCACTAGAAATCTGCTGGTATTACTATCCTGTGCATAACCCACAAAAATTGTATCGACAGTCTTAGGTCCAATCTTCCTTTTCTTATTCTCAGATATCTTCACTTTAGCTAGACACCCCCACACTTTAAAATAATTCAAATTAGGCTTCCTACCTTTCCAAAGCTTATAAGGAGAAACATCAGAGTTCTTGTGAGGAATCCTATTTAAAATCATACATGCAGAAATCAAAGCTTCCCCCCACAAGTTCTCAGGTGCGCCTGAACTAATAATCATCGAGTTTATCATATCCATCAAAGTCCTATTCTTACGTTCAGCAACACCATTAGATTGAGGTGTATAGGGAGCAGTCACTTGATGTACAATTCCGAATTCTCGACAAAAACTAGTCATCTCATTTAAAGTGTATTCACCACCTCGATCAGATCTCAAAATTTTGATTTTCTTATCCAACTGATTTTCTACTTCAGCTTTATAAATTTTGAATCTGCTAAGAACCTCATCTTTTGATTTAATCAAGTAGACATAACAAAATTTTGAATGATCATATATAAAGTCACAAAATACTTATTTCCACCTCTACTAAATCTACTTCCGTCACAAACATCACTATGCACAAGTTCTAGAAGATCATTATCTCTATCCACATATTTAAAAGGTTTTCTAGGTTCCTTAGCTTGCACACATATTTCACATCTATGATCACGTAAATCAGATTTGGGAATCAAATCAAGATGCATCAATCTTTTGATTGTATTGAAATTCACATGTCCTAATCTTCCATGCCAAATATTAGTAGAAACAACATTCAAAACAACAGCACTTTTATTCATTGGAAATGAAGATACAGAAAGTTTAAATAAACCATCACTCAAAAAATCCTTCCCTACAAAATTCACACATTTTGTTATTACTACCCTATTATATTCAAAAACTAACTTAAAACCCTGCTGAACTAAAAGAGAACCACTAATCAAATTCTTCCTAATATCGGGAACATAATGGACTCCGTGCAAGGTTAAGGTCTTTTCAGAAGTCAACCTCAAATCCACTCGACCTGTCCCAAGCACACGAGAAGAGGCTGCATTCCCCATGTTCACCGATCCTCTACATGCATCCTGATAAGTGGAAAACCACGACCGATCAGAACAAGCATGGACATTAGCTCCAGTATCTATCCTCCAATCAGAAGAACAAAGGACAAGGTTAAGCTCAGGTAAACTAGATTCTAACCTGATAGTGGAGGCAGAAGGGTTAGAACCGGCAGTCAGCATATTCGTCTGACGCTCAGGTGGAGCTCCCTTCTTCTTCATTGGCGCAGAAGGCCGAGTCTTGCGAAAGTACCAATCCTTCGCAAAGTGGTTCGTCTTTCCGCACACAAAGCAACCAGAGTTGCCTCCACTTCCCTCAGGTTTAGGCTTCTTAAAATTTGGGTTAAACTTTCTATGATGGAACGGTTTTTTCTTAAAGTTTCTATAAGGCTGAAAGTTTCTACCCTTATTTTTAGGGTGCTCTATTAGGTTGGCTTGGGTAGTAGACTCATTAAGCTTATTATCCCTAGCTCGGTTCGACTCTTCTATCCTAATGGATCTTAGGACAAAATTCAGGGATAGCTCTTTTTTATTGTGGTTAAGATCGTTTGCATAGCTCTTCCAAGAGGGTGACAACTTATCTATAAGGGCAGCAACTAAGAAACTCTCATCAAGATCTACACCACTAGATCTAAGTTGCTCAACTATGTGTTCAAAATCATGAAGCTGGTCAGACATTGACTTATTATCTACCAGTTTAAACTTAATCAAATCAGACGCCTGGTATCTCTTCTGGATAGGATTAACCTGACCGTACTTATTCTCTAAAGATGTTCAAATCTCCCTAGCAGTTTTCATACTACAGTAGATGTCATAAAGTTTATCTGAAAGGGTGCTAAGAATCCGGTTCAAGCAGTGATAATTAATCATATCAGGATTAAAATGAGGTACAGGTCTAGGTGCAGAAGTAGTAGTAATATCAGCATCAGCAGAGGGAGGAGTGGAACCAGCTTGGGCTTGACGCCGAGTAAACGGTCTGGTGACCTCAGTCTGAATTGCACCTTCAGGTGCAGAGCCATTACTATTTTCGGTAGAATCCGAAATAGCAGAAACCAGCCCAAGCGTGGTGAGCCAGAACCTCATTTGGTTCTGCCACCTTCTAAAATTACGACCATCAAACGTGAAAGGTTTCGCCGAATTGTCCATAATGAAAAATCTGTTTACAAACAATCCTACCGCAATGTCACAAAATTATTCTAAATTTAAAACAATTAATCTACCGCAATGTCATAAAATTATTCTAAATTTAAAATAATTAATCTAAGTTGACGGGTTTAAATTTAATCAATAATAATTATACTAAGATTTTAATTGACAGTGTAATAATCAAACAATTTAATTAAAAGTGTATCATCATCACAGCTCTGTTATAATAAATTTTTTTTTTTTTTTTTTTTTTTTTAAAAGTGTGTGGTGAGGAAGACTCGAACTCTCAACCTCAATATTAACTTAACCCGCATTTGCCAATTGTACTACTACCCACATTTTATTAATACTAATAGTATTAAAAAATTAATTAATAAAGTAATCTACAACAATGCAATAAATACTATTTTCGGTAGAATCCGAAATAGCAGAAACCAGCCCAAGCGTGGTGAGCCAGAACCTCATTTGGTTCTGCCACCTTCTAAAATTACGACCATCAAACGTGAAAGGTTTCGCCGAATTGTCCATAATGAAAAATCTGTTTACAAACAATCCTACCGCAATGTCACAAAATTATTCTAAATTTAAAACAATTAATCTACCGCAATGTCATAAAATTATTCTAAATTTAAAATAATTAATCTAAGTTGACGGGTTTAAATTTAATCAATAATAATTATACTAAGATTTTAATTGACAGTGTAATAATCAAACAATTTAATTAAAAGTGTATCATCATCACAGCTCTGTTATAATAAATTTTTTTTTTTTTTTTTTTTTTTTTTTTAAAAGTGTGTGGTGAGGAAGACTCGAACTCTCAACCTCAATATTAACTTAACCCGCATTTGCCAATTGTACTACTACCCACATTTTATTAATACTAATAGTATTAAAAAATTAATTAATAAAGTAATCTACAACAATGCAATAAATATTAACAGAATCCAATTAGTGCTATCAATGTTAACAGAATCCAATTAATTCAATAAATATTAACAGAGCAATAAATATTAACAATGAAATAAATATTAACAGAATCCAATTAATTCGTAGAATCCAATTAGTGCTATCAATGTTATGTAGCAACAGTACGTACCAACAACTATATATATAAATATTAACAGAGCAAACAAATTAGTTAATAAAATGATTCGTAGTACTAACAGAATTAATAATAAAATTACTAATTAAATATTTATCTTATTCACAGTATGATAATTATATGAAAAGATAAATTAATTTTATCTCGCTTCTAGAATGTTGTAAAAATATTTATCTTTTCAAGTTAATTCTTTTAAATGATTTAACACCAGCAAATTTAATTTGTAAAAATTCGATCAGGAGTTAAATAATAAATGTTGTAAGAGAAAAGGTTTAGAGAAGGCCTGTAGATCGAGGCGTGCAGGGCACTGTCCTAGAAGCGAGATTGCTCCTCTACGTGCGAGGCTTCCCGGCAATCCCTTCCAGCGATACAACGTCCACGTTCCACCCCGTCGGCACGATTTCAAGGTAGCGCAAGATGAACCCGGCAAACTTTCAGGGATCCAGCAAATCGAAAGAAAGAACAAAACGAAGACGGTAAAATCTGGAATAGTAGAATTGGGGAAAAAGAATATGGCACTGACACCGTAAGACATAAAAATAACATTCGAGTTTAAACTCCTCCTTTTAAAAAACCCAAAGCGAACAATCATGCTCCAACAGCATGATTAGAAGGCTCCGGTCCGGCCCGGTTCGTGCCGTGCGTGTGTTTAGTTGAGAGTATAACTCTCACTTTTACCCAAGTATCTAATAAGAGAATGAAAGAGTATATAAAAAGCAACAACAATTCATTGGTTTCCGATGTGGGACTAAACCTCACATGTAGTAACCAAAACATGGGCTCCCAAATGAGGCCCATTATGGATTGGGCTCCTCAAGAGACAAATTAAGTTTTAAATCACCAATAAATTCCAAATAAAATCCAACACTACAAACCCGCACAGTAGTAAATTAAAATTGATTATGAATTTGTCCCTCAAATTTTATATATTATTTAGAATATATATTCTTTAAAATTTTAACAAATTTGGGATAAATATCTTTGCAAATACTCCTACTAATGTCAAATGCTCAACTTGTATAAATATATTCACGAATAAAAAATGAATTTTTTGAAAATAAAGCCACAATCAATCTTCAAACTTTGCAGAGAAATAGTCTTACCGATTGGATCTCTACCGAGTGATGGGCCTTCCCCGTTGTTCACCGTCCCTTCTCTCGCTACACCACCCGTATGCTGACGATCGACGACAGCATGTACTACGTTACTATTGTTGTTGCTGCTGCTGCTGTTGGTGCTGTTGTAGTGTTCTTTGAGGCAACCGCTGTGGTCGAATACCTTGAGGGTGAAGACCATGTTGCCCTCGTAGGAGAAGACCAGCAGGTGGCCGCGGGTCAGGCCGTGGGCCGCGACGAACTCCAGCCAGCCGCGACGTAGCCTCCCCGGCTTCCGGCCCGTCCCGGCACACCTCCACGTGCCAGAACTTCCCCAACCGGCCCAGGATCGTCGCCGTCCACGACCTCCGCCCCTCCCCCGCCGCCGTATTCGCAAGCTGCGGGACGAACTTGGGCGGGATTCGCTTCAGCACCATGCACGACACGTTGTCGACACGTACATATATAAACATATTTGCATGTGAGACTTGTAATTAGTTGAGTCGAAATAAATAATAATAATAATAATAATCATAATCATCATCATCATCATCATCATCAAGAAGTCTTCTTGGTGTCATCAATCGATAGACGAGAATAAAGTATTATACTACGAACCACAAAATCGAAAAGGTCGGATTATTAGAAAAAAAAAATAAAAAAATAAAAAATAAAAGTAAAGAAAAACGAAAGATAGAGCATATACCAACTGCTGCGAGAAAGAAGGAAGCAGGATCTTGAAGAACTGCGGCCTTGCCATGGTGGTTAGTGGAGGAAAATAATAAATTAAGGGGAGGTGGTGTTTTATATAGGGATAATTAATTACTTACGTAGGCTTTCAAAAGTTTAAAAATATCTTATATATTTGTGAAAATTTTTTATTTTAAAATATATATATATATATATATATATATATATATATATATATATATATATATATATATATATATATATATATATATTTGTTATTCAGGTCTATTTTTCACTTTTTTTTGGCTGTTAAATTTTGATTATATTTTAAATCAGATTAAAATAGAGATGAAATATTATTTTTTAATTTTTTTATTTAATATATTTTTATAGTCTTTCTCTTCCAATTCCTCCTAGGATTTTTTTTTTTTTCCTTGTTGATTGCATTCTCTTCTTCCAGGATTTTTTCTGGCATTCTCTGGCGAAGTCCTCTTAGTCAAGAATTTTTTTAATAATTTTTTTTTTAAATTTTCTAATAAAGTCGATATGAATCTTTTGATCCATTTTATATATAAAATTTTAATATTTTAATTTTTTTTGGACTAGCAATAAATTTTTAACTTGCCATATCCGTAATAAATTTTTTACTTGTGAGATACGTTCAAGTCAAAAAGAATATTCACACATTCTAATTATTCAAATATCTCATTTTTTTGAAAAAAATTGTGAGTTATGCTCCGTCTCAAATGTGAGACTCCAATAATTTTATATCGGATATGAATAAAATTATGATTGAATTTATAAAAAATATGAGAATTAGTAATAATAACTGTACTTAAATATTTTGGATTATGGTTTAGGTCCAACAGTTAAATAAATGTTTTGTTCACACTCACACATGATTTCTGAAGTACTACAAAAATTGTTCAAATACAGTTTAGATTGCCCATTGAACCATGCCCTTGTTAAAAATTGTTACAGATTTATGCTTTATTTTGAATTTGGATTGAGTCAAATTTAATTAACCAACTATTCTTTTGAATTTGGATTGAGTCAAATTTAATTAACCAAGTTGGTTATGATATAGATTAGGTGTATGAAATATATTATTTGATTTTGAAGATAATTTTTATTGGTGCAAAATTTATGTCTATCTATATACGTCCTAATGGATTGGTTAACTGGCTTAATTATGCATTATATATATATATATATATATATATATATATATATATATATATATATATATATATATATATGGATGCACTTCCGCGAATGATGAAGAGAGAATGATGGAGAGAGAGGCGGCCCGATGGGCCAAATTAATTAGGATACATCTCGGGCTAATTAATTAGTACATAAAGGTGCCGGGAAGTATAGCCTAATTAAGAGTATCGACCCTCTTGATGTTGTACGGCAAACAGAAGACTAATTAATTAACGCCCTAATATATTAAAAGGTGGTCGGGGATTCAACGGCAACGGCAATTTAGAGAAGGTGCACAGCAATTCATATGCGGCGTTGGGTTTGACAACGGAGCGGAGGTTCTCGACCAATTGCTTGAGCAGTTCAGATTACTCGAAGCAACAGCATAAAAAATTTTGGTCAAAAATTTATATACTTCTCTAATTTGGCCTTTTGATCAAGATTTTGCGAAAATATCTTTATGAATTATTTTCTTATAGTTTTTCGTTGGAACAAGAGAAAGGTAGAGTTTATTATAAGAATCTTGATTTTTTTTTATTTGGAGAAGACATAAGGTGTAAGTTTGTATTTCTTTTATATTTTATAATGGAATACATCTCTTTCGACGTAGATAGTTGTCGAACCACGTAAAAATTTTAATTTTTTTTTCGTATTTATTGATGTTACCGAAATTTTGATTTTCTTTACTTTTAATGCATCTGTGTTGATAGTGCACCGGTCTAAATACCAGTGATGTGAGTTCCCACAACAGCAATTTTTGTTTTTAGTACTGTAGTTTGCTTGCTTCGTGCTCTCTCAATGTGAATCACGTGCATGACTGGTTAACTTCAGCTCTGGACGTTATTTCGGTCACAATGCAAACGAAGTTGCTTCGCGCCTTCCTTTTGATGCTGGTTTTGAGGTTTCCTGGAATCTCAAACTTTTACCTTTAAATTTGATTTGTATTTAGGCTAAATTACAGAAAATCTTTCTGTAATATCTCGTTTTTTCATTTTGTCCCCCTGTCTTTTAAAAGTCTATATTTTATCCCCTCGTAATTATCGAATTGTCTTTAGGGGGCAACGGTGTTAACGAATGAGGTAAATTGACGAAAATACCCTTACCTTATATTGGAGAGAGAATGAGTTTTAACTTATTTTCCACCATTTTTGAAGGGTATTTTGGATATATCTAATAATATTTTTTAAAAAATTGACGGTTCACTCACGGAATGGTGACGGCGGGGATAAATGCATATTTCGATAATTAAGAGAGGGTAAATATAGTCTTTTAAAAGACAGAGAGGCAAAGTGAAAAAGCGGAATATTACAGAAAAATTTTATGTAATTTAGCCTTGTATTTATCTTGCTCTGCTTTCAGTGATACTTGCTTTTAATGTAAATTATGAAGTTCCATTTACTGTCTGAGTGCTTGATTCGGTAGAAAATGCTACAATATGGCTTGATATTTCATGACTAGTTAAAGAAATCATGCCAATTTTGATTATGTGCTGTTCGGCAGCAACTCATTCATTCCTTACACCTTTTATATATAGGCTGCGGGCATTGTTGCTGCTGTAGGTGACTCAGTCGCTCATGAGAAAGTTGGCACCCCTGTCGCTCTTATGATTTTTGGCAGCTATACTGAATTCACAGTGGTGTCTCTGTCTAGTTTGCGATTTAACCTTTATTTTCTTTTTCAATAATGCCTACTCTGCTACATGCTAATGTTAAGTGTGTAAGTTGCTATAACCTGTTACCTGTTTGCTTAAGTCTCCACTTTTAATCACAGGCTCTAGCAAAACACCTTCTTCCTGTGCCAAGGCCAGATCCTGAGGTCAACATCGGGCTTTGACTGCTTCCATTGCTTTAGAATTAAAAGTTTAGTCAAGTTGTGTTTCTGCATGCTTCTCATTTTGTCTCTTATTCGTACTCTCTGAGACGATTTCTTAATAGATGTTCTGTGCACCATATGTCACATATAATTCATTTATTTGTTGTTTGCTATATTATTTGTGATAGCAAATTTGTGATTGTTTCCTACATATTCTTCAGGTTTTGAAGAAAGAATATCCGAAAGGTGCTGATATCATCTATGAATCTGTAGGTGGAGAAATGTTTGATTTCTGCTTAAATGCTCTTGCAGTTCATGGACAGCATATTGTGATAGGCACGATCTCCCAGGTAGTTTCAGCAATTGGTCAATCTATCTAATTTATTTGGCAAACTTGTCAAAATTATTTTGATTACCCATGACTGGAAAAATAAATAATATGCAGTGCATCTCATTTTTGGTTAAGATTTACGGAGTATATATATATATATATATAGTATCCCCCTCACATAAAAGCCTTAGCATAAATCTGGATATCACCTTGTCCCTAAAACTTGTGCATGATTTTGTTCTCAAGTTCACAAGCCACTTGCCTTTATCTTTTGTCACCACACACATTTAGAGAGATATTTAGGAGAAAGAAAGGTAGGACGAGTGACGGATTACACGTCTTGTATACAATCATTCTTTGGATGCCCTTTTTCACTGATGAACCAACTCGATGAATTTTCAGTATCAAGCCTTTGAACTACACCGGGCTGTGCGAAAAGATCCTCACAAAAAAACAAACTGTGTACATTACCAGCTCACACTAGGAATTAGATAGATAACATGCAATCTTGTGACGACCCGGCCCACTAGCAATAATAACTCGTTGGGTCCAAACCACAGCCCAAAATGCGTCACACTAGCAATAATAACTCGTTGGGTCCAAACCACAGCCCAAAATGCTTAAGCCCAGTTATTATTATGCGTTACATACTCTTCCTGTTTAGATCTAACGTCCTCGTCAGTCCAAACACACACAGCAGCCCAAGATAATAATAATTCATTGGATCCAAACCACAGCCCAAAATACTTAAGCCCAGTTATTATTACTAGTGTTCAAGTCTCATATAAACCCAATCACAATTCCATCCACATCCGATGTGGGACTATTGGGGGCATCACAATGATTGCTTCAACTATTGAGAGATGCATGGCTTTGTTTGTGTGTGCGCTTTGTGCATAGATATAAACAGGTTTAAGAGTTCTATATACTGATTTTACAGATCTTTCTCTCTTTTGGTAAAAATTTATGGAGACCCCGTCCAAACTACAGGCCATTCTGAAATGCATCCCTTAACTATAATTTTTTTTATTGTGACACCCCGTGAACTTTTTTCAATTTTAGTTATTCTAGTTACTTTTAAAAGTCAAAAAATTTGTAAAATTTAATGGTTCTGTTAGCTATTAGCCATAAGCTATTCCAGTTTTGTTCGCTAAAAATTGATTAAAGTCATTAAATTTGATGATATCACCAATGAATTTAGTAAAATCCCCTAATTCAATTGGCTAAAATTCCTTGATTCAATATAATTAAAGGTTGAGGTAGTGCCAATAAAAACTCTCTTTCTCCAATATAAAACTTTGTTTTGTTTAATTACATTTGTTTAAATCACTTTGTCTTAACACAAGACCCTGTTACTCAACATTTTCTGGGAACTGAATTAGTTTTTATCCTTGGCCAACTTTTATGAAAATTCTCTGAAGATAGTTTACGATAGTGACTTTCTGACTAATTCTTTATCATGTATGCTTTCTTGTTAGTTATGTATTATGTTTCTATTCATGTTTCCGTAATTCGTTCATGAACAACTCTTGATATCTTCGTTACGTCATTTCATGAATTTTTCATAGCGCATTTGTTGATCACAATGTTTACTCATCGTTTCCTTATGATTCTTTACATTTGGATGAGTATGTAGTTCTTTAGAATGTCTATGTTCTTTGTCTCATTCTTTCAACTGAAATTTCACCAAGACTACCTATATCTGAACATCATGCTTGTGATTATGATTTATGTGGTTGAGAGTGGTTGTTTGCTTGGTGGTCTCTATATTTCAAACAGAAGAGGTCTTTATTCACGTGGAAATTTATTATCTATACTTTTGAGTTAGATATATTGATTTGTCGACCTGTATATATACGTGCCAATATTAAAAAGTTGAGGTGGGTTATGGCCACTTTGGGTCTTAACATGACTTCGTCTATACAGAGTCTGTATGACCAGAACTCTCACAATAACTCATCCGGATAATTGGATTTATTGTTGGTATTTCTTATCCAATTTTACTAGCTAGTATGTTATGCCTGCTGTTATCGCTGAAATTTCAATGAGCGCACTAGCTAATATATCATGAGTTGGATCAGTCAATTGATCTCGGAAAATGATATAAATTAATAGAGTCATCTTTATTTGCGGCACATCAAATTTGCTGAATTTGGTTAAACTCAGCTTCCAATAGAATTATAATCAGATTTAATGCGTATTTAATTAATATCAACTCCATCTGGCTGGAACATGAAATATCTTTATTTCTGAACTCACCAAACATGCATAATTCCAAAACAAGATTACAGTAAAAATAACATTTGAAGTGTCACAAGTGTTTCATACATTCTTATATATTTCTCCCATGCATACAACTGCTAATAGCCAAATAAACAAGAGATTAATGCTAACTCTATAAACAAAATAAACATAAATATAATACAATAAAAGAAAAAGAAAAAAAAAGAAAAAGGAAACATAGATATATATAGTACCACTAGCCAAGGAAAGATTAATATGCAAGTCTTCTACTAGTTCATCAAACTCGCGCATCAAAGAAGTACAAGTATTGAACAATCTAGCTAAACCAAAACGGCCGTTTGCTTCTCCGCGTCCATGCCGCGGTTCTTGTAGAAATTTTCTATGAAATTGGAGGCCTTTTGGTCGACGTCGTGCTCTCCGACATACCCTCCTCGGTCCTCATCGCTCGGTCGCACTTTGTTCGAGGTATACCTGGGCTCCCTCTCGGCGTCAGTGTGGCAAATATTGGCCGATCCAGAGGAGAAGCAATTCCCCATATATATGGTTAACTTCCCTACTCTCTCACACACTTAACAAGCTTGTTAGGAATGTGTGAGTTGCCGAGTTTCGAAAGGCATAATCCCCCTCCTATATATAGCACTTCTCTATCTCTCTTAATTTCTCTTCTGTGAAGCTACTAAATAATGTGCATGGGAGGGAAATTATGTATGTTTAGGATTCTCTCGGAGTTCATGGGTATATTGAACGGTGGAGATTTGTTGAATTGATGTGTGATTATTGATGTATGATTAAAAGGGTGGTTTAGAGATTTAGGTTGGTGAAAACCATCCAAAATGCATGCCAAATTAATATTCCTAGTCTTCTATATACTTTTTGAATTTGACTTAAATAATTCAGCTCAACTTTCTATATATGAAATTACCATGCATGCATGCATGAAATAAACTTTATCAGTCTCTAATCAATGATCTTAATTTTTGAATTGAACTAAATTTTTTATATCTACTCAATTGTTTGAAATATTTTGGTATTTTTTGGAATTGCATTTGTATGTGAAGGTAAATTTAGAATATATATATATATAAGCTAATTAAAATCATAAGATTTTATGGCTTATGACACCTTATATGGAATGACAAATGTGCTCAACATAAAAAGAAGATAAAACTTTTGCAGACCTTTGTCGGAATTACAACGCATATTGGAATAGATATAAGAAAATTCTAACATTTTTTTTAAAAAAAAATAAGATAGTATACTACTGTTTCATTTATTTATAGGATGAATTGGGCTACAATCTTAGACAGCTGAAACTCAAGAGAAAAAAAAAAACTATTTGAAGCAGTTGTGGTCCCAAATATCCCCAAGTGATCATATCTTGGCCGTCAAGTAATCCGACGTTTGTTTCATTTTCTCAAAAGTTTGTTTCATTTTCTTAAAATTCTGTTCCAACCAAATAACTCACCAAGTGGTGGCGATTATCGTTAACTCCCTTTCCCCTACCGCTCCACCTTTAAATATGCTCACTTTCCAAAGTTTACTGGTAGAAGAACAATTAAAAAGAAACAGCTTGTTCAATAGTAATCTCTGCATCGCAGCTCTAAGACTTTGACAACCCATGAAAAGATGATCCACAATCTCAGTCTCATCCAAACAAAAAACACGACTCTTCTCTCCATTCAGACCCATTTTCAGAAGATTATCCACTATGGCCACCTTTCTTTTCAGAACTAACCACAGAAAAATCTTGGCTTTCAGAGGGGATGTACTCTTCTACAGTTGAACAAAACTCATGTCGTTTACTCCACCATCTTGTAGAAAGTTATAGAACGAATTGACTATAAATTTTTCAATCCGAGTCCATCTCGATTTGACTTCATCCTTTCTATTGTATGGAGAGATCTCGAAGCTCGACTCTTTTAGTTTCAGGATCATGTCACTATCAAGCTGGGAGCTAGGGGCAAAACCTGACAAGATCTCACGCCATTTCCACCCGTTCCTTCCCCCACAATCTTTCACTCTATAATTTTCACTCACTACGTTGTCATAAATACGAGAGTATAAAGTTTGAAGGAAAGCTCGGTCGCTCCATATGTCTATCCAAAAACTAACTTTTTGTCTATCTCCAATTGAGTAGGACACTCTGTGACACCTCAGGATTTGAAGTGGTCCTATATAAAGAATATAATAAAGCTAAAGTTCTTAACTCGATTATAGCATTTTGGGCAGTTGTTAGGCCCAAGAGGTTAAGAGGGTTAAGCGTGCTAGAGCTAGAATAGTTCTAGGATGGGTAACTCCCGAAAAGTTGAGGCATCACAATTGGTATCAGAGCCAATCACCAGCCCAAAATGTAAGATAAATATCGGCTGAGTCGGGATTATACAGCGGGCAAAGCGTGGGATCCCCCAGCTAATAACAGTTGTGGGTGGAACGCGACTCTCCCACAAGCTCATTTAAGGTTAGCGAGACAAATTTCACATCGCCTGATGCTTGTGAGTATGCCTGAGCCTGACGAGAACATCAGGGCTTAAAAGGAGGAGGAATGTGACACCCCAGAATTTGAAATAGTCCTATATAAAAGATATAATAGAGCTAAATATCTTAACCCGGCTATAGTATTTTGGGCGGTGGCTAGATTCAAGAGGTTAAGAGGATTAAGCGTATTAGAGTTAGAGTAGTTTTAGAATGGATTACTCCTAAGAAGTTGAGGCGTCACACACTCCGCATTTAAAAATATTGTTGGTTGTTAAAACACTCTACATTTAAAGTTCATATGCCTATTTCATGAAATTTAAGCTGTCAAGTTAGATAGTAAAGCTACTACTACTTTTGATAGCTTAAATTTCATGAAATAGCTAGGCATATGACCTTTAAAAGTCAGGATCTTACTTTGTCAAATAATTATATAAATTCTTTACTGTTATATATGTAGTAAAACAAAATTTTTAATGTCAACCCCGTAATTCAAAAATATTATGAAGTTATGAAGAAAATTAAATAGTATCTCTTTAAATTACGTTCAGGTTATCTATTTCACAATGCTATCCGTAGAATCCAAATGCTATCTATATATTGTGACACTTCCGAAATTTAGATTAATTATATATATAAATGATATAATAGAACTAAATCTCTTAATCCGGTTATAACATTTTGGACGGTAGCTAGGTCCAAGATGTTAAGAGGGTTGAGCATGCTAGAGCTAAAGTAGTTCTAGGATGGGTGACCCTCCTGGAAAGTTGGGGCGTCACAATTGGTATCAGAGCCATTTACCAGCCGAAAATATGAGATGAGTCTCGGCTGAGATAGAGTTATATAGCGGGTAGAGCGAGCCTCGCCGGCTAATGACCGTTGTGGATGGAGTGCAGCTTCCCATAATGTCGGCTAAGTCTAGCGAGATGAGTCTCACATCGCCTGGTACTTGTGAGTGTCTTTGAGCCTAACGAACGCGTCAGGACTTAAAGGGAGGAAGAATGTGACATTCCCGGAATTTGGATTAGCCCTATATATAAATAATATAATATGACTAAATCTCTTAACCCGGCTATAGTATTTTGGGTGGTAGATAGGCTCAAGAAGTAAGAGAGTTGAGCGTGCTAGAGGTAGAATAGTTCTGCAATGGATGACTCCCTAGAAAGTTGGGACGTCACATACATCTTAACTTATATTTAAAGCAATGGTATCCGTGCATCCCAAATGAGATGTATATATATACACTCCACTTATCCAAAAAAAAAAAGTCTTCTTCACTAGTTATTTCGAAATGACTAATAAAATTATCTTATTTTAGAATGAATGAGATATAAGATATGCATTCCATTTGGAATATTGCACTAAAAATATTTTCATATGCTATAATTTAGGTAAGCCCTATACATGCTTTTTGTTTTAAAAAATAGTCACAGGTTGTAACATTCCAATAGTCTCACATCAGATAGAAAAATAGTTTTAATTAGATTTATGAGACTATACATGCTAATAATAATAACCGGACTTAAGCATTTTGGACTGTGATTTGGGCCTAAAGAGTTATTATTGCTAGCAGGTCGGGTCGTCACAAATGATATCAGAGACGAATACCAGTCGAAAGTGTGAAAGCTAAGTGCTATGCTGAGCAAAGTGCTACACCGTGAATTTGGTGGGAGCCACCTCTTAAATCCATATGAGCCACCTCTTGACATCCCAATCGTCCCACATCGGATGGGAAAAGTTCTAATTAGATTTATGAGACCATACTAGCGAGACTATACACGCTGATAATAATAACCGCATTTAAGCATTTTAGACTGTGATTTGGATCCAACGAGTTATTATTGCTAACGGGTCGGATCGTCACACAGATAATAATGATTCGTGATCAATGAACACGAGTACCTATACAAAATCACACAACAGTTGTTAAAATCATTTTAATAAACTTATAAAGGAACAAGAGAATGCAAGTATCGCGCGTGCAATAATTTCTACCATGTTCTAGCTACATGAGAAATACGCAAATACTTGTTTAAACAGTTAAGTTTTTACCATTAGCTTTGTAAATCTGAGGCAACAAGATCAATCAATATTAAAAGATTAAAACTTGAGTGGCTAGGTATATATATAGGACCAGTCAAAAAGGACAGCTCAAATTGGTGCTTTTAAAAAGTAACAGGAAAAAAAAAAAAAAAAAAGGGAATGGTTACAATTAGGCTTTTCCAAAAGCAGCACTAGCTTCTTCACCTTTGCCCAATACAAAATCTCCACTTTTTTTGAGTTTATCTCTTGGCATAATTAATTTGAAACACCCAATTCGAAGAAGAAAATCACAAGGACATATTAATATACTTTGTTTATTTAGTGACTGTAAGTTTAATGCGTGATTGCTGGAATCACATTGCGTGCGTTTAAAATACTATTTTTGGTAGAATCTTAATCATGAAAGACCCAAATAAAGAAACTTAGGTTGTGGCCAATATTTTGTGTTGTGAGATTCTTGATTCCTTTTAATTAATTTGTTAGTTAGCATCGTTTGGCTTATGATGTGTCTAGTTGTTATTGGAAAGGATTCCCCACAATTAATGAATCCTATTAAAAGTTCAAGAGATTAAGTTTTACTAAACTAATATTCCATGTGATCAAAATGGTACAAAGGAGTGTTTAATTACATTAAACTTGCACTAGCTAATATCTCTTAGGTTCTCTTATGATTGCATTTGGTTTGGATATAAGTAAAAATTAATTATTTCTGGAATAGGTATAAATTCAGATACAAGCAGGAATTAAAATAATTTTGTGTTTGGTTGAGTATAAGAGTTGTACCGAAAATAAAAAAAATTGTGTTTGGTTAATTAAAAATGAATAAGAAGAATAAAGGAGATTAAAATTTATATAAAAAAAATTAAATTAAATTTTATAAATTTAAATATCTTATAATTTTAAAAAAAAAATAATAGGTGGAACAGCTGTGTTCCACCCTTATACCGGATAACTTGGTATGGGAGGAACAGCTGTTTTCCCATCCAAAATCACGTTTGGATATAAAGGAAAGAATAACCCCCTTATCCCCCTTTTACACATTGCCAAACGGAGCTTAAAAAGGTTCAGGCAAATAGTTAGGATTTTTTTTTTTTTTTTTGAGATAAAAATAACACGCTATTCATTTCATTTATTTGGTAAATAAATTCAACTACAGAAGTTGGGCAACAATGTCTCAGATGAGTCAAAAAGCTATAGAAGCAAAAATAAAAATAAATAAATACAAAAGAGAAAAATTATTAAGAGATTAATTAGATCCTCACTCAAAAACATATCAACTAGTGCTGCAAAGCTCGATTCATTTATTTTTCATATCACGAATTCTTTTCAAAGTTAAGCTATAAAACTAATAATTGTAGCTTCAGGAAAGAAATTATAATTAAAATCTTATCATGCATGTATAAAAGTGTGGAGGAAATGAATAGAAAAATTAAGTAGGAGGGAGAGTGGAGTTAGGCTGTCACGCACCGGGGTCGAAACTGCGATCCGGGCTCGTCAACAGATCCGCCGCCCATACGGGAAGCCCCGTATAGACGTAGCGACTAACCTGCAAAAGAATCATCTATACTAGCAGATATCAGAGCTGAAAATATAAAAGCTGAAATAAAAGATAAAATAATACAACTACAGCTGAAAATAATACAGACCAACCTCACCAAATACAAAAGTCTCTCTAGAAAGCAGTAAAAGAAAGGTACAACTCGATACCTCACTACAAAAGTCACTCAACATAACACACACAAAAAGTAGCAAGGGGTACATCTACTCTCACTCTGAGGATGACAGGAAGGGATCTATCTCGCGACTCCCTTACCTCGGTCTGAAGGAGCAGGATCAGCAACTGGTGCAGCAGGAACCGGAGCAGAAGTCCCTGGGGAAAAGACACCACGACGGGTGTGAGAACTACATCCCACAGTAGTTCTTAGTGGGTGCCGCCAACAAGCCCGACGGTCTGCCCACTAAGTCTACTAGAGGCATAAAGTAACATATGCAGTGCTGTAAGGAAAAACTGAAAAAGTAAAGTCTACAGCTACTATGCCTCTATCTAGATGCTCAAGGGTGGAACAGAAAAAATATAATGCCACAACTAACCCTCAACTCAGATCACCCAATCTAAACTGACTGCCACAACGGGTCCAGTCAAACCTGCGCCTACCTACTGCCGTTACATCTCGGAGGACCGGACTTACGTAGGGCGTCCATGACTGCCAAAACTGGCTCAGCCAGAGGGACGGTGTCCGTGACTGCCAAAACTGGCTCAGCCAGAGGGACAAATGCATCGACAAGCCGCGATAGAAGTATCAGACCCAACTCCGGAGTGGCACTCGAGAGGCGCGACCCCACCGAGCAAAGTATCTGCGCATCTCTGTCGAGCTCAAATGTGGCTCATGCAGGCTATGATCCAAATCCTCGATCAACAAGATCGGCATAAACCAACAAAACACTGTCTCACTCACAGGCTAGAATCTACACAGCTGAGACTCACTGTCACTCTGACAGCTCCCAAGAACCCAGATCTGCAACCACTGTCACTCTCCCAAAGAAAACTGATCTACAGACTGCTATCAACTCCACTCGGTCCCCAGACACGAGTGCAAATGCATCCCACAACCACCCGACCTCCCAGCCCACAACCCGGGCGAGAAATCTAAGTCCAGAATGACAAGTATAAAAATAGGGATGTGGGAATGTCTAGAGCAATAAAAGAAACCTAGCCCAAGTTGAAGTTTTCTAAAGTCTGGCTGAACATGCTGCATATGGCGGGGGTGCTAGGTCAAGTTCCATAATATTAATAATTAACAAAATGTAGGAATCACAAGATCATCAAACTGATATACATAGTATCAACATTCAAATTCGAACATGCTACTAAGTCCAATAACTATCATGCATGTTTCTATATAAATAGAGTTAGTACACAGTCCATAGATTTTGAAAACAAAGCCACCCACCTGAAAGTGCTAACTGTCCGGATTCGTACAGCTGAGAATGCCCAGGAACAGATATCTCAATACATCCACCAAGCCAACAGTACAGTAGCAGTGATCAACACATCCTGAGTACAAAATACAACCCAAAGTTACACTTAATTTTCATAAAGTTCCAAGTTTCACAAATCTGCGGTGAACAGTCATCTTAATTCAAAATTTTCACCTGTAAAACAATTTTTAAAAATTCCAGTAAAAATATGACGGCGATCCTCGCGAAGAGTAGATGTCGATAGAGTCCTTAATCGTCGAATTCCGATGTCCGGATGCGGAGATAAAAATCCGACAAGAAGGTGCTGTCCAAAAGTCCACCAGCCGCAAAGGGGGTTAAAAATGTACCCAAAATCCCAATAAAAGCTCAAATATGGAAAAAATGACGAAATTTGTAGATATACCTCTCGTGAAACCGTCGCCGCAGAAATCGTCCAAAAATATCGTCGGGGTAGCTCTGTAGACCTCCCAGACTGAAGTGCGACGAAAATGGGCCTCCAACAGTAAATCGTCGCTCCGCACCACGATGCAGAAATCGTCGTCGTCGCAGTCTCCAAAAATTCTGAGCTTCCACCGAAAGATGCACAAGAGGATGAGGAAGAACTTTGATGTAGGGCACTTAGGCAAGAAAGCTCGGTAAAAGCCTCAAAAATGAGGCCCAAGGGGCCTATTTATAGGCCTCAACCCGGAAAAAGCCAAAAGAAACAAGCATTGGGCTTTCGGGCCCAACTTTCGGGCGCCCGGAAAATTCGGGCTGCCACAGTGTTGGGCCCAGCCCAACACTGTTTGCGCCCGAATTCACCCGATGATGCCACGTGGCCCGCCGAACAGCAAACAGCTGTGCGGGCCACTCACAGGCTGCCACGTGGCCTTCCCCCGCACAGAAAGGCGGATGGTGCCCGCCAATGAGCGGGCGCCACGTGTCCAGCCAGTTGACCCGCCGACCGGTCGGCGCCCGCGCCGGTCGCGCGGCGTGGCCCCCTCGTGCGCACGCGCCCCGAGGCGCAGGCCAAGGCCTCCGTGCACCGCGCACGGTGCGCCCGCAAATCAAAGGGTGACACGTGTCCCCTACACCCGGTCCACGCATCCCGCTTTGGAATTCCGTGGACCGCGCCGCGTGCACCAACCAACCGGAGGCTGCCACGTGTCCCCCGCCTTGGTCCATGCACCGCCGCGCTCACCCGATAGACCGCGCGCCTTGAGCCCGCCAATCAGGCGGTGCCACGTGTCCCTGCGCCGGGTCTGTGCACCCAACCGCGCTACTCCGTGGACCGCGCGCTAAAAACCGGCCAATGACAGGTCGCCACGTGGCATGCCGGCGGTCTACGGCCCCTCCTATGCACCAAAAGCCAATAAAAACTTCCGGGAGTCCGTTTTTGGACATCCGGACTCAGAATCAAACAAGCAAATAGCTGTTTTCAAGCGTTTTTCCGTGCTAAATCCATTTCCAACTTCTGTTTGGCCTAATTCTTTTTAGAAATTTCGGCAAACCTAGCCGAAGGCCAACACAGCTAAAGATAACTCACAGGGTCCATCTGTGGCATCTCATTGATGTACTATGGGTCAGATACACCAACACTAGGTGTTCTAACAATGAATTCATCAGAAAAACGTTGCATGAAAACCAGTGCCACTACATAGGCACTACCTACTCTTTTGTTACTTTGATGCATTAATTAGCTTCAAATCTTCCAAACACCCATAAATCCGTACATTCATTGATCCTGTTTTGGTATCCATTTATAACTTGTACTTTAGTACCTGTTTTACTGGTCTTCAGTTTTATTTTTTATATTTTTTTTTTCTTTAAATCAAAATTACAGATTTATCGGATGGTATCCGAAAATGAAGCGATAAGTGGGAATAAAAAATAAAATTATCTAATTATCTAACCCGCACTAAATCTGTCCCTTGCAGCATAGTGTAATTATTGTTGTTCTTTAATTATTAATTTTTCTAATACGAAATTTTAAGTGTAGAGCATGTTAGGGAGTGATCAAGTGTTTTGTTTGGTAGTAGAAAATGAAAACTTAATATTAAACCCTTTCTTTCGGAAGAATAAGAAGGGTTTTGAGTATTTCATTGAAGGGATAATTGCATACATGTCCCTCCAAATAGGTCGGATTTCAAATATATCCCCGCAAATTTCAACTTTTCATATTTATCCCTGCAAAAATTCACCGTTATTCAAATATGCCCCTCTGTTAGGAAAATTGAGTTAACCATAGGTTAAATGCTTAACCTTGGTTAGATTAGACAATGAATATACCATTTTACCCTTTCATTTAATTTAACTTGGGTTTTTCCTCCCCATGTATGTATGTATATAGTGATCACTTGCTATACTGATATAATTGGATAATTAATGGGGTGTAATTATGATTGTATATGTAATACCCTTTTACTGTGGCCGAAGGGTCTTGTGAATTCGAGCGCCAAGGGCCTCCCAAAGAGCTCTTTCCCATTGAGCTCCGCGAGGGCACGAGCGGCGTCTCTTGTATCGAAGAACTCCACGAATGGGAGGGGGAGGAGGAGGAGGAGGAGGAGGAGGGGGCTGCGGCGGCGAAGTGGGGGAAGAGACAGGCCTGGTGGCGGAGGTGCTGGGAGCGGACGGAGGAGACGGCGGCCTGGGCGGAGCGGAGGTCGAAGAAGCGGACGGTCGCGATGCCCTCGGACGGGAGGGCGGCGGCGTCGACGCCGCGGACTGCGCCGAACGCCTCCATGGCGGCGCGCACCGCCCCCTCGGGCAAGTCCCGCGGCACCATGCTCAGCACCACCACCCTCGTCGCCGGGATATATTTGTAAGGGGCAAAAAAGTAATTATACATCAAATCTGTTAAAAATTTAACAGATTCCAAACGGGGATTAACCTCAGGGACATATTTGAAGAACTTTGAATTTTTGCAGGAATAAATATGAAAAGTTAAAATTTGCAGGGATATATTTGCTATTCGACATATTTGGAGGGACATGTATGCAATTGCCCCTTGATTGAATTGTATTGCAAATTAGTCAACGACGAAAAGAGCATATCCAATTAAATAAAAATTTATTAATAAAAATAAAAAGTCACTGCCGATATCAAACGAGGCCCAAGAGTAAAATGCGAAAGCTTCACCACCTCTGGTGGTTTCATTTCCTTCCACTGTTGTAGTAATATTCTTTCCCTTTGAAAAGCTGAAGGCGGAGGATAAATAATAATTTAACAAATAGCTTAAATTAGTTTAGTTTGCACAATGTGTTTGTTCGCTATTTATTTATAGATTAAAAATAGATTTAATTTTTTGTTCCGTAACAATAGATCCATAAAACTAATAAATTGAATTGGATGAGTCCAATAAGTTGAGTAGGACTACTGTCCACAATAGACTTAACAATCAGAGGCCCAACAATAGGCCTAATAATCAATCGTTCCTAGTGCAAGTGGCAAATGGCTTGGTGGTTGATATCCGAGATCCGAGTTCGAAGACTAGTTGCTTCATATTTCCAGCTAAGTTTATTTTAAAAATAAACGAAGCGGATAGCATGCTATCTTTCTCTCAAAAAAAAAATAATAATAATAATAGGCCTAATATCCAGATGGATTGAATCCGGTTGAGACCCGTGGGCGTTATATCTGTACGCTTTAAGTGAATTGATTGCGTATTTCTAACGGCTCAAACTTAGGATCCACAAAAGATCGTGAGCTCACAGCTCATTTCCTAGTTTACTCTGGTTGGCTTTTGAACTTGGAGAGGATTATAAAGAGTGCAACTTCAAATTCTCATTTGAAGGACAAAAAAAGAAATCGATTAAGCGGTTGTACGTCATATGCTAGCTGCATGTATTCAGAAAAAATAAATAAATAGATAAATAAATAACTTCAGGAAACCCCATTGGTACAGTACATTAATTTGCAGTTTACACTTTTAACTATCACGTACAACTAACTACCGAATGAAAATATGCAATAACAATATCATTACAATTCCCATTATTGACCTCACAACACAACAGGCATAGTCATCAATCAGTTAATTGGATTCCGAATAAGCTGCATATATACGAAATTCCAAACAAGTCACTAAACAGCCTTAATTTATATAACTGAAATACTTTGCCTGGCAACTTTCGTAGAATTTCACTGCTATGAGGACTGAGGCCTCTCCGACGTAGCAACCTCAGTCCTCGTCACTTGCTTGTACGTACTTTTCTCCATGTACTGTGATGATCCGGACTTTTCTAGAGGCTTTTGTAGCTTTAGTAGTGATTACAGGGAGCTTACACAGTGTATCGGAGCTCGTAGTGTCGAAAACGGATCTCAGAAATGGATCCGACGCGAAAAACGGATCAAGTGGGCCTTCCGGGGGCTTTCGGCAAAATTTCGGATGAGAATTTGGCGAAACGGACGGCGGATTCGGACTCAGCGCGCGAAAACGATCAAAATGGCATATTTACTTTAATTTTTCGACACTCGGGTACTGTTCACCGGAACAGTAATTCCGGCCGCCGGAATTACTGTTCCGGCGACCGGCGGCAGGCGGCAGGCGGCGGCGCACGGCGGGGCAAGGCGGCGCAGGGGGCGGAGCAGGGCCGCGGGCAGCGCGGGCAAGCGCGGGCAGGCGTGCAGGCGCGGGGTCCACAGGATGGGCGTGCACCGGGTGCACCGAAGATTCAAACTGCCACGTGTCATCACCTGATTGGTCCGGCGGCGTCAAGGAAACCAGCTTATCTGTGACACGTGGCAGCATATGATTGGCCGACAGGATCCGGAAGACCCGGCGCGTAGACCGGGCGCGTGCGCCACGTGGACACGTGGCTACTGTAGACTGGCGGGCGCACGGCCGCCCACGTGCGCCGGGCGCGTGGAAAACGTGGGCGGCGGGGGACACGTGGCGCGTTTTCATTGGCCCGTACGGATGTTTCCTGTTTTGTGAGGCGTGGCGCAATCTGGTTGGCTGGAAACGGTGTTTCGTGTTCGAGCCCGGATTTTTTGTGGAGCCCGAATAGTAACTTGGCCCATTATAAATACCCTTCTCTCTCTTTGCAAATTGCGAATTTTAGAGAGAGAAAATAAGAGTGAGCCCTTAATGAAAGTTTTTCCTCTCTCTGTCCTCTATCTTCCCTAGAGATTTCAGAATTTTTGGATCTTCCGACAGCTAGTTATCTGCGACACGGCGCACTGCGACGATTTTCAATTTCGGCCCATTTTCCGTCACAGTTCAGTCGGAAATTCCCTGTGTGCTAACCAGGAGGAATTTTTGAACGATTTCTGCGGCAGCGCGTTCCTAAGAGGTAAGGCTTCGTTTTTCATGTTGATCACTTTGCTCCGTTTCGCACTTTTGGCATGGTTCCCGAGGCACCTTTGACCCCCCTTTTTGCTGTGATATTTTCTGGACAGCATCGACTTCTCCGATTTATTTCTTGAGCTAGGAACATCGGATCAAGGCAAATAAATAGTCGATTTTAATCTACTCGTCGCAACGAACGCAACCGTAATTTTTTTGGATTTTCCGGAGCACTGTACAGAGGTGAAAAATCCCTTCTTTTTCGTGCTGTTTGGAAAAACAACAAAGGCTGTATTTTTGGGGTTTGTGTTTACTCTGGATTTGTTATTCTGTACAGTCGTGCACTGTTTTCGACGAGTTGTCGGGGTAAAGGACTGTGGATAGCAAGGAGGCTTTTTGGGCGTGGATTGCGCTTTTCGAGGTGGGTGGTTGTTGCTTACCTCATTTTTGACTAACTCACTAGGAGTATTAGAGATCCCCTATTTTAAAACCGATAATCGATATTCCAATTGTGAATTGCATGAGTAGACCCCACAAATCATATGACAACTCATTTATGTTAAATCGGGACACTATTGTTGAGACAAATACTATATCCTATTCTCGCATGCAAATGACTTATCATGTTGGGAACATTTAAACCACCTTTTTCAAATAAATATCAAACACTTTTCTTCAGTTTTTAAAGAGGGCAATTGCATACTTGTTTGGACATCTAGTTAGGTCACTATTCATTGCTGCACTATCATATTGGGACTTGACTTAGGAGAAACCATGTTTCGTTGTTCTCTTTGTTATCCAGACGCATGAGGCTCAGTTTGAGCAGGGTTTTTGGGATAGTGTAGTCGAGGTTATCGAGTCGGGGACGGATTTGACTCGATTATATATTGTGGGGCATTGTGGTAACCGCGGACATGAGGCGGTTAGCCAGATGTTAATTACTTTATCAGATTTTGGACTTATAAGGTGTTGCGGCGACCGCGGACATTAGGCGGTTGACCGGATGTTCACTTATGCATCAGATTGGGTTTCAGATTTCCCTAGTGGATGGTGTTTCCCACTTGTTGATTACTATGGCATCTGATTGGGGATCAGGGTTACTTTAGTGGATGGATATTTTCTATTTTGATCATAGTCATGATCCAGTCCTGCTATTGTGAGACATTGGTTACAGAGATGCTTGATACAGAGATGCTTGATACAGAGATGCTTTACTCGTGTGGGTCGCTCCCCTCGAGTGCCACTCCGGAGTAGGCTTTTGACCGTGCCGTGTGCCGGTCAGTTGGTGAGTTGTGAGTGATGACAGAGCAGGCAGTGCCAGTGTTTCCTGGCCCTTTGATTGGGTTTCTTTGGGCGGTTAGCCTTATAGTTGCATGCATATGGTTATCTTTTGACACTGCATTTAGAGGCATTGTAGTAGCACTTTCCTTTTCAGCAGCCTTTGTAGCTTACCACTGTCCTTTCCTTTTGCCTCTAGTAGTCCTAGTGGGTCCGTCAGAGTTGAGGATTTACCCACTAGGGGGAGGCTACTGGTTTATCTAGTAGTTCTCACCCCCCATTGTTGTTCTCTGTCTTTTTTTCTTTGTTTTGCAGAGTCGTCTGCGGGAGCTGTTAGGCCATCGGCAGCTGATCGAGGTAAGGGGATCGCTGAATAGGTAGATCTCCAGTGAGGTTGTGAGCTACTTTTAGACAGATGTTGTACCCTCCACTCAGACTGTTATATTTTCTTTTTATTTTGGGTCTGGCTTTAGCCAGCTGGATGTACTATTTTGGTGAGCTGGGAGATTATTGTATTTATGACAACTGTATTTTAGTTCCAGTCTGAGATACTATGTGGTTCTTCTATTTCAGCTCTGTATTATGCTCTTTTATTGTACATCTTATATCTGAGCAGGTTACCAGCGCTTCGTGTACGCGGGAAATTCCGTGTGCACGGCGGATCTGTAGACGGACCCGGGTTTTGATTTACACCCCGGGGCGTGACATGTACACCTCAGCGCCAACTCTGCCTCGCTCGCGGTCCCAATACTTGAATCACAGGAAGAGTTCTTTTTCTCCTCTACTTGCCCGCATTGCACTTTTATTAGAGAGTATGTACGTCTGTGTTTGGTATGGAGTTAACTCGGTGGTAAGGGGATATCTCCTTCCGTACGGATTAGGAGTAACAAGGAGTAACAGCAATTCCCTCCACCCCTGTGGTGAATCATTTTTATATATATAGAGTCCGGCTAGAATACTATCGATAGTACCAAATAATTGGTGCTATCAAGTTTTCTACTGTTGGATGAAAAAATATGCGGTTGGGATTATAATGGTCCTCTAAGATTTTTACTATTCAACCAACCACCTAGTAAATCCTAGGGGACCACTATCATCTTAACCACATATTTTTTAATTCAAAGGCTAAAAACTTAATAGCACCAATGACTTAGTGCTATCGATAATATTCTAGCCTAATTATATATATATATATATATATATATATATATATATATATAATTGAGTTTTTATACTTGTAAAAATATCAAGTTATTTATGCTTGTGAATTTCTTATCCTTAAATATAGGAATGTACGGTTAGGATGATGGTGGGCACCTTGGGTTTAGTGGGTGGGTGGTAGAATAATATAATCTAAGATGTTGAATTAATCAAAGAATTAGAACTAACGGTAGAAAACTTACAAGCAACTATATATATATATATATATATATATATATATATATATATATATATATATATATATATATATATATATATATATATATATATATATATATTTAAAAATATTAAATTTTAAAATATTTAAATTCATAAAATTTAAAAAAATTATTTTTAAAAATTATAAAATTTCGAAATTCTTAAATTTCTTTAATAATTTTTTTTATATACAAGTAAAATATAAATTTTAAATTTTTTTAATAAATATTTTAAATTAAATATTTAAAATTATATAAATAAAATTTTTATTTGTTTTAAAAAATTATTATGATTGAGGGTAAAATCGTTATTTTAACTAACTAATACTTTCTATTTTTCTTATTCCACATTATCATAGCAAACACAAATTCTTTACAAATTTTCTTATTCCTGAAATTATACCAAATATTTTTTTACACTAGTTTCGTATTTTATACTTATTTCTGTAATAACTAATTCTCTCTTATCTCACTACTAAACGGTATTTTATAGGGCCCGTTTGGTAACGGAATAAAGCAATACTAGTTATACCAGGGATAAGTATAAAGTACGGAATTAGTATAAAAAATCGTTTGGAATGGTTCCAGGGAAAAGAGATTTTGTGTTTGGTATGATAATGAGGAATAAAAGGAATACAGAGTTTTAGTTTGGTTAAATAATTTTTTTAGCCCTCAAATTTTATTATATGATAAAACTTGTTAAATTTTAATTTTTTCCTTTTAATTAATGGATTAAAGCCTTACCAAAAAAAAATCAAAATCAAAATCAGAATCAAATTATATTTCATGAAAATAATATTTAATTTAACATTTCATTTGATCTATTTTACAAAAAAAAAAAAAAAAAAAAAAAAAAAAAAAAATATTCATTATATTTTTATTCATAAAAATAAATTATTCATTATATTATTTAAAAAAAAATAAATGAGATAAAATCTAAATCAAGGGAGAAAGAGATGTCGTCTCGGGAAGCGACGCAAGAAAATATAATGGAGATAATTTTGAAAAAGAAAATATAGTAGAGATAATTTTGAAAAGAAAAATATAGTAAGATTTTACTATAGGAACAGTAATTCTCACTTATATCTGAAGTACTGAAACAAATTATTCTCGTAGTTTCTGATATATTTAGAGGATAAGAGATATTCCCTTATCCCCCAGGAATCTCCGTTGGTGATTGGTGTGAGATTCTTCTTTTCCTACTGTGGGTGCTAGCTCAACTCCTAGGTCCCGCTCTTTCAGCGCTGGGCAAGGGGCTTGACTTTTCGCTCGTTTTCCTTAATGCTCGCCCGGACTAGACCAATGAAAGCAGACCAAGGTTTTTATTCGTTAGCCAAGCGCGCTTATTACAGCATCTCTATTACAGAATCGAAACTAGTCCCTCAAAAAAGCAATAAAATAAGGGCAGTCCTTTTCCTTCCAGCACCTGTCAGGAAGACAGGTACTTTAGCTCCCAAAAAATAAACTACTCCTCTGAAAGGAACGACTCTATATAAAGAGACGCGCTACGACGCTGGATACTCCATAAAAGGGGAATCCAATTGGTGACCAATGCTGAGTCATCGATTGCTTCCACCTGGCAAAGTCCCAGCTCCTTGCCTCGTTGGATTGATAAAAATGTAATATTTTAAATTATTTATCATTTTTTTAATTTATTTAATTTGCATAAGTAAATGGTAATTTCAATTTGAAATTTAAATATACCGTTTATCTATATAAATTTAGTTAATATACTTCATATAATATTCACAATAATAAATTAGCTAAAGTACGTAGTTAGTTTAAATTTTGAAATAAAAATTTTATTAACTAACTCAAATCAAACAATTAAAATAATAAAGAGTAAAGTCAAAATTTTGAAAAAGTTAAGTAGCCGATTAAAGATAGTCATCCATGATCCAAATAAGTTTTGTAAGTTTTCACCTTTAATTGATAATGTGCCAACTTGCCATTGGAATTTCTTTTCAAAAAAAAAAAAAAAAAAAAATCTTTCCATTAAACAAAAACTATCAGGTGATCAAATTGGTTGAAAAGAAGTTTAATTTGGTTCATTATTAGAATAGGAATGAAAAATAAAATTGAATGGCATTGAAATGAGAAATGAAGTAATAAATCATCCAAAAACATTTGAATGAAAATTGAAATGAATATTTTGAATTTTGAAAGATATTGTTGCCTAACCTTACTTTAACTTGTATGTTAGCTTCGAAGCTTATGAAATTTCAATTAATTTATACAATGTAGAATGGGAAGTGATAGTCAGTAAATAAAAAACAAATTCAATAAATTTGCCTATCAGTATCAGTACACACTTCTCGTCGAATCTGGCCTTGAAATTTTTCTTAACTTTTTTTTCTTTCCCTTTTCCATATTTTACAAGAATTATTTTAAGCTTTGGATGATTCAAAACGTAGGTTTTCCTTTAAGAAAGCTAAGAATTTATTCCAGAGGGCTCAAATGATATGACCAGCATACTGATGCAGACCAAGAAACCTGAACGAGAACTCTGTATGTGACTCTCTCTTTTATTAGAAAACATTCTAAGATGCTAAATCAAAAGATAAATCATCTCGTAAGTAAAAAAAAACACGACACCAAATCACATATGCCAAACCTAAAAAGATGCGAAAATCAAACTCCTAACTTATAATCATCACATTCAAAAAAGGTTGAACATTCAAACTCATTACCTCAAATAATTAGAAAAAAAATATGGCAATTCCATTCATTAAATCCCTCATACATCATATAGTTCGCACAGGCGGATAGTTTTGTCATTTCCAGAAGTATTTTCTGAGCTTCATTTATGAACTCAACCAAATCAAGCTTTTACACAAATCAATCAAATATTCAGTTCACTATTGCAAAAATCAGAAGAATGTTTGTGACTCTGTGTGGGGGGTTCTGTTTATGTTTCTTTTCCAAGTTACTTACGGCCTGTTTGGAAAACCTTTGAAACGAAATTTTAGACCACTTAAAACATGTTATTTTTTTTTTATTAGTCAACCCGTTTGGATGATCTAACAGAGTAAAAAGATAATGACGTATTATTGAGATTTCGAAATATTTTTGGAGAAAAAAAAAAAAAATGGAGCTCCAACGGGTGAAAAAAATTTCCTATTGACTGCTCTCGCCCTTTTTCGTATTTCACCCCCTTTTAAAAATTTTAAAATTTAAAATTTAAATTAAAAATTTTGAAATTAAAATTAAAAATTTTAAAATTTAAAATTTAAAATTTAAAATTTTAATTTTAATTTTAATTTAAAATTTAATTTTAAATTTTAATTTTTAAATTTTAAATTTGAAATTTTTAATTTTTAATTTTTAATTTTTAATTTTTAAATTTTAATTTTAATTTTAATTTTAATTTCATATTTTATATTTTAATTTTAAATTTTAATTTTATATTTAAAATTTAAATTTAAAATTTAAATTTTTATTTGAAATTTTTTAATTTGAAATTTAAAATTTAAAATTTCACATTCAAATTTTAAAATTTTAAAATTCAAATTTAATTTTAAAATTTTAAATTTTAAATTTCATATTCAAATTTTAAAATTTTAAAATTCAAATTCAATTTTAAAATTTTTAAATTTAAAATTTAAATCCTAATTTTAAAATTTTAAAATTAAAAATTTAAAAATATATTTTTAAATTTAATTTTTTGTATTGAAAGTTTAAATTTAAAACCGAGATTTTTTTTTTAAGTAAACAATCCAAGAGTAATATTTTTATAAAGTATTGAATTTTTCAAGATATCAAATACGTTGTAAAAAAAAACACTGTTTTATTTTTCTATGATTGCCAAACGGGCCCTTAAAGGTCAAAATTACTCAGTAATGAGAAGTTAATTTCTCTTGGTATTGTTTATTTGCATTATGGTTTTCGTTTAAGAACAAGAAAGATAAAAAAAAAAAAAATGTAATTACAGAAAAAATGTAAATTACGTTCAGATTAATTCATTTATAATGTATGAAGGTAAACTCTACACAACATTATCCAACAAAAGTTTATTGATGCCCAAGACATAGTGCACAAATCTTTGGCAAAAGTTAAACAAAATAGATTAAACATGTGAAGATTTCTGATACAAGAAGAGGTAAGCCAACAAATGCTACAAAATCTAGATAGTAAAAAGAGGACAAAATGATGCAAAACTAGTTTCTGCAAACATATATAAGCAAAAGTAACAATTAATACTGCATCAAGTTGTACCTGGTTGAGTTGATGATGCTCAAATGGCCAAGGCATAGGCGCAAGCGCGTTTCCACACAAAGGTCACCAATCTAATTTATAAGTATGTAATTAGGGATTTGATCTTTTACTTACTCCTCCCTTGAAACAGGATCCATTCCGGTTGAGGAGCTGTCAGCGAAATACTCTTGATGTTTCAAGTTCACTCCGTACTGCAATGCAAATTGGATGAATGAGAAGATTCAAGAGATGGCGCGCAATCAATACATAAGAAATAACAAAGAGCTGCTAATAATATACATATAGAAGAACATGAACAGACAAAGTAAAAAAAAGAAACGATAATAAAAATTGTGACGACTTCGCATAAAACAAAATTCCATGATCCCCTCATGATCCCTTGTCGTAATAATTTTGACTCGCAAGTCATCGAATGGCTTGATGCTCATTATTAATAGAGAATATTAGGCATTTAATAGTTTAGAGTTGCTTTTGCACAACGGAAGCATCGACGCAAAATCAATTTTGCTCATCCAATGCCCTGACGCATGAATCATGCCAATAAAAAATTGAACATCTCACCATTGAGGTGACTCGATCACATTGTAAAAGTTTCTGGATTGTGATTGTAGCATCTTCTATTTCTACGACAACTACTTCAAACAGGTCATAGAGTTACATTACTAATCTGATCCTGTAAAAGGACTATTCTTAGGCTACCTATATTTATTTATGCATCTAACTCCTATTTACTCGTTTAAATTAAACAAGCTTAATGAAATGTATTGAACACCGCAAATTTTCCTAAATGCCCACAACTAGAGAATTCAGAGGAAAGGTACTAAACTTCAAGCAATATGCATGCCCTGTCATATATCCATTTAAACACTCTCAAAGTATGGATACTTTGTTTAGTCAACAATCATTTACTTAGGCTAATGTATAGAAAACCTCATGTTTCGCACTTTGCCCCCCATCGAAATTTAAAATATGCAGAAGGCCCCCATGAAATTTTTCTGTCGCCATTACTTAACGCCCTTACATAAATAATTCATAAAACATTAGGAAATACTAAAATATAATTTCAAACACTAATATATGTGTTGTATGGAGAAAGTGATATCCAGATTCCAGATATCCTTTTTCTCTTTTTGATCTGCTTGTGGCTAATTTTTTTTCATTTTCCTGACCATTAAATAAAAAGCAGCTATAAACTGTTTACGAGGGCAAGAAGAGATGTCTAGACACTAGATTATCACCGTGCAAAGTTAATAGTTAATACTTGGAATAGCGTCTTGGTATTTTCTAACAATTTATAGACAGTAAAATTACGTAAGGGATTAAGCGACACAAAAAAGGTTGAGGGAAGTCTTCTGCATATTTTGAATATCGAGGGGAAGGTAAAAGTGCAAAGCAATTTCCCTATATTGGTAAAGAATATTAATATTTAACTTCGAACTGATATAGAAAAACTGAGAAACCAAAGATACGAGGGATTTTCATTAGTTTAGCTTAGTTCCCATTTATTTCACTTCTTAAAAACATCAAAAAACAAATTACATTTCAAGTATGTCCCTAAAAACATCAAAAAGCATATTACATTTCAAGTATAACACAACAATTAGTGTTGATACAGAGTTTATAACCCAAAGATACATCCAAAATTCAAATGTAAGCATTAATCGCCTTCCAATCTTTCTATTGAAAAATTTAACCTAGTAATTTTGAAAATAAATGTCAATTTCCACGACAACTGTTTGGTACTAAAATAAAAGGAAACCTGCTCAACTAAGGATTTATGATAGTCAATTTCCACTAGCCGTATCTACCGTACCGTACCGTGACAACAAAATATCGGCACGCCACCTTGTCAATGGCACAACTCAAAACTCTCTTCTTTAAGTAATTTTATTAATAAAGTTTCTCTCAAAAAAAAAAAATTATTAATGAAGTTCAAAAGATTTGATAAAGATACATAATAAGCAATTAGAATATTTTGTTGTATATATATATATATATATATATAGAGAGAGAGAGAGAGAGAGAGAGAGAGAGAGAGGGTCCGACTACTATACTCTTATGAGTACGATAGCCTTAGTACTCATAAGTCATTTTTTATGATAGTCGATTCAAAAGCTCTAGATATTTAACGATATGAATTGTCGATTCGAAAGCTCCATCATCGAAAATAACTTATGAGTACGAAATGCTCTATACTCATAATAGTAGCCGAACTATATATATATATATATATATATATATATATATATATAGAGAGAGAGAGAGAGAGAGAGAGAGAGAGAGAGAGAGAGAGAGAGAGAGAGTATGGCTACTATACTCTTATAAGTACGATCGACTTCGTACTCATAAGTTCTTTACAATGATATAGTTTCCGAATCGACAATCCATACCGTTAAACATGATTTAGAGCATTTGAAACTTCTAGAAACTAAATTGCATAATTTTTCGACATCATTTACTTTACGATCAAAAGATCTCAAAATTGATAATTTTTAACGGCCAGTATAGGATGCTAGCTAGTTTAACAATGTAAAAGAAGAATAGGTTGAATTTTTGATAGAAAATTCTATTCACTATCTAGAAAGAGATCTATAATTCCGATCTTAAATTGAAGAATCCGATCCTCTATTTTTAGGAGGTCATTCAATTTTGGCCATTCATTTTATACTCACTTGGTGGACTATATTATAATTTCAAAAAATTACAAAATTTAGTTTCTAGAAGCTTAAAGTGCTCTGGATCACATTTAACAGTATGAATTATCGATTTTGAAGCTCCATCATCGAAAACAACTAATGAGTATGAAAAAGTCTATACTCATAAGAGTATAGTAGCCCTACTCTATATATATATATATATATATATATATATATATATATATATATATATATATATATATATATATATATATATAGAGGGAGAGAGAGAGAGAGAATTGAGCTCCTATGCTTTTAAAAGTACCAAGTCATTGGTGCTTGCAGGTTTTTAGACTTTGGATGAAAAGATGTGTGGTTAGGATGATAGTGGGCCCTTTGGATTAAGCGGGTGGTCGGTGGAATAGAATGATCTAAGAGATGAAATTAGTCAAAGGGGTAGATCTAACGGTAGAAAACTTAAAAGCACAAATTGTTTGATGCTTGTACAAGCATAGTAGCCGGACTCTATATATATCGTAGGGCTACTATACCTCTTTGTACTCATAACTTTTTCACCCTTGGATGAAGGGATGTGCGGTTAGGATGATAGTGGTCCCCCTAGGGTTTAGTGGGTTGCTGGTGAAATAGTATAAATTTTAGGGGACCACCATAATCCTAACCGCACATTCCTTCATCCAAGGGCCAAAAACTTATGAGTACGAAGGGATTTTACTCATAAAAGTATAGAACTAGGCTATTATGCTATCAATAGCACCAAGTCATTGGTGCTATTAGATTTTTAACCTTTGGATTAATGAATGTGCGGTTAGGATGATAGTGGTCCTCTAGGCCCCGTTTGGTTTAGATATAAAGCTAGAACTGCTTATTCCAAGGATAGGTATAAGTTCAGGAATAAGCAGGAACAAAACCAATTTTGTGTTTGGATGAAAATTAGGTTTTTCTTGGAAATAAGAAAAATAGCGTTTGGATAGTTATATTGGAATAGTGTGAATAAGAGTAATTATAGTTTTAAAATAATTATATTTTATCTAATTAATTAATATAAAATATTAATTAAATAATAATTAATATTTGTATAAAGTAAAGTTTAAATTTTAGCATTTAAAATAATAGCTTTTAAATTTTTTAATTTATTAAGAATTAAAGTTAAAAATTTTAAATTTTGTATAAATTTTAAAATTTTAAAATTAATAAATTTTAAAATTTTATAAATTTATAAATTTATTAAAAATTAAAGTTAAAAATTTAAAATTTGATAAAATTTAAAATTTCTTTAAATTTAAAATTTAAAAAAATTTTAAAAAATTAAATTTTAATTGTCTCAAAAAATGTGCAAAAGAGAATGCAAACAATTTAATTTTTAAATTTGTATAAATTAAAAAAAATTCTATAAGAAAATTAAAAATTTGTCATAAAAAAATTGTTAAATTTTTAGATTTATAAAAAATAAAAGTTAAAAATTTTAAAATTTTAAAATAAAAAAACATTTAAATTCAAAATTTTATAAATTTAAAAATTTAAATTAAAATAAAATAAAATAAAATAAAATAAAATAAAATATGGGAACATATTGTTCCTACCAACCTTGTTCCCACCCGAGGGGAATTGTTATATCCCCTCCTTAACGGGCTATCCTAGAATAGCCCGTTAAGAGGGGGATATCAATTCCCCCCCTTTTTTTTTATGTTTGGGGATAAAGTGGCGGATATAAAGGAGGGATAACCCCCTTATCCGCCCCTTTATCCCCCAACCAAACGGGCCCATAGGGTTTAGTAGGTGGTCGGTGTAATAAAATGATCTAAGGAGTGGAAATGGTCAAAGGGGTAGATCTAACAACGGAAAACTTGGTAGCACACACACACACACACACACACACACACATGTGTCGGCACACAAGTATTTTTTGTGACCAACATGCATTGACATGGTCCGGCACGCACCGTGCCAACGAGTTTTCGGCACAACCCCCATGTCATGGCATTTAAATCCTTGTGCTCAACTATAAGAAGGCAATTAACAATCTATACATTGATTTTTGTGCTGTTTTAAGCCAATATAATTGGGCTACATGCTTGACAGTCTTCGAAGCAAATTTCTCTCAAGTATAAAATCACATTAGAGAGGTCCAAAATCCAAAAAACTAAGAACTTAATTCAAACATCTACTGCAAAACCTTAAGAGAAGGATGGTGATTGTCTTTCCGTGTCAATACATAGTTGCAACTAAGGTCTTGAACAAACATTCATTTGACAAAAAACTAAAATCTTATATAAGCATTTTAGTTACAGGCCTGATTCTAATTACTCTGCTATATGAACACAATGTAGTATCTGTTGTTTAGAGCAGTACTCTGCCTCTGAATTCTAAAAAAAATCATTTATAAAAAGAAAACGAAGAGCAATGAACCTTTCTCCAGTTTCCAAATATAAATATCCATGATAACAATAAATAATAAAACCTTTTATGTTTAGTCTCTTCAGGGTAAATTCATCTAGTTAAACAAGAGTATGAAAGATCGTCATCAATCCATACTAAAAGAAAACAAATGGTTCACCTTAAGAAAAATAACGTAAACATGTTACTATCTAAAAGTAGATTTGCTAACTAAGAAGATTAGTTACCTCACGCAGGGCTTTGGAAAGATCTTCCATTGTCAAGACAAGGCGTTTATCCTGTAGCATAATTTGTTCAGTGTCCTCGAACACAAACATCAACATGTTCAAAATATAGAAAAGTAGCAACAACGGGAGACATCAAATACTCATTAAGCCTGGGCCTGCACCTTTGGCTGCTTACTCTTATCTTTAACTGGCGCTGCTACCCTTGCCTTGCAATGCCTAACTCAGAAAATAAAAGAAAAGGGAATAAATACATTAGATCGTTATAAAATGGACATAGAAAGGACTTTGACGCAAATCAAAATTTTAATGTCTTTAGTAGCTTTTTTTTAGAACAAGGAAAACAAGGCAATCATCTTGAAATAAAAGAAGCAGAAGAGAGGATCAAGTCCTCCGGGATTTGCATCAAAAACATCTAAAGAGAAGGTTTAAATGCCTCATTCCTGTAGCACACAATTCATCAAACTAAGATGCATAGTCCGAAAGGAGAAATCATATTTTCTGATGTGTTTGGAAAGAAACAAAAGCAAGATTTCACGAAAGCAGTCCAAGTTTTTTCATTTGCAAAAAACAAGTTGGTTTGCTTCCATAATACAAATCTTTATGGTAAATAAAAGATCAAAAACTATTTAGCGACAAATAAGAATGCATTCAACAAGATGTATGTAGATGTATATTTCCCACACAACGTTTTAATAGTGCTAAAATGTTGTAGAAAGGTTTCTTTTTACATATACCATTAATTTGTAACGTGTGTGTGAGGCGTAGGTGATTTCACTATTTTTGGGGAGGTTATGGTGTGAGTTCGGCATGACCGAAATTAACGAGTAACAGACCTTCTCGTATTCGGGTTATCATTTTATGTGAAACTTTTCAAAATTTCGTAAGACGAAGGGTCCTACGCACGAGCACCCTCAAAGGCGAAGGCATGTATTAGAGTCCCGTCAAAAAGGAGGTTCCATGCATGAAATGGCAGCTTCTAAAAGATGGAACTGTGCGGGGCGGAACTCGAGTTCGGTTCATGTACGGGTTCTTATGCAATTTCCTTGTATTTTGGGGGGGGGGGGGGGGGTTATGACAACATAAATAAGAGGAGTGCTTAGCCCAAGGTATAAAACTTCGAGCCAACGCGAAAATGTCACGACCAATATAAAGGCGAAGAAGACTCCCTAGGGTTTTCTTTTGCAAACCCTAGCAACTCAAGCCGCCATCTAACCTTCTCCATCTCTCTTTCTCGCCTCCCTCTCGCTTGAGCACCAAGCAACACCGCCGCCGGCCACCAACCCTAAGGACCAAAACCGAGCGAACGGCTCCAAACAACTAGGTCGTATCCTCCTCCACGTCTCTCTTTATGACCCCCCCCGCTCCTCGAGCCACCTCCCAAGCAACTCCTACACCGGCGTGCCTCCCCAACCGGCCCTATCCCTCTTCGACAACCTCCTCTCGATCTACATCAAGCAGTCGAGCAGCTACTGCCCAAACCGCAACCGCTATTGCGAGTACTTCACCCTAGGAGCCTCCCTCGGGTGAGTTGGTGGCTGCCTTCTCCTTGCTGTGACCCGTACCTCGGCGACCGTGCACTATGTCTAGAAGCAGTCCCACCGAGCAGAGCACTCTCCTTGGACGTGTAGAGCTTCTCACGGTCTGATGCAATCTTTCGACGTTTCCGCATGTTGGACGATCGCCACGGCTCACCAACTCCTTCCTCACACTTTTCGACCTGGATCCAACATCTATTGACGATAATGACCCTTTTCTTGAGCTCCCTTTGTCTTTAATTGCATGCAATATGATATTTTGTGGAGTTCCCATCATTTCGCGAAATCCATCAGCTATCAGATGTTTTTTTATGGGCCTAACATCTTCCGATATAACGCGGATCATTGCCAAGCTTTTTGCTACCCATAATCTAGTTAGCAGGACCTAACGGCTAAGGTTCACAAAATTGAGAAACTTCAAGGCAAAATATCGCAAGTATGCTGCCCAACACCAAAGATCGATATTTTTTAGGATCTTCGGATGGGTTTTGGTGAACCGCTAGTTGCGATCAAGCGTAACAATGTTCTTGCTGGCTCAATATGTATTTTAATTGTGTTTAATACAGCAAAACCCCTTGGGAGCTGTAATATAAGGAACTTCAGTTTAGTATACTGAAGTTTAGTTTATTATACTAAACATTACCCAAATAGAATAAAGTACATATGAATTAAGCGCCAAACGATTTGGATGTGTTTGGATGGCTAAAAGATAGCTTGGGGCCAAGGTTGGATGAAAACGGATCGAAAACAAAGTTTCTAGAACCATTTTTGAAAACTAAAGCTTCAAAGTTCGGACCTTGATAGGGAAGTCCGAACTCTGAGCCGTTTTCGTGCAGGATAATGTTTAGGATCCGAACTTTGGATGGGAAGTCTGGATCTTGAAGGAGGTAAAGTCTGAACCTTGAAAGTAGCGATGTCAATGGATACGGATACCCGAAATTTTATCCGAACCCGAATCCGAACGGAATGGATTTATCCGATGTTAAACGGATATGGATTCAGATATGGATATAAAAATTAAAAACCCGACGGATTTGGATTTGGATATGGCTTTTGACGGTACCCGACCCGAATCCGAATTAATTTTACGTTATATAATATATGTGTATATAAATATTTGATATTATATTTATATTATATTTATATTTATATTTTAAAAATTTAGATTTAATGTAATATATTTTGAAATATTGTAAAGAGAAAAAGGAAAATAATTATTTCGGATTTGGATTTTCGGGTTCGGGTTTTGAATTTTTGGTCGGGTTCGGATTTCGATATGAATTTTTAAAATCCGTCGGATTCGGGTTCGGATTCGGATTTGGTAGGCGGGTTCGGGTTCGAGTTCGGGTTCGGGTTCGGATTTTTGAAAATCCGCCCCGAATCCGACCAGTTGACATCTCCACTTGAAAGAGAAGTCCGAACCTTGGCTGCAAGATACTCCATTGGACATTCGGGTAACATATTAGTGTTTTATCAACCAAAGTTTGAACTCCACTACTAAAACCAATCCAATGCAACTTAGCTTAGGCAGGTCTTTTATCAAAAATAGGGGACAAACTGAATTAGAGCCTATAAAATGGTTTTCAACCAAGCCTATGTCATAGCTTTCAACCAAGGTATGATGCTAGATCACTTGGTATTCCATTTCCAATATATTTTCTAATAATAATTGCCAACCTAAGTTTCTTATAATATATTAAAATTATGAATTTCAATTCATATATTTCCTAACTTCCAACTATTCATGTAATTACAGAGGTAAATTTTGAAATAATCAATATTAATTAAGTAGAAAGAAGCCAATACTTTAATTATTGCACTTTCATATTTTTCTTCCCATAATTTTAGATAACAAAATTCAAATAAAGGAATAATGAAGAAAAAGTTGCTCCAACAATTTCACTGATATAGTCTTTACAAATGTACTCCAGGAAATGCAACTAAAAGTGTGATCATTTTAATCAATATAAATATTTATGTACACTGAAATAACATATTAGTTATTAAAATACTAGAAAAAATTTAAAAACAAAAAAGGATATGACTTCACAAAAAAAAAGAAAAATGTCAAATAAGGAAAAGTTCGAGTACGTGATTCCAAAAATATGAAGTTTAAACTTTTCTATATCATCATAGATTTGCTCCCACTTATATGTTCGTAACTTGCTTTCATCCTATAAGTACAAATTAATTATAGGGTTAATTTCATAAAGCTCCCTATAAACATATCGAATAGTAGATATATCCCTCTAAAGTTTAAGTTTTCATATTTATCCCTTCAAAAGTCCTAACGATTTCAAATATACCCCTACCGTCAGTATCCATTAGAAAAATCTAGTTAACCATAATTTAAATACTTAACCTTGATTAGTGAGTGAGATAAGTTTATCTTTTTACCCTCTGATATTATAATCCCATTACGATGGGCCCTAGCCCTAGTTGCAGACGAACTCCAGCGACAACATTCGAAGCCCTCCCACGATATCACCTTCTTCTCTCGATCAAAATCCTAGCAATGGAAACCCTTCATCCTCTTCCTCTTCCTTTTCCTCTCTCCCTCATGCTGGATTCGAACCCGTAACTAGGGTTTCTCAATCCCCATTCATCCACGACGCGTGCCCTCCTCCGAGGAGAACAAGGTGAATCAAAATTCAGTTGTAGTAATTAATTGAAAATTTTGCATCAATTTGATGTATTTTAGGTTGATGTGTTGTTAATTTATTTTATTTTTTATGCATTTTATTAAAAAAAATTAATTTTCTCTGTGATTTTTCCTTATTTTGCTCAAAAAAAAAAGGTATAGGAGGTCACAATAGTCCTCAAAATAATGGTGATTGAAGAACAATAGTGGATTGGGTTTTTTTATAGAGGAAGAATATCATTGAGGTGTTTTTGGGAGGGACATTTTTACACTATTCTAACCGTTGAGGTTTTTGGAGGAACATATTTGTGAAAGCAAAATTGACAAATTTACTTATATTCTGTTAAAAAATAAAAAGTGAGCTAACGATAACAAACCAGATAGATATGTATAAACAACTTGAGACTTTTGAAGGAATAAATATGAAAACTTGAGCTTTGTAGGGATATATCTACTATTCAATATGTTTACAAGGAGATGTATGAAATTAATCCTTAATAGTTTATATAGTCATGCCAACTCGTCAAAAGACAATCAATCTTCAATCTATATATATTAAATAGTACCATTACATTATTGTAGAAGACAGAGAAAACGTTGATCAAATGAGAGACCAACAATGTTTCTCACCTAAAATAAGAATTTAGTTGGCATTTCTACCAATGTGAGAGCTTGTTCTTAGGAAGTGTTATCAAAATGCTACCAAAGTTCTAAGTCCACACATATGACATTCTACAACTGTGAGAGCCTGTACTCAAGAAGTGTTAGCAAAACGCCACATAGGTTCCAAGGTAGTTCACTTAAATGTTGCCTGCCAAGGCAGCAAGGAAAGTTACTTGACTTTTCATTCATTTATACAATAAGTGGTTGTAATAAAAACATAAGGAACACTTTCCACAATAAGAGGTTAGTAATGCACCTCACTTAAAAAAACCCTCTCCTCTTCCAAATGATCCTAACAAAGTTAGAATTGTCCATGTACAGGCAATACTACCCATGGTACCATCTTACCGATCACAAAGTAATGATGGTGCACCTATTTGTCCCTCCCAACGATATGATAAAGCAATCTGGGCCTTCTTGGTCATGATGCTGCAATTGATACTCCTAGAAGTTGTTCATGTAAAGGTACCTCTGCCTTTCAATCACAAGAACCATATAACATAAAGGAGGGAGTAGATGAGGAGGTGAAGCTTTTTTGTAGGACATTGCACCAGAATTACAGATTCAGGCCCTAAAGTCTCTATCTAATGACAGCAGAAACAGTGAGAGGTCCCCTATTTATACAGTTACCACTAAAAGGCAACCTTTTCTATGTACTTCATTATGGAAATAATTATGTCAACTCACTGTAACTCAATGAGAAAGTTTGTTTTTATTATGCAGTGTAACCTAACTGTGCAGGACAAATTGTCTGAGTTTGCCTTGTCAAGAGGCAAATTTTAATGATTGCAGGAGAAAATGAAATGAGTTATTACCCAAGATACAGCATAAAGTCAGGCAACAAAAAACAGTTGGCAGCCTAAGTAAAATTTTTCTTCGTAAAAATGTGCTACCAACTTTTTGTATTAAGAAAAGAATGCCAAAGTTAAAAGTTAAGCGCATAAGCGTACAAAGCACAACCTAGAACTGCTTAAAAGAAGCCAAATAGTAGTATCTACAATCTATCTAAATTCTCAAGTGACCTAGTAAACTGGAGTGCAAGGGGGAAGATAGACAAAAGCCTTCATCGACAAGTAACTGAGGACTCACTTCACTTGACACAGGCACACAGATGCCTGATAATACTTAATAGTAAGGTTTTGTTATAATCGTATGATGTCCAGCTTAAAACATGTATTGCTAACTAATGCATTACACTTTCAGGCACATGTACATAGGAAGGCCACAAGGTTTATCAAACAATGATATTGCTAGAAAAACTTAGAAGCCATTATAATTATAAATCTTACAAATTTCAATGGTAAAATATAAAATCACAAAAGAATAGGTTTAACATACTTGAGAGCATCAGTAGAAACATCTGAAATGAACTTTTGAGCAGCTACAGCCACCAATCTTGTTCTGTCCAAAAAGAGAGTAGCAAGTCAGTCCGCACAATCTTTCAGAATGAGCATAAATAAAATAAAGTAACCTCATATTAAATGAGAATATCTAAGTAGTATAACACTACAATAACAGATAATCTACACTAAAAGCACACAAATGCAATTGAGTAAATACTTTTTGTTTGACTAACTACCATGCCTTGAAATGTCCAGCATGGTCTAGTACAGGCCTACAACAGTAGGTTGAAGTAAAGCAAGACAAGGCAAAGGTTCCTTTGGAAACAAAGGAAGAAGGCTTTAATTCAAGCATATTATATCAACATGATGATCACTATGCATGGTGCTTAACTAAGTCTCTTAATGAAAAAGATTTGGAAATGCAACCAAGTTTGGAGATCTTCATAACTAAGATTTTTTGGACAAACGAGGTTAAAGCAAAATATCAATAGCCAATAAATTTATAATAACTGGTGGATGTGCACAATATTTCCTAATATTTCTGCAGCTATTATCATATATTTTAAATTTGAAAATTAAAACCATAGAAACATCATTAAGTCTACAAAATAATTGTGAGAAAGTACCTTAAAACTACCTCCCTCCATCAATCACGAAAACTTTTAACTACAAGGATTTTCCTGTACAAAACTTTCAATTCAGATACACTAGGTTCTATAAGTATCTTCTTACCCAATGATAACAAAGAAGTAAATTAGCTTTGCATTTGGTTTTGCGTAATAGGAACAAATATATGACTGCACAGAAGGTTGCTAGATTAACTGGAAATGAAGTGGGAGTAGCACTTAATTACAGTTATTGGCCGGAATTTGTAGTTCGTTAGTTATTATAAAATTACCAAATTGACCAGAACAGCTTTGCCTGTCTTTTCTATCTCCTCTTTTTGATACATTCGGCTTGATAGAGAGGATAACGCCTAATTAACTCTCAAACAAATAGCACCTCCAAAAGCAATCTCAATCATCATACTATTAGATAACAACCATGCTTGAACAAAAATCTAATCTGGAGTTACAGAAGTAGAGATGACTCACACATCTTTATCCAAATTGAATCATCAATTTATCATTTATGGTTTGGAGGCGCCAGTTGACAAAAAAAAAGCCCTACTTTTTAATACCAATTGCAAGGATTTCAAGAATATGCATAAAACACAACATTTCAACCTTGTACTGTAAAATCAAATAATAAGTTTACATTACAAGATGGAACGAAAAGGACAAAAAATGCCATTTTTTTTATTCTTTTTCTTAATTTGTTCTCAAGGATGTGATTGTATATTAGATCTTCGTCAAGGTCTCAATCAAACAAAATAAAATCGTTACTTGAAAACAAGGATTTAAGTGCCGTGGCACGGGGTCGTGCCGAAAACTTGCCGGCACGGTACGGCACGGTGCGTGCCGAGCCTTGCCGATGAGTGCCGGTCACAAAAAATACATGCGTGCCGACAAATAATGGCATGAAATATTTAATTTCTTTAGCAACAAAATTTTTTAATTGCTTATTATGTATCTTTATCAAATATTTTGAACTTTATTAAGAAAATTACTTAGTAATTTTAAGAAAAAAAGGTTTTGAATTGTGCCATCGGCACGGAAGCTGTATCGTGCCGGTATCTTGTTGGCACGGTATGGCCCGTGCCGATGGATACTTAAATCCTTGCTTGAAAACCATCTGCTAAAGAATCTTTAGAAACTTTTGTTTCTGGTAATTGAACACCATGCATTTAACATGCATTTCTCTAACTTAAAAAGGGTTCCTAAACTAGATTTCTCGTAAGTAATCACAAGTTAGAGACAGTAAAGAAAAGAGAGGAGTAGCTTACAGCCGCAAATCGGGGCAGTAGAAGCCGCTCCTAGAAAGATAGTGTTCCACCAGCTCATCCGGAATCTACTCACCACCAAATACAAAGCGGAATTGATAAACTCCATAGATTACGAAGCCCAAAGGGAGAAACACAAAAGACTAAAACCAAGTGAGAGAAAAAAGAGGGAAAAGAAAGTGAACATACAGTGGGCGTATAATCCATAAGGGAAGAGAGGAACTCCGTGAGGGCGAAATCATCGTCGTGTTGCCTACCTTCGTTGTTCATTGTGGCTTTGCTCGTTGCAATAAAGAAAGGCCTCAATCTGTTGGGGACCACTTTAAATAGTAGGTTGGTGGAAAAGGGGAAAAGACCTGCGGAGCACATTGTTAGAAGGCAGCTCAGTATGGGGCAGTCTATCAACAAAAAGAAAGGTGAATTTTGTGAAATAGAAGAAGTATTGGAGATGGACAAAGAATCCCCCCACCCCCAATCAGTGTTTGAAAAGGAACGAGGTGCAAAAAGGTGCAAAGGCCTTTTGGAGCCTAGGCGCGAGGCGCACCGTGAGGCGCACGCCTCAAGAAGGCGAGGCGCACTTCTAATAAAAATAAAATACCCTTAACAAGCCTAGCTTAAATTGATATTTTACATTAAAAAAATTTCAAAATAGCCATACAAAAACAAAATAACCATAAAAAAATAGAGAAATCACATGTATAAATGTTCTCAAACTAAAAAGAAAAAAAAATTATGTTTCAACTTTCAACTTAAAAAGGCTTGTTGCCTTATTGCTATTGGGGGAAGAGAGAACGATCAAGAAAAAAAAAAAAAAAAAAAAGAAAGAAAGAAAAGGTTCGAATTATGAATTTTTTTCAATCTCTTAACATTTTAGAATATATATTGAAAAATTTTAAGATCCAAAAATCCAAACCCTAGACTCATTAAATCTAAATATCACAAGGCGCGTCTAAGGCCCGCGCCTCATGCCCTGAGGCGCTGAGGCCCGCGCCTCGCGCCGAGGCGCGCGCCTCAGGCACGCCTTTTCAAACACTGCCCCCAATCGAATAAACTGGTCTGGATAAAACCTATTTCAGTCCCAAAACAGATTTTCTAGAAAACCAGTTTTCTTGGTTTAGATTCTAAACCGATCTAAACTGCACAAAAACCAGTTCTCTACTAGAGTTTTTCCTCTTCTTATTTGTTTTTCCTTTTTCTATAACCTTCACCCTTTCTATTAATTGCATAGCTTCCCATAAGCAATCGCAGAGAGTTTCAATCTTTTACTTCTCTAGGTGTGGTTCAAACTCATGCCAGTTTTATAGGCCTAAAGAACAAGAAAAATTAATCTTATTATCTCACTCTATTAAATATAATCAATAATATCTAGAAATAGGTTTCACAAAGTTTTGCTCAGAACAATTGAGACATAATTTAAAGTGCAAAACAGTATTTGATAATGTAGCATTAAATATATGAATACAATCATGTGTGTGTGTGTGTGTGTAACTCATGACCTAAAAAAATTAATATTGCAATTTTTTTTTAATAATCCTATCTCAATTTTATTGAAGTAAAGAAGCCATTTGTAGACAAGTCTAGGTAGGGGTGAAAATAGTCTAATACGGTCGGATAGTTGACAAAACCATTACTACATCCATATTTTTTTTCGGATACGAATTCGGATACAGATATGTGTCAAATGCTAAATTTTCGTTACCATTCCGCTAAAAGCGGATTCAAATACGAACGAAAATTTCTTTGGATTCGAATATGGATCGAATTTGTATTTGGAGATTATTCGGCTAATAATATATAATAAGAATTTATAAATATGAATGAGAATAAGCGCAAATAAGCCATAATGCAACTAAATTAAACAAAATAGACATAATTCGGCATAAATTTGAAGAAAAATAGTAAAAAAAAAAAGGATGAGAGAGCGGGAGGGAGTCCTCTGAAACCCTAGATCGACGAGCTACAATATCGCTACGTCGAGACCCTCGCAATGCACCTTCCTTGCGAGGAGCTTAACCTCTTAAATCACTTGGATGCCCCAACCGATCTTCATATATGGCAAAAGGGCAAAACAACAATTCCTTTTCTTATTCCTCTACTAATTAATAACCAAATATTATTAACTAATGCATTATATATTAATTTATTTACTAGTCTCATAAAGGCAGTGAACCATTTACCACTTATATATATATATATATATATATATATATATATATATATATATATATTTGAGATAGTTCTTGAGAATCATGACTACGGCAAGATGAGTTGGCACAGTTAAATCCCATCCTTCAAAAAATTGATAGCAAAATTTATTTGCACAAGATCTTTATTGTAAACATAGGCAATAGTGTTTTTCTTTTTCTCTTTTTGTATTTTTCACGTTGATTACCTATCATTTTACGAATTAAATATTGAATCTACATCCTTACTTTTTATGTAGATATTGCATATTTCTTCTTTATAGAGACAACTCCATTCCAACTGAAGTATTGTACAAAACTAGAGAATGGTCATTATGATTGAAGGGAGTCGCATCGTAAAAAACTTACATCTCTAATCTCTTAAAGGTATGTAGAAAAAGCAATTTATATTTTTTAAAAAATGGCTTGCCAATAATGTGTCGCTTGGAATTTAGAAATCTACTATATATTCAAATCTACTATATATTCATAGCTTTGTTGTAAGTTTTAATTCATATTATTCTATCTCACCTTTTTTATTTCTATTTATTTTATTTTGTTGTTAGTTCTAATTCAAATGTTTCTATTCTTTTATCACTATTTGGATGGTTTATGATATAATTTTTCTATAAAAAATAATTTATTTGGTTTTTTTCATTTTTTACTTCACCCAGGTGTCTTTTTTTCTCTTTTTACATGAAAAGTGTTTGCTTCTTTGGAGAATAAGATTTCATAGTCAATTTAAAGGTAATTAATTCATCTCAATACAAATTGTTGTTTTATTTGAATATATATAATTTTTTGTTTGCTTCTCAAAATTTATTTATAGACTATTATTGGTAAGTTTTGAATTACATTCAGAGCGAATGATCATTTTCAATTAGTTGTTTCACTTTGAGAATGAAAAATAATTTTTTTTATACTAATCTTATTACAATATTTCTTATTATTAATTATTATTCAAATTTAAATTAAATATATATTTCTAATTGTTTTTTAATTAGTTGTACCTTTTCTTTTTATTGATAAATATTATTTTTTCCTTTTTTTTTCTTTATTGGTAGCTTTTACAGTTTTTACCCGTTGCGAAGTGCGGGCCCCTTCACTAGTGAATAATGAATTAAGCAAGTTATCAAGTTATCATAAGTTATGAGACCAAGAGATCAAAAAATATTTGAAATTCTTAATAAGACAATTAATTGAATTATACTTTAAAAACCTGGGAAGTGGCTCTTTAAGCATCTTTCAATTGTTCCACCTTATAACAAATAAGATATATATTTAAAAATTTATAATAGAAAGCAAATATCCCTTAAGCAACAATATTTAAAATATTCAAAATACTTTATACTTTTCAAAACATGTGATAGCTGCACACACTACTCGGACGACCGAGGTGGTAGCTTTTTCCTCCATGTGGTGATAGTTTTCACTCCCGCTTGGGATGTAACTCTCTCCACGTCTTATAAGCATGACAATTCGTGAAAAGATAAAAACCGCCCCTTAATTGATTGTCATCAATTAAATAGATTATTAAGTATTCAACCAATGATGAAATCTCTAGTTCATACTACCAGCAACCATTAAACAAGATAAAATCAATATCAATAGTTCTATGCAAGAAGTTTTGAAACTGATCAATTGAAGAGATTAAAATTAATATAATTGATTATGACGACAATTAAGCTATAATGATACATAAAGTATAATCAAATTGTCAGAGTGTGATAAGATGCAATTAAAGCTAAACAAGTGTTTACATACTACTTTAATGTCCCATGCTACAAAATGAAACCAAAATGCAAAACATAAAGATGTGCAATTAAAAACCAAAAACATGCAATTCAATGGCCCATAAGACTATCTATAGATGAATGGAAGCATACTGATGACCTTATGTAGATGGATAAAACATTTTTTGTCCAAAGGCTTGGTTAAAATATCTACTAGTTGCTCATCAGTTGAAACATAATGAAGTTGAAGAGTATTTGATTCAACTAGTTCACGTAAAAAATAATATCTAAGTTCTATGTGTTTTGTGCGATAATGTAAAACATGGTTTTTTGAAATGTTTGTGGCACTAGTATTGTCACACAAAATAGTCACAGAGGTTGTATGGATTCGAAAGTCGCTCAGAACACTTTTCATCCAAAGTAATCGAGTGGAGCAACTACCAGCGAAAATACACTCAGTCTCTGCAGTAGATAAAGCAATACAATTATGTTTCTTATTGTGCCAAGCTACAAGACAACGACCAAGATAAAAACATGCCCCACTTGTGCTTTTTCGATCATCCACTAAACCTGCCCAATTAGCATCTGAATATCCTGTTAAATCAAGAGTGGTGCCCATAGGATACCAAATACCGAAATTGACGATACCTTTCACATATCGAATTATTCGTTTTACCGCCTTCAGATGAATTTCCTTAGGATTAGATTGATAACGAGCGCATATACCAACACTAAATGAGATATTAGGCCGACTTGCTGTTAAAGAAGACTCCCAATTATACTCCTATACAGTTTCTTATCCACACTCTGTCCTTGAGCCTCTGCTCCTAATGCCTTGTTACTTGTTCCCATGGGAGTAGCAAAGTCTTTAGCATTTTCGAGCCCGAATTTCTTTACCATTTCTATTGCATACATGAATTGACACAGATGAATTCCGTCCTTAATTTGTTTTACTAGACTGGGATGCTTCCAATTTGCAATCTTATATTTAGAAGTTGACTTGGGTATAAAATTGCCTTATGATAAAGACTAACTAAATAATCAAAATTGTGCTAGTGGAACATGGTATAGCATGCAGGCAGCACTTGGATGTGCCATCAAGTGCACAAAACCACTTAAGGAACAACTGTGTACCATGCCCCAATCCTTTGATCCTTGAACGAGAGTAAATGAAGATGCAACACTTCAACCTAAGATAGTTTATAAAACCACAAAAAGATTGATTCTTATAAGAGCTTGACTTAAATCTTGTACAGTGACTCTCAAATCTTTCAAAGAAAAGCTATTTATCCATAGTTCGGATGTTTTAATTATTGGGAAACAATTTATGTTATAACCTCCTAGTGCATGATCTGGGGGTGAAATAGATCACACCGGGTGACTTAAGGAGTCAAAAACCAACTATTACACAGTGAAATGATAATTTATAACCATCTGCAAATTAGCCAATGTACAAAGGTGAACTAAAAAAAAAGAGGAGCTAGGAATCTATAAACTAAAGTTTCCCACTGATCTTTTGAAGTCACCACATTTTCAACTAACCTTCATAAAATTTCATCAATTATCTATAAGCATAGCAACTTGAGCTAGAATAAAGAGTCAGGCAAGAAAAAAAACAAAATGACATAGCACGGTGGCACTCCATAACCTTCATGAAAAGTAAGGATGTGTGGAAATAAAGTATTAGATATTGCTAATAGTAAGCAATCAGGGTTTATATGATAATCCATAACATTCACAAAATTTTGATTTCTTATACTAAACTAATTTATTCATCTACTGTGCAGTTCATCAAACATGTATCAAATTAGTTTGCTTGCTTATAGTGATTCACCTAAATAGCAAACAATAATGAATTTTAAAAATTTTGGATGGAAAATCCTCAGCATGATATTATTTACGCATTAAGTGCGAGCCGGAAATAGCTTACAGGTACGAAGTAGTTCTTAACTCAGCCTAGAGCTCTCAGTGTGAAGTATTCATGTTTGATATAATTATTTAAGATGTGAGTCTTACACAAGAACTAAAATAGTTTTAAGACCTTTACATCATGCTGAAAATGATCAGACAAAATCACTATGGCCTCTCAGAAGCCAATATTGTCTAAAAGTATAAACACACAAATGACATACTATAAAACTCCTCACTAATGAATTATTTGAGTTTCAACCACAAGTCATGCTATCAAACCCTTAAGAACAATAAAGTTATATCCATGATATGGAAAGTAGTTATGTAACGATCTAAACGATCTACAATACGCAAGAATTTTACGTCAACAACATATCATGTAAAATATCATATAGCCAATGCCGGCAGGAACAGTCATACCAACTCTGATTTTATCTCCTAAAACACTATCCACTATAGCTGCCCCTCTCAATCAGAAAGAGAAGTACAATATCACATCAATCATAAGCACGAGCATATATGGTCTCTTCTAAGTTCATCCCTCTAAAAACATTCCCAATCTGCTCAAAACTCTATCTCCTGTTTACCGCAGGAAGACAAATTGCTGAACGATAAGGGGGCAAGAAGAGTAGAAATAAAAGAAAGCCCCTAACTTCATAGAAAGAGCACCTCGATTGTTGTATCTTAGTTGCAGATACATATCCCTAGAGTAAAAAAACTGTCTTTTTGACTAATCTAAAATTCCAAAGCAGCTTCTTTTCTTCAATATTTGCATCTTGTGCTTGTCGGCCATGAAGACAATCGAAAACTATGTCCTATATATCACAATACGATAACCCTAATTGTTCTTTGACTTACTATCTAATTCCACTTTTAAACTATATATAGACATGCACGATACAGTAAATAACAATGAATCTTAGCCTCCAAGAACATACAGCCGACTCCAACAATCATAAAACATAATAAAAACAAGAAAAAATAGAATAACAGATAATTCAAGTGCCCTAACTTCACATTCTTGTTCTCTTTGTTACACATCAGCAATTCGACTACTTGAATTTGACATCTTTACAAAGCTCGGGAGCAAATTTTGCACAATCTGAAGTCAATAATCAATTCTAAACTCTACCCAACATGATCCAATTCACGAGCTAGAAAGAACTATTTATCAACGAAAAATCGGAATAACTTCAACAAACCAATCTGATTACCACCTGCAGAGCATGAGAATTCACGCGGCGGCGATCGATCGGAGCATAAAAATACCCCTAAAAAGATCTTCTTACCCAGGAGAGGAATCGAATAAGAGAGAGCGATCAAAGGAGGAGCGTTCTTCAAGGAGAGGAAACGACGGAGGAGAGAAAGAGAGAGGGGGGATTGGCTTGCGTAGAGAGAGAAGAGAGAGGCGTTGTTAGGGTTTCTCTTTTTTATTTTTCTTTTTTTTTATTTTCTTTTTCTTTTTCTTTACCTTGGGATTTGCTAATTGACGATGCGTTTTTCTTTCGAATCTTTCAACTAGTTTTCATAGTTTGTGTGACTTGCAAGTTAAGGCTGCGTTTGAAAATAGGATAATTTTGAGAAGAATTAATTTTTTTATTTTTATAATTTTATTATATTTTAGGATAGAAAAAAATAAAATTAACATTGTGTTTGGTAATATTCTATTTTATTCTATTGAATAAAATAAATATTATTTGGTAATTTTTTTCAAATTGGAGAAGAATAATAGAAAAAGTAGATTTTTGTAATCCAAAATACCAAATTTGTCCTTATATATGAGTGCATTTTACATTATTGTATAATCAATATACAATGATATGTACAATATAGGTAAAAACTGTATTTTTTGAATTTTAAGTTTTTAAAATTTAAAATTTAAAATTTAAAAATTAAAAATTAAAATTAAAATTTAAAATTTAAAATTAAAAATTTAAAAATTTAAAATTTAAAATTTAAAATTTAAAATTTAAAAATTAAAATTTAAAAATTATAATTTAAAAATTAAAATTTAAAATTTCAAATTTCAAATTTAAAATTTAAAATTTAAAAATTAAAATTTAAAATTTAAATTTTTTTAAATTTTTAATTTTAATTTTTAATTTTTAATTTTTAAATTTTACATTTGAAATTTGAAATTTTAAATTTTAATTTTTAATTTTAAAATTTTAATTTTTAATTTTTAATTTTTAATTTTTAATTTTTAATTTTTAATTTTTAATTTTAAAATTTTTAAATTTTTTGCATAACACGGCCTCTAAATATTAAAGATTACAATAATACGTTGGCTCACAATGTCTATGCCAAACAGCCACATGTACTGCTATTAATATACATGTACCTTTTACACAATAAAAAAATTAATGCAATTTGCATAACATGTAAAATTAATATTACATCTAACTAAACTAAAGAGATGATTCACATAGACAAACATTGCCAATTCAACATCAATACATATGTAAAACAACTTAGTAATATTTCCATATCACATAAAGAGTGTGTAGTTGCAACATTCAAGAGTGCATACAACCTCTGATTAGGGAAACACTAATCCAACGTATTAATCTACAATATTCTAACACCGGACATTACAAAGAAAGTCATAAAATTCATACTACATAACCAAGCAGCCATAAATGTTTCAACCAAGCAGACATTCCAACTTTTAGCATTACAAAGAAAATAAGGATAAAACTACTGATTGCTCCATAATTGCTCCGTGATTCTTGTGCGAAGATTGTCGCCGCGTCGCGACTCATCAGCGCCAACGAGAGGAGTGTGATCCTCTTCTTGCTCCTCCAGGGAATTAGTCTCCAGTTGCATGTTGAAATATATATCGCTTCCTTGGTGCCTCTTTATAAAGTTGTGGATGATACAACAAGCTAGAGCTATGCGACATTGCACCTTGTAGGGAAAGGGAGTTGCTTGGTGGAGCACTTTGAATCGCTTCTTTAAAATGCCGAAAGACTTCTCAACAGCATTGCGAAGTTGAGCATGTCTATGATTGTACAGATCTCGCGGTCCTCGATGTCTGCACGCCCTTGCATTGCCGTCAAATTGGCTCAAGTGGTACCGTTCTCCTCTATAGGGTGCGAGGAACCGATCCGTATTGGCATAACCCGAATCCACCAAATAATATTTTCCTATACAATAACAAGTTATAGTTATTTAGATTAAGTGAAATATGAAATCAAACATTTTAAAATTACATGTACCTTCTGGAACCATTAAACCCCCGCTCTCGCAACACCAACGTAGCACTCTCATATCAGATGCAGAACCCTCCCATCCAATGCATACAAATAAAAATTGGTGATCAAATGAACATACAGCCATCATATTTTGGGAGGTGAAGCCTTTTCGACAACGATGTTGTAGTAACCGTAATTTTTAAAATCCAAAATTTAGGTTTAAATAATTTTCTGGATTAGTTAAATGGCAAAAATGAGGAATTAATAGGCAATAGTGGCCCTAAAAATATCGACTTTTGATCGGGGTCTGATCTCGAAAATCTGAGATCACCATTGCAACCGTCTCGTCGAAACATGAAAAATTAATATACAGATGTCGACGATCTGACGGTCGGATCTTCCAGAAATCAGCGAAGAAAAAGCGGGTCCCACAACTTAAGTTGTGAATAGTAACTCCTTATTTTAATTCCCTCTTGACCACTAATGGCCGATTCACCATCTGGAAACCCAATATAGGGGTATGAGTAGTCAAACCTAACTAATTTCAATGTTCTGAGCGCAATGGCACTGACGGATTTCGCGTTTGGCGACCCGGGTGCATCGAAGTGCTTGCGCTGTATCACAAAATACAGAATTAAATGGCCCAATATTTTATCCGAGCGTCAAACAAAATAAACAAATACGCTACTTGACAGGTCTCGGCGAGCCAGACGTCGTGGCGAAGTCCGTTTCGCAAATAGACGATCGGATTTTCTCGAAATACGTGAAATGCACCAAAAAGGGGGGTTATTTTCGCAAATATGTTAATAGTTTATGCACCAAACTTTACAAGTTTAATTCACAAGGGTGCTGAATGCATTTGTGACCTACAATAAGCTTGCTAGGGTTGAAGGTTTAGTGTGAACCGAGTTTAGGGATATTTTGCAAAAATATCATGCAATTAATGTAAGTTGTCCTTTGGTATCCTTGAGGGTGAGCACGAGGGGACATAGGGATTCCAATGCATCACCAAACCTCTCTGCTTCCTCCTTACAGAGCCCTGGTTGCGGGGGTAGGCTGAGGAGACACAACCCCAAAGAGTGAATCCGAGAGAGAGAGTGAGGGAAGAAGGTTGAAACAAAGTTGATCAAGGTTTGGTTCTAGAGTTCCTGTGGTGTTCCTGGTGATTGGAGGACCATTCCAAAGCTTGCCTTGGCCGCGCGGAGGAGGGGAAGAGTGACCGGCTTCTTCCTTTCTTCAACAATTCCGGCGAGGTATGTGACTCCAAACCACAGGTTGTATGCACCCATGACCCCTAGCAGTGACTTAATTAGGACCTAAGTAGGCTCCCTGCACAGTTCAAGCCCCCCATGCATGCTGGTTGGCCGGCGAGAGCAAACCCTCGCCGGAAACCTAACCAAGCTCCGCCGCGATATTTCTCTACAACCACTGGACCAAAATAAACCAAATTTGGTGGAAAAATACTGTAGGAACCCGAGATCATCTCCACCAAAATTGGTGAAGTTTGATCAAGCCAAACAGTTGCAAATCGAAACCCTAACTCTGTGAATTATTGCACCTCGGCCGAGCCCTCTGCTCCGGCGCCGGCAAGCCCCTCCGCCGCCGGCCATTTGCCCAGACTGCTTGCTGGGAGTGAGTAGACTCCACCCATGCTGTTGCATGGCTCCCATGCAAGCCGTGGAAGGCACGGCCGAGTTGGGTTCGAAATTGAACCAAGATGCGGCCGCCGGCGCTCCGGCCACCTCCGGCCGGAAAGGGTTGGTCGGGAAGATTCCTATGGACCAGTAGAACCTCTCCATCCATGTTGGAGAGCTTCATAATGCCTCTGTAAAAATTCACCATTAGAGGTGAAAAGCTCCAACCGAGCTTTTGCTCCTCCGCCGCCGCCGCCGTGCCCTGTCTGCGGGCACGGGTCCAGGTGAGTTAGGGATGTGTTTTAGCAACCAATTGGCCAAGTAGTTGGGTCCCAGATGTACTGGTTGAACAGTCACGAATTTCAAAGCTTTGGGACTTCATCTTCTTCCTTGAGCCCGGCCAACCAGTGCATCTGAGATGGCCCAGACCTGCTGGGATCAATGCTTAAACCCTGAGGAACTTTTCCTTTCAAGTTTGAATGACTTTGGTGCAGTATTTGCTGAGAACAAGCTTGGACTTAGGCTAAGTTTGTGTTTTATGAATTGTGCACACCATGTGTTTGATTAAATGCCACAGAGAGAATTTTGTTGGAATTAAGCTTTGATGTAAATATGAAACTTGTTTCAAATGGTCCCATGAGCTTGATGCTCACTTCAGATCAAATCAGATCTGTGAGGATTGTGTTTGGAGCATTGTGAAGGCTATTAGAGAGCAAGGGTCATGGATCTCTTTGATCTAGAAAATGCTGGGCTGCACTAGGGCAAGCCCTATGATTCTTGATGCATTTTGAGTGTGGTGTTCACTACAAGAAAATTTACGAATTGTGGCGAAAGTAATGGCCACAATAAATGACAAATTGGTCACAAAATACCTATTGTGGCCAAATTAGCTTCGCCACAACGTCGCCACAGTAGGAGTGCTACAAAAGGTTATTGTGGTCAAAATAATAATTCGCCACAAAAAGTACTATGAATTTGCGACGATAGAATTCGTCACAAAACTTCTAACCTCCTCTACAAAAAAGTTACCATATGGCTACAGATAGTGATTAAAATAATAACTAATATTCTAACATTTTGTGGCCAAAATTACTTTTGGCCACAAAAAATATTATGAATTTGTGGCGATAGAATTCATCACAAAAATCTTACAGGGTTCCTCTACAAAAAATTACCATATGGCTACAGATAGTGATTAAAATAATAATTAATATTCTAACATTTTGTGGCCAAAATTATATGGCTACAGATATTGATTAAAATAATAATTAATATTCTAACATTTTGTGGCCAAAATTACTTTTGGCCACAAAAGACATAATATAATTTGTGGCCGAATATTACATTGGCTACAATACGTGATGTAAATATAGTGGCGAAATTAAGTAGTCGGCCACAAATAATATTGAAAGTATTGTGACAAATTTAATTGATGGCCACACATAATGCCACACATTTTATGGCCAAATATAATATTGCCCACAAAATATACTATAAATATAGTGGCGAAATTAAGTAGTCGGCCACAAATAATATTGAAAATATTGTGACAAATTTATTTGATGGCCACACATAATGCCACACATTTTATGGCCAAATATAATATTGCCCACAAAATATAGTATAAATATAGTGGCGAAATTAAGTAGTCGGCCACAAATAATGTTAAAAATATTGTGACAAATTTATTTGATGGCCACACATAATACCACACATTTTATGGTCAAATATAATATTACCCACAAAATATAGTATAAATATAGTGGCGAAATTAAATAGTCGGCCACAAATATTGCTCCAGTAAAATTTTCAAATTACATATATTGTGGTTATTTATTATTTAGCCACAAAAAAATTGTAGTACTAATTTAAATAAAAAAAAATAAATTTTACACATTATTGCTGCACAATAATAGTTGAATACTACTCAATCAGGATTTAAACATAGTATCAATCACAATAATCAAGATATGTTCAACAAAATACAAAAATCAAATATATGTTCAACTGACATAATCAAAATAAGCTAACAGTTAATCATTTACATTAGAATAAAGCTAATAAAAATTCTAGGCTAAAAGTGAAATGAAATTCTTGAGATGATCCAACTCGGAAATCTTGAACTTGCAAGGTTTAGTCCTGTAGAATAAAAAAGAATAATGATAAGAATTATGCATATATATTATCTATTTATTTTATCAAAAAAGTAAAATATATTGCTAATTTATACTCCAACTTACCTTTCTTGTCGATGTTGGCTGAATAGGGACAGGCAATCCCATCTGTGAAAGTTGTTCCATCATATTACACATTTGAGAATTCATCTCGTCACGCATTTGTGCTTGCATTTCAGCAATTCGTGCCTCAGCTTCTTTCTCCTTTTGGCTCATCCGCTCATTCATTTCAGCAATTCGTGCCTCAGCTTCTCTATCCCGTTGGCTCATCCGCTCCTCCACCTCAATTTGAATTCGTGTTGCCATTTCTTTTTCCATCTCTGCTCGTACTTGCGCACGAATCCTTTGTCCTCTAGAACCACCACTTTCAATAGGAGTAGGACCTCGGCCCATACCACGAATATAGCTAGATCGATGACCAAGTGCTAATGTATATGCTTGTTCCGTGGACAGAGTGTTTTTTTCATAATTTTTTAATTGATCATCATGAAGTTCTTTCACCCGCTCATATGCATCTTCAGCATCTTTATCAACCCAACTACCATCTCTCTTCCTCCTCACCTTTTCCCACAGCCTCATATATTCGGGCTTTTCCTCTCGCTCTATCATTTGCTCTGATGTAAAGTTTTCTACATGGTTCCTCTGTTAACGCACATAGAAACTATTTTAGATAATAATTACACTTTAAAAATAAGAATGAAAAATTATCTCGAATGTAAAATTAATAGGCTATTAGATAGAAAGAAGAAATTACCATATTATGTATAGTCCTAGCAATCGACATTGTACCCACACGCGCAACCATAGTTTGTTTGCTTCTGTTTGCATGGTTTGTCTCACTAATACGCTATTAATTTGAGAAAATAGTTAGTAAATCATATATATATAAAATAAAAAAAATAAAATATATTTAGAACTATAAAATTCTTTGTTACCTTAAACTTTGGATCGTTCCAATAGTTAATAAGCCAATTCCAATCCTCTTGATCAATTTCCTCCGGACAATGCGCTCGCCTTTGTTCATCAGTCTTATACTTTTTGTAATAAAATTTATACAAACGATGACGCCATGCATTGAAATGATTACGAAGTTGTTGCACAATAACACCAAGAACATGAACCTCGTCCGGAAGGGCAAATTTTTACTTTAAAATAGTAGTATAAATATAAAAAGAACAAAAACAAATAAACAAATAATTAGAAATATAGAAACTATAAAAGATTTTATTTAAAACAAAGTAAAAAGAGAAAATCCTAATCAATACTTACATGAACAAGTTGAACCATCTTATCAATTGTATAAGTAGGAATTTTACTCCACTTATCAAGTTGAACCATCTTACCAATGTTTCTACAAAAGGTAGTGACATGGTCGTTTTTTTGTGGTTATCTAAGCTTTATTTCGGAACAAAATTATAAAGACTAGCTAGAAAAGTTTCCAAAGGCTTAAATTAAGACTCCACTACAGTTAGCAAAGTTTTTATTACTTGCTAATTGTATTAGGATGCAAAGAATTAAAGTGTCTATTACAATTAATTGTTTTATTTTTCTTTTGTAAGAGAGGAAGTATGTTTCAATTGTTTAAAGCAGGTGGTTGGAAAACCAAGTTACTTATAGCTAGGTTTGATTAATTTAATTCGTTACAGAAGAAAAAATTGAAAACAATTTTATTTTAAAATTTATTAAAAAATACAAGGCCATAATGCCTAACATGCATATATAGTTGAGGTAAAGTATATGAGGATGAGGATAAAGTGAATAATTTCTTTCCTATACGGCTTGAATGTTAATGAAAAATGGACTTCTCTCCGGCCCAATTTATTAAGCTAAGGAGCTGCAGCTCAGGCTGCTGCTTGAGCAGCAGCTCAGGCTGCTGCTTTGAGCAGCAGCTCAGGCTGCTGCTGCTTGCTGCCTGTATAGGAAAGAAATTACAACATAAAGGTCCACTAATAACTCAAAAATAGATAACCAAACTCAGTTAGAGCTCCGTAGAACCAAACTAAATGATTCGAGCAAAGGTAAAACTACAAAAAGGCATAGCTAAATTATCCTGACAATTAACTACGACATCTAAATACCATGAAATTCTATATGAACTACCATATTTAAGCATCAAGCATAAGCAAAGCACTTTAGATACTAAAAATTACAACATAAAGGTCCCACAATATATAACTTGAAAATAGATTAAACCCAATTCAATTAGTGCACTGTAGAACCAAACTAAATCGTTCAAGCAAAGAGCGAAAGAATCCAAAAAGACCCTTAGATCTTGATGATCTTAGAAGCCCTAACAACAGGGTTATTCTTGATTGAATGATAAGATTGCACACTAACTGGAATTAGAGTAAGTGGTCTAGGTAATGTTTCATAGGATACACTTCAATTGACTCACTTCATAACTTGTTCAACTCATGATCAATCATGGGGTTCTAAATAGTTTCTATTTGATGCAAAGTGCATAGAAGGTGGTTGAGATTTGTCTACGCCCACCCTAAAAGAAAGGCAACTAACATGCTGTTGTCGGATCTGCAACTATTAAATTGGTGGTCTATAATAGTCATCAACTGGCACTCTGTTTCATCAAGGAATATGGCAAATGGATTGCTTTGAATAATCTAAGTACAAGTGCCAACTAAGAAATCATTCTGACACAAAATATAAGGTAAGATGTGAGGGTTTGATTCCTAGGTGTTTGTGGTGGCGAGCTAGAAGTGTCATTTGTCTCGAATCGATTAAAAAAAGCATTAACACTATTGCATCCGATCACGGAGCATCCATAAATTTTTTATTAATTTGGAAGTTTATACGTGATCATTTAAGATATAATATAAATAAAACACCAAAATTTAGGTGGTATTTTTTTTTTTCTTTCTTAAAGTAGAGTAAATGATGCTCATGCACGAAAAATCTGAATATTTTGGAATTTTTAAAAAATCAGTGCATTGTGCTATCAACAATGTTAGATATCTACTGACCCATTTAATGTGTGAATCAGATACCACTTTAGCAATGCCAGTTTTGAGTGCCTTATCCACATTCCACATAAAAACATAAACATCAAGTTAGGCTCTAATGTGTAGTAAATAAATAAAGATAGCTAAGTAGGTCTCTATTTGTTTCATGAGTTGTCATCTGGTTCTTATTCCAAAAAAGATGACTGGTTCTAAAAAAATTAAAATTCAAATGCATACTAATTAGTTCTGAAACGTCACATACAAGTGTTGGTGTTATTCATAGTTGTTTACACTAATGAACTGTTGCAAATTGTTAGTCATTATGTAGCTAATGGATTACTATAAACTGAGTAAATAGTAATCTTATTATGTAGCCCAATTGGATTTCATCTTATAATCTAACCTTTCATTCCTTTTTTTTGTGTCTTGAAAAATTATTTCCATAGATTAGACAGTAGATTCAAATTTTTGATTTGCTGACAGTAGTTGCTTTCAGATGATCAAACTTTCAGATTGAAGGAGCAGGAAGCTAAACCAACATGATCAAACTTTCAAGAGATCAAAAAACCACATGATTCATATATAAGCTAAACCAACAAGGATTTAGTAGTATGAATAGATAAAAGAGGAGGATAAGTTCTCTATTGTCAAACAAAGTCATAACAACAGTTCAATCAGTAAGATCCAAAAATTTTACAACAATTGGATGAAACTACCGAATGAGAAGTGGAGCGTAAGATCGAAGAAATTAATCTAACGTACTGGATCCAAAAATGAGAACGACAGACCTCTCCTGGGCTTGCAGCGCTTGACGAGAGGTGGAGGGCAGCGTCGAGCGGGAGGACGGCGTCGATGCCCTAAACGATGCCCTGGACGGAGATCCGGTCGTCGGTGATGTCGGGATCGAACAAGAAGGTGGAGCACTCGGCCTGGCCGAACTTGACGGAGCCTTCGACCTCGCCGGCGACGACCTTGTGCGGCGAAGGGGCCACCAACTCGCCGGTGAGGAGATCGGCTACAAAGGGTTCGCCGGGTAAGAGATCGGCGGTGAAGGGCTCGCCGGCGAGGAGATCGGCGGTGAAGAGCTCGCCGGCGAGAAGATCGGCGGTGAGGAGCGTATCGTCGTGGAAGCGAGAGGGTTTAGGGTTTAGGTAAAATGAAAGAGAGAAAGGGGGTTTAATTGAGGCTCTGGAGAAAGAGAGGGGAGGGGTTAAGGGTGTTATTTTAATTTTTAAAATTATATTTTAATTATAAATTATTTATAGATTTAATTTTACGTTATAAGTTTAAATAAATATTATTTTAATTTTTATTTCAAAAGTATAAATTATTAGTTAAATCTAATTTATTTTAATATTATAAATTTATTATACTTTATAAATAAAATTATATAAAAAAATATTAAATAAAAATTAAGGTAAAATTTTATTTTAAATCTTTTAAATTTTTAATTTTAAAATTAAAAATTTTAGAATCATAAAATTTGACCCAAAAAAATTTATGATAAAAAGAGTAAGTGAACTAAATGAATTTGATAAAAAATAATAATAATAATAATAAAATTTTGATAGTAATAAATATTATAATTTATATTATAATAACGTTCAAAAAAATGTTTCTTGGATGAGAGAGCTAGAGAGAGAGAGAGAGAGAGAGAGAGAAAGAGAGAGAGAGGTGGAGAGCTCTTCTCGGGCATCAGATTTTGGGGGAGATGGTCTTTGGGTCTTGATTTTGGGGGAGAATGTGGGAGCTTGTCTGGGAGCAATGCTACTTGTACACCCCTAAGTGGGGTGTACATCCTACACCCACCCATCCAAGGGTGGGGACTAATTTACCGGTCACTCGAAGTGACGGTAAATTAGTCCCACCCTTGGATGGGTGGGTGTAGGATGTACACCCCACTTGGGGGTGTACAAGTAGCATTTTCCATATATATATATATATATATATATATATATATATATATATATATATATATATATATATATATATATATATATTAGGTTAGGTTTAAATTTGAACCTTGATTTATAAATAGGACACTTGTATAAAAGTGTCCCAACAATGTGTCGCTATAACCTTATTGTGCTGTAGTGTCTTACATTAAGTGGCCACATTTTATCGACGGTTACCAATAGTGAACTGATTAGATAAATGTGTGGCGATAAAATTTGCCACAATAATTACATATTGTTATTGTGGCCAAAATTTATTCTTGGCCGCAAATAGTGCATCGAATTTGTGACGATCATTAAAACACCTCTACTGTAGGTATACGAAAATTCTGATTAAGATTAATAGTGAAGACAAGTTGAAAATAGCCACGAAAATCTTAATAAATAAATGTGTGGCCATACAAATTCGCCACAGTTAATTATTATTATTTCAGTGGCCCAATGTTATCGCTGGTGACAAATGGTGAATTGAAAAGTAAATATGTGGCGATAAAATTTGCCACAATAATTACTTATTATTATTGTGGCCAAAATTTATTATTGGCCACACATTGTGCATCGAATTAGTGACGATCATTAAAACACCCCTACCGTAGGTATACAAAAATTCTGATTAAGATTAATAGTGAAGACAAGTTGAAAATAGCCACGAAAATCTTAATAACTTTGTGGCCATACAAATTCGCCACAGTTAATTATTATTATTATTTCAGTGGCCCAACGTTATCGATGGTAACAAATGGTGAATAGAAAAGTAAATATGTGGCGATAAAATTTGCCACAATAATTACTTATTGTTATTGTGGCCAATATTTATTGTTGGCCACAAATAGTGTATCGAATTAGTGACGATCATTAAAACACTCCTACCGTAGGTATATGAAAATTCTGATTAAGATTAATAGTGAAGACAAGTTGAAAATAGCCATGAAAATCTTAATAAATGTGTGGCCATACAAATTCGCCACAGTTAATTATTATTATTTTAGTGGTTCAAACATAATTGGTTTTGGATGCATAAATGAAAAGTTATAGTGTAAACAAGCTTTAAGTGTAATGTCTGGCCCAAGGTCAGTTTGGGGCTATTTGCGAAGCCGCGCCCAAGGTCAGTTTGGGGCTGTTTGCGAAGCCGCGATAGTGTGCTCCTGGCTATTTTGGGGTCACTGAACGCGATGCTCGCGTTAAAAATTGGTTTTGATGATCCGGAGAAATAAAATTGCATTAAGGCTAGGTTAGAGAAGAAAATTATGGCCCGAAGTTTTCCTCGGGTTCCGTGCTGTCGCAAATTGGTGAGCACGGTGTTCAGCAAGTTAAATGTCACCTGCTGAAAGTGACGGTTCATAAAAATTAATTTCCAGTTGAGAGAACGAGCGAAAACAATGCTCAAATGACACTAAAAAAAATGCAATTTTCGGAAACCCTAGGGGTCTAAATGCAAATATGGTCTAAGTGGTGTTGTTAAACAATGAGGTTTAAGTAGTTCAAGGGTTCAAGTTTGATCTGGGTTTAAGTTGGGAATAGTGGGATTGAGTTTGTCTCCCTTATCAGTATTTTTGATTCAGGTTGGTTCGGTTTGCCTCTGGTTCGAGCGTTCGGTTGAGACAGTTTAGTCGCCTGCAAATCGTCAGGTGGGTTTATCTTCGGTCCGGGCTTTATCATTTCGGCCCTCTGGGGTATAGTATTGGTTGGACCCCTGTTCTTGTAGCCTAGTTGATGTTTGAGCCTGCCTTCCTTTTTGATCAGTTTTATTTTTCTAAAAACGTGTTTTTATTCAACCGATGTTTTGTCTTCAAGCATCGCAGAGTCGCCGGAGTCTGTTCTTGTTTGATAGGACAAAGGCAAAGCTCTTCGAGGTTTGGACCTAAAACTTATTTTCAAAATGGTTTTCTCAAAAACATGTGTTTAGTTTTGCATAATTGGTTAGCTTGCATGATTGGTCTTTTGTTGCTTCCAACTATTGCGACTTTATTCCTGGATATTTACTATACTTGATTTTCAGCACTTCTGATATATCTGATCCATGATTCATAGTTGCTGTTGATTGATCCTGCATTTGAGTTGAGATTTGTTGTTGATCTTGCATTGAGTTGAGATGTTGTTATCATATCACTGTTGCATCCCAGAGGGGATTGATTCTGGCTTGTTGCCGATTACCCGGTCTGTGGACCGTGAGCTTGAGCATTTGCATTGATCGCCCGCACCGCTTTACGTCACGAACATATCCGGGGTCGCTCCCCGTGCGCTTTGTTCTTTACCGGTAAAGTGGTTTGTTGAAAGACCCGTGACCCCCAAGGGGGAAATGTCAGCCAGGTTGGTGCTAGGTTGGGCAGTTTCCCTGAGGTCTTGTAGACCAATATGGTGGCTTCTGATTGGGTAACTTGTTATTTCAGTTGTTGATGCATATGTTGTCTGTTTATCCTGTTTTTATCATTACCTATTTGATTGGTTATCTGTTTCTTCAGTATACTCTTGATTAAACTGTTACCGTGCTTACATATTGATGGATTATTCGCTTCTTCAAAATACTCCTATTGAGATCTATATATGCTTTATGGATTGATTAATCATTCGCTTCATAATCATATGCTTACCTAATATGTTGATCTTCTACTATCCTCTAGTATTGTATGCCAGTAGGTACGATCTGCTATTTCTCGGCTCGTCGTGCCCACTGGGATACATGTACAGTGTATCTCACACCCCCTGGGTGACCATTTTTCAAGTCGAGCGGGTGCTGGGATGTCGGGACGTGTTGGTGAGGTTTCGAGTTAGATGTTGACCCTGGACAGCCGGAAGATTATGATTGAAAGATTTTGTAATTCAGTTGTAAATGATTTTAAAGTTAAATTGTAATAACTGTTTATGGTTGTACGTAGTTAGTACTCTGATGTTGTTGCCAAGCTAGCCGTGCATATATAGAAAAGGCTCAATCCCAAAGGGGGTTGGGACTCTTCTATATATGTGGCGGTCTGTTGCGCCCTGGCTGGTTTTTAAAACTCTGATTTGAAAAAAAAAATTAAAAAAAAAAAATTTTTAGACGCTGATTTTTGAACTCGGTTGCTTGCTCTTCCTCACCACCACTGGTATATGCGTCCCATCTAAAGCACCAATTGCATTCTACAATTTGTAAAAAAATTAAGAATAAAAGTTAGAAATAATGATCATTTTGTAAATATTGCATACTGGGTTCAGGACTCACTTTGAAATGATGGAATAAAGGGTTATCTCTAATTTTTGGGTGCATTCCAGTGTTACTACTCGGCATCTGTATATAGTCATGCCTAAGCTCGACCACACCACGTAGCACATTATTGAAATACCTACTTATAGTCTCCCCCGAGTGTTGAAATGTTTCAGCTAACACTCGATTTGTTACCCCATGTCCCACCCCAAATAAAAATATACCGAGTTGTTCATCAGCCGTAAGATGTCGAGTGCCCTGTATCAACCCTCTCCCGACCAATTCATCTCTAAGTCTTATGAACGTAGTGTTTGACATTCGAAAATGTTGATATCCTCGGTCGGGATGTCCACTCAGTATATCCATAATAATTTCGTGCCCGCTATATGGTCTAGTACGACAAGGTCTCTTATTCAAAGTATTTTGAAATGCAAAGGAGGCTTCGTCGAGGAGAATTGTTTGCACTTCTTCACAATAATCTTCCTCCTCATCTAGAAAGGTCATAAGGTTGGCCATACTTTGAGATGAAAATACATGCTGATAGATTAAACCACTCATAACTGCATATACAATGAAAATATCAAAGTGCAATTCACATATAAGGTAATTTCAACTAGGAAAAGAGAAGTAAATGGATCAAGTTAACAAACTAGGAAATGCTGCCAGCAGAAAGCATTTGTAATGAATGCAATTCAAACACATCAGAGCTAGCAGTAAGCCTTTGTAAATACATGATAAAGAGAAGAAATAGTGGAGGGCATATGTTGGCTCAGGATTAAAAAAGTTAAAGCTGAAATGGTGGCTGCAGTAGTTGATCCACTGCCTCCCTACCATTAACATTTGCAACCCTTTTAAGCATCATAGCCTATCATGGACAGAAGGCAAACTGCATCATAGCATTGAAGTAAACATCATAACCAATATGCAATAGAGGGTCCATCGAGCACTTGCAAAATGTAGGATATAGTGCAAGATATTGGATGCAGTAAAAGTAACTTCATAGCAAGTGTATATGCTGCCATCAATTTCACAAGAATGCCTAAAGTACATCCATTTACAGATATTTGAAGAAAAAAAGATACAAACTGTATATAACTGGGCATAGGGGGTGTATTTTCAACCACATAACACATGTGAATATGTGTGCAGAGAAAGAAGCAGTTAAAGAGAAACAGAGTATACTGCCATCATTTCCTTTGAATTATGCCACATTGCAAAATTATATGTCACGCCCCGGGGTCGGACTGCGACCCGGGCTCGCCAACAGATCCGCCGTCCGTACGGAAACTGCCGTACAGACGAAGCGTCTAACCTGCAAAGGAGCTCAAAAGCTACACAAGTATCAGAGATGTAAGGAAGCTAAACATAAAAGAAGCAGCTAAAACACTAAGTGAAAAAGCCCAAGTACACAAGTTCACTACTCCCCAAAGCAAAGGTACAAGTGACTCTAACACAGACTCCACAGACTCGGGTAGGAACTAGTCGGCCACGCTCCTTACCCCGGTCAGAAAACTCCGAACGAGCCAAACCTGGAACGATCACCTCAGGAACACCTGTCATCACAGCGGGGGTGAGATCTACTGCCACAGGCAGATCTCAGTGGGTACCGACGCCAAAACCCGTGGTACGCCCACTGAGTCCGCTGGAGACCAAAAACAGATAGATAGATAGATAGATAGATAGATATTTATGCTGGAAAAGAATCTACCACTATGTGTTTCAATGCAATGCAGAGAAAGTTCTCAATCTCCCTTACGGGAGGCCTGGAAATTCTGAACGACTGTCATCTACAACCCTATCAAACAAGAACTGGTTATAGGCATAGCCGCTCGTAGTTTCCGCCCCCGCACTGGAAATGCTGAACTTTCACATGACATTAAAAAGTCGTCTCCATTTCATTCAATTAACTACCTGGTAACTCAGCCAGGGCAATTACCCACCCGGTGACTCGGCCAGGGGCATTCATTCATCTGGTAACTCAGCCAGTGATACTTACTCATCTGGTAGCTCGGCCAGTATTATTTACTCATCTGGTAACTCAACCAGTGGTATTCCTCCATCTGGTAACACAGCCAGTGGTACTTACTCATCTGGTAGCTCGGCCAGTGTTATTTACTCATCTGGTAACTCAACCAGTGGTATTCCTCCATCTGGTAACACAGCCAGTGGTACTTATTCATCTGGTAGCTCGGCCAGTGTTATTTACTCATCTGGTAACTCAACCAGAGGTATTCATCCATCTGGTATCTCAGCCAGTGGTATTTACTCTTCTGGTAACTCAGCCAGTGATATTCGTCCATCTGGTAACTCGGCCAGTGCTATTCATACCCATCTGGTGACTCGGCCAGTGGTATCTGTCCATCTGGTAACTCAGCCAGTGGTATCCGCTCATCTGGTAACTCAGCCAGTGGTATCCGCTCATCTGGTAACTCAGCCAGTGATTCATACCCATCTGGTAACTCGGCCGGTGGTATCTACTCATCTGGTAGCTCAGCCAGTGATTTATACCCATCTGGTGACTCGGCCAGTGGTATCTACCCATCTGGTAACTCAGCCAGTGGTATCTGCTCATCTGGTAGCTCAGCCAGTGATTTATACCCATCTGGAAACTCGGCCAGTGGTATCTACCCATCTGGTAACTCTGCCAGTGGTATCTGCTCATCTGGTAGCTCAGCCAGTGATTTATACCCATCTGGTGACTCGGCCAGTGGTATCTACCCATCTGGTAACTCAGCCAGTGGTATCTGCTCATCTGGTAGCTCAGCCAGTGATTTATACCCATCTGGTAACTCGGCCAGCGGTATTTACCCATCTGGTAACTCAGCCAGTGGTATCTGCTCATCTGGTAGCTCAGCCAGTGATTTATACCCATCTGGTAACTCGGCCAGTGGTATTTACCCATCTGGTAACTCAGCCAGTGGTATCTGCTCATCTGGTAGCTCAGCCAGTGATTTATACCCATCTGGTAACTCGGCCAGTGGTATATACCCATCTGGTAACTCAGCCAGTGGTATACACCCTCAACATATCATGGCTGTCCAACAGTCAGTGGACAGAGGTATAATGTAAAAAGGGGTTACAATACCTTACATTCGGAAGTATTATGAGCATACCATGCTTCCGGGAGAAAACCAACCCACCTGTGAAGAATCTGTAAAACCGCGCGCCAAACGGAGGTCCCGATGCGATCCCACAGCTCCATGCGGCAAATACGCGCCACCGGCCGCGTAGAAGCTAACACCATGCCACAACTGTGAGAGGAGGAGGTAAATCGGGATCAGAAAACCTGCGGTCAAAACCGCGCCAACAAAGGCGAAGGAGAAACCATCCGGCGACGAGAAACGCCGCGCGTTGCGCGGAAAAACCATCGCGCACACGCCGCGGCGCGTCGCCGAGTCGCAGCCTGCGCGGACAAGGCGGCGCAGCTGCACGGCTCAAAACCCAGCCGTGCGGCACACGGGCTGCCCGCGCGGGGCCCCTGCGGCCCAAGCGCGCGGTCCGCATGCCCGCACGGCCCGCGGCTGCCCGCGCGGGGCCCCTGCGGTGCCGCGCGCCCGTGCGCGCGGCCCGCAGGCCCGCGCGGCCAGCGGCCGCCCGCGCGGGGCCCCTGCGGTGCCGCGCGCACAAGCGCGCGGCCCGCAGGCCCGCGCGGCCCGCGGCCGCCCGCGCGGGGCCCCTGCGGTGCCGCGCGCCCAAGCGCGCGGCCCGCAGGCCCGCGCGGCCCGCGGCCGCCCGCGCGGGGCCCCTGCGGTGCCGCGCGCCCATGCGCGCGGCCCGCAGGCCCGCGCGGCCGCGGCCGCCCGCGCGGGGCCCCTGCGGTGCCGCGCGCCCAAGCGCGCGGCCCGCAGGCCCGCGCGGCCCGCCCGCAGTGCCGCGCGCCCAGCGCGCGGCCTGCGGTGCCGCGCGGCCCCTAGGGCACCCGCGCGGCCCGCCCGCAGTGCCGCGCGCCCTGCGCGCGGCCTGCGGTGCCGCGCGGCCCCTAGGGCACCCGCGCGGCCCGCCCGCAGTGCCGCGCGCCCTGCGCGCGGCCTGCAGGGCCGCCCAGCGCAGGCGCCGCCCGCGGCGGCACCCCTGCAGTGCCGCGCGCCACGCGCGCGGCCCAGGGGCGCTGCCGCCGGCGTCCCGGCGCCCTGCTGCACAGCAGCAGCGGCAGCGGCAGCAGCGGCAGCGGCAGCAGCGGCAGCGGCAGCAGCAGCAGCAGCTGCGCGCGGCGCCCCCAAAAACAATAAAATAAATAAATAATTACCTCGACGAAGTCCGCCTCGCGCGCTCCGCCCGGCTCCACGCCTTCACTCGGAGAAGAAAACGCCCAAGAAAAGCCTCCTTCTTCTCCACCTTCTCTCTTCTTCCTCTGCTTCACTCCAAGCTACAGGGGCTTCCCCCTTTTTCATCCGAGAAGAAGGGGGGTGAGGTGGGGCTTTTAAAGAGGGAGAGGGAGAGAGAGAGAGTGAGCTTAATTAAAGCAAATGGGTTAATCCAATCCACCAACCCAAACTAAAAATAATTAAGCCACTAACTCCCTGCCAACACCCTCACAGCAGCACTCACACACCCACACCCACAATTAAGCCAACACTTAATTAAGCAATTTAATGAATAAAATATTCCAAAAAGGGCCCCGATAACTCACTTTTTGGCTTCGGGCCTTCCGCCACAGTTCGGAACCTCCCGAACTCCGCTGTAATCTGAAAATACACATGCTCACAGCTTTTTCTCCTCAGAAAGCTCAACCGTGGAGTCGGTGTGCTCAATCCAAAAACCGGCTCCAAAACTGCCAGTTCCGACTCACTTTTCAGCTCCGGGGTCTCCGCACGGGTCCGAAACCTCTCGAACCCCGCTGTAAATATAAAATACAGCTGCTCCAAGTGTTTTCCCAATTTACTGCACACCACGGTGAAGTCGGTGCTTCCCAAACCAATCCTCTAACGGCGAACACTGCCCGGAAAACCCCGAATCAACATGGGGCTTCCGCGTTGATCCAAATCAACCCAAACACAACAGTAAACAAAACTGGGATACCTCCCAGGCAAACTCTCCTTCCCATGCCATCCCGCGGGGTCGGTGCGCTATCCGAAGCTCCGGTACATTACACTCTCCCCTCCTTAAAAAAGGTTTCGTCCTCGAAACCCAACTAAATCCATACTTAGGAGGGTACCTCATCGATGACAAAAAGGGATAGGAGATCCACAACTCATCCTCAGGCTTTCAGGCGGTCACTCCTACTCATCCAGATGACTCCACTGAACCTTCCCTCAAGGTAAAATCTGAAAGCACAAAACTTCTGCCTCACACAAGGTATCACTCAGATCCTCGCTCCTCTCCAAGGAAACGAAATCCAAACAAGCGAGTGATCAAAACCATATATTCCTCAGAATAAATGGTAATCTTTCGCTGTCCACCAGCCACCCACTGCCCAAACTCAGTGAAAAACTCTCGTATCCAACAATAGGAAAGCAACCAACACCAGGAACATTCCTTAACCCCTAACTCCCGATTTGAGAACCAGCCGGCAACGGCGAAAAGTTCGAGAATCCCGAATGGCGAGTGCCTTCACCCCAATCAAACAAGAACAGGCTCCGGCACCTTTTCCATTTCTGGAGTAGCCTTCCGAAATCGTCGATCAGTTCGTTAAGCCTCGGCATAAACAGAAAAAGGGAGAGGGCATTGGAGTCGTCCCTGGTACAGCTAACACTCCACAATACAAGGTTCCAACAGTGGCATCCATTGAACAGTTATCTCACTCAAAGCTTGCACTACATGCTAAAACGAGGCGAATCTGACCATAAAGTCTTCGCCGAGATAGCACTGAGGTATCAAGGGCACGTCTAGCAACTCTCTCTGCTGACGTTTCCACAGACCAACTCTTCCTCAGCTTTATCTCCGTCGCTAAAAGGCCATGTGCAAAATCTTCCGAGGTCAGAAAGCAAACTTTCTTAACATGGAATACAACTTCTTCCCTCATAGAAGTTGTAGCACTATCCTTACGTGCCCCACACGCTCCACGTCGCTTCGGAGATAATACAAGTATCCACGACGGGTTATACCACCAACCCGTCCCAACACAGCTGGGGGAAAGCACCGTTCTTAAGTCGGTAGGGCAATAGTCAATCTACTTGACATCGATAACAGCTTAAATTGCCCAAACAGGTTCCTGAACACTATCCCGGCACAGCCCTCGGCTGTACGGTTCCCCAATGTTGTCAATCACTCGAAGGCATCTGCCCAAGCACCATCCGAGTCTGACCGTGTTCGAACCTTCCAAGAATTCTCACCGTTGTGTACCCACAACGTGGCATCACTGCCGTGCGACAACGGCGTGGCATCACCACCGTGCAACAACGGTGTGGCATCACGGTCTCAGAACCTCGCGGCACAACATCCACGGCGTGGCTCTGGGTCACTCCGACCCTATCGAATCATCAGATCCCGCAACCGCGCTATAAACTCACTACCTCAAAACAAACTCCTGCCGACCCGACTCACCAAGGGTCACAGTCCTCTCTCAACAATCGAAGGCCGCACAACTGAGTCAACCAATCCAAACCCAGTACTATAACAAAATCCCGGAGCTGGCGAAGGGCCCAAGATCCTCAGGCAAAAACCTGGGCCCTAACTGCGCTGGGCAGGACCGATAACACTCATCTAGGTGCAACCACGTGATCGGGTAACAGAACCTCACGAGCACCAACAAGCGGTCCAATCTCTAGCCCATGCAACAAAGCAAAAGCTCCAGTAACAATAAAAACTCAAGTGCAGTAGGGGAGATAAGGCCAAACCTGCCACCACGTGGCTAATTGCCTCTGAGTCCTCGACCTGAGCGGCACAAACTTGCCTGCTCGGAGGCGGTCGCCTGTCTGACTGCTGCGATGGAGTGGCACTCTCACTCAACATATAACACCCGAACTCAAAGACTACCTCGTAGGGTCCAGTCGAGCCGGCGGATGTCGTCTAGGAACGCACCTGCCCACTACCTCGCATCCACAAGAGGACGGGATTTACGTGGGGCGTCCTAAGCTGACTATCTCAAGCGAACTCTAGTGTAATAACTAGTCGCGCCATCGCAGCCTTGTCAGGCTCGGTGTCATCATCGCACCCGGGCGTAGCCCGAAAGGAGCGATCCCTCCGAACTCAAGTATCACACAACTGGTATCAAAATACCAGGTTCAACAGGCCACAATCCCCTGAAAGAAGGTACACCACAGCTGGGACCGCCGTCCATCCAAACGGCTCCCAAAACGACACCCCACTCACAGACGAGAAGAACCGACTGAGGCCGCAACGGTCCGAGAATCCCGTCAGGCCGGTGCCTAGAATCCCAATCAAACAAGAACAGCCTCTAGACTCAGCCTATCGAAGTTCTCGATCCTTTACCGTTCAGGGATTCGGCCCCTCTCGGTTAAAGTGGGAAACCGCCTTAACATATGCCCCAGGAGGTCCTCCTGGCGCCGCAAGGCCTCGGACATCTGGGCTACCTGGGCCCGTAGCTCCTGGGTCTCGCCCTGTCCTGCCTCCCGGCGCTCGGGCTCCACATCTGACACGGAGTGCGCCTCCACTCCGCGCGACGGTATGGAGGCCCCGCAAGCAACCACCAACAAAGTAAAGGATGTCAGAGAGTAAAAACCTCTCGACCAAAGCAAGCGAGAGTCTAAAACATGTCATCCCTTCTAAAGCATTATGCTGTCGGCAGCCAACATAACCACTTTAGAGAACAGACATGTTGGAAAATACTCACCCCAATCCCTTGGGGAAGTTACAAATTCAACCAAGACTCTCGCTAATGCCACGTCTCTCACGACAGTCCTACTACTGTCCAACCAAAAGCCTAGGGTCTCTAAGTCCTCAACGACCTATATTCCTAGGCTCTGATACCACCTAATCTGTCACGCCCCGGGGTCGGACTGCGACCCGGGCTCGCCAACAGATCCGCCGTCCGTACGGAAACTGCCGTACAGACGAAGCGTCTAACCTGCAAAGGAGCTCAAAAGCTACACAAGTATCAGAGATGTAAGGAAGCTAAACATAAAAGAAGCAGCTAAAACACTAAGTGAAAAAGCCCAAGTACACAAGTTCACTACTCCCCAAAGCAAAGGTACAAGTGACTCTAACACAGACTCCACAGACTCGGGTAGGAACTAGTCGGCCACGCTCCTTACCCCGGTCAGAAAACTCCGAACGAGCCAAACCTGGAACGATCACCTCAGGAACACCTGTCATCACAGCGGGGGTGAGATCTACTGCCACAGGCAGATCTCAGTGGGTACCGACGCCAAAACCCGTGGTACGCCCACTGAGTCCGCTGGAGACCAAAAAATAGATAGATAGATAGATAGATAGATATTTATGCTGGAAAAGAATCTACCACTATGTGTTTCAATGCAATGCAGAGAAAGTTCTCAATCTCCCTTACGGGAGGCCTGGAAATTCTGAACGACTGTCATCTACAACCCTATCAAACAAGAACTGGTTATAGGCATAGCCGCTCGTAGTTTCCGCCCCGCACTGGAAATGCTGAACTTTCACATGACATTAAAAAGTCGTCTCCATTTCATTCAATTAACTACCTGGTAACTCAGCCAGGGCAATTACCCACCCGGTGACTCGGCCAGGGGCATTCATTCATCTGGTAACTCAGCCAGTGATACTTACTCATCTGGTAGCTCGGCCAGTGTTATTTACTCATCTGGTAACTCAACCAGTGGTATTCCTCCATCTGGTAACACAGCCAGTGGTACTTACTCATCTGGTAGCTCGGCCAGTGTTATTTACTCATCTGGTAACTCAACCAGTGGTATTCCTCCATCTGGTAACACAGCCAGTGGTACTTATTCATCTGGTAGCTCGGCCAGTGTTATTTACTCATCTGGTAACTCAACCAGAGGTATTCATCCATCTGGTATCTCAGCCAGTGGTATTTACTCTTCTGGTAACTCAGCCAGTGATATTCGTCCATCTGGTAACTCGGCCAGTGCTATTCATACCCATCTGGTGACTCGGCCAGTGGTATCTGTCCATCTGGTAACTCAGCCAGTGGTATCCGCTCATCTGGTAACTTAGCCAGTGGTATCCGCTCATCTGGTAACTCAGCCAGTGATTCATACCCATCTGGTAACTCGGCCGGTGGTATCTACTCATCTGGTAGCTCAGCCAGTGATTTATACCCATCTGGTGACTCGGCCAGTGGTATCTACCCATCTGGTAACTCAGCCAGTGGTATCTGCTCATCTGGTAGCTCAGCCAGTGATTTATACCCATCTGGAAACTCGGCCAGTGGTATCTACCCATCTGGTAACTCTGCCAGTGGTATCTGCTCATCTGGTAGCTCAGCCAGTGATTTATACCCATCTGGTGACTCGGCCAGTGGTATCTACCCATCTGGTAACTCAGCCAGTGGTATCTGCTCATCTGGTAGCTCAGCCAGTGATTTATACCCATCTGGTAACTCGGCCAGTGGTATTTACCCATCTGGTAACTCAGCCAGTGGTATCTGCTCATCTGGTAGCTCAGCCAGTGAGTTTATACCCATCTGGTAACTCAGCCAGTGGTATCTCATCCGGGTAATTTCCCATCTGGTAACTCAGCCAGTGGTATATACCCCTGTTCTTGTAGCCATGATGTTTACCTGCCTTGGTATTTGACAGTGGTATATTCAAAAAGTGTTTTTATTCAACCATGTTGTCTACAAGCATCATAGTCCGGAGCTGTTCTTGTCAGTAGGACAAAGGCAAAGTCTTCGAGGTTTGGACCAAACCTTATTTCAAAAGTTTTCCAACCCATGTGTTAAGGCAAAAACCAGCAAACATGAGGTCCCGTTGCTTCCAAAACCGCGCTCCATCCGGATAAATACGATTTTCAGCCGCGGAAATATCGCCATGCCATAGTTGCTGTGAGATCCTGCAGGTGAGCGAGATCAGTAAATCTGCGAGAAACCGTTGCCATCAAAACCGCGCCCCAGAGGGGAAGGCGCGTTGCCGAAACCCGGTCGCGGACCGCCGCGGCGCGTCGCCGATCGCCGCACCGCGCGCGTCGCGAACAAGCCGGCGCGCTCCCCGGCGCAGCTGCACGGTAAAGGGTTTGCGAAAGACCCCTGCCCCCAAGGGGGAAATGCCGCCCAGGCGGCTGGTGCGCATTCCCTGCGGTCGCGCGCCCGTGGCGGCCTGCGGCCGCGCGCCAGTGGCGCGGCCCGCAGGCCTGCGCGGCCGGCCGCCCGCGCGGCCCCTGCAGTGCCGCGCGATTAAGCGCGCGCCGCGCAGGCCCGCGCGGCCCGCGCGCCCAGGCCCGCGGCGCCCATGCGCGCGGCCCGCGCGCGCGGCCCAAGCGCGCACCGCGCGGCCTGCGGTGCCGCGCGCGCGCGGCCGCAGGCCCGCTGCTATTTCGCGGCCGCGTGCCCGCGGGATACATGCGTGTGCTCGCACCCCCGGGCGGCCCGCAAGTCGAGCGGGGCTGGGATGTCGGGACGTGCCCGTGAGGCCCGAGTTAGATGTTGACCCTGGACGCCGGAAGATTATGATTGAAAGATTTTGTAATTCAGTTGTAAATGATTTTAAAGTTAAATTGTAATAACTTTATGGTTGTACGTAGTTAGTACTCTGATGTTGTTGCCAAGCTAGCCGTGCATATATAAAAAGGCTCAATCCCAAAGGGGGTGGGACTCTTCTATATATGTGGCGGTCTGTTGCGCCCTGGCTGGTTTTTAAAACTCTGATTTGAAAAAAAAAATTAAAAAAAAAAAATTTTTAGACGCTGATTTTTGAACTCGGTTGCTTGCTCTTCCTCACCACCACTGGTATATGCGTCCCATCTAAAGCACCAATTGCATTCTACAATTTGTAAAAAAATTAAGAATAAAAGTTAGAAATAATGATCATTTTGTAAATATTGCATACTGGGTTCAGGACTCACTTTGAAATGATGGAATAAAGGGTTATCTCTAATTTTTGGGTGCATTCCAGTGTTACTACTCGGCATCTGTATATAGTCATGCCTAAGCTCGACCACACCACGTAGCACATTATTGAAATACCTACTTATAGTCTCCCCCGAGTGTTGAAATGTTTCAGCTAACACTCGATTTGTTACCCCATGTCCCACCCCAAATAAAATATACCGAGTTGTTCATCAGCCGTAAGATGTCGAGTGCCCTGTATCAACCCTCTCCCGACCAATTCATCTCTAAGTCTTATGAACGTAGTGTTTGACATTCGAAAATGTTGATATCCTCGGTCGGGATGTCCACTCAGTATATCCATAATAATTTCGTGCCCGCTATATGGTCTAGTACGACAAGGTCTCTTATTCAAAGTATTTTGAAATGCAAAGGAGGCTTCGTCGAGGAGAATTGTTTGCACTTCTTCACAATAATCTTCCTCCTCATCTAGAAAGGTCATAAGGTTGGCCATACTTTGAGATGAAAATACATGCTGATAGATTAAACCACTCATAACTGCATATACAATGAAAATATCAAAGTGCAATTCACATATAAGGTAATTTCAACTAGGAAAAGAGAAGTAAATGGATCAAGTTAACAAACTAGGAAATGCTGCCAGCAGAAAGCATTTGTAATGAATGCAATTCAAACACATCAGAGCTAGCAGTAAGCCTTTGTAATACATGATAAAGAGAAGAAATAGTGGAGGGCATATGTTGGCTCAGGATTAAAAAAGTTAAAGCTGAAATGGTGGCTGCAGTAGTTGATCCACTGCCTCCCTACCATTAACATTTGCAACCCTTTTAAGCATCATAGCCTATCATGGACAGAAGGCAAACTGCATCATAGCATTGAAGTAAACATCATAACCAATATGCAATAGAGGGTCCATCGAGCACTTGCAAAATGTAGGATATAGTGCAAGATACGGATGCAGTAAAAGTAACTTCATACCAAGTGTATATGCTGCCATCAATTTCACAAGAATGCCTAAAGTACATCCATTTACAGATATTTGAAGAAAAAAAGATACAAACTGTATATAACTGGGCATAGGGGGTGTATTTTCAACCACATAACACATGTGAATATGTGTGCAGAGAAAGAAGCAGTTAAAGAGAAACAGAGTATACTGCCATCATTTCCTTTGAATTATGCCACATTGCAAAATTATAAATACTTGATATAAAGAAGAAATGGTGGATGTAATATGTTGGCTCAGGATTAAAAGAGTTAATGTTGAAATGGTGGCTGTAGTAGTTGATCCACTGCCTCCCTACCATTAACATTTGCAACCCTTTTAAACATCATAGCCTAAACCTCACTTGAGGCAAACTACAGTGGTTTAGCAAAATAAAAGTAACTGGCTAAGGCTCACAAACTTGGAAATGCTCCAAGCATACACCAGTTAATCCATGAATGCAATTCAGCCACATCACAGCAAGTAACACCCAAGTAACACATCACAGCTTTTATACTGCCATCAATTCCATAGAATTATGCCACAATACCAAATTTATAACTACTTGATATAAAGAAGAAATGGTGGCTGTAATATGTTGGCTCAGGATTAAAAGAGTTAATGCTGCAATGGTGGCTGCAGTAGTTTATCCACTGCCTCCCTACCATTAACATTTGCAACCCTTTTAAGCATCATAGCCTATAATGCACAAAAGTTATGTAACACCTAATTCATAAGCAGCCAAACATATTCCTTTGAGGAGTTCAGAGAAAATTTAAAAGAAGTCTGACCTTTGAAGTAATTACATGTTTAATTAGTACCATAATTCTCATGTTCAACTCCACATTCTCAAACACATATGGCAAGGAGGATTTGCAACCATTTTAAGCATCAGAGCAAGGGTATACTGCACTGGAGGTAAACAGCATGACAACTATTTATTAGGTACAAGCCAATATGCAATAGAAGATCCATCGAGCAAAGGGAAAAGGTATGATATAGTGCCATGTTAGTGCAAGATATTGGATGGTGTTAAATAACTGCATAGCAAGTGTAGATGCTGCCATAAATTGCACACGAATAGTAAACTGCATCCACTCATAGCTAATTGAAGCACAAAGGAGCAAAGTATGTACAGATGGGCATTGAGGGTGTATTTGCAAGACTTTTATTAATCATCATAGTCTATACTGCAGAGGAGGTAATTAAGCATCATAGCAAAATTATTAAGTATCACCCAATTTGGAATAGAGGGTCCTTCGAGCAAAGGCAAAAGTACATTATGCTTCCAGAATATTGCAAGGTAATTAATTCAGGTAAATCAACTTCAAAGCAAGTCTCAAAGACAGCAAATATGCAAGACAATAACTAGTGAAAAGAATAAACCTTGAATCAGTACAAGAAGGCCCAGAAGACAGCAACTTGCAAATAAATAAAGTTATGTTGGCTGATTTTCTTTTAGACCCAGAAGAGCACCCAGGTTTGACCATGCATCACACAACAATCAAGATCACAACCCATTTTCCCTCTATTTTCAAGACCATCATATTTTGTGCGATGCAGCTCCATCCAGCACTCACACTAACCGCCCCACCACCCGACCCCACCAACACAACCCAATATGAGAATAGAATATTTCAGAATTTGAGAATAGTAATTACCTATGTAAAGCACCACATATTTCTTTTTTTAAAAAATAAGACTACTGTAACTAGCATTAATATATGATGAAGTTATCAAGATGCAGTTGGCTGAATTTGCAAGACATGTATGTTTGCAAATAGCCAACGGTTAAGTAGATCAAGTACAACACAAAACATACCACAGGATATATAATAAGGCGTTGCTAACCATACGGAAAAGACAAAATAGGATAAAGTTTGTATGCAACACCAACAAAACCTGATTGTAGAGCTGAAATAGACTTAATTAGTTAGGAGGGAATGAGGGTCCATCGGGCCTTGGTCCAGTGGACATCATTTGCGTCACCATTTGTCGATCAATCCACATGTATAGAATATCACCACTCAAAGTCATAAAGATCGATCTGTTGCGCTCATCCTTCAAAGCTTCGCATGCGGATAGGATTGCTTCAAGAGACAAATTTGGGAGGTCATATAATCTGACCATACACTCCTCTATGGAGTGAACCTTTAGACGCGCGTCGACCTCACGCTGCAACATCTTCTCCGCAATGTTCAATCTTTTTTTCCCTAGTTCCACCAGCTCTTGGATTGCATCAGCATTCGACTCACTTCGTCCCTTGCGGTTTGAAGTCGGAGTTGTTTTGCGTGAGGGAGGTGATGTTCGACGTCTCTTGGCAGATGAAGTATGGCCTGAAGCATTGCTAGCATTTGGATTTTTGCTCTTCGCAGGTGTTGAAGTAGGGGAACAAGAAGTTGCGTCATTGACACAACCATGCAATGGCGACATAGGCACGGGAACATATGGAGCAACATTTGATTGCCCGACGCCTAAGGGGCCAGCCATGGATTGCTTGATTTGTTGTAAAATAGCGGTTGTAGTAGGCGAAGAGGAGGATGTGCTGCGCACATCCTCACCTTGTATCACTGTTGTGAAACCATGTCTACCCGTGGCAGTGGTCTTTCCGGAGAGGAATTCAATATCTTTATAAGCAGGAAACGGTTTGTCCCTACACCGTGCATATGATGGATTTTCCTGCAAAGAAACCATTTTGATTAGGTCTTTGACTGACATAGTAGTATATTAAAAAAGAAAATGGCGAATATAATTACATACCGCTATCACCGCTTCCCAATCACTCGAATCGCCGGTGGTTGGAATGTTACGATCATAATCCCACCCCCAACTACTCTTGTTAGCAAAAGTTTGGTACATTACAAACTGTCGCTTCAACACCTTCAATCGATTTTGAAGATGGCTTTTGAGGAAGTTCAATTTTGTACGTGTATTGAAGTCATTAATGATTCTGTTCCAAGCAAGCGGAGTGAAACTCCCATTCACAAAATTTCCAAGCACTTGTTCCTCCGTCATCAAGTTAAGCATTGCCAAATCCATTACATCTGTGCAGTTTCCAGATCGTACTCTGCTTTTGGACGATTCTTGACCATAGCTTTCAATACTTTGGCTATCAGTTGATGTGATATCAATGACATTATGATATTTTCTAACAAACCGATTGGTCGGTTTGCTTTGATGGGCCATCTGAAGGTGCCAACATATACAAGTAAGATATTATTAAGTGGGCATGTTGCAAGTAAAGATTATAGTATGTAAAGATGGCTCAGGGATAAGAGTTTGCATAGGATTTCAAGGTGGCTGCAATGCTAATAATAGATTGCCACCCAACCTTGAAATTTTACTCTCTTATCCATGCATCATCGCCTAAATTGTTTCATATCCATGCATCATCGCTTAAAAGCATCCGGAAATTATACACTTGCAAGGCTCAGAGATAAAAGGTTAAATACAAATCAAGGTGGCTGCAAATGTAAGTAGAGTTTGCCACCCAATCTTGAAAATTTACTCTCTTACCCGTGCATCATCGCCTAAATTGTCTCATATCCATGCATCATCGCTTAAAGGCATCCGGAAATTATACACTTGCAAGGCTCAGGGATAAAAGGTTAAATACAAATCAAGGTGGCTGCAAATGTAAGTAGAGTTTGCCACCCAACCTTGAAAATTTACTCTCTTACCCGTGCATCATCGCCTAAATTGTCTCATATCCATGCATCATCGCTTAAAGGCATCCGAAAATTATACACTTGCAAGGCTCAGGGATAAAAGGTTAAATACAAATCAAGGTGGCTCCAAATGTAAGTAGAGTTTGCCACCCAACCTTGAAAATTTACTTTCTTACCCGTGCATCATCGCCTACATTTTCTGATTCAAGGCAACCAACAACTAAACAAATGTAAGGCAACATGAAACTAAATTGATGGCAGCATATCCTTTTCCATGCTCTACTCTTTATGGAATTTGGTGTTCTAAACACATACATGGCTCTAAATGCATGAAACCTTCAAAATGCAACCAAATTGTTGAACTTCTGTGCAGGCAACAAAATAAACAAAGCTTATAATAGAAAAGCTCACCTTCTGAAAGTTCAAATAGTGCACGGACAGTATGCACTATAGAGATCGGCGTAAAGTAATTAGGATAAATGGATCTTCTGCGCCAACTATTTGCAGAAAGAGGGTTTGGAAGTATCGCACATAAGCCAATTTAAAGAGATGTAAGAAGCCTTACCTCTGTTAGATAGTAGTGGATAAGACTAAGTAATGTGGCGAGTTGACAAGTCGATACTAATGCAAGATCTCAGGGACAATCTTTTTGCCGAGATAGATCGACTCAATTCATGACAAATCTTTGCAAGAACCGAGAATCTGCCCTCTATTGATGGTTGGGAGAGGCAGCATGAACTCCAACTAGAGCAATAAAGTTGGGGGTTGCAAAGAGCAGGTTGAAATCCCTCCTATTCCGAGGGTCAGAAGAAGAAGTAATAGCTGTACGCGAGATGACAACTCGAAGCAACTCCTCTATCAGCGAAAAAGATTGCCTCTGTGCACTCGCTCAAGATCGCTAAAGTCATCTCGAAGCAAGTCCTCTATCAGCAGCGGTAGATGGCCACTCCTTGGTAAACAATAGAGTTAATATGAAAGAGAAAATATCGGCGAGCTCGGAGAGAGGAGTAAAGAGGGTTGGAGGGAGAGGAGTGAAGAGGGTTGGAGAGATGAAGCCAGATCTGGTAGAGAGGAGTAAAGAGGGTTGGAGGAGGAAGACGATGGCGTCTCAGCGAAGGGGCGAGGGTACGCGGGCGGGATTAACGAGGATGCTTTGGGCAGTGAGAAAGGAAAAGTGGAAAGATATAAAATTTGGTTTACCCTCGGGATAACCCTAATTCCGATGGTTGGAGGGGATTAATTAAACAGGTTATTCTTTAAATAATGGGAATTACCCGGTTTGACTGGGATAATTTTTTTTGGCAAAATAGGATAGTGTTTGGCAGAATAAGAAGTATTATTTGCATATATACCCCCAAATTCCAAAAACAAACGTAGCCTAAGTGTCTATTTTGATTTGATAAATTGATACAATATATTAATGATATATTAACGATATTTTATAATTATTTTTTATTAGGCTCATTGTGTATAAAAAATAATAATAATAATTTGAATGAAAGATAAATTTTGAATTCACGTAGAAGAATTAAGTAAAAAATTTAAGTACAAATATTACTATGCAAAAAAATAATCCGAAAAAAAGATAAATTTTGAATTCACACAGTAGAATTAAGTAAAAAATTTAAGTACAAATATTACTATTGCTTTTTTCAATTAATCTACTTTATTTTACATTTATTTATTTTTATATTCTTAAAAATTATAATTATTTTTGCTAATAATCTAAATCTACAAAACAAAAATAATAATAATAATTTAATAGCCGAATTTTTTATTCCAAATTTTTAATCGGTGAACGTATCATTTCTATATAAATCGTTAATCCGAATAGTTGACTAACCCATTTTTTAAACAAATTTTTTAATAAATTTAAAAATTATGATACCAATTTTTGTCGAATCCGAATTAACTAACTATGGTGAGTAGACTATTTGAGAAACCTAATTACACCATGAAGATTTGATATAATTTTTTTTTACTTATTTCTCTCGAATCCCAAATTTCTAAACTCTTCCTATGTTATTATTCCAATATGATGATAATTATTTTCTAAATTGAGTTGGATTTTTCTTTTCCTTCGTGTTATGGTATAGTATTTTATATGTTCCTTCTATTTTTGTTAGTAAAGTTTCTATTTCATCTTGCCACGTGGCACAATTTTCTTCAATCTACAATTTTAAAATTATCTAAAATTTTCATAGTGGTCTTCTTCCTATTCTTGACTCTCAATAAGTCATTTTTTTTTTCCGATCCTTTCCATTCCCCAATGAATTAATTGTGGATTCTTTCTATTTTCAATTCTCAATGAATTAGTTGTGAACTCGAAACTCAATAAACCACTTATACACCTGTTAGGCCAAAAAGTCGTAGTTCGCGATCAGCCCATGGGGGTGACCCTCTAAGTATGATGCGTCGCGTTCCAATGAATCAAGCGATCGGAAGGAGGAGGAATCTGCTCAGTCGGATTCTTCTCAATCAAACTCTCGCTAGGGTTCGGCCTAGATCAGACGAATTGGGGTTTGGAGGTAAGCAGAGTTCGGCCTAGAATAGCCAAACTAAGATAAGGAAATAGAGATTTGACACGGCTAAGGAGCCAATTAAGGACTAGTATTGCTTGGAGAAGGATTACAAGGGTAATTGGGAACTGATTACAATTAAGTCTACTTCTAGAAAGTGTGGTAGATGTAGGTATAAAAAGCTATCTAGGAAAGCAGTAAATGCAGGTATGAAAGATATGAAATAGCAGGGGTGTTCACTGGCTTACGAGGTTGCAGGATCCTTTTTTTTTCGATGGTTCGCTTATTTATACATTTACGAATCATATGTATAATCGTCGATTTTGAAAATCAGCGTGATCTAAGAGAAATTATCGTAAATTTTTCAACTACTTCCTTTTGAGTCGATTATCCTCAATAGGATAGTAGCCATTTTCCGTTTAGATCCATCCCCTAATCGACGCACCGAAGCGTGATCTTCGGCGCTTTCCAATACTAGGCGACGCTTGTTATTCCGGAATCAGTTACAAGATTCGCGTCCAAATCTCGCATTCCTTTCTTCCAAAGCCTTTCCTTCTGCGGCTTCGAGCAGCTGAGAGTTGACCCCGCCTTCGCATCTTGCGTCACTCGATTAAGGCGATCTGGTGTCTGTCTTCGACCGCGGTCGGTCCTGAATGAGGTGATAATCCTTTCGTTGACCGTTTCTCCTATCGGCTGATGCCTTTAATTGATGGCGTATATCGCGTGTCACACTCCCAAGTGACTGAAGTCGGTCTTAGCCAAGGCGCGGGTACCTCTTTGTTGACTCATTCTTCTGTCGGCTGATATCTTTTGCCGATGGTATACGCCATGTGTCACTTTCTTGAGTGGCAAAAATTTTGGTCTCAACAATGCCCCATCGAGAATCGTCTGATATATTGTTCAGGTGAATGTTGAAGTTGAGTCAAAACCTAGCTTGTACGACGATGTCCACGGGCATCCCCGTACCCTGGCAAGATTTTTCTCACTGTCCGAGGGATTCGCGAATAGGTGTTTTTTCATTGATCGACTTTACTGTTTTCCGATCCTTCCCAATTGACTTCGACTAGGGGATTTTGCACTTCTAAAGTCTTCTCGTCGTCCTTAATCATCGAATCCCCGAAATAGTCGTGCCAGAATCCCAAAATAAGCACGGCGATAGTCTACGGACCTAGGACGACTAGTCCAAAGGTCAAACACGACTCATACACGCTTCCCGAGACAACACACGTGCAACAATTGCACAAAACCCCCAAAACATACTCTAAAAAGTAAGATCAATACATAAAAAATACAGTATTTAAGCATTTACCAAAAATTCCCATGCTTCAAAAATCAACAAACACCACAACCCACAAGGTCTCCATGCTCTAAAGGCGATGCTCGCTGTCCGGAGTGAAAACGGGCACCGGAGAGCGTACCGGGGCAAGACGAACCTCAAAATCCAAAGTTGTCGGGGGCGGCGTAGTCAAACACGCAAACCAAGGCGAAACCGATGTTGGCTAAGGTGAGCACGGTGATCTACACACTCACAGGAAGGTCGTGCTCCCTTGCGGCGACGTCACCAGCCGGAACGAAAAGCGCAGCGACAACAACGCCTTAAAGCGAGCAGTCCAGAGCAGGGGCTCCGGCGGGGCGCTGGCTGCGTGCTGGGCTGCACACAAGTTGGGCCGTGATAATGAGCGCACGAGAACGGCACGCAAAATGGCGCAATGTGCAAGCAGTAGGCACAGCGGCAACGTGCGGTGCACGGAGCGCAGGGGCAACGCGCAGCGCGCAGGCTGGGGCAGCGCGCGGCACGGCCAGGCAAGGTGTGCGGCCAAGCAGCAGCAGGCCCGCGCGGCCAGGCACAGCAGGGCGCGCGACACAGGCAGCATCAGGTGCGCGTGCAGGCGAGGGTGCGGAGCTCGCAGGCGGCGTGTAGGGCGTGCGGGCGCGTGGTTACTAGGGCTTTGTTTGTTTTGAGAACGGGAACGGGAATAGCGGGCTTATCCCCCTTATTCTGCCAAACGCACCTGAAATCGTCTGGTATTGCTTAACCCAGAATAGCGAGAATAGCGGGATTAACAAAACCCACCTTAATATTTTACTATAAATTTTTTTACCATTCTACCCTTTTTCCTTTACTTTTACTTTTTTTTATTTATTAAAATATTAATCTCTCTCTCCTCTCCCCCCCCCCCCCCCCCCCCCCCTTTCCACTCCCGTGAATGACAGGCATTATTGCCTGCCACTCTCTCTCTCCCTCTTGTCACCTCCACTCCCCTCTTCTTCTCATCTTCTTCCTCCTCCCTCCTCTCCGCTCCGCCCCCCCGAGCCCCCCGCTGCCGGCCGGCCCCCACCTCCGGGCCCCGAGGCCGCCGCCCCCCGAGGCCGCCGCCCCCCCGCGTCCGGGCCCCCGAGGCCGCCGCCCCCCGAGGCCGCCGCCCCCCCGCGCTCCTCCCTCTCTCCCTCCGCCCCCCCGAGCCCCCCGCTGCCGGCCGGCCCCCGCGTCCGGGCCCCCGAGGCCGCCGCCCCCCCGCGTCCGGGCCCCCGAGGCCGCCCCCCCCCCCCCCCCCCCCCCCCGCGCTCCTCCCTCCTCTCCCTCCGCCCCCCCGAGCCCCCCGCTGCCGGCCGGCCCCCGCGTCCGGGCCCCCGAGGCCGCCGCCCCCGAGCCGCCGCCCCCCCACGCTCCTCCCTCCTCTCCCTCTCGCCCCCCCGAGCCCCCCGCTGCCGGCCGGGCCCGCGTCCGGGCCCCAGAGGCCGCCGCCCCCCGAGGCCGCCGCCCCCCCGCGTCCGGGCCACCGAGGCCGCCGCCCCCCGAGTCCGCCGCCCCCCCGCGCTCCTCCCTCCTCTCCCTCCGCCCCCCCGAGCCCCCCGCTGCCGGCCGGCCCCCGCGTCCGGGCCCCCGAGGCCGCCGCCCCCGAGGCCGCCGCCCCCCCGCGTCCGGGCCCCCGAGGCCGCCGCCCCCGAGGCCGCCGCCCCCCCGCGCTCCTCCCTCCTCTCCCTCCACCCCCCCGAGCCCCCCGCTGCCGGCCGGCCCCCGCGTCCGGGCCCCCGAGGCCGCCGCCCCCCAGCGCTTCTCCCTCCTCTCCCTCCGCCCCCCCGAGCCCCCCGCTGCCGGCCGGCCCCCCGCGTCCGGGCCCCCGAGGCCGCCGCCCCCCGAGGCCGCCGCCCCCCCGCGCTCCTCCCTCCTCTCCCTCCGCCCCCCCGAGCCCCCCGCTGCCGGCCGGCCCCCGCGTCCGGGCCCCCGAGGCCGCCGCCCACCGAGGCCGCCGCCCCCCCGCGCATCTCCTTCGTCTCCCTCCGCCCCCCCGAGCCCCCCGCTGCCGGCCGGCCCCCGCGTCCGGGCCCCCGAGGCCGCCGCCCCCCGAGGCCGCCGCCCCCCCCGCGCCCGGGCCCCCGAGCCGCCGCCATCTTCTTCCTCCGCCCACCGAGCCCCCGAGCTCGTCGCCTTCTTCTCCCTCTGCCCCCAGTGCCTGGGCCCCCGAGCCCGCTGCCCCCCCGAGCCCCCCGAGGCCGCCGCCTACTTCTTCCTCCGCCCCCCGAGCCCCCGAGCTCGTCGCCTTCTTCTCCCTCTGCCCCCCGTGCCTGGCCCCCGAGCCCGCTGCCCCCCCCCCCCCCCCCCCCTCCCCGAGCCCCCCGAGGCCGCCGCCTTCTTCTTCGTCCGCCTACTTCTTGCGCTCCTGTCGTGGTTACAGTGTTTCTAACATTGTGAATTGCCTGCCTTGCCTGCCTTGCTGACTGTTTGGTGCCGATCTGTTGGGTTGATTTCATTCTCTGTCTTCCGAAAGCCTCACGCAAAGTAAGTTCGCTTCATTAATCTCACTCCCCTATTATTGCTATATATATTAGTGATATTCTATATATTTGGTTTAAGTGAGTGTTGTTCGTATATATAATTGGAAATTAAAATGTATAATTGCTAGTTGCCGCAAAAAAATGACCCAAAAAGGATGAAATCACCCAACCTTTTGCAATGATGAAAGTTTCCATATTCATCAGTTGGATGGCAAGGATTTTTAATCCATTGCAACCCCATGTATAGTTGGAAACTAATTGAGCAAAATTTTTAAAAAAAATACACTATTTTTTGACAACAACCAAGGTTGAGTATCATCCCGTTTGGGCCAACAAATTTAATTCTATATTAATAATTAATTTACTTTACACCAATGTTGGGAAGCAACGTCAAGTGTTGCATGATCTTTACCCATAACAAATTATTTTAATCAGATGCGTCCTTGGAAGAGATTTTCTAGGCCTACGCCTAACATCGAACAAACTCAAAACTACCGTCAAAATGAGAATATGCGGACAGAAGGTGGAAGTAGTTCGCGCCCACAAACGGGAACGCGAACACCTAACTGGACCGAATCCATGGATAGCACCCTATTAGCTTTGTTAACAGAGGAGCACACACTAGGAAACAATATAAATGGTACTTTCACACCTCTGGCGTGGAACCGAGTCGTTAAAGAGGTAAATTCTAAACATAATATCGACCTATCAAAAGGCCAAATAAAGAACCGTCTTAAAGTTCTGAAGAGAACTTTTGCATTATATTACTACTTATCAAACAAGAGCGGCTGGGGATGGGATCACACGAACAACATTCCTACCCCTGGTGATAATGAAGACTGGCAAGCAGTAATCGCGGTAAAATTTATATTATTTGCGTTAAGATTGTAAGTTAGTAGATATTTAAATTGGTGAAGCAATCCTAATCCTCGTGTCTTTGTCCAGGAGAATCCGGCGTATGCAAAATGTAGGGATAAACCATTCCCTCATTATAAGGATATTGAGTTTCTGACTCAAAAAAATACGGCAACAGGCACATTCGGGTTTTCCTCTTGTATGCCAACTCCCGAAACTGTTGATAGTTCATCTTCATCTTCTCCTCATGATGAAGAACCAGCTATACCACCCAGCTTTGAGAACATAATGCCGGGTTATACATCACGATCGCCAAGTCCTGCTCCTCTAGGACCAAACATCGGTGCTAGTGGAAGTGGTTCAGGGCATAGCTCTGCGGGGAAAAGGCCTCGATCTCCACGCCGATCAAATACCCAGCGTAGAAATGTTGGGAAGCAAAAGGATCAAGGCACTAGTAACCCCTTCGCTGAAATGGTGGAAATTGGAAAGCAAAAGCTTGAGCTAGTCCGCCAAATGTACCAAGTTGAAATTAGCCAACGAGGCAATATCGCGACAATCGAGGACTGTATGGCCCGAGTATATTCTTTACATGGAATTACAGATGATCAGGTAGTGGCAGCCGCAGAGGCATTAAAAGAAGACAAGAATAGGCAAGTATTCATGACAATGAACGACGCGCATGCTATGAAGTGGCTGGATCGCCAACTAGCGAAAGATAGTATTTTATTTCGACAGTTCTTCCCTTGAATATAATATTTCGACAGTTATTCCCTTGAACATAACAGTATTCATGACAATGAACGACGCGGATGCTATGTAGCAACATTTGTGATGCTTAATTACATATTTAAATTAGGTACCTGGTAATGTAATATTGAAGGAACATTGTGATGCTTAGTTTTATGTTTAGAATATGTACCTGGTAATGTAATATTGTAGGAACATTATGATGCTTTACTTTATGTTTAGATTAGGTATATGATAATGTAATATTGTACTACTGTTATGTGTTTTATTTGAGGATGATAACTACTATGGTATATATTCGAGACTTGTTATGTTGTATGTTGCATTATATACTTTACGTATTTGTTTGTAATGTTTAGACAATGTTTATATACTGCGACATATTGCTTGAATACAAACGGCTCTTTGCAGAAAAAATGGAAGCTTCGTTTTATCGCACCATATTTTCGTCCGCGATCGTTGCGAATATACTGACGATATTAGATGACGATGACGATTATTGGGAACAAGTCTGTGCGATGCAATATGATCAAGGTGATCAGACTGATGTTATTCCAATCCCGAGACGTCCATGTCGAACCAGACCATTTACTGGGCATCAATTTATTGGTGATATATTAAATGGTCATCCAGACCGTGGGTACCAGCATTTCAGAATGACGACTACCACATTCATTGCTTTACGAGATGAGCTTGTTGGTAAGGGACTTATACACGCCTCAAGACATATCACCGTTGATGAACAGCTTGGAATATTTCTTTTTTGTATTGGCCACGGCGTTGCAAATAGGGTGCTCGCCGAAACATTCCAACATTCAGGGGAGACAATCAGTAGATATTTTAATAAGGTACTGCGGGGCATCGTTATGTTAAAAGACGAATATATCACTCAACCGACAAGCAACACTCATGTTCATCCGCGGATCTCAGATAGTACAAATTTTCATCCTTTCAAGGTGATGTATTAAATTTAAATCATTGGTATTTTATACGATTAATTATATGAGTATTGCCAACGACGGCTTAAAAAAGAAAGATATTGAATGTTCGATGTACATTTGCAGAATGCAATTGGTGCGGTTGACGGGACCCATATTCCGGCGATTGTCAAGTTGAGCGACCAAGCACGTTTTCGGTGTCGGAAAGGGTTTACATCACAAAATGTGATGGCTGCGGTCAACTTTGATCAAGAATTTCTTTTTGTTTGCACTGGGTGGGAAGGATCCGCAGCTGATATGCGAGTCCTCAGATGGGCGTGTGAAACAGGCGGTTTCACAGTACCCGAAGGTAGTAAGAAAATCTGACAATTCACTATATTACAGTTATTAATTTTAATATATATAATTACAGTATAACTTCTTATTATATTGTGTCGTTAACAGGAAAATTCTACTTGGTTGATTCTGGGTACGCAAACACCGACAAATTTTTGGCGCCGTATAGAGGAGAGCGCTATCATATCAGCCAATTTGATAGTAACGCACGTAGTCGGGTACATCGGAGCGCGAAGGATCTGTATAATCATCGTCATGCCCAATTACGTAATGTGGTGGAGAAAACATTCGGGGTATTGAAAAAGCGATTTAAGATTTTAAATATTGCAACGCCGTTTCCGTTTAGGGTGCAGTGTCTGATTGCAATGGCTTGCTGCGTCATACATAATTTTATTATTAGACATCACGGTAGTGATCGATACTTCAATGATTCAGTTGACCAACATGCTACCGTTGAGGAAGAGAATGACGAAGGTATTCAAATTCCTGATGCTTCATTGCCCAATGCATCAGACTCGCGGCGGGGCGACGCCATTCGAAAGGATATTACAGATCAATTGTGGAATAATAGAAGTTAGTCCGCGATAATTATGTACATAAATAAATTATTGTAATAAACAGATGTGTGTATATATTAGTAGGGAGTAATATGGAATTTGTAAATAAAAATTTACAAATATTTATCAAATATACGAATTTGGTGAATTTTTACAAAAAATTAAGTTAAAAATTAATTATTTAAAATTAATATTATATAATTGTAAATATTAAAATTAAAATGTTGAAATTTTAATTTTAAATTTAAATTTTAAGTTGAACAGATTAATTATTAAATTAAATGTATTATTTTATAATAATACATTTTAATTATGATTATAAATTTATTTATATTTTCTTAAACCAATAATCCATTAATTAAGACGAGAAAAACGAGGTTAGCAAATTATAATGACATAATAAAGCTCGTTGGTACAAATTTACAAATATTTATCAAATATACGAATTTTGTGAAATTTTAAAAAAATTTATATTTAAAATTAATTATTTAAAATTAATATTATAAAATTGTAAATCTTAAAATTAAAATGTTGAAATTTTATATTTTAAATTTAATTTTTAAATTGAACAGATTAAAAATTAAATTAAATGTATTATTTTATAATAATATATTTTAATTATGATTATAAATTTATTTATATTTTCTTAAACCAATAATCCATGAATTAAGACGAGATAAACGAGGTTAGCAAATTTTAATGACATAATAAAGCTCGTTGGTACAAATTTACAAATATTTATCAAATATACGAATTTTGTGAATTTTTAAAAAAATTTATATTAAAAATTAATTATTTAAATTTAATATTATAAAATTGTAAATCTTAAAATTAAAATGGTGAAATTTTATATTTTAAATTTAATTTTTAAATTGAACAGATTAATTATTAAATTAAATGTATTATTTTATAATAATACATTTTAATTATGATTATAAATTTATTTATATTTTCTTAAACCAATAATCCATGAATTAAGACGAGATAAACGAGGTTAGCAAATTTTAATGACATAATAAAGCTCGTTGGTACAAATTTACAAATATTTATCAAATATACGAATTTTGTGAATTTTTTAAAAAATTTATATTAAAAATTAATTATTTAAAATTAATATTATAAAATTGTAAATCTTAAAATTAAAATGGTGAAATTTTATATTTTAAATTTAAATTTTAAGTTGAAAAAATTATTTATTAAATTAAATGTATTATTTTTAAATAATATATTTTAATAAGGATTATAATTTTACTTTTATTTTTTTAAACTATTAATCTATTAATTAAAACGAACTAATCAATTTTTAACAACTTTTATCACATATTAACTCTTGGGGGCAAAAAGGTAATTTACCCTTCTTATCCTCTTTATCCCTCCTATTCCCATTAATAAACCAAACACAAATTCTCTTATCCCTAGAACCATCCCCAAACGAGATTAAGCTCTAGTTCCCAACTTTATACCTATCCCCGGTTTAGCGGGAACTGGCTTAACCCCGAACCAAACGCAGCCTAGGGCAACAGCGTGGCGCGCAGGCAGACAGGCAGCGCGCGGCGCGGGGTTGGGCCGAAGCTGGATGGCACGCGTGGGCGTGCGGGCACACTGTTGGTGCGGGCGTCCGAGGCAGGGTGCCTGCGCCTCGGCCCGACGGCACGCGGCACAGGGACGTAGGGGCAACGCGCGATTTCCCCCTCGCACGTGTGCGCTCGTGCGTGCGGCGGCGGCTGTTGCAAGGAGAGGGCGCCCAGATCCTGAGATGGGAAGCCCGATTCCTTCACAGCCAAGCAGGGAGGGGATTCTTAGCTCGGATCTCGAGGCGTGGAGGCGGCGTACGGACAGGGAAAAGGAGGCTTGCGACTGTGGGAGGAGGAAGAAAGATTAACGGGAGTTAATTAGGATTAATGAAGCCCTAACTCCATTTGTACCCCTCTTTAGGGAATTTTTTATTAAATTAACTCAGGCTTCGTTTGTTTTTAGAACGGGAACGGGAATAGCGGGCTTATCCCCCTTATTCTTCCAAACGCACCTGAAATCGTCTGGTATTGCTTAACCCAGAATAGCGAGAATAGCGGGATTAACAAATCCCACCTTAATATTTTACTATTAAAATTTTTACCATTCTACCCTTTTTCCTTTACTTTTACTTTTTTTTTATTTATTAAAATATTAAACTCTCTCTCTCTCCTCTCCCCCCCCCCCTTTTCCACTCCCGTGAATGACAGGCATTGATTGCCTGCCACTCTCTCCCTCCCTCTTGTCACCTCCATCTTCTCCCCTCTTCTTCTCAGCTCCTTCCTCCTCCCTCCTCTCCGCTCCGCCCCCCCGAGTCCGCCGTTCTCATCTTCTTCCCCCCGCTGCCGGCCGGCCCCCGCGGCCGGCCCCCCGAGCCCACCGAGGTCTTCTTCCCAAGCCGGCAGCCCCCCGAGCCCGCCGCCCCCCCGCGCATCTCCTTCGTCTCCCTCCGCCCCCCCGAGCCCCCCGCTGCCGGCCGGCCCCCGCGTCCGGGCCCCCGGCCGCCCCCCGAGCCCGCCGCCTTCTTCTTCCCCCCCGCTGCCAGCCGGCCCCCGCGGCCGGGCCCCCGAGCCCGCCGCCCCCCGAGCCCACCGAGGTATTCTTCCCAAGCCGGCAGCCCCCCGAGCCCGCCGCCCCGCCGCGCATCTCCTTCGTCTCCCTCCGCCCCCCCGAGCCCCCCGCTGCCGGCCGGCCCCCGCGTCCGGGCCCCCGAGCCCGCCGCCTTCTTCTTCCCCACCGCTGCCGGCCGGCCCCCGCGGCCGGCCCCCCGAGCCCACCGAGGTCTTCTTCCCAAGCCGGCAGCCCCCGAGCCCGCCGCCCCCCCGCGCATCTCCTTCGTCTCCCTCCGCCCCCCCGAGCCCCCGCGGCCGGCCGCCCCCCGCGCCCGGGACCCCGAGTCCGCCGCCCCGTGATCCCCCCGAGGCCGGCCGCCCCCCCGCGCCCGGGCCCCCGAGCCGCCGCCATCTTCTTCCTCTGCCCCCCGAGCCCCCGAGCTCGTCGCCTTCTTCTCCCTCTGCCCCCCGTGCCTGGGCCCCCGAGCCCGCTGCCCCCCCGAGCCCCCCGAGGCCGCCGCCTACTTCTTCCTCCGCCCCCCGAGCCCCCGAGCTCGTCGCCTTCTTCTCCCTCTGCCCCCCGTGCCTGGGCCCCCGAGCCCGCTGCCCCCCCCCCCCCCCCGAGCCCCCCGAGGCCGCCGCCTTCTTCTTCGTCCGCCTACTTTTTGCGCTCCTGTCGTGGTTACAGTGTTTCCAACATTGTGAATTGCCTGCCTTGCTGACTGTTTGGTGCCGATCTGTTGGGTTGATTTCATTCTCTGTCTTCCGAAAGCCTCACGCAAAGTAAGTTCGCTCCATTAATCTCACTCCCCTATGATTGCTATATATATTAGTGATATTCCATATATTTGGTTTAAGTGAGTGTTGTTCGTATATATAATTGGAAATTAAAATGTATAATTGCTAGTTGCCGCAAAAAAATGACCCAAAAAGGATGAAATCACCCAACCTTTTGCAATGATGATTGTTTCCATATTCATCAGTTGGATGGCAAGGATTTATAATCCATTGCAACCCCATGTGTAGTTGGAAACTAATTGAGCAAAATTTTTAAAAAAAAATACACTATTCCTTGACAACAACCAAGGTTGAGTATCATCCCGTTTGGGCCAACAATTTTAATTCCATATTAATAATTAATTTACTTTACACCAATGTTGGGAAGCAATGGCAAGTGTTGCATGATCTTTACCAATAACAATTTATTTTAATCAGATGCGTCCTTGGAAGAGATTTTCTAGGCCTACGCCTAACATCGAAGAAACTCAAAACAACCGTCAAAATGATAATATGCGGACAGAAGGTGGAAGTAGTTCGCGCCCACAAACGGGAACGCGAACACCTAACTGGACCGAATCTATGGATAGCACCCTATTAGCTTTGTTAACAGAGGAGCACACACTAGGAAACAATATAAATGGTACTTTCACACCTCTTGCGTGGAACCGCGTCGTTAAAGAGGTCAATTCTAGACATAATATCGACCTATCGAAAGGCCAAATAAAGAACCGTCTTAAAGTTCTGAAGAGAACTTTTGCATTATATTACTACTTATCAAACAAGAGCGGCTGGGGATGGGATCACACGAACAACATTCCTACCCCTGGTGATAATGAAGACTGGCAAGCAGTAATCGCGGTAAAATTTATATTATTTGCGTTAAGGTTGTAAGTTAGTAGATATTTAAATTGGTGAAGCAATCCTAATCCTCGTGTCTTTGTCCAGGAGAATCCGGCCTATGCAAAATGTAGGGATAAACCATTCCCTCATTATAAGGATATTGAGTTTCTGACTCAAAAAAATACGGCAACAGGCACATTCGGGTTTTCCTCTTTTATGCCAACTCCCGAAACTGTTGATAGTTCATCTTCATCTTCTCCTCATGATGATGATCCAGCTATACCACCCAGCTTTGAGAACATAATGCCGGGTTATACATCACGATCGCCAAGTCCTGCTCCTCTAGGACCAAACATCGGTGCTAGTGGAAGTGGTTCAGGGCATAGCTCTGCGGGGAAAAGGCCTCGATCTCCACGCCGATCAAATACCCAGCGTAGAAATGTTGGGAAGCAAAAGGATCAAGGCACAAGTAACCCCTTCGCTGAAATGGTGGAAATTGGAAAGCAAAAGCTTGAGCTAGTGCGCCAAATGTACCAAGTTGAAATTAGCCAACGAGGCAATATCGCGACAATCGAGGACTGTATGGCCCAAGTATACTCTTTACATGGAATTACAGATGATCAGGTAGTGGCAGCCGCAGAGGCATTAAAAGAAGACAAGAATAGGCAAGTATTCATGACAATGAACGACGCGCATGCTATGAAGTGGCTGGATCGCCAACTAGCGAAAGATAGTATTTTATTTCGACAGTTCTTCCCTTGAATATAATATTTCGACAGTTATTCCCTTGAACATAACAGTATTCATGACAATGAACGACGCGGATGCTATGTAGCAACATTTGTGATGCTTAATTACATGTTTAAATTAGGTACCTGGTAATGTAATATTGAAGGAACATTGTGATGCTTAGTTTTATGTTTAGAATTTGTACCTGGTAATGTAATATTGTACGAACATTATGATGCTTTACTTTATGTTTAGATTAGGTATCTTATAATGTAATATTGTACTACTGTTATTTGTTTTATTTGAGGATGATAACTACTATGGTATATATTCGAGACTTGTTATGTTGTATGTTGCATTATATACTTGACGTATTTGTTTGTAATGTTTAGACAATGTGTATATACTGCGACATATTGCTTGAATACAAACGGCTCTTTGCAGGAAAAATGGAAGCTTCGTTTTATCGCACCATATTTTCGTCCGCGATCGTTGCGAATATACTGACGATATTAGATGACGATGACGATTATTGGGAACAAGTCTGTGCGATGCAATATGATCAAGGTGATCAGACTGATGTTATTCCAATCCCGAGACGTCCATGTCGAACCAGACCATTTACTGGGCATCAATTTATTGGTGATATATTAAATGGTCATCCAGACCGTGGGTACCAGCATTTCAGAATGACGACTACCACATTCATTGCTTTACGAGATGAGCTTGTTGGTAAGGGACTTATACATGCCTCAAGAAATATCACCGTTGATGAACAGCTTGGAATATTTCTTTTTTGTATTGGCCACGGCGTTGCAAATAGGGTGCTCGCCGAAACATTCCAACATTCAGGGGAGACAATTAGTAGATATTTTAATAAGGTACTGCGGGGCATAGTTATGTTAAAAGACGAATATATCACTCAACCGACAAGCAACACTCAAGTTCATCCGCGGATCTCAGATAGTACAAATTTTCATCCTTTCAAGGTGATGTATTAAATTTAAATCATTGGTATTTTATACGATTAATTATATGAGTATTGCCAACGACAGCTTAAAAAGAAAGATATTGAATGTTCGATGTACATTTGCAGAATGCAATTGGTGCGGTTGACGGGACCCATATTCCGGCAATTGTCAAGTTGAGGGACCAAGCACGTTTTCGGTGTCGGAAAGGGTTTACATCACAAAATGTGATGGCTGCGGTCAACTTTGATCAAGAATTTCTTTTTGTTTGCACTGGGTGGGAAGGATCCGCCGCTGATATGCGAGTCCTCAGATGGGCGTGTGAAACTGGCGGTTTCACAGTACCCGAAGGTAGTAAGAAAATCTGACAATTCACTATATTACAGTTATTAATTTTAATACATATATAATTACAGTATAACTTCTTATTATATTGTGTCGTTAACAGGAAAATTTTACTTGGTTGATTCTGGGTATGCAAACACCGACAAATTTTTGGCGCCGTATAGAGGAGAGCGCTATCATATCAGCCAATTTGATAGTAACGCACGTAGTCGGGTACATCGGAGCCCGAAGGATCTTTATAATCATCGTCATGCCCAATTGCGTAATGTGGTGGAGAAAACATTCGGGGTATTGAAAAAGCGATTTAAGATTTTAAATATTGCAATGCCGTTTCCGTTTAGGGTGCAATATTTTATTGCAATGGCTTGCTGCGTCATACATAATTTTATTATTAGACATCACGGTAGTGATCGATACTTCAATGATTCAGTTGACCAACATGCTACCGATGTGGAAGAGAATGACGAAGGTATTCAAATTCCTGATGCTTCATTGCCCAATGCATCAGACTCGCGGCGGGGCGACGCCATTCGAAAGGATATTACAGATCAATTGTGGAATAATAGAAGTTAGTCCGGCGATAATTATGTAGATAAATAAATTATTGTAATAAACAGATGTGTGTATATATTAGTAGGGAGTAATATGGAATTTGTAAATAATAATTTACAAATATTTATCAAATATACGAATTTTGTGAATTTTAAAAAAATTTTAAGTTAAAAATTAATTTTTTAAAATTAATATTATATAATTGTAAATATTAAATTTAAAATGTTGAAATTTTAAATTTTAAATTTAAATTTTAAGTTGAACAGATTAATTATTAAATTAAATGTATTATTTTATAATAATACATTTTAATTATGATTATAACTTTATTTATATTTTCTTAAACCAATAATCCATTAATTAAGACGAGAAAAATGAGGTTAGCAAATTTTAATGACATAATAAAGCTCGTTGGTACAAATTTACAAATATTTATCAAATATACGAATTTTGTGAATTTTTAAAAAATTTTAAGTTAAAAATTAATTTTTTAAATTTAATATTATATAATTGTAAATATTAAATTTAAAATGTTGAAATTTTAAATTTTAAATTTAAATTTTAAGTTGAACAGATTAATTATTAAATTAAATGTATTATTTTATAATAATACATTTTAATTATGATTATAACTTTATTTATATTTTCTTACACCAATAATCTATTAATTAAGACGAGAAAAACGAGGTTAGCAAATTTTAATGACATAATAAAGCTCGTTGGTACAAATTTACAAATATTTATCAAATAAATGAATTTTGTGAATTTTTAATAAAATTTGTATTAAAAATTAATTATTTAAAAATAATATTATAAAATTGTAAATCGTAAAATTAAAATATTGAAATTTTTTATTTTAAAATTAAATTTTAAGTTGAAAAAATTATTTATTAAATTAAATGTATTATTCTTAAATAATATATTTTAATTACGATTATAATTTTACTTTTATTTTTTAAACTATTAATCTATAAATTAAAACGAACTAATCAATTTTTAACAACTTTTATCACATATTAACTCATGGGGGCATAAAGGTAATTTACCCTTCTTATCCTCTTTATCCCTCCTATTCCCATTAATAAACCAAACACAAATTCTCTTATCCCTAGAACCATCCCCAAACGAGATTAAGCTCTAGTTCCCAACTTTATACCTATCCCCGGTTTAGCGGGAACTAGCTTAACCCCGTTCCAAACGCACCCTCAAAGTCCCCAAAATCCACTTAAACATATCCGAACATCCCAATTCGAAATTTCGAACTCCCATATCCTCGAAAAACATGCCAAAAGCCGAAACGCCTACCGATTTCATAAATCTCGATGCGTAAAATGGCATAATTGTTCCCGAATTTACCCAAATCTGCATTTTCGGTTCGATAATCTCGCAAAACGTGGAGATCCGGGAGATCCACGTATCGAATTTGAAATCCGATCGCATCACCACGTTTAGTTCGACGATGTCATTAAGGTGACGATCTTCTATTTCGAAGATCTCACTAAATTCGAAAGTTGGTCATTTTCCAAAGAAAAACTTGATTCTCAGGATTTTTCCGTCGAACTTAATTTTTCACGCTTTTCGGTGCAACCAGCATAGTGAAAACAAAAACGGACTTGACTACTCCCTTCAGCACTGATTCACTAATAACCAGTGAAGAAATTTTCGAGAAATAAATCCTCAAAAAACTAAAATTAATATCCTTTTTAGATTCCCGGAATAATTTTCGAACTCTAATTAAATTCCGAAATCCAAAATTTACGGTTTCCTACAAAACGTCACAACGATGGTGTTCTGACAGGTAGCATTCTCTCTAAGTGGAATTTAATTTATTTAAATTGATTTTGCTTACCTTATTATTGCCTACCTTATATCTCTTAGATATTGTTGGGAGGATTATTACTATCGACGAAATTACACACAAGTATATCGGAAAAACGCTGACTCCAATCAGGAATTTAGAGATAGAAGATTCAGAGTAAATAAATTTAACAACAAATTATATGAAAATTATATTGTGCTGATTTATTTAAGTCCCTCTTATAAATAAAATATTTTGATTCTGCAGTAAAAATGTCTTGGCTGTCGCATTGTGGGATAAATTTGCTGTCTCCTTCAATGAAGCTCGCATTTCAGGCAAAGAAACTAATAGACCGATCATAATAGTTTTTGCTGGAATGACTGCCATTATATTTAAAAGTTAATACACTAAATATATTAAGCCAACATTTTTTTATAATATAATGTAAAAAAATTACAAAGATTTGTTATAATGTCTTTTTTATTTGGATATAGAAAAAATCTGACCATCAACATGCTCAGCATCAAAGATATATTTCAACCTAGAAATTCCAGAAGTATTGGAGCTTATGAATATGTTTGAGAATTAATAGTGCAATTCACTGAATTCCTCCTCATATGCAAATATACTTTTATTATTCCCTAATTTTGATACACATATCATTGTATTCAGCCTTCAACTGGAGGATAATTCCATTAGGCGAATTACTTGTGATGAGAAAACAACTATTCCTTCTCAAGAAGAAAAACATTTAAATAGAAAATCTATTGCTGAATTAATCGGCATCGATCTTGCTAATACGGAAGTAAACTTCTGATAAAAGTAAATTCGTATTATATGATTTTGCAGAACTAATATAATTTTCAATATAAATCCTTTTTCTTCTTTCTTCACAACAACTAGAATACGAAATTTACATATGAGTGTGAAATTATTGACATTGATACTATTAGATGTATGCCCTAGAAGCCAATATGGCCAACACATGTATTCTTTCTAGCTAGGATATAAATTTGTATTTGATATCAATAAAAAGATATGAATTGTGAGTTTTACTGTGCTTACGTGCCGATCTCTCGTGATGTTTCTACTCCTCGCCCTCTACTTTACCAGTTTCCTCTCCCTCTCCTACTGCTACACAACCTACTGCTGCAGTACGACTTACCAAATTTGCAGAGGCTCCTCTTCCCGTTGCACTCCCACCTTCTTCTCTGACCGCCTTCCTTCTTCGCCTCCTCTCCTCTTACTGTTGCGTCACCTCCTTCGGTGGATCGTACGGAACTGCGCGCTACCACCCGTTCGCCCCCCTCCCTCTTTCTCCTCCTTGACTGGGCTCCGTGCGGCTCCTCTGTGGGTTTTGTCATCCTTGCGTCTTTGTGAGTGTAATCTTCGTTGATTTTGATGGTACCTTATCCTCTGACCGTCCTCCCTCTTCACCTGTTCTCCTCTTACTGTTGCGTCACCTCCTTCGGTTGACTGTACCGATCTGTACGGTACCATCATCTTGCTCACCAAGTGTTTGAGAGAATGCTTACCATGCGCCGTGCGGCTCCTCTGTGACTCTGTCATCATTGCCTCTTTGTGAGTGCAATCTGAGATGTATGTTGCTCACCAAGTGTTTGAGAGAACGCTTACCATGCGTCGTGCGGCTCCTCTGTGACTCTGCCATCCTTGCCTCTTTGTGAGTGCAATATGAGATGTATGTCCTGTAGGATTTTGCTTGAATTTGATGGTACGGGTGTACTCGCTCGGTCCTTTCTTAGGCCGGTGGCGTTTGACTTCTCTGCTGTCATTTATTGCTCCCTGTGCTCATTCTTTGCCTCTCCCCTTCTTGCTCTCTCTGCTCTTCCCTCATCTCTCAGAAATGGTGCCAGCCTGTTCTGCTCTCTTTTTTCGAAAATGTTGGCAGCCAATATTGATGGGATTGGTTGTTATCTTCCTTTTCTGTCCCTCTCCATCGGAAGTGCTGGTGGCCGGTGATGATGGGATTGGTCGCCGTCGTCACCTGCTGCTCACCTCTATACAAGTGTGCCCTATCCCTGTGTTGGTGGCCGGTGATGATGGGATTGGTCGTCGTCGTCACCTGTTATTCACTTCTATACAAGTGTGCCCTATCCCTGAAGCATTGTATGCTATAAATATGGGTGCCCCTTCCTTAGAAGAATAGAGGATTGTCCATACATATTTTGATGGAAAGGTTGAGTATTCCTCTAAGCTTTTCTCTAAACTTTTCTATGTGAGATTAACGAAAATAGTGTGTTACTTTTATTTGGTAGGACACTCTAATTAGCAGCATCCAATAGCCCTTTAATTCTACAGGTATTCCTTCTTTTTCTTGCTTAATTATTCCCTACACCAGTTGATATATGAATTTGTGCTAATGTTTTCCACTCTTTCTTCCTGTATTTGGTAGGTCGCAACCGGAAGTCTCTTGCGATTTGTGTGTAGCTCTCTTCCTTCTTTTTCGTTTTGCTCCTTTGCCTTCTGCTCTATTTAGTACGCCTTCTCTACTTATTCTTAGTGATGGTGCATTGATGCATGATTGTTACTTTATTTCCTGTGATTCCTTTGCTTGCGTTCGATTTGTGATGGCTTTAATCTACAATGTACAGTTTTACTGTGTGGATTTGTGTGGTTGTGGTGCCTTCTACATGCAACTTTCTCTATCGTACTTTCCTGAAAAGGATGGTGTGCAGTTTACCTATTTTTTCCATGTGAAAGAAACTGTTTGCATGCTATGCAGCAATCAGTCGACGCAATTCCTAGAGTTGCCTCTTCGGATTTGGTTTCATTTTGGGGCACTTGAAATTTCACTTTGTAGGCTATTAGTTTTACATGCTTAAGAAACTGCATACATTACTATGCAATGCACCATCTAATTAAGCATCTTCGTAGGCTCCCTAAGAACATACTTGGTTGATTTTTTTCCATGGCCTGCATCAATCAGTAAGCCTATTTTGGAGTTGCCTAAGAACATACTTGATTGATTTTCTCCTATGTGCTTTCTTTCTTTGATGCTCCATGCTTTATGTTGTAGGAGTTGTTTGGTTGAGGCAATGATGATTTGTCATATTATGAAAACCAATGAATAAAAAAGAAGAGGGGGGCGGGGCTTCTTGAAAAAGAAAAAAATTAAACACCTAGAGGATAACAAGAATAGTTGCTTACTCTTTCTCACTGGAATACTCCAGATTTTTTTAAGAAATACCCATTGTTGGTTCAATTTTTTCCCCTCTGAATGTGTTTTTCTGATTTTCTAACAAAATTTTAACATTCTTCACTTCTCTACCTTCTATTTGTTCCTTACTGTTTTTTTACTTTCCCTCTGCATTGTTCTTTTTTTCCCCTCGATGCTCTTATTTTTGCGGCCTTTCCTTGACTGTTTACTTTTTTGGAGGGGGGGTGCTTCTTATATGCTTGTACTATTTGCTCCTTATATATCTCTAATTTTTGAAACGCTTTCCTACGGAGAATGGTATGCAACTTACCAACTTTTCGGTGCTAAAGAAGATGCATACTATGCATCAATCAATATGAGCCTCTTCGTGCATTGCCTTCCCGGAATTTTTTATTTGTTTTTGGCTTTCCTGCTTTATTTCTCTGATCCTATTTGGTTTTGTATTACGGCACTTGGCCCTTCAAATTGTGGATTTATTTTTTTTTATATGTTTAAGAAAATACATTAATTTTTGAACTACTTTCCTACAGAGAATGGTATGCAACTTAACCGTTATCCAATGCTAAAGAAGATGCATTCATACTATGCATCAATCAATCTGACCCTCTTTGTACATCGTTTTTCTATAATTTTTTACTTGCTTTTGGTTCCTTGCTCTATTTTTCCTGATCCTATTTGATTTTGTACTGAAATTTTTTATTTGCTTTTAGTTTCCTGCTCTATTTTCCTGATCCTATTTGTTCCGTATTGCGACACTCGATCCTATAGTTTGTGGAACCAATTCTCTTCTCAAGTATTGCGACACTCTTTTTAATTTTGTTTAATAAAAATAATTATAATTAGTTTTTATATTTTTTTATGTTTAATTCAAAATAACTATTATAACTTTTCGCTGCAAAGCGCGGATCGTTAACTAGTTTTACATTATGAATGTTATTGTATTTTTATTTCCATTCATGTTGTATATGTGTCCATAAATTGTCCAAGGAATAATTAAGTTGATGATACGTATTCTCAAGAGTTGAGAATTTGAGACATGTATTATTAGTGATTAATTCCTAAATGCTCCCGATCAATGGATCATCATGGGGACAGTGATCGATCCGGTGAGATTGGTGCACAGGTCACTTCCCTTTTTAGGTTAAACGAGTCTCGAGTCAACAGTGTGGGGACACTGGAGCGAATGTGTAGGTGGTTGTTGGAGAACAAGGGTACCGAGCGTGACCAATACGAGAAGTCACTTAGATGTCTACTCACTCGTCAGTGACTTACTTGATGTTGCAGTAGTGTGACTGGTCCTTTGACTTGCGGTGTCTCGGCTATTCACAATAGGGTTACTGTAGTTTGACTGTACACACACTTGGTCCCTAGCCATTCGGGTCTTTGCAGTACATGTTGGCTGCAGTAGGTTCGTTGTAGGAATAGAGTGTACACCTATATGAAATCTATCGCCCTCAGTAGATAAGGGAGTTAGTCCTATGTGATTTATGAGACCGAGTTTAGAAGACCTTGGCCAAGACAGAGTAAATAACGGAAAGGGCTTCCGATATTAGACACTCGAGTCGAATAAATTTGACATATGACATATGGTGGGGTTTGACGAGCAATTCCACGACCTCCGTCTAGTCGGGACTCCGGATAGAAGGATTGCATCACACGTTAACTACACCTAGAGGTTCAGTATTCTATTCTACTGGAATGCCACTACATGCTGCTAGACGTCACTGGTGGATTGTGGGACTCATGAGAATTATCCGGATGATCGATAATTCTTATTGGGCTGAGTTTGAATTGTTCTAACCCACTGAAAAGAGTTTAAGTGATATTGTTGATGATGATCATAATATATCTCACTACCAGATAGAATAGAACCTATGGGGTCACACATATAAGAGGTTATGACTGATTGGATAGTTGGATCGCGATTTTTGAATCGCCTGAGGACTTAATTATCAATATGTTGATAATTGGACTAATTTGTAATTGTTACAAATTATGTTTATTAAAGTGCAAATGTTGCAAGAGAGAGGACTTACTAATAGTTAGTGAGTTGTGAGAGGACTTAAGTGCAAATATTGCATTAATGATTTGATTTGATCAAATTAGGATTGAGTTCAAGTCGAATTAAATTATGATTTAATCGATTGAACTGACTACGAATAAGATAAACTTAAATCTAATTTTAAGTTTATTCTAATGTTTATCTTAATGATTATCTCAATTATTATAAAAGAGATTATATCGCTCTTTATACGTATGAGTTTTCTTTAAGAGAAAAAAAGAAAAGAGAAAACCATACCGTCATCTCTTTTCTCGTCTTCCTCTTTTCTAGATATCCACGTTCAAAAGAACTAGCACCCCGGTGAGAGTTTCGATCAGATCGACAATCTCGTGTGGATACCCGTAGAGGCCTCGTGTGGATACCCGTAGAGGCCGGACGCGTGTGCGGCTTCAAGAGAACCAAATTCCACGATCATCAAATTGAGGTGTAGATCTCTCCGCGCAAAGGTGAATATTAGATCTTCGTTCTTCGTTTAATTTTAAATACATGAGAAATCCTATTTGCGTGGTTTTGAGATCGGATATCAAGTTTTTCAAATATTTGTTTATTTGATTTTTTTTTCCGCTGCGTTTATTTATGCGCAAATCCTAGCGGATACATCGTACGGCTGGTGGTACAAAGTATGCCATGATTGTAAATCAACTGTCAAAATATATGATGATACTATTTGGTGCTCCCGTTGCGAAAATAATGAGCAGTCTCCTGTTCCATGGTTTTTTTTTTCTTCGTCCCTCAAATATTGAGAATTGATTAATGGTAAAGTATTTACCAATTCACAATATAATATCTTTTTATTATGTGTACTAAAAAAAATAGGCATAAATTAAACGTCGTTGTTGATGATGGAACTAGTGTGGCTAATTTCACCATATTTAGAAGATTGACGCAAGAATTGAAACGTATTCCAGCACAAAACTTAGCAACAAAAGTTAATTCATATCAATTTACTCTTCCTCTAATAATCAAAATAATTATTAATCAGAGACATACTTTTCAAGTAGGAAAAAGCTAACTATACACCCCAAAAGGGGTGTACATCTTACACTCGACCCATCTAAGAATGGGGTGAATTTCACCCATCACTTGATATGATGGATGGAGAAGTCCTCCACCCTTGAATGGATGGGGGTGTAAGATGTACATCCATGATTGAATGTACAAGTAGCATTCCTCATAAAGATATAAAAGAAAAAGCCACTGGTAAGAAAGTTTTAATGCTAAAATCTGAAGATCACATGTGCTCAACTCCTAGTAAAAAATAAGATCATACTAAATTGTCCCAAGAAGTTTTCCCAATCACAGGCAGTCCTTCAAGGTGATAAAACTTTGTTACCTTTTTTCATGCATATTACATTTATTATTTATATTTATATTCGTTTATATTTATATACTTCATATTGAATTTACCTTTTAACTTTTAATTGTAGTTTCGCATAATCATATGACAAATCGTTGGAAGTATCTTGTGTGATTTGGCACTGTTCTAGTCAATATTTGTTGCAAAATTTATTTTTTAATTACAATATACCTTTGTGCTTATTTATAAAATTATTAATATTAAATTATTATATGTGTAGTTCTGAAGATGATGCTGAAGAGTCAAGAGGCAACACATGAAAAGTTCTACATAATATATTTGTAATTTATAGACACGGATAATATATACAATGTATCGATTATATATATATATATATATATATATATATATATATATATATATATATATATATATATATATATATATATGTATAAAATATTTACTGTATTGCTAAAATATGGACAGGTGCATGCTTAGTAGCAACTTTGTTGCTTGCTTTTTAATTATTTGTATATATAGTTCTAAAGATACTGGTGAAAGCTGCAGATGCAAGAAATGGTATATTTGTTATAAAATATAATTATGCATAAAATATGTCTATTCGCAGCATAGCGCGGTTCATTAGTATCTATAAGATATATAATTTGAGAGTTCTATAGTGAGCCTATATTGAACCATGTCACTATTTAAGAGAAGGGCCAATGAGAATATTCAATAAATTCAAAAAACTATTGGATGCACCCGGTGCATACTAAACCAATTCTAAAATATTTATTAAATATTTAAATATTTTATATTATATATATATATATATATATATATATATATATATATATATATATATTTATATATTATAAATATGATATATATATATAAATAATTTAAATTTTTGAAAATGGCCCTGCAAAATTCATATTTGCAAAAATGGCCCTCTTCCTGCCACGTCAGCGAGCCACGTCAGCCGGGTCCGCCACGTCAGCCGCCACGTCAGCTTGCCACACCAGCCGGGCGTGCGGGTCAGTAAGTTAAACACGCAGGCCGAGCCTGCGTGTTTAGAACACGCAGGCTGGGCCTGCGTGTTTAGAACACGCAGGCTGGGCCTGCGTGTTTACTTGCCCTAAACCCCCCGACCCCGACCATCCCTTTCCACCTGCCGGTGGTCGTTGTCGTCGGAGGTTCAACAGCCGGTGGTCGTCGTCGTCGGAGGTTCGCGTCGCCGTCTAAGGTATATTTTTTTGCATATAATAGGTCAAAATTTAGGGCTTTTTTTATAGTGTTTTTAACATTTAATTTTGTTAATTGAATCCATGTAAATAATTACTTATTTCATATAATTTCACAAAAATACCGGTCTAAATCCCGCCATACCATATCTTGTGTAAATACATGATGGAAAGTTTGTGCAGTAAATTTATGCATACTGAGTTATTTTTGAGCAAGAAGAAACAATGCTGCAACTTTTCAGAACATTTCTCAATGAGTCTTAGACAAACTAATTGTACAGTACAACTTAACAGAATCAACTCTGAATCCTAAGCCATTGTTGTGTTGTTGTGTTGTGCGATGTGATGTGATGTGATGTGATGTGATGTGATGTGATGTGATGTGATGTGATGTGATGTGATGTGATGTGATGTGATGTGATGTGATGTGAAGTGAAGTGAAGTGAAGTGTTGTTGTGATGCTGTGTTGTGATGTGATGTGAAGTGTTGTTGTGTTGTTGTGATGTTGTGTTGTGCGATGTTCTGCGATGTGTTGTGATTGGGTTGTGCTTTGTTGTGCTTTATTGTATTGTTGTGTTGTGTTCATAATCATGTATTTTGCTTCTTCTTTGAAATGTTGAAACTTACTGTAATAATTGTTCAATGTAATATTTATAATTCCTCTTTTTCATTCCTTTCTTTTTTTTTTAAATGCTCACTATGTATATGCTTTGCATTTATTATTTGTTTAAAGCTTTGGTGATTGTGAAGAGATTATTTACTTAATTTTATTCTGATGAGCTCTTGAATGATTTTCCTTTATGCTGACCGCAGTTCTACAAAGTTGCTCTGCTAAGTCATATTGTCCACCTTTTAGCATAATTAGTGCTCTTGTTTTCAAAATTGTTGCTCTTAAATTCTTAAGATCCTGGTGAAATAGAATATTAGACACTGCATTTGATCTCCTTTTTGCACTAGTTAAACACAAAGATTCATTGTTAGCTTCTAAAAGAAAAGAATCCACCAGTACATCTAGTGTATTAGAGAGTTGAATGCACGCTGAATTATGATGAAAAAAAATATTCAGACTAAACATGCAGGCTGAATTATGATGAAAAAAAAAAATTATTCAGACTAGTGTAGAGTACAGGTTCTACATCGAGCATTGACTCCGCAGGTATTTATAGAAAAATTTAAAAATTCTTGCATCATGTGTATTTTATATTTACAGTGTGGTTCGGGTGATTTCAGACTGTGGCGGAAGCTCCCGGGGCGAAAAGTGAGTTCGCGGCGCAAGATTGGAGCACTCTGGAGCTTGGTTCAGTGGATGGGGGTGGTGGTAGTATAGAACACGCAGGCTCAACCTGCGTGTTTAGAACACGCAGGTTCTACCTGCGTGTTTAAGTAAAACCACCTGCGCGCACCAGGGCTGTGGCGAGCTGACGTGGCGGACCCGGCTGACGTGGCTCGCTGACGTGGCAGGAAGAGGGCCATTTTTGCAAATATGAATTTTGCAGGGCCATTTTCAAAAATTTAAATTTTTATAGGGTCAATTTCAAAAAAAGCCCTATATTATATTATATCTAAAAATATTAAGTATTATATATTTTATTAATTTTCTAATATACTTTGCGATATATGAGTGCCAAATATTTTATTAATTCTCTGATATATTTTGTGATATATGAAATATTAGTATATATTAGGTGCAACCAACAAATTTCTCTTGAGTTCTATAGTGAGCCTATATTGACCCATGTCACTCTTTAAGAAAAGGGCCAATGAGAATATTCAATAAATTCAAAAAAACTATTGGATGCACCCGGTGCATGCTAAACCAATTCTTAAATATTATTAAATATTTAAATATTTTATATTATATATATTATATTATATTTTATTTAAAAATATTAAGTATTATATATTTTATTAATTTTCTAATATACTTTGCGATGTATGAGTGCCAAATATTTTGTGGTATATTTTATTAATTCTCTAATATATTTTGTGGTATATGAAATATTAGTATATATTAGGTGCAAGCAAAAAATTTCTCTTGTTTTTAAAAAAATTATGAAGGCATTTTATTAAGTATTCTTTATATAAATATATACACTATATACTTAAAATCTGTAATAGAGATTTTAAAATTTAATTTAGTAAATATATTTAAATTATTAGATTTTATAAATGGAATTCATTTAATATAAAAAATTAATTTTCTAATATACTTTGTAGCATATAATAATTTTTTTTTCAATCATTTTTAACAAGATAAAGATATCTTATATATTTGGCGAGCAATGCTACATATATACATCAAAAGAAATGTACATTCTACACTTTATTCATTTAAAGATAGATATTTTTTTAGAGTTCACTTCAAATAATTTCTCATCACATCCGTATTTATTGAATGGATGGGATGTGAGATGTAAACCCCAAAAGAGATATACAAATAGAAATTTTTTTACTTTAATTGAATATTTAATTAAAGTTATAATAATACAAATATTAAAAGTTAAAAATATTAATAAAAAAAATAATTTTTATAATGTATAAAAATTTATATTAATTTTGTTTTTTTAATTATTTAATTTTAAAATTTTAATAATTATATATATTGATTGATTGAAATATTATATATACCTGCGGCGAGTTCAACTAGAGGGAGAGTCTAATTTTTCTAAAATAAGACTCGACATTCAATACCTTCCTCCGCCCCGACCCCCCACATTAAAAAAGCTTTCCCATCCAAAGACCATTGGAAGCTCAAGCTCAAGCTCAAGCTCAATCAGCCACAGATCGTCCGCCGACGAGCCACAGAGATCTCATGGCGGCGGCTCTTTCACCTTCGTCTCCACGACCCCGCTCTCTTCGTAGCCCATTCCTTGGTTCGCCCTCTCACTGTCTCTCTCACTGGATACGTACTCATTTACTAGTCCCATCTCTAATAAGTATACTAAAAATAAGTGCGCTAAAGACGTATCCGTGCACTTGGCTAAACTTGCTGTTCGGTACCGTTGCCGTTAGTTTTGCCACCCAAGAGATTGATCTTGTAGAAAAGGGCCCAGGCTTAGTCATAATACCCCCGAAATATTGATCTTGTAGGAAATGGCCCATAATTAGTGTTAACCAAGGATTTAAATATCCATCGGCATGGGCCGTATCCACCGTGCCGTATCGTGCCAACAAGATAGCGGCACGATATAGCCCCCGTGCCGATGGCACAACTCAAAACTTTTTTTTTTAAAATATTATTAAGTAATTTTTTCAATAAAACTCAAAATATTTGATAAAGATACATAATAAACAATTAGAAAATTTTGTTGTTAAAGAAAATAAATATTTCATGCAATTATTTGTCAGCACGCATGTATTTTTTGTGACCGGCACTCATCGGCACGGCTTGGCACGCACCGTGCCGTATCGTGCAGGCAAGTTTTCGGCACGACCCCGTGCCACGGCACTTAAATCCTTGGTGTTAACCCCAGCTTTCGTGCACAGTGGGTTTCAAGCAAACCATGCCACGTGCGCTGGCGGGAGGGGTAACAGAATGGCGGATGTAGGAATTGGATTTACGATTTGGGATCTCTTGAACAGAGAGCGTCCTAGGACTGACTCTGGGAACATTGTTTAAGAAAAATGGCAGCAATACCAAACCACCACAAAGTTTTCTAATTATATGCTTGCTTTACTAAATCTAGTGAGGGTTCCATGATATCCGTGGCAGTGAGTCAAAACTCCATGAAGCTTGTTGGCTGAACTTAAGGTGAACATGTCTGTTTGGTGTGGACGGGGCAACTATGGAAAATTCATCCTTCTTTGCAAGGAAAACGAGAGATATGTTTATGGTCTTACCGCTGTACCTAATTTACATTTCGGATTCAAGTGAACAATGGTCAATGATGATGCATCATTTTCGGGGCTTTTGATCTGATGTGTTGTAGATAGTTTGCTTCCTTAATTACTTGTTTAATCAGTGCTAGTTGCTATTTCCTTGTTGTGTTGTGCTACTAGAAGCAGAGGCCATATACGCAGTATTTTATTTCTACTTGGGACATTTCTGAAAGAAATTTAGTTCACAAACCGAGGCTCCTACCTGCCATCTAACTAGCTGAGCATTGTGCCCGAGTTTTTTCTTTAACGATGCTATGGATGTTAGCAAGATCGAGGGACCTGACAATGCTAGTTTGTATTAGGAGGTATTTGGATTATATTTTTCTTCTCCTTTTGAACCTTCAGGATGTTCATTTGCGCTGAATTATGGACTTGATGATTTAAGTAGTCGATGGGATTTTGCTTCATTGAACTCTCAAGCTTTAGTAAAGATATATTTGGGTTAAAGTTTTCATCTTTCTCTCCTATCCTGAACTGTTCTGCTATTTCGGTGGTGTTTTGTTTTATTAAAAACAATTTTTAGGAGAGAAGTGTTTTCCATGGAAAAGGAATTTAATTCAATTGGTGTTTGGTTTGGGGAGTCTATTAAGATGTGAAAAGTAGTCCTCATTGCGGCTTGCGTAGAATATTGTGTAATAATTGCAGTGCTTGAGTATTCCGCCCAATATATTGACTTGTTAATGCTACTGCATAACTGCTAGGTAAAACTTATTTGGCTGGAATAAACTCCTTTCGTCGAAAGTTGCAGAATGTAGCATATTGTTGAGAGATCAATTCAAGTTAATCTCTCACTATGTTGAGTAGTTTAATTTATGCTCAGTACGATCCATAGGTTCCAAGTTTTTAACAATCTGCCAGCTCAAGCATCGAGTGGATAATGCAAACGTCCTTTGGTTATGTCTCTCCAATTTATAGATGGTATGTTGTTTATTATGCCTCAAACAGTACAAACGAAGTACGATTATGTCTCTTCAATTTATAGGTGATAGGTCTCTTGTTATACCTCAAACAGTACAAGGAAAAGCATGCTTCCTCTCATGACGCACATATACAGAACTAATCACATACACATTCTATATATATAGTAACATAAACATGTCTTATTAGTTCTTCCGTATTTTCAGTTTCCTTAGTATTTATATAATTTTTTTTTTGTGTTTGTAGGGTCCAAAAATGCGAGTAAGAAATGTTGTATTCTTTCTGTCTTTCAGGCCCTGTTGGAAAGCCAAATCATTTCACACTAAAGTTAAAGAGTTCTGTTCGTAAAAGCCACTACCAGCCAAGAGCCAACTCAAACCCCTGTGATGTAAGAGTGGAAATCCCAAAGCAATGGTATAATCTTGTGGCGGACCTCTCTGTGAAACCTCCTCCACCTTTGCATCCAAAGACTCATAAGCCACTCAATCCTGAAGATCTATCTCCCCTTTTCCCAGATGAATTGATTATGCAGGAAGTGACTAATGAACGATTCATCAGTATCCCAGATGAAGTTATCGATGTATTTAGACTTTGGCGTCCAACGCCTCTTGTTAGGTCAGCACTTTTTTATCACCTTAAATTATTATTATTTCCAAATTTCCAATAAACAAAAGTGATATTTGCATATATACTCATCCCAAATTTATTTTCATATATGTCCCTTTAAAATCTTAATTTCATTCATGTCTTCAAAAAGTAGAAGTTTGTATATACATGCCCTTGTGCTTACTAAGAGACATTTTTAAATAAACCTTTTCTTAGAAACCAATTTTCTGTATGAATTGGATGTATTTACAGCTTTGGATTAGGGTATCTTTTTGTAAGACGCTACACTTTTGCGGGGCATATATGAAAATTTAGACTTTTACATTAGTAATATATAAAAATACAGATCTATAGGTAAAGAAGGTAAATTCCACAATGCACATTGACCCTCAAACTTTTAGCTTGGTTTCACTTTGGTCTTTAAACTTCTTGAGCTGGACATTTGACACTTCAAACTTTGAAAGTATTTCACTAACAATTTCTGGTAAATATTGCCTGCACTACACATCCATGCATTGTGCATCCATCAGCCCTTGATCCCATCTCCTTGTCCTATCCCAACCATCCATTGAGTTGCAGCATTTTCTCTATTTAGATTTTGGATTGTTTAATGAGAAGTATGAGATGGAGGAATGGATTTGTGGTGCATGAATGTCTGGAAGAACCAGATGCACGCAATTATTTTTTCTCTAAGGCAAAAGACCGTAGTGAACATTTTCAGAAGTTTGGCATGTTGAATGCCCAACTTAAAAGTTCAAGGACTAAAATGGAACTTTACTGCAAGTTTGGGACTGTCGGTGCAATTTACACTATGTGCAGAAGACCCTAAGGAAAAAATGCACATGCTCACACTTTTATATTGATAAAGGGCCAAGAGACTTGAGAGATTGCTAGAGACACCTGCTAGAATCTACTACAAGTATGAGGGTACTAGCCCGGCCGGATCACATAAACCAAACACTGCAGTTCCTCAAGCATGGTATAATGCTAAACAAGGAGTGAAAAAAGTTGTGACTGAAACTGGTGCTGGTCAATGGGGTAGCTCTCTAGCCTTTGCCTGCAGCCTTTTCGGCCTTAACTGCGAAGTAAGTTACTTAGGCCTTACTTTGTATTTTTTTCTAGCTTCTGTTTTTCAAACACATTTTAAGAGGTGGAGTGTGCAAGCTGTGCTTTTAGTCTCTATTCTGTGAGATCTGTTTGGCAACAAAAAATTTAGTAATAACTTCTTTATTTTTCTGGTTTGTTTATTTAAAGAAGATGCCTTTCAGCTAGCTAACAGTGATGAGAGTAGGGAAGTTCATCCACGGCATTCAACCACGTACAATTTTTGTTAATGAAACCAAGTCACGGAAACAGCATCAAACGAGGCTTTAGATTGTTGATATAGCTTTTATCATGATAATTCGATTTTTGGTTGCTTCAACTATCAATGATTAATTTGCAACAGGAGTCCCCAATCTTTCATCAGGTTTTTGTTTCTGTCCCAATCTTTCAGTTACTACAGTTGGAGTTGCAATCCTCTTCTTTTTAGTAAAATTTTTTTGGTCAAGTTAGATTGGAATGCCCATTTAGTGGCTATATAAGAAGTTCAAAAGGTAACTTACGTGGCAGTAAGGTGACAATTATCTAACTGTTTTTGTCCAATTGTTGAAGAATTTAACTGGAAAGATAAGATTGCAAAGGCTAGCATCCCAGGTGTGACATGTGAAAGGTAAGGACCAAACTTCAGACATGCTAAAAGATTGAGGAAAAGGAAAGGACTGATAACTCCTAGTGCAAGTGTCATGCCCTAAGACCGCCAATTAAATCCGCTTGGGCACGCTCACAGGCCCGTTGAATGGGCAAAGTCTTCCCTATCCGAACAAAGCGGAACCATATACCAACCTGTACAAACATGAACAATAGGGATACATGCAATATCAAAGTACTCTATTAATTGAACATTCACTTTACGTATTTTAAAATCTACCACTTTAAACAACTCCAAGTTTACAACTCTCACAAAATCAAATTAAATTACATCTTTGCCTCGCAAAATGATTACAATTTTTTCAAATTGTTCCAAATAAGGGTATTTCTAGACCTTGTTAGGTCCGCTACTCCGCGCCACCCTTGTCGCGGTCACATGCCTCGCTGACGACCCCTAGATCTGAAAAGATGTAAACCATAGGAAGTGAGAACTATGAATAGTTCTCTGTGGGTGCAACCACCGAGAATAAATGCTATATACTCACTTGGACCAAAGGAGGCATTAGTGGATAGTAGATACTAAAAGCAATAAATATTTCTATACTAGAAATGCATTCATTAAATTACTTTATAATGCCTCTTGTATAACAAAATATCACTATGCCACTATCCATAGGCCACATGTTTACCCCACTATTCTATATTCTCCTTAACCAATTAGTGGTTTAAGTTCCATTCATATCACACCTCATGGAGAGTCGATTGCTCGCCCACCTCTCCAATTGGTAGGTACGTGGAGTTGATCGCTCACGGCATCCCAAGTACCTCATAGGGAGTCGATTGCTAGCACACCTTCCTTAGGAGTCGATTGCTGGCACTCCTCCTGCATATAATTTTCGCAATTTTCGGAAGTTCCCATTACACTTTCTCATTTACACGCTAAGTTCATAACTCTAGGGTTGCCAACCATGCCCAATGTTCTCAACTTGTTCTGTAGCACACTTCTATTCTTGAGTTCGCATGTCACTATATTTACCTTTGGTTTTGACCTAAGTTTAGATGCCACACTTGTTCGTTCTACATTCTAGATTCACATTATGTTTACATACATTTACACCTATTCCCGTTTCCATACATGAGGGTGAAAATCCTAGTTTTGCTCAACATGCAATATATCATCTCCAACCTCATAATATTATATTAAACATGTTATAAATTCAAGAAAACAATGGAGTAAGAACGATATCACTATTTTCAGTGATATTCCCCCTACTTTTGCTAGCTCCTTCTTTAACAAAATGGGTTTGATGTCTTGAATCCCCAAAGAAACCCTATAAAATAACTCTAACAAGATCAAAACCTCAAAAATTTCCATTTTCAAAAACCCTAGAACCAAGATATCAAAATACCCACTTACCTCTCCTCCTCTAGCACTCAAAACGTGGTTAAGAGCGCTCCTTTCTTCCTTCTAAAGCTTCCTCTTAAAGCTCTCAACTGATTTCAAGCCTCCAACGAGATCAATTCCAAGGTTCTCCAAGAGATCTAGGGTTTTCTCTCTTGTTTCTAGAGAGAGAAAGAGAAGAGGGAGAGTGAAGTAAGAGATTAGGGCTTTTGGCTAGTGTGTGGGGGGGAGTGTATAAGGGTGTAACAATTACACCTAAACCCTTTATTTAACCCAAGGATTTAAGTGCTCATCGGTACGGGCCGTATTCACCATTCTGTATCGTGCCAATAAGATATCAGCACGATACAGTCTCTGTACTGATAACACAACTCAAAACTCTCTTTTCTTTAAATTATTAAGTCTTTTTCTCAATAAAGTTTAAAATATTTGATAAAAATACATAATAAGTAATAAAATATTTTTTTGCTAAAGAAAATAAATATTTCATGCCATTATGTATTGGCACACATATTTTTTGTGATCGGCACTCATCGACACGGCTCGGCACGCACCGTACCGTACCATGCCAACAAGTTTTCGGCACGGCCTCGTGTCGCGGTACTTAAATCCTTGATTTAACCTTATTTGCATTCTCTAAAAAAATTGTTGTTCGCATGATCGCATCATTGAGTACCGATACTCGGGTTCCAATACCGGTACACGGCCAGTAGTACCGATAATCCTCATCTAGTTCTGCAAAACCCGAACGCTGATTTTCTCAACTTTCTACTGCATATCAATACTCACCCGAATCAGTATCGGCACTCGGCGTATCAGTATCGGTACTCAAGGTGAGTTTCGCAAAATCCGAATGTGGGTTTTCTCCCTGCACAGCTAGGTATCGACACTCCATTTTGGTTTTGGTACTCAGTGCAAAATCTTCACTCTTAGTAGATTTGAACTTCCGAAGCTTGTTTTCGTACCGTTTTCAAGTTGAAAACACTCGGTTAACTTCCAAACGCCCATGAAACTATTGTAATGGTTCCCAATCCTTATTACTCACTAGAATTTCGCAATTTGCAAAAGTTAAGTGCATTACAGCAAGTCACCCTCTTCTTCGTGATAATCAAATTGTAATTGGTGTAGAGATTCTTGCATCTAGGTCTGGCAGGTGCGTGCATCATACGATCAAAAACCTTATAGGAGGCTAATGATGCAAACATGGGGGGCCAAAGTTCACCCATCTCCTTCCACAGTAACCAATTCTGGAAAGAAAATTCTCGAATCGGATCCTTCAAGCCCTGGAAGCTTAGGAATGGCAATTTCAGAAGCTGTAGAGGTGGCAGCAGCTAACGCTGACACTAAGTACTGTCTGGGGAGTGTTCTGAACCATGTTTTGCTACACCAAACAGTCATTGGTGAGGAGTGTCTCAAACAATTGGAGGCAATAAATGAAACACCAGACATTATAATTGGTTGCACTGGTGGTGGATCTAATTTTGGAGGATTGGCTTTCCCTTTTATTCGTGAGAAGCTCAAAGGGAGAATGAGCCCAATATTTAGAGCTGTGGAACCCGCGGCATGCCCATCACTTACTAAGGGCATTTATGCCTATGACTATGGTGATACAGCAGGGATGACTCCTCTGCTGAAGATGCACACCCTAGGACATGGCTTTGTTCCTGATCCTATACATGCTGGTAAGAATTATTTAGTTGGATTTTTAGTTTACTGTTGATTTTCGTAAACTTTGTTGAGTTGAGTGCTCTTGATGCAGGCGGCCTTCGCTACCATGGGATGGCCCCGCTAATTTCACATGTTTATGAGTTGGGTTTTATGGAAGCTGTTGCAATACCTCAAATTGAATGTTTCCAAGGTAACTAACTTTAGCTGCTGGTTTACTTATTAGAAAAAGGATTACACATATACTTGTGGAAAAGGATAGCTGTTGTCACTCAATATCTAATTTTTTTTTGTGATATAGTGTTCCTTAGTTATCTCTTGTTGTCAGTCATATTCATATTTTGCAATATGACATGGTTCGTTGTTTTTTCGGCGAAATTAAGTCATTTTCCTGTACCAAATGAGAGATCAATTAGCAACAGCATTGCATAATATCATTAAATGCAATCATAATGATTGATTTTGTCTAAACAATTACCATAATGATTGTTCAATATGCCACACAATTTTGTGATATAGCCACATCACACCATTATAATGCAAGGATTACTCTTGTATATCATTGGACTTCACTTATCAGCTCTACCTTCATAAGAGGCATCTCCTGCTTATTGGTCTACAGGATATTATTGTGCCATCTCTTGCAATTTTTAGCTCTTCAAGGGTGCTATAAATTGTAATTTCCTGTTGTCTTCCCTAGTTTCTCTCTAGGTTCTCTGTTGTTGGTCTATCCCAGAATCAAGGATTTAAGTTTCGTGGCACGATCGTACCAAAAACTTGTCGGCACGGTACAGCATGGTGCGTACCGGGCCATGCCGAAAAGTGCCGGTAAAAATATATGTGTACCTACACATAATGACATGAAATATTTATTTTCTTTAGCAACAAAATTTTCTAATTTCTTATTATATATTTTTATCAAATATTTTGAATTTTATTGAGAAAATTACTTAGTAATTTAAAGAAAAAAGGGTTTTGAGTTGTGCCATCAACACGGGGGTTGTATCGTGTCGATATTTTGTTGGCACGATATAACACGGTGTATACGGCCTGTGTCGATGGATATTTAAATCCTTGCCTAGAATAAATCTTCCTATGAACAACCATTGTTGCTAATAAGTTTATGATCTATTATCGCCTGTTTTGTATTCTATGTTGCATAGACATGATCATAACATTTGGATGCCGCATGATCAGTATATATGTAAATATGGGAAAATTCTAAAAATCTTGCAATCGATATGTCTGGAATTCAATAAAATAAAGTTATGTTTATTGTATATTATGTTGTACAAGAATATATGTTACAAATAATTTTGATGATTAGATTAGATGAGCAACAAACTCACTAAATTGTGCAAAGATATAAAAATTGTTGAGCATTTCTCATCAAGAAAGAAAATTATCTGATAGTCTCAAACCAATGATAATCTTGAGCAAGGATTTTAGTGCCAAGGCATGCAGTCGTGCCGAGCACTTGCCACCATAGTATGACACACTGTCGGATGCCTTGTCGTGCTGTGCTGATGTGTGCTGTCGGCACAATACCTTTGTATCTTGAGTTCTTATCAATTGTGGCTCCATGACACATGTCAGTGCATCAAAATGTTGTGTGGAATAACTTGTATAACAAGTTATGGATGCACGTCACTTGTGAATCATTCCAACCTAGATTAGACCCAACAAATGCTTCTCCTAGTTTACCCCGATACCCTTCAGGTCTCTCGCTTCTATGTCCAAGTATTTTACTAAGGGCTTTTGATTCAGGGGAAAGGGGTTTAGAAATCCAAATATCTCAAGTTGAATGCAAAATCCTATGGATTGAGAATTTCTAATGCAACTATATGTTTAGGCACAACGAGACTTAAGCACAGATGCAGAAAATAATAATTTATGAATGAATATCATAAACTGTGCGATTAAAAACCAAACAAAAGATTGAATTTAAAATAGGAAACCGAGATGGAATATTGTACCATTGAGGAATTTGCGGGCGGAATTAGTGAACGAAAGCATTGAACAGGGAACATCAAATTTCTACTGATCAATCCAGTGCCGTCTCTGCTGAAGTACTATCTGTGGGCAAAACGGAAGTCTCAGGAAGAGGAAAGAAAGAAAAACAAAGAAAAAAGGAAGAGAGACTGAGAGAATTAGGGTTCAACTCAATATTGCAGTAGAGAGGAAGATGACAATAAATCCCCAATGACGAATTTATCAAAAAGATGGTGTGATCACAGCTTCGGAAGTTGATGTTGTGGCCGAGGCGAAGAAGCATAGTCGATGCAATCGTATGGGTGGAGGATGACGGTTAGGGCACGCGGCGAGGCCCTCGTTGATTGCATCTTTGATTGCGTGTAAGCGGATGGCGTCTTCACGCAATTCGATTGCTCTTAATGGGTTTACCAAGGATCAGACCGGCTTCCAAACATTTTTTTTTTTTTTTTTTTTGTATTGTTTTTTTCTTTTTTTTTTCGTTCGACTTTTTTCCTTTTTTTTTTTTGGTTCTTCTTTGATGTACGTCTTGAGAGCCTTAATGGACCGCATTTTCGCTTGTTTTAACCCGTTAAAGAAAACAATCCAATAACCTTATCTTATTCGTTTCTTGATCAACAGTGTGGAAATTCTGCAAGAAATAAAGAAGAATGAAATAAAAGGACTCACTCCCTACGGACTCACTTCAGTCGACACAAAATTGCGAAGGAAAACATGAGAGAACCAAACCCATCTAAATAAAAAACTAGAATTTTCATTAACATTGCATACCTCGTAAAGAGAGTCAAGGTCATATCTATAGAGTTTACTATTAACAAATTCAAAACAATTCGATAAACATTATTATTTAGAATACCAAGATTTAGGTAACTCTAAAAAGATCTAAGATAGAAAATAATAACTAAAATATCTAAACCTATTCAGATTTTTATATAAAATACTAATATTTATGTAACAGAAAATAATAACTAAAATATCTAAACCTATTTAGAACCCTGAAAAACTGACTCGAACTCAAGTCGCAACCAATGTCTTGAATCATGGTGCGATCACATTATCAAGCCAGATACTTGGTTTTTGCCGACGACGGCGGACATAAGTCTAAAATTGGACCGGATTCGCAGTGTGGGAATTCTGCAAGAAATAAAGAAGAATGAAATAAAGGGACTCACTCCCTACGGACTCACTTCAGTCGACACAAAATTGCGAAGGAAAACATGAGAGAACCAAACCCATCTAAATAAAAAACTAGAACCATGTGTATGAATCAAGGTTCGAAGTGCCGTGGCACGGGGGCGTGCCGCTCGCCGCCTGGCACAGTACGGTATCAGCACGCTTGCGTGCCGACACGTGGCACGTTTTTTTTTTTTTTTTTTTTGTTTCCAATAAGCTCTTATAATATTGTTTTGAAATGTTTAGTCAAAAAATTATGAATATTGGCTATATATAGCTTACTATACTCACTAATTAACATATTGATTTTTTTTTTTATATATAAAGTACAATGGAGTTTTTTTTTCAAAATAAACTTCTAAAATTTTATAATTTACGAAATAATCTTATCAAAATTTTATTTATAAAACTAATCCTATTTTTGCCATATCAGCTTGCTATATCAGCGCCACATACAGAAGGCTCACCGCCTTCTAAAGACGGTGGACCACCTTTAGCTATAATTTTCATGGTTAAGTTAATTTCAAACAAAATTACAGAGAGATACGTAAATAAAATGGGAATGTGGGTACGAGTCAGATTTTTAAGAGATTTAGGTTGTTATTGTAGAAAGATAAGATAAAATAAGAATGTGGGTACTGATTAGATTTTTAAAATATTTAGATCCTTATTATTTATTAACTAATATAAGAAGGAAAAGAGATAAAAAATATTTTTAATCATAAAACCTAAATTTTTAAAAAATTTAGATTGCTATTAGTTAGTAAATAATAACAACTTAAATCTTTTAAAAATCTGATTTATAACCACATTCTTACTTTTTATATTAGTTAGTAAATAATAGTAATCTAAATCTCTTAAAGATACTCACATTTACTAACAACCTAAATTAGTTAGTGAACAAAATAACTAAAATCTTTTAAAGATTAAAACAAAAAAACAAAAAATATGTACCATACAAAATGTAATTTTTTTTTTTTTTAAAAAAAAAAAAACTCTACGCATGTGATTAAAAAAAAAAAAAAAAAACGGCGATACCCCATGGGTCGAGACGAGGTGGGGGGGCGTGCCCCTATTTGAGAGGCACGGTACGTGCCGCCCGTGCCGCTGCGGCACGGGCGGCACTTTAAACTCTGATATGAATCAATCTTGTACACGAAACTTTTTATATTTTTTTATAAAAATCTAAACTACCAGGTGCATGTAATATTTTTCAATAGTTAAGAAAAGTAAGATAGGATGGTGGGAGAGATTTTTTTTCGTATATTGTATAGAATATTATACACTATATTTCTAAAATTTTATTGTAGAAATTTAAATTCTTTTTTTTTTTTGTACATACTACATAGTCATTTTATGTGATTTAATTAGATCGCATCTATCAAATTAAATTTTATTATATAATTTATTAATAAAATAAATTAATTATATATAATTAATTAATTATTTTATATATAGAGAGGGAGAAGTGGAGAGTGGAGGGTTGGGAGGACAGGTGTCACCTTGAGGTCCCCCCAACCCTCCCCTCCTTTAATGTAAATATATATATATATATATATATAGTTGAACTATGATCCTCTTAAGAGTATTCTGGTTTCGATTCTATTGAGTCATTTTTTATGATGAGATATCCGAGTCGACGATCCATACCGTTGAAGTTGATCTGGAGCATTTAAACCTTCTAGATATTGAATTTTGTATTATTTCGAGATCATTTAACTTGCAATCAAATTGTCGCAAAATTGAACAATTTTAACAGTTTACGGGATACATTTTCTCGTTTAACGGTGTTGCACGTTCTAAATTAATTAAATTTTTGATAGAAAATTCTTTAAATTATCTAGATCAGAATGAATAGCCTTGATCTTGAATTTAAGAATTCTATCATAGATTTTTAGAGGCTTATTTAATTTCGATCGTTCATTTTGCGACCACTTGACGAACTAGAAGAACTTCAAAAATTTATGAAACTTAATTTCATAAGATTCAAATACTCTGAATCAACTTGAACGATGCGGATTGTCGATTCGAATGTCTCATCATTGAGAATGACACAATAGTATGAGAGCCCGAGTACTCTTAAGAGTATTCTAGCTCAACTCTCTCTCTCTCTCTCTCTTTCTCTCTCTCTCTATATATATATATATATATATATATATATATATATATATATATATATATATAACTTTTATCTTGATATGTGGCAATTTTTTTTTTGAAATTTTAATTTTTTGTTAAAAAGATTTTTAGATCTTAATACTAATAAGTAATGCTAAGAGCAAAAGCAAGCATTAATTATAGAAAGATTGTAATAATACTAATTATAGCTAGTATTAATATTTAATTAAAGTGTAACTCCAACTCATTTTTATTTCAAAATGAACACGAGCCGGATCGTGTTATTTTCCATCTGATCTCGAACTGACTTTACACACCCTAATAGTCCCACATCGGATGGGAAAAGAGTTCTGATTGGATATATGAGACCATACACGCTAGTAATAATAACTGTGCTTAAGTATTTTGGGTTGTGGTTTGGGCCCAACGAGTTATTATTGCTAGCGGATTGGGTCGTCTCAAATGGTATCAGAGACGAATACCAGCCGGAAGTGTGAGAGCTAAGTGCTATGCGGAATAAAGTGCTACACTATGGGTTTGGTGGGAGCCACCTTTTGAATCCGTAGGAGCCACTTCTAGAATCTCACATCGTCTGGTAATTTTGATCTGTCTGTGATCTGGTTTGGACCCGATGAGAACATCAGGGTCTAAACGGGGGGAGTTTGTAACACTCCAATAGTCCCATATCGGATGAGATTGAGATTCTGATTGGATATATGAGACCATACACGTTAGTAATAATAACTGGGCTTAAGCATTTTGGAATGTGGTTTGGGCCCAACGAGTTATTATTGCCAGCGGGCCGGGTCGTTACAGTCTTATAGCTTGCTCATGTTCCACTCATTTACAGCCCTACATGATGGCAGTGTGGCACATCGAGATGGTTAATATTATGTGTCCTTTTTTGTTGCAGCTGCTGTACAATTTGCTCGTACAGAGGGTCTGATTCCAGCTCCAGAACCGACTCATGCTATTGCAGCAGTGATTCGAGAGGCGCTAAATTGCAAAGCGAGCGGAGAAGAGAAAGTCATTTTGATGGCTATGTGTGGCCATGGCCATTTTGACCTAGCAGCATATGACAAATATTTACAAGGAGATATGATTGATCTATCCTACTCCACTGAGAAGGTCCAAGCTTCTTTAGCTGCTGTTCCTCAAGTTGTACCCTAAATGTCTAAAACTACAATCTACTAGGTTTTGTCGTTAACCTTCAATAACAATGCTTCTGCAGTAAATTGTTAGTTTTGTATGGATTTTGGCTGCATTGAATAAGCTGAGGAACTTTTTTCTGTAAAACGAGAATTTGGTTAATCAAACTTCAATCATCTTATCTCAAAATAATATTTTGTGCATCGGCGTTAATTCGTTGTGGTTGGATACTTGTTAGACTCTATGATGTTTCGTTTATTTCTCATTTAATTTAGATATCTTGCTCAATTTTGGGACTGTTGAATTGATCTTTGGTTCATAGTACTGCTATAATACATTTCCATACTACTAAAATGTCAAGATTTATATGTTATGTAGATCGTAACAGCTCTCCATGATCAAGTTTTAATATATATGAAACTGTGTTGAAAGATTGCAATGTTTTAATGAAATGTTAGTATCTATTTTCTATCAAAGTTCTTTAGAGTAAAAAGATTGCTTCTGGTCAAATAGAAAATAATTAGTGTCTTTAGGTGAGGGATGAGACTAAGGACCTCACGAGATGTTGGGAGCTTAAAAGTGGCTCTTCTTTATGAAACGGCCAAAAATACATTTACTAGGAAAAATGTAGTATACATGCATATTTTTCATCATCAAACAATGCCAATTTATAGCAAGAAGTGGAAGAGGAAGCTTGAGGATAGGGGAGAGAAAGAGGAAGCGGACGAGTTTGAGAGAGAAAAGCGAAGGTCAGAGGAGAAGATGGGTTGGAAATTCCTACCTGATTTATGCCATTCTTCTTTCTTCCTGTTTGGGCAGCGAGGGGTACTGTCTTGAAAGCCTGGGACTCAACTTGGTTTGTAGATACACAGATGAAGGCAGCCTAGGCATTAAAGATGTCTGCATTCATTAGTCTGTAATGCGGTGGTGAAAATTTCTTAGCAAAATGCTCAAGCCCCATGGATGGATTCTAATAAGTCGATTTGACTACTGCAGAAGGCATTTGCGGGCTCTTATAAATCAGCTTATGCTACCAAGTGAGTCTAAAATTTCGAAAACTGTCCACAAAACCCTGCACTTATTTTGGATACCCTCTACAATCAAGGTGAGAAATCAGGATCACACTTCACTTCGCCGAGGAAGAAGCTAGAGTGGTGACTTGACGCCAATGTACTGGCTTGAGGAGCTATATATATATATATATATATATATATATATATGCTGCACTCAATTTTTGCACTTGTAGCAGGTCACTTTCGGTGGGCTACTGGCTCTCTAACCTGGGACCCAAGAACGAATGCTGTTAAATTTACTGAACAGCGTCCGCTACAACCAAAATCTAGACCAATGGGCGTGGAGATGGACATTGAACAAATGTTTTCCTAGTTTGTTTAGCTTATATCTTCTTGATTAGGGGAGGGATTAACGATCGGAGGTACAATTTCCTTGCTAGTGGAAAAGAAAAATCTGACGGCAGACAACTTGGTGAAGCAATCTTGGCCTGCACCTTGAGCATGTCTTTTATGCTAGAATTAGTTCAAGTTGACATGAAATATGTTCGTAAATTGCTTGTCTAATTCTTGCTGAAGACTTGATTTTCAGAGCTAAATATGGCAACCTGGAACAACTGATCAAGATTTACATTTTTGAAGTAATATACATATATAGAACTAATTAAGGTGACCAAGAACCAGTGGGCTCTCCTAGACATCAGATTTATGGCTCAAAAGAAATGCCATGATTTTCAACCAGAAGTTTACCAAGTCCTTCCCGATAGCTAGAAAATGCCTGCTATGATAGTATCTACAGATGCAGGCTAGCTAGCTACCCAACAGTGATGCTTTTATGGATCATGTAAGTATTTTGTTTTAGTTTGAGCTTTTTCTCCAGTTTTTCTTAGCCTTCAAGGGTTGGTTTATAAGTGGATGTGTTAGTTGTGATAGTTCTATTTGGCTTGAACCACTTTCACTCTCTTTCAATGAGTTAAGGTTAACCTTGTTTTACTTTAAACTTTGAAGGTAAGTAGAAGGTAAGTTGAATTGGATTCATGCCCCGACTAACTATTTGACTAACTATTTGGGCATGTAATATTACTAACAAGTTGTTTGATAATTGACATATTTGGGAACTTGTTAGAATCTTGATATGACATTTGAACTTTTAAGAATTAGATGATATGTGAATGCGTGATTGCTTATTCTCATACATATTTGATAATTAATGTCATGGTGAGTATAAACTCTATCTCTCTGATTGTTTATTGAATGTTTAAATTCTTGAGGTATCTAACGATTTCTTTTGTCAAGAATTATTTTTTTTGCAGAGAGTATAAACGCCTAAGTCTAGAGTTTGTTTTAGGAGCTTATCTCTTGTATTCATTTTTTTTGGATCATTCATGTAAATTTTTGTTGTATGGTGATAGCAACAAAAATATCTTTTTGAATTTTTTAAGTGAATTTTTGTTTTATCACGAAATCGCCAAAGGGGGAGATTGTTAAGGAATTTGTATTGGCGTATTTCGTGAAATGCTTTGAGTCTTGAAGATTGAAGATGAAGAATTGTGGATTATATACATAAATCTCAAGAAGAATGAATTCAAAAGGATCAGATACGTTTAACTAAATAATTTTGGTGATCTGAATACATTCTTGTAGTTTAAAAACACTTAGAAGATTTTTCATTACATAAAAATAAAAAACTGGACAAATTAGATATTCAGGATCCGGATCAGACCATTCCAGTCCGGACCCCGAACATAGTTTAGTTCTTACAAAAGTAAAATAACAATAATAAAAAAAAGGTTGCCAAATTGGAAAGGATTAGGAGTTCTTTGATTTGTTTTGCGTAATCCTCCAAATCTGATTTTTTTTTTCTTTTTTATGCATAAGAGAACAATTTATGGTCTACATCTTTCGCCTAATGTTTAAATAAAAATGTTACAAATATATGCACAGCGGTCGATAGGTTGTAGGAAGCGAGTAAACACAAAGAAAGAGCCTATGGAGAAGGGAGCTAGCAATCATTGCCACCACATGATGGGTCATTTGGCTGGAACGTAATAGAAGAAGTTTTGAAAATAAAAAATTTTGAAAATAAAAAATGCTGTTTGGAAAATTTGTTAGCTAATATCTGCTCGCTTTGCATTATTTGGAATAAATACTGTGTGGGTTAATTTTTTTTTTTTTTTTTTTTTTTTCTTTTTTTTTTGCGTTTCGCGACGAGGCATAGTTGTCTCAGATCTGTAGCCAAGTTTTTTTTTTTTTTATGAATGAAGTAACAACATAGTTGCCTTTTCTCAGAAAAAAAAAAAAAAAAAAAAAAACAAACAAACAAACAAAAAAATGTTACAAATGTACATGTAGGTATCGTTTGGTAACGGAGATAAAGGGGGAATAACTCCCTTATCCCGATACCATTCCCAAACGAGAACCGGGTTTGTAGGAATTGGTATTCCTACAAACCCGGAATAAGGGGGATGAGGGTGGGAATACCGATTCCCACCCCAACCTGGAATTGGGTCACCTCCAAATTTTGCACGGGAATCGAGAAAGGTTACAGTCTTTTCTCGGATTTCATCTTCACCCCTTCATCTCCATCTCCGCCTCCATTCTTGGGGATTTTTTAAAAATAACCCTATAACAATTGGAAATTTGGGAAATAATCCTCCCAAATTTAATTTTGCAAAAATAACCCTACTTTTGCCACCTCAGCGCCACGGAGGAGAGAGGAACTGAAGACGCTGAAGCGTTCAGCGCCTTCACAAAAATCCTGTGAAGGCGCTGAATAAATCAGCGCCTTTAACATTTAAGTTAAAGACGCTGATTGGTTCAGCGCCTTTAACATAATGTTAAAGGCGCTGAACCAATCAGCGTCTTTAACATAGTTAAAGGCGCTGACCCATTCAGCGCCTTTACGGAACTTAACCAAAAATGGCCAAGTCCTCAACTTGTAGCGTGGCCAAGTCCTCAACTTGTAGCGTGTGCGGAAGGCCCTGAATAAAACAGCGCCTTCACAGTTTTTTGTGAAGGCGCTGAATGGATCAGCGCCTTCATATTGAAGGCGCTGATCCATTCAGCGCCTTCACAGGTTTTTTGTGAAGGCGCTGAACGCTTCAGCGTCTTCAGTTCCTCTCTCCTCCGTGGCGCTGAGGTGGCAAAAGTAAGTTTATTTTTACAAAATTAAATTTGGGAGGGTTATTTTCCAAATTTTCAATTGTTATAGGGTTATTTTTAAAAAATTCCCCCATTCTTCATCTTCATCTTCCTCCCCTCTGCGGCATCCTCTCCCCTCTGCGGCCCCTCTACTTTCCTCTCTCCGCGCCGTCGTCGACGACGACGACGACGACTCGGCGTCGGGGCCTCTCTTCGCGCGACACGCCACGCGACCTCTCGAGAGGACTCCTCCTCCTCCTCCTCCTCCTCCGCATCGAAGCTCCACCTCCGCGGATTCGGAAACCCTTGGATTGAGGGATCTGCGGAGGCGATTGGAGGGGTTCGGAGGGGGCCTGCTGCTACAGCACGATAGCAGCAGCTTCCACGCCATTGGAGTCGAGGGGATAAAAAAGCTTCGTCACCGCATGCGTTCGATTTTTTTAGCTTATTATTACACAAGCAACTGCACCATAGCGATTTTTTATTTTATTTTATTTTATTTATTTATTTTTTGTTGTCCTCGTCAAAGTTATGTTATTATTTATTTTTAAATATTTTTTACAATTTTAAATAATAATTTAAATTTATTATTAGGTTGATTAATATCATAAATTATTTAATTTATAAATTATGTCATAAAGGGCAAAATAGTCAATACACATATTTATCACTTCTCAATTGCTCTTATTTCTCTATACTCAACCAAACACAATTTTTTCTTATTCATCTTATTCTCCTTATTCCTATATAATTTACCAAACACAATTTTCTTTAAACCCGGTATAACTCTTAAATCCAACCAAACACAAATTTACACTAATTCCTGCTAATACCACAATCTATATCTATTCCCGGTATAACAAAATTTTTTTTATCCCCGAACCAAACGGAGCCGTAAAGAATAGTCCCACGAGGACAAGTTCTCCGTTAGGTTGCCCTTATATTGTTGTTGTTATTGTTGATACAATAATGTGGAGTTGGTTTATAAATCAACTTTCAGAGTGTCATACGGATTTACTAACATATTTCTCGCACACTTTTTATCTCTTTTTTATCCAACTTTATTTAATTTTTAAATTATATTATTTCTACGTTTTTTATAATTATCGTCTTATAAAATTATCTAATTACTAATTAGATACTACAAACTTTTTTTTTTCGTTATTTTAATTATTTAATACATATCTTATAAGCCATTTACTTATATATATATATATATATATATATATATATATATATATATATATATATATATTACTAATAAATTCTTTTAAAATTTATATTGAACATATATCTATTTAAATTAATTTGATTATTGATCCGACTAATAAAATTATATAAAACATCAAAAAAAAAATTCAACTACATTTTATTATTAAAATATAGGGTTAACGGCATACGACTCTCCGTAAGCATATCGAATAGCAGATATATTTCTACAAAGTTTATCCCTTCAAAAGTCCAACGTTATTCATATATATTCCTACCGTCTATCTCTGTTAGAAAAATTTAATTAACCATAGATTAAATACTTAATTTTGATTAGTTAGTAAGGTAAATTTATCTTTTTACCTTTCTAGATATTTCTGCATTATTTTTTGAAGAATTAATTTTGAAAGAATAAAACTGTCATTTTACATGTAATGTGTTAAAAAATAAACAGTAAACTAACGATAATAAACCGAAAGACTTTTGAAAAAATAAATATGAAAAGTTAAATTTTGTAAAAATATATCTGCTATTTGATATATTTATAGAAAGCCGTATGCAATTAATCCTAAAATATATTATATCCGCGACTTAAAAGTCAAGTCACAGGTTATTAACTAGTTAATTATGAAAGAGGGAGAAAGAAAAAAAAAAAAAAAAAAAAAAAAAAAAAAAAAAAAAAAAAAAAAAAAAAAACACTGTTATAACTATTTTTTTACTTTCTTCTGTGCCAATGTGGAAAGTACAGTAAAACAAACACAAAAAGTGAGACAACTACAGTTCGAAAAACATTGACATCCGACAGCTACAGTTCGAAAAATAAGTTAGGGTTGAATTAAACAGACAGAATGGAAGTATGCAACCCAACAGCTACAGTAAAGCAAACAAAGATCTAATTAAAGCAACAAGCTATATAATCACTGAGGAAAACAAACAGTAGATATTAACATCGAAATTACAGAATGATAAATGAAACTCATGCTACTCCCTACCCCCAATCATTCTCCGACGACGTTAGGTTGTTACAAAACAAGCAAAAAAACTTCAGTATGACAATTAGAGAAGCATACATCAAATCTCCAGGAGGGGGTTCCAAAAACAAACAAAACCCCAAACCGCTCGCTCGAGCTTTACTTGACGGCGCAAAGGCCACGCCTAGAATATTTCTCTTCTCTTCGCGAGTCAATCGGGAACACCAGAATGGATATTACGAGAATCTCTTATCTCCGTCCAGCATTGCCACGAGGAGCTTCATAGGCAGCTCCTGACCGAGTCGGGGTCGTCCCCGATCCATAGCTCGGAGCAGGAGCATGTGTAGAACCGTACTTGGCACCAATCGTGCCCTGAGCTGGCCCACTAGGCTGTGCAGAACCATAATGTGGTGCACCCGCAGGGCCCTGAACCAGCCCACCAGGCTGTGCGGACCCATAATGCAATGCCGCTGGCGCTGGGCCCTGAGACGGCCCACCAAGTTGTGCTGATCCATAAGGTGATGCAGCCGCCTGGCCCGGGGCGGGCCCACCAAGCTGTGCCGACCCATATTGTGCCACTGCTGGGCCCCCGAGCTGGGCCAACCCGTAGTGTGCTGCCACCAAGGGTCCCTGAGCAGGTCCATAGGGGGTCGGCAGTCCCTGTGTTGAACCATAAGGAGACGGTGCTTGTGCCGCCGATCCATGATGGGAAGCAGCATTGCTTCCGGGCCCCCCTATGGGCCCCTGAGCTCCTCGCGAAGCATCATAGGCAGAAGCTTTAGAGGCCTCAAACTCGTAGCCGCCCATGCCTCTGGGGGCCTCGTAGCTTCCAGACCTGGCAGCATCATAGCCGCCAGCACGGGAGGCATCGTATCCAGGCCTGGCAGGTGCTGCAGTTACAGCCGGGTTTCCACCATATGCAGCGGCGCCACCTGAAGGACCGTGCGCCTGTTTCTCAATAGAAATGTTTTCTCTTACAAAACAGAAAGTATAAAACGAGGAGAACCGTGACGCTGGAAATTAGGACAACAGTGTGAAATATAGGGAATTTCCTTTTAAGTTGCTAATAAGAGCTTGAAAACCGAATGATATATTAAATCATACAATTGCTATTGCAGGTTCAGGGAAACTTCTTGAATACAGGAGAAAAAATGTATTTTCTTTCCATGGTGCAATAAAGCAGCGAGATTTAAATATATGCCCTAATGTATCTGAGGCAAGGATTTAAGTATCCATCGGCACAGGCCGTATCTACCGTGCCGTACCGTGCCAACAAGATACCGGTACGATACAGCTCCCGTGCCGATGGCACAGTTCAAAACCCTTTTTTCTTAAAATTACTAAGTAATTTTCTTAATAAAGTTCAAAATATTTGATAAAGATACATAATAAGCAATTAAAAAAATTTGTTGCTAAAGAAATTAAATATTTCATGCCATTATGTGTCGGCACGCATGTATTTTTTGTGACCGGCACTCATCGGCACGGCTCGGCACGCACCGTGCCGTACCGTGCCGGCAAGTTTTCGGCACGACCCCGTGCCACGGCACGACCCCGTGCCACGGCACTTAACTCCTTGATCTGAGGGCAACAGTGAAACTCTTAAAACAGCTTACTAATATAAAAAGCCCACTGATGCGATTCGTACACTCAAAAAGTAGCTGTGTGTTAAAATTATGGGAAAAGATGTTGGGAACGGAAGCACAAAGAGCACCTGGAAAGTATTAAGGGTGTTATAGCAATCATGAAAGGTGAGAATACAGTTGTTGCAGGGGTTCACTCTGAATCTTGGATAATCTCTCACAAGGAATAAGAATGGAAACAACTATAGATTGAAAAGTAGTTCAAGCTCTAAAAAATCACTGGGTTACCCAAAAAGCAATAGAAGATGATGCTCACCTGTGGAACTCCGTAGCCATCTTCATAAGCATTTTGTCCAACAGAATGATGGATAGATGACTCATTCTCCTTCATTGCAGTATTGGAGCCATATGGCCCACCCCCTATTCATAACAATAACTAACCATGAAGCTCAATTCAAATAAGAACCATAAGGACAACAATCACTACCTCTGTGAAGTAAGAAAGAACCAAAGAGGGACAGGTCATACCAAAAGCATTGGTGCCACTTCTATCCAGCTTAGTAGCATTTGTCAGCTCAGCACGTAGCTTCTCCACCTCTCTCACCATTGAAATGTAATTCTTTTCCATAACTTGAAGTGATTCAAAATGGTCGACCCGAATTTTCCTCTCATAGTCATAAGTAGCTCTGCAGATTGAAAAACCATGTATACAATTTTGAGAAAAACCAACATCATATGTGGAACAAGAAAAACTGAATAATAAAACTATCCAAAAGAAAGAGCTTTAGACCTGCAATGTTGGTACTCCTGTCTAAGTGCATCCAATTCAGCCATCAAAGCTGGGATTTGCTGAACATCACCATGGGTCCTCTGCAGATCCTGATTCAGCTGTTGCACTTTCGACATTAGCTCCTGTCTGGTGACGACTAACCTTTGGGCGTCTGCATGGGCTTGTTGCAACTCAACTTTCACAGTTTCAGCAGATTTTAGGTCGGCTTCCATCTTCGCCATCTTATCCATTAGAGCTCTCATCTGTTGCTCTTGCTCAGCTTTTACAGCATCCATGTGAGTGTGCAATCGCTGTAATTCCTGTTGAGCAGCAGCTAATTCCTGTCTTAGCGATGAATGGGTAGCTGCGAGCCTTTGGTTTTCGGTTGCAAGTGTTTGCATCTCCATGTGCTGCGCAGCAAGCTTCTGCTCCATAATTTCGGGGGGAGGCAACATATCAAATGGAAAGGGCCCAGGTGGCGGGCGGATCACCGGACCAAATGGGTCTGGATGCAGCATGCCAGGGCCTGGAAATGGCCGCCAAGGTTGAGAAGGCATACGTCCTTTGCTTCCCATAATGCTTAGAACTCAACCTATAAATATAGCAGATCTTTTTAATCCTAGATGGATATACAAAAATGCACATATCCATATATGATGTACTATGAAAAAGTTAAAACAAATGCACCAAATGAGCAACGAAATAAGTGATTATAATGATAATGCGAATTATGAACAGAGGATGGCATGCCGCAGCATGACGGTAAAGGAAGTCATTATTCATTATCAGATATCCTTTTCAAAATCAGAGCTGTAGTTGTTCCACTATGAAACAGCATGAGCTCTTTTCGTTTAACTTGATACCATCGTCATTTTCCTTGCTTTTCTGGATGAATGTACTATGCAAGGGAGTGTGCTGGTGAATGACAGATAGACAAGTTTTGTTTGGAAACAACATGCTAAAACTTATAACTTTTTTCTGCTTCTTCATTTTTGAAGGCGTCATTCCTCATCCACCGGTGCAAGCTAACCAACAAAGACAGATACAGATGTCTATCCATCAGCACATACAATAGTATAGAATTGGTATTCGGAAAAAGAAAGAAAGAAAGAAACAAAGAAAGAAAGAAAACAGCAACGGTACCCAATAACACCTTAATCTAATTTTGTAATTTGAAATGGCAAAACAACAGAGAGCAGAAATTGCTAATAACAGGTAAAAAAAACCACTCTAACTGTAACTGGAACAAAAGTATCTCTCTATTACCCTACAAGATGAGACGAGAATAATTAATTTGATTTAAGATACAACAACTGAAAACCTAAAGATAAAAACCACTACGGGTACCAAATACAATTATAAAGGTAGAAATGCTGAATTTAGCACTACAAACTACTTTCAAAATATGATTTATTAACTATTCTTTGGTGAACGCGGGTTCATACTTTCTTTGGAATTCAAAAAGGCTTTAGAAAATTAAGTGCCGTGTGGGCACTCTTTATTAAAAATTGGAATGCATCTGTTTCGAATCTATTAATGCACTGGGTAAACCCGTTTTATGAAACGAAATATTAGTGTTTTAAATCATTTTCTTTTTCCATGTAACTTTTCACAAGGAAAGGTTTTGATGTTTCTATTCAGGCTATGTGTTGTACATAGGGACGCCGTGCATATACAAGGAAGATTTTGTATATGTGGCGGGTCTGTGCACGTGCCTGGGCGGGAGTTTTTAACACACACAAAAAAAAAAAAAAAATGACTGCTTTCCGCTTTTAAATTGCTCTCGTGGCGTGACAGATTAAGATTTGGAAACTCAAACAAGAGTTCTTCAACTATTCTTTGGAAATTCAAAAAAAAAAAAAAAACTATTCTTTAGAAACTCAAACAACATATCTTTATTAAAAATTGAAATGCAAGTTCCAAGGTAGGTACTAGGTAGTTACATTCAAGGGCAAACGCAGGATTTATCTCAAGATAAGCCAAAATTATATGATTCAGAATTTAAATTTAAATTTTCTTTTTCACATGAAAATCATAATTTCAAAAAGAAAAGTTTTTATGTCAAGTAAATTGTTGCCATGTGGTGTATCCATATTGGCCAGTTCTAATTCAATCCAATCCACATAGGATGTGGATTAGGAATTATCTTAATAAGCTAAGGATAAAGATAAATTATATGTTTTTTATTTATTAAGAAACATATTTTCTAATGAATATCTTAATAAATATTCTAGTCCTAATCTCTTTGTGAGAATTCAAATATTTTAAGGGATTCTGATATCCATATATATAAACCCCTTCTCCCAATTTTGACATATGAAATAAAAAAAAAAAAAAATTCCTTTTTCTTTTCTTCTCTCTCTACATTCTCTCTGGGATTTCCACCTACGTTTTCTTAGGGTTTTGAAGGGTAGATGAATTTGGAGACTCTTCCATGACGATCTAGCATAGAGATCTCAACAAAAATCCGATCGAAGATCCAGGAGGCCGTAAGACGAGTGCGAAGATCCAACAAGTTCTTCTGCTAGAACTACTGTAAGTATGACATTTTAACGGTGGTTATTTTACTTTCAATTGCTAACAGAGCAATTTTACTCGTTTTCGCCTTAAATGTCAATCTACCTATTTGCGTAGATCCTATCTGTGTATATGTCATTTTTGGTGATCAATTAGTTTTGGTTTATCTGTGATGCTTATATATAATATATATATATATATATATATATATATATATATATATATATATATATATATATAGAGAGAGAGAGAGAGAGAGAGAGAGAGAGAGAGAGAGAGTAGAGCTTATATACTTTCAAAAGCACAAGCCCAACTATGCTTGTGATTTTTTACTATTGGATTTGCATTGAGATTTGTGCTATTGTACTTTTTCTCTCTTTAGTTGACTTTGACTTTACAATAGCACAAATCTCAATGCAACTCCAATGGTAAAAAAATCACAAGCATAGTTGGGCTTTGATTTTGAAAGTATATAAGCCCTACTCTATATATCTATATATATATATATATATATATATATATATAGTCCTAATTATTTTCCTGAAGTTTCGCTAATCATACCTCGTGGTGAATCGTTTACCAAAATTTTTTTTATACATCTCATAAGCCTAAAATTGTAGATCTACAATATTTTGTTACGATTTGTTTTTTATGAGATACAAAACCCTAAGTTTAAATTTAAACTCTTTTAGGGTTTTCTTGATAGATGTGTAGTAGATCCGATTACAAAATTTATGAGGATTGGAGGAGCTTTCATAAACTTTCCAACAATACTTGTTTTTTGCGAAAATCAGATTAGTAGATTTACTCATTTTTTTTTTACTATTTACCGTTTTATCAAAAGAAAGAGGTTACTGTTCGGCTGCGCAAGCCGCTGGGCCCAAGCCCATCCGTGCGCGGCTGGGCAGGCCTCTGGCTGGGCCCCGCCCGAGCCCGCCCATGCGGGCACGCTGGAAACAGTATACCCACAACATAATTTGAACGTGCGACCTCTATCTTCTCAAACTATTGCTCTACAAACCAGCTATGCTGAACATTTTATTGGTTTGTGTAAGATCAATTTCTTCTGAGCAGTTTTTTTTTGTAGCTTATTTATTAGTTTAATTTGTTGTTGCTCTCTAATTATGCTTGTGTAGCTGAGTAATTATTTTTCTGCTGTGTGCAAGTTGCGTTTTTCTTCTCAGAATAATTACTTATATTTTTACGTGGTTTTCAACAAAACATAATTCGTTGGAAAATAGGTTAACGTATAGCATTCCATAGGTAAGGATGAAATTATGTACTCTTTGTTCTATAGATTTTGTAGTAGGTTTTTCTTTCCGCGCAAAAATTGTAATATTGATTTAATGTAAAGGAAATGTGTTTAGCATATCGTCAATAATTTTCGAATTAAGTTTTGGCATAAGTACTTACGTTTTTCGTTACATTATCTGTTACTTCATATCTTGATAATTTTTAGTATTTGTGTGATATATGATGGATTAGTTCCTTTATAAAAATCAGAATATGTTCCTAGTAAGTTAAAACTTAATAGAATTGGGTGCTTAAACTAAACAGGGTGATGATTATGAGCTTAGCGAAATTTTTGATTCTATAGTATAGGCTAAAATATTTCAATTTTGTTAATTTTTATTCGATATGTGGCTGATGTCCTGACCTGCCGCTTTTATGTAGTGAAATGGCTTCAAAAAATAGGATTACCAATTTAAATTAAGGTGAAAAATTGGACGACAAGAATAATAACATCTGGTGCCAGAAAATAAAATTTTTGCTCAATGAGCAAAGAATATTAGAACAACTATTAAAAGGACACTGCCTCCGGAAGGCAACATTGCACAGCACCACCGTAATAGAGGTCTATGACAAGTGGTTCAATGAGGATAGAACCGCTCGGTAAGAATAGAACCACTCGGTACACTATATTGAATGCCATGCAGGATGACCTCATCGGGGAGTTTGAAGTCCGTAAAACTGCCAAAGACATGAGACAAGCTCAAAGTGACCTTTGGGCAAACTTCAGCTACAAGGCTATGTGTCTTAAATCTGAAGTTCCAGCAGTACATGAAGGACCCGAAGCACACCATGGCTGAGCACCTTCGTGTGATGAACGCCATGATTCAGAACTTTACAGCGGCAGGAAATGAGCTCAACGATGAGCAACAAGCTCGTGATTCGTCACTGCCAGATTCTAAGTTGTCCCAAATAAAGCTCCTGATGATTCATATCAAGAACATTAAAATGTTTAGTGATATTTTGCATCATCTTGATCTTGAAAAGGAATGCACGGAGGCAAGCTGCTCCGTGGCTCTTATTGATTGTTCTCAAAAGCATCGGGGATTTAAACCCAAGCGCCAATGTAGGAAAGAAGAATAAAAATCAAGCTTCTGAAAATGGGGTATGAAAGCACCACAAAGGCAAGCGCACCGGCAGTCGAGATGTGTCAAAGCTCAAGTGCGATATTTGCAAGAAGAGGGGTTATTTCGCTCGGAATTGTCCTAAGCATAGGCAAGTAATCCTTCCACTCAATTCACCTTTTTTCGTTTGCTCACATGCTTTAGTAGCTCATTCCTTTCCTGATTGGATTGTGGATATAGAAGGAAACAAACACACAGTGCGTGATCGAGGGGGCTTCATAGATTATCACCGAGTTCCGAAGGCACGCAGTTTGTCACCCAAAGGAATGGCACACAAGAGGAGCAAGGAATCAAGTGCCGCCCGTGCCGGGCCGGCACGGGCGGCACGTACCGTGCCCCTCAAAGAGGGGCACGGTACAGGGGGGGGTCTCGCACCCCCCCCCTGTCTCGAGCGATACCCCAGGGTATCGCTCGAGACGGAGCGATACCCTGAGGGGTATCGCGAGCCGTGCCGGCCCGTGCCGGCCGGCACGGCCCGTTTCCTTTTTTTTTTTTTTTTTTTTTTTCTTTAGATTTTTTTCTGTATTTTTTAAAACAGGCATAGTTAGGTGTTTTTTTTTTTTTTTTTTTTTTTTTTTTTTTTAGTCACATGTGTACAGTAATGCATAGTAATTTTTTTGTTTTTTTTTTTAAAGGTATCACATGTGCACAGTTTCTAGGGCAAATAAAAGAGAAATTAGGATTTTTCCTTAGCGGATCGGATCCGTACCGCGGGGGCGGAGCCCCCCGCACCCCCCGTCGATGTCAGTGGTGGCTTCGGGCTCGGGCCGCCACAGGCATCCACAAAATTTCGAAGTCGCACCGCGAAGCCGTCGGCGAACCTGAATCATAATATCGAAGCGATTCTGATTGTGACTCACAACTAACAAGTATATTAATTGGTGAGTGTAGTAAGCTATATATAGTCAATATTCATAATTTTTATTCTCTATGAGATATAGTTATTTCTATTCTCTATGAGATATAGTTGTACTTTATATATTAAAAACAATTATCAGTATGTCAATTGGTAAGTGTAGTAAACTATATATAGTCAATATTCATAATTTTTTGACTAAACAGTTCAAAACAATATTATAAGAGCTTATTGGGAACAAAAAAAACAAAAAAAAGCCGTGCCAGAGCGTGCCACTGGGAGGGCATGCGTATCCATCGGCACGCAAGCGTGCCACGTGTCGGCACGGGAGCGTGCCGGTACCGTACCGTGCCAAGCGGCGAGCGGCACGCCCCCGTGCCACGGCACTTCGAACCTTGAAGAGGAGGCATTAGGAGTTAGATCGTACCAAGTCGAGTTGTGAGGTGGCCGCACTTTACTCATTCGAGACACGTTGTACGCTCATGGGATTCGGTGTAATTGAGTGTCATATTTACTTTTGCTAAGCTTAGGATATTTGTTTTATTTTAATAGAGACTACCTTAAAATTTAATTTAATTGTATTTTGTTTGGACATGATACACACTGATGGTTTCTTTAAATTAGGTTTGATGGATAATTCACTTGCATTAGTTACTACTGATGATGATGATCTGTGTGGTGAATCCATCAAATGGCATGCCAGACTAGGTCATATAGGTCAAGATCGAATGAACCGACTGGCTAGAGCGGGGCCTATTGAGGTCTCTCGCCAAGGTTGATCTAGCTTTCTGCGAACCTTGCTTGGCAAGAAAGGCATGTAGAAAGCCTTTTGGTAAGGCTACACGTACTACCCACCATTCAGAGTCAGTTCATTCGAACATTTACTAGCCAATGAGTGTGAGGGCCTAGCATGGAGCTAGTTATTTTCTCACATTCATTGATGATTATTATTCTCATTATGAATGTGTTCCTGCTTTCTTGCTGTTCTAAGGCATTATATTGCTTCAGACACTTTGTTGCGGAGGTCAAGAATCAGTTAGAAATAAGTGTGAAGGTGCTTCACACTGATTATGGTGGCGAGTATTTGTCTAATCAATTGAAGACATTTTGTGAGCAAAAGGGCATTCGCAGACAGCTCACTATTCCTGGCACACCGCAGCAAAACAGTGTTGTTGAACGCAAAAATCATACTTTTTAAACATGGTTAGGTCAATGATGATGCAGGCAAATCTATCTATAAGTTTTTGGGAAGATGCATTATTAACTACTGCCTACATTCTTAACCGAGTCTCTAATAAATCAGTGTCTTCCACTCCATATTAGTTATGGAATAGCAATAAGCCCTCTTTACACTATTTGCGCCCTTAGGATTCAGTTGGATATGTTCATGCCCTTTCAAATAGAATCGAAAAATTAGACTCTTAAGCGAGCAAGCATGTATTCATCAGATGCCCTGACAATGCAAAGGGCTACGTGAAGTATGGTAAGTACCCACAGATGGTGCCATGATTGAGACTGAATCTCGGGATGTGGAATTTCTGAAGGAATTCCCGAGCATTAGAGAAGAGTGCAGAGACGTCGCCTTGTATGAGTTACAAGACGATGCCACACCATCTACCGAAGAAAGTAATATATCACGTCCTAAAGTAGCTGATGAAAGTGACAGAAATCCATCGGCTAGTAGGAGCCCCTGCGGATAGGAGTGTCCCATTGAAAATCTAGGATTGAGGCCTTCAGTTGCATAGAAGTACACGTGAAAATATTCCTCAACGTCACTTTGAGATTGAAGGGTGTGTTCATGTGCGCTCCACAATGACTATGAGCCTGCTTCTTGCAAAGAAGCATTATCGTCACCTGCTTACAATAAGTGGATCACTGCCATGAGAGATGAGATAGACTTCATAAGCAAGAACCAAATATGGGGGTTGGTCGACCTTCCGCCAAAGAGCAAAACCATTAGAAATAAGTGGGTCTTGAAGGTTAAGAATAAGGTAGACGGGTCGACCAACAAGTACAAGGCTCGACTAGCGGCAAAAGGCTACACACGGAAGCAAAGGGTGAATTACAATAAGACATTTGCTCGTCATAAAGTTTCCTTCAATATGCTTGATTTAAGCCTTAGTGGCACATCTTGATTTGAAATTGTTCCAAACGGATGGTAAGAATGTTGTCCTCAATGAAGGACTATCAGAAGAGAACTATACGAATCAGCTTAAGGGTTTTGTGCTCAAAGGTCAAGAAAATAAAGTCTGTTGCCTTAAAAGATCCCTTTATGGCCTCAAACAATAGTCGAGGTAGTGATACTTGAGGTTTCATAAAGCCATCACCTCTATCGGTATGTCCATGATAAAGGAAGACTATTGTGTATACATGAAGAAAACAGAATTTGTTCCTCTCTATGTCGACGACATATTATTAGCCAAAAACGATAGAGTTGATCAACACCACTATCAATACTTCAAAAGTATGCATTGATGCTTTGGAAGTATATGTCGAAACCCTCGCATGTAGTGTTTGAAAAGGTGCAAGGCTTCTCTGGAGCCTACGCGTGAGGTGCGCGCCTCAAGAAGGCAAGGCGCACATGTACTAAGCCTAGTTTAATTTAATATTCTACATAAAAAAATTCAAAATAACCATACAAAAATAAAATAACTATCAAAAAGCAAAGAAAACACATGCATATAGGTTCTCAAATTAAAAATATATATATTTCAACTTTCAACTTAAAACTTAAAAGTAATCGTGGCGCCAATACTCTCATTTGGTCGTTCTTCAAGCATCATCCTCATACCCATCCTCGTCCTTATTGCTTGCATTGCCATAATCTTCTTTTTCTTCTTCAGATTTTTCATCCCAAATATCTTCTTCTGTATCCTCAAAATCAATGATTGGCTCTTCATCAACAAATAAAGACGATTGAGATAACGACAACTTGTCCTTTCCTTCTTTTAATTCCCTTTCCTTTTTCTATTTCCTTTCCCTTTCCAATTCCTTTTCCTTTTTTAATTCCCTTTCCTTTTTTTTAGGATTTTTGGAGTTTCTTTTAGGATTTCTTTAAGTATCTTAAAGGGTAAAAGTTTAAGAATCAAATTAAGAACTCGACAACAGGATAACTTGAACCCAAAATCCATCTAAACATAAATATTGTGAGGCGCGCCCACGCCTCGCTTGAGGCGCGCGCATGCCTCGCTTGAGTTTTGACGAGGCCCTAAAGAGAATTCTAGCTCGTGAGGAGAAATAGCTGCAGAATAAAACAATTCCTTACAGGAAGGTACAGTGGAAGAACTATGAGGGGCACGAGGCAACCTAGGAGCTTGAGTCTGGCGGTACCCATAGTTATTTTCTAATTAGGGGAGTGTGTAATTAAATTTCGAAGACTATCCGTTAAGAGGGAGTGATATAATAATAAAGGACCAAATTGTAATTTTACTTATTATTTAATAAAAGCAAGCCAAATTCAACAATTTAAGTTTTCTTGGTCTCTAAGGGTCTTTAGTGCTTATGGGAACTTGTTTGTGAGGTCCAATGATCGTTCTAATGCGTTTTGAAGATTTTGAAGTTTCTGGTGATACCAAAAAAACTCAAAAAAAACGACCACCTCATGATCAAGTTATCATTTCATATGAATTTTCCCATAGTTTTTGAAAATGAAAAATCCTATGTGAAAGTCCACTCAGAGATGAATGTTTGAAGTCAAGTTTCGAGGAAATCGGAATTTTGAGCACGAAATTACGGGTTTCCAAAGTTGGAACTATGCGCACAGTCTACCGCAAAAAACTTACCACTTCGCAGTCGAAATGCAAAATCTTGTAGATTACTCCACAAAATTCAAAAGTTAAGGACGCCATGCATACCTACACTCCGAGACGAATGCATTGAACCAATTTTTGTTGAAATTAAACTTTTTGTTGTGAAACGACAGCATCTTGAAGTTGACCCTTCACGCACAGTTTGGAGGACTGCAACTAAAAATTGATGAATTTCAAGGGCTTTGTGCATTTTTGCCACAGGATGACAGGATTGCTTGTGAATTGATGTGAGAGGTCTCAAATCTGAGGGCCATCGTACAATTTTTGCATGACCTAAATCTCTAGATCGGTCAAATTAGCCCTAACCGCCAATCACCTAACGATCTCTTCCACATACAATCTCTCTCCTCCTCCCTCTCGGTCTTCTCTCTAGCCGAACACCTACTTGCAACAGACTTCATCACCAACAAACTCTCTAGTGACCTCCCTGCACCTCCGGGGATCCTCTTCAACCGCTGCTCTCTCTTCGTTGTGGTCAAAAATCGAGGAAATCGGGCTGATTTTCTCCAACTTGCCGAATCTTCATTTCCGACAGCCGGCAACCCTTCGTGCCTCTATTGCTGCCCAAAGATCCACCCCGAGTCTCCTCCATGTGCGCTCACTGGTCGCAGCAGCGAAACTAAGGTAATGCACCCGAAGTTTCATCAATTTCAGTTTATTTCGCAATTCTTCGGTTTCTTTTCATTGTAGAATGCAATTGGAAGGCCGATTTGGATATGATCTGACCGGAAGTCCCAATCAGGATCTTTTCTGGTCAGGGGAGTGCTAATAGGGTCTAGCGACCATAGCTTGTGATGCCAAAAGCCTCCGAAAATCGATTTTGGGCTGGTGCTGCCCGGTACCTAAGTTCGGTGCGAAACGGTGGTTTTCAGACTTCCGGGCTGATTCGGGTGAAGCCGCTGCTCGTGACTGGTTGAGTAAGCATTCATGCTGTCCCGTAGTATACAGCAAGTGCTACCGTGATACCAATTAAGCCCAAAGGGGCTGATGTCCGCTTGTGCTGTCCCGAAAGCCAAAATCGGCGAATTTTGGGACTTTGGCGGTTTTCCTTCGTGATGACTGTCTACTGATAACTCCATGTACGAGTGGGATAATTATGTCACTGTCCTGGCTCACCAAAATAACGGGAAAGGGACTATGAGGGCTAATTGGAAGGTTATTGCATTCCTGATGCTGAAAAAGGCAAAATTTCAAAAAATTCGGGACGGTTTTGGGTGTGCCTCTGATTGTGGTTACACAAGATGATGTCTTGCTGCCTCGGCACAGCTAGTGGGTATGTTGGCAGCACCATGGGGCTAATTTGTGGGTTTCCATACTCATTCCGACACAAAAGTGGTGCCGGAATACCGTTTTCGGGGTTGTTATGGCCGAAGCAATTAGCGTAGGGCCCTTGGTCGTGTTTATTAGTGGGCGAGGTTTTGTTACATGAAAATTTAGTCTCTTGGGGCTGAACGTGAGTGAGTTGTTGTCCCGAAACTGTAAATAACAGTTTCGGAGCATTTTGGGGGAAAAGTTTGCCGCCGTGGGGTGCTATAGGTGCACTCAAACTTTGGAACTCATTTGAGTTTCTCCGGAGGTCCCTTGCTGGTCACAACCAGCAGGGATGATTTGTGTAGTGCCGCTGGTTCCCACACCAAAAAAGGCGAAAAAGGAAACCTGTTTTGACGTAGTTTGACGCCGAAAAGCCGTCTTTGCGTACTTGGTGTACAGCTGTCCTAACTTCCAAATAGGTGCATTTCGAGACAGAGCAGGGGGCTGTTTGGACAGTGGAGACTTGGTTAGTTGGCCGGGTAGTGGTTACAGCGCTTAAAGAGAGTTTCGAGGGTCATGCTACTTTAGCGATGCCCCGAACGTGCCATGATTGGTCATTGTGACATTAGGACTGATTTGGATTGCACTCATTCTTGGTTAGGTCCAAGTGACTTGTGGTGGTTGTGAACTTGTGGCAAGTCAAGGGCCCCATTTACTTCAGTGCATAGGTGGGTGCTTACGGTTCAGTGTTGATACAGTTTTACTGGCTTGGTTCCTCTCGCACTTTTCTTATTACTATTTTATTCTGCATATTTAAGTAGCTATCAATTTTACTAGTTTGGTTCCTCTCGCACTTTTCTTATTACTTTTTTATTCTACATACTTAAGTAGCTATCGTACTTGTTTTACTATTCAACTTCTTTTAGTATATCTCGGTAGATATATTCACTGGATTATAATCACAAAATATAATTGATAGTTACTCTAGTTATGACTGGTCACCTACCTCTAGATGATATTGCTTCAAAACCTCTTTGACACATAACTGATTTACGATCTCTACACTGTATTATTATTATTATTATTGGATCTTGACATATTCACGAGATTGACCTTGTTTGGGTTTTTGAAATTCCATAGGAGTATTTGGGCTTTTTGCCATCACTGGTTAGCTACAGGATTGCTTGAGCATGATTGCATTATGATCACCGCCGCTCACTGCGCATTTCACATACACTGGCGGTCTGATCAACCATATAGGCGTTCTTTTTCAAAAAAGTGATCGAATTCCGACCCCCGTGAGCCCTTCGGCGTACTGACAATGACCTAGCCTGAGGTACAGTTTATATGCCAAACTCATCGAGCTCAAACATGGTATTAGCATGAGGTCCTTGAGACCAACAGTGGCACGGATTGGGTAGATATATTTGGTGACATATTCACATTGATGCACGTCATTATTTGAGTAGTTCAATATTTACTGTTCATTCTAGTTATGATACTCTTTTTAGTTACATGTACTTCATCTTAAATTTATTCATTGTAGGGAACCATAAATTTTTGGATTTCGAAATTTAATTAAAGTTCGGAATCAATCCCGAGAATCTAAATAGGGTATTAATTTCAGCTTTTTGAGGATTTATTTTTCGGTGTTTTCTTCGCTGGGTTATTAGTGAATCAGCGCTGGAGAGAGTGGTCAAGTCCATTTTTGAATTCGTTGTGCTAGTAGCACCGAAAAGCGTGAAAAACGGAGCTTGACGGAAAAATCACAGAAATCGGGTTTTTCTTCAAAAAATGACCAACTTTTGAATCTGGTGAGATCTTTGAAAAAGAAGATCGTCACTTTGACAGCATCGTCGAACTAAACGCGGTGGTGCGATCGGATTTCAAATCCGATACCCTGATCTCCCGGATCTGCACGTTTTGTGAGATTATTGGACCGAAAGTGCGGATTTCGGGACAATTGCGGCATTTTATGCATCGAGATTCGTGAATCAGTCATCTTGAGACATTTTGGCTTTGGGCACGTCTTTTGAGGATTTTGGGGATTCGAAATTTCGAATTTGGACTTTCAAATGGGTAAAAAGGGGGATTTTGGGAACGCTTAGGGAATTTTTGCAAGAGTTTTAAAAAAGGGGTATTCTTAAGGGGATTTTGGATTAGGGCTAAAAGAGGGACTTTAACCCAAATTAGCCCTAATCCCTTCTCCTTCCTCCCCACAGTCGCAAGCCCTCCCATCTACTTGTCCGTACGCCCTAGAGACCGTCGCCGCCACCGTTGCCGGAGCCGTGGAGGCAAGATCGGGCTTCCTGCCCCCAGATCCGGGCGCCCTCCTCCTGCAGCAGTCATCGTCGACCGCGCGTACGTGGAGGAAGCCGCCGCCTGCCTGCGTCCCTGTGCCACGCGCCGCCGGGCCGAGCCGCAGGCCCCTGTCCCGGGCGCCCGCGCCACCAGCGCGCCCGCACACCCGCACGCCTCCAGGCCACGGCCGCGTGCTGCCTGTCCGCTTGCGCGCCGCGCTGCTGCCCTAGCGCCCGCTCCTGCTGCGCGCCCGAGCCCTTCCCAGCATGCGCGCCGCACTGCGCCCTAGCCGTGCGTGCGCCGCACGCTGCCTGCGCGCGCGCCTACTGCTGCCAGTGCCGCGCCCTCTGCTGCTGCCCCAGCCCGCGTGCCGCACGCTGCCAGCCTGCGCGTTGCTTGCCCACTACTCCGTTTTGCGCGCCACTCTTGTGTGCAGCCCAGTGCACGACCGCGCCCCGCCGAAGCTACCCCTGCTCTGGACTGTCTTTTTAAGGCGTCGTTGTGGCTGCACTTCTTGTTCCGGCCACCCCGGTCACCAGTGACGTCACCGTAAGGGAGCACGGTATTTCCTGAGGGCATGGTGATCGCCGTGCTCACCTTAGCCGACATCGGGTTCGCCTCGGTTTGCGTGTTTGATTGCGCCACCCCCGACAACTTTGGATTTTGAGGTTCGGCTTCCCCGGTGCGCTCCCCGATGCCCGTTTTCGCTCCGGACAGCGAGCATCACCTTCAGAACGTCGAGACCTGTCGGGCTGTGGTGTTAGTTGGATTCCGAAGTGTGGGGATTTTGATAAGATGCTTAAATACTTTATTTTTATGTATTAATCTTGCTTGTTAGTGTATGGTTTGGGGTTTTTGTGCAATTGTCGCATGTGTGTTGCCTCGGGAAGCGTGAATGAGTTGTGCTTGACCTTTGGACTAGTCGTCCTAGGTCCGTGGATTATCGCGGTGCTTATTTCGGAATTCCGGCGCGATTACCGGCCAAATCCGTCGTTCGATCGCGATTCTGATTCAGAATTTAGTTTTGTCAACTTGAACGCGCCGTGTATGTCGTTGAGCTTTGTTGGCTGGTTACCCTTGCTTCCTCGTGTGTCCAGAGACAGTGGATAGGTTGTGGTGGGTTTCGGAGCCGAAATTGGCATCTTTGGGGAACCCAGTATTGTTCAGTTTTTGGTTATCATCACCTATTTGCGTCGTTTGTGTGTCTTGCTGCCCGGACACCCAAATCAGTGTGTCTGGGGGCAGCGGGTGGTTTTTGGTAAGTGTTGGTGTGGTGACCGTAAATCCCATGCAGTTTTCCGACTGAATCTACGGTTTAGAACACCTATTGTTGGTGTATCTGGCCCATGGTGCATCAAAGAGATGCTACTGTTGGACCTGTTGATGTATCTTTTACTGTTTTGGCTTCGGCTGTGTTTGCCGAAATTTCTGGAAGGTTTTTGGCCAAACAGAGGTCAGAATTGGATTCAGCACGGAAAAACACTTGAAAACGGCTATTTGCTTGCCAAATTTGGAGTCCGGATGACCAAAAACGGGCTACCGAAGTTTTGGGGGAAAAAACGGGTGCATGGGAGTGTCCGTGGACCGGCCGGGGGCCACGTGGCGGCTTTTTATTGGCCGGCGCACACCGCTCGGTCCACGGGAAAGGAGCGCGGGTGCATGGACCGCGAGGCGAGCCACGTGGCACGGCCGGATTGGCGGGTGCGCGCGGCTCGGTCCAGGGAAAAAGGCGGAGCGGCGCGTGGACCGGGAGCAGGACGCGTGGCAGGCGGGTGTTGGCTGGTCCACGTGGTCCTGGTCCACGGGACGTTGAGCGGTGAGCGGGGGCGGCGGAGCGGTCGACGCGTGGCGTTGCGCCACGCGTCGCCACCCGCGGGGCCCCGCCGCTGTAGGCGGGGGGGCGCGTGGCGCGCGCGCGCGGTGGCCCCGCACGGCTGTCCCCTGTTTTGGGGGTACGTGGCGGGCGCCCGGGCGCGTCGGACGGCGGCTGGTCCGACCCGGGCCTCGCCGGATCGATCCGGGCTAAAGGGTTTTAAACCCGAAACCCATTAAGCCTATAAAGGCTTGTTTTACTGAGTTTTAGCCCATTTTCACCTCTTTTCTTTGGGAATTTTACAGTGGAGCCTTAAGGAAAATTTTTCCTCTGCCTGAGCTGAACCCAACTGTAGTTTGCCGGAATTTTGTGGTGCACGGTTCCCGAGGTTGGCCACTTTCCGGCGCGGCGCGACTTTGTTCATCATCGACCCGTGTTGCGTCTTCTCGGTGCGCAGACTCTCCTGGTTTTCTCCGACACCCGATTTCGACGATTTTTGCGCCGTTAGATTCACGACAGGTAGGACTCTTACTTTGATATTCACAGTTTGCCCAGATTCTTTTCGGATTTTAGAGGTATTTGAGCTTTCTGTTGCCTCTTTTTCTTTGCGGATTTTTGGACAGCGACACAGTGTTTCTGCCATATCTTCGTGTACCGACATCGGATCGGGGTGATTCAAGAGGCTAAATTCATCTACTCTTCGCGAGGAATCTCCTGGATTTTTCTCAGGATTTTAGGAGGTTGTCTCGAAGGTAAGAACCTTCCCTCTTTCCGAATGTTTATCTGGGGAAATTTCTACAGTTGTGTTGGAGGTTATTTTCTTGCCGGATTTATATCTCAGCGTAGGAAACTCGGATTTGGATGGGCAGGTAGTCGTTTCGAAGCTATCGACGCGTAGATCGCGGGGATATTTTATTTGGATTTTTCTGAAGACTGTGAGCAGGTGATTTTTGCCCATCATCGCAGCTGAATTATTGTTTGTTAAATTTGGCAGTTCTGGAGGAATACATGTGTAGTAACAGCTCGGTTTTTGTACCCAGGAGCAGTGTGGACTGCGCGGGACCTTTTGGACTTTGTGTAGCTACCATTTTTGGTATTATCAGCTGTAGGACTTTTGACAGCTCGACTGATCAGGTGGGTGGTTGTTGTACTCCTCTCTTTGGTATGCCACTAGGAATGTTAGAGTGCCCTTAAATTGAAGATGCTAAATATGTGATTGGTAGACTTGCATGCTTAGGGAATTAATTTTAGTAAACAGATCCCTGAGCAACTGTTATTAGAATGATCACCTGTTTTAATCGCTTATCAAATCTGGACTGTATGCCTGGAGACAAAATAGTAATTGTGGACTGCAAAACTAATAATTCCTCTTATAAGACTGTCACTCTAGCTCATGTCACTCTATATTGCTTATTCTTGGAAATTGGACAAATGTTGGAACAATGCATGATTAAACGGGTCACCTAATATTGTCATCTTTTACTGCTACACTATTTTTGGGACTTGACTTAGGAGAAACCATGCATCTAATCCTCCTTCTCCTATCCTCGATAGACTTGAGGTATAGTTGCTCGGATTCGAGCGGGTATCGGACAGTGTAGTCAGGTATCGGGGATTTGGGACAGTTTGGGCTTTTGACAGGGGGTTGCGGCGACCACGGATCTTGGGTGGTTGACCGGGTCATATTATTGCATCAGATTGGGTACTTGGGGGATCGGGCTTGCTTTAGTGGAGGGTTTTTCCCACTTCATTGAGTCTCGATCTAGTCCTGCTATAGACGGTTACTTATGGTTACTTACTTCTCTCGTGTGGGTCGCTCCCCACGAGTGCGACTCCGGAGTGCGCGGCTGACAGACTTTGAGTCCTGGGGACTCCTTGCTTCGGTGTTATGCGTAGGCTGGCATACCCGAGGCGGCAGAGCAGGCAGTGCCAGTGTCCACTGGCGGTCAGATTGGGTCATCTTGACAGGCTTCTGATACAGATGCATACTTTGCCATCCCGGTTGGTTTAGCATGTAGAGGCATATTAGGGGTAGCACTTCATCTGTGGTCACTCATATTGCACTCCCCTTTTCTTTCCCTCCCCTTTTTGCCTCTGATTTTCCTGGTGGGCTTACCTGAGCTGAGGCTTTACCCACTAGGGGAGGCTACTGTTTATAGTAGTACTTACCCCCATTGTTTTTCTTGCTTCTTTCTTTCCCTTGTTTTGCAGAGTCCTCAGTGGGAGTTGCTGGGCCGTCAGCAACTGATCGGGGCAAGCGCATCGCGGACTAGATAGAGAGCCTCCCGCGGGCTGTAGCTGGAGATTTTTTTGGGTACCTAGACTTCTCAGACAGTTTTTAGTTACTTTCTTTTGGGACTGGCCTCTGCCAGCTGTGTATATTTTAGTAGTGAGCTGGGAGAGACATCTGTAGTTTATTTTACTGTTGTACCTTTTACTTCCAGCTTCTGTCTGAGATACAGTAGTTTTAGTTTAGCTCTGATTACTTTATGCTCTTTTATTATTATTTCTTATCTGAGCAGGTTACCGACGCTTCGTGTATGTGGGAAATACCGCATGCACGGCGGATCTGTGGACGGGCCCGGGTTCTGGTTTACACCCGGGGCGTGACAGTTGGAACTCTCTGGGACACTGTGTGGGTTCGATTGTGTTCCGGTGAGTTGCCGGGGATCTCTAGCGGGTTCCGGGAATTGATATAAGGTACCGATGGCCCGAATAGTTCACGAAGTGTGAGTTAGTGTGTGGGTTAGAGTGGTATTTAGTATCGGGTGATTTATGATTTTATAGTACCTTTCGTAGGTGCAGGTGACTAGCTGCAGCACTTTTGGCTTTAGGTGCTTCATCGGACTTCAGGTGGGTACTTCGATCCGTAGTTGGTTCAGTGGTGCATGCTCGGTGGCATTCTTTCCCCCGTGTTTCCTTTCTTGATTACACACTTTGCATGTTGAGCACTTGAGCACCACACACTTCGTTCATGTTTGCTCTACTTTCCTATTTGCATCATGACCTAGAAGTAGAGCGGTATACGATGATTGCTAGAGTTCATATGACATGATTATAGCACATGATCTTGAGACAAAGCATGATTTGGTGACTTCGTGATTTATGACATCTCGTGTCTATTGCATGATATTCGAGTTATATAGACCTAATAGGTCGGTGACACTGTGACATTCCTTCGGGAATAGTGGACTCGATTGGTCGGTGACATATTGAGACTTGTGATATGACTTGTTGGATTCGGTCAATAATTCCTTGTTGATTCTATCTCGACTATTTGCCGACAGTTGGCCATTGAGCATTTTGCATTGATCGCTACAGCTCAGAATGCATTTCACGTACACCAGCAGTTTGATCCACGGCAAGAGGGTGTTCTTTTCCGGAAAGGTGGTCGTACTTCCGACCCGTGAGCCCGATGCGGACCCTGCTAGGGTTATATGCTAGGGAGAGCGGTAATGGTTTTGACTGAGATCTTTAGACCAATATGGCTCATGATTGGGTGATTTGGACTATTCATCGGTTTGATGCATTATCATATTTGTTATTCTATACAGTAGCGGATATTTATGCACTGATTGGTAGTTGTAGTTTCTTCCAGTCTTGATTGTTGCTGTATTTGTTTATCGTCGGTTGTTACTGGTTATTAATATCTTTCTAGCTTACAGTAGCGGTTATTCTAATATGATTGTTTGATATATTCTCTTGCTACTGTATTCTGTTTACCTGTTCATTTTTATGCCTTCTTTCATTGATACTATATCTAACCTTGCGATACCTTGTAGTTGTTTGTTTCTTTCGGTTGCCCGTGAGTATAGCTTGCCTTCGTCGGCTTGCGGTACCCATTGGGAAACCCTTGCTGGTTTCTCACTACCCCCCAGTTACAGGTACTGCGGGAGGTGACGGTCAGGACGATACGTGAGGCGACGACATAGCTAGAGCGCTTAGCAGCCCCGAGATCTTGTTCTGTACCTTATAGTTTATTTCCTTTTTACCCTATATTTACTTGTCGATGGGTTAGATTTGTGGTGGTTCAGTTTATGTCTTGTTGTTTGATTGGTTTAACAATTGGATGGACTCACAGTGGATTCTTGTTACTATGATCTCGTGATTTTATGCAAAAAAAATTTCTACCCCTCGTGATAGTCAGTTTTCAAAAAAGTATGTTTCCGTGTGGGAAACCGTTTTTAAAAAGATTTTTAGATTTTCATTTCACTCGTAGATTTCAAATAAGGTTTCCGTGTAGGAAACGCTTTCAAAAAGATAGGAATGCTTGATGACCTGTGCATTGCAACATCTGCGGTAAGGACATTGTAGAGCATAAAAGCATCATGTTTAAGGATCACTTAGCTATATGTGCATCTCTTGTGAATGTAGTGTATGTGTGTGAGTTGGAATTGGTGCTTGTGAAACTGTACTGTGTGTGACGCCGTGCAAATACAGGGAAGGTTCTGTCCGTGTGAACAAAGGATTGCCTGTATTTGCAGCGGGTCTGTCCGTTTTGCAGGGAAGGTTTGAAAAAAAAAAAAAATGGGGCATTTTCCGCAAACTCTGTTTTTATAAACTAGACCTAATTATGAAAATAGTTTTACAAAACGGACCCCGGGGCGTGACATTCATCCAATTGTTACATTACTTATTGTTACCCCTTTTTCGTTGACCAGTTCGTACGGCTCGCCTCTATCGACCTGTCGTACCCACTAGGAGACGTTTTATACATTTCTCACCCTATCACTTTTATAGGTAACATTGGGGTTGTAGCTCAGGATGTGCTGTGAGAACGTGTAGCTAGTTATGTGGCTCAGTTTTGGCCTTCTTCAATACTCAAGTAGCTCTGTAGACATTGACCAATTTAATAACATTCTGATTATGGATGTTGGACAACTAGTTCATTAGTTAAATAATTGTAAGATGTCTCAAATGATTTTACGTTGAATAATGTTTCAAATGACGTTAAAGGATTTTATAAAACAAAGGTTTCCAATATTTTCTTGTGGGGAATAAGGAGTGTTTAAAATGGAGGTTTTGTTTGATATATGCTTGTGGGGAATAAGGCAAAATTTCATCCTGTTTATCATCTCATTATCATCTTTATGGTTTGAATGTTGTGGTTGGTTGAGTGTTTGTTGTTGTTGATTGAATTGTATGGCTTCGATTGTATTGTAGCTTGACGTCGTACATGTACAGGAAAGATTATGTCTGTGTGGATAGAAAATTCTTTGTATATGTGGCGGGTCTATTCACGCCTTGATTAGATTTTCGTAAACTCTAATTTCAAAAAAAAAAAAAGCCCTTTTGGGAAAAACCCTTTTTAAATTAGGTCTGGGGAATGACAATGTGTTTATGCTTAAGCGTGGAGCAACTTCCTGGTTCAGCAAAAAATAGAGCTGCATTGCCTTACCAACGATAGAGGCGAAGTATATCACTTGTTCCACAGCAGTTTAGGAGGTTGTATGGTTGAGATTTCTATAGCACCTCGATGTTGCAACTAGAGCAGATGTGCCAGTAGAGATGTACTCCGATAGTATGGTCACCTTGAAATATGTTAAGGATCCTAAATCTTATGACAAAACGAAACACATCGACATACAATTTCACTACATTTGAGACATGATTAAACTTGGTGAGGTCTTTCTTCGACATATCTCCACCGCTAGGATGGTGTTTGATCCGCTAACCAAGCCGATAGCTAGGAATGTGTTCCAAACCCATGTATGTAGTCAGGGTCTATGCAGGATTTGATGTACGGACATTGTTTTATGTATTATATGTTTTCTTGGTGAAAAAGGATTTTGTTCCCTTTCAATGTGAGTGCATGATTGATACTTGGCACATTGGTGTTGTCACCAAGCTCTAATCAGCCCACTCACACTAGTGATCACTCTGACGCTTATGTAGCGGCCAGAATGAGACTGAATGGTCAAATTTGGCTTTTGTAGTTATATGACCATTATATTCCCATTAGTTGAGAATAGAATCAAATTATTTAAAAAGTCGCCTTAATTCGTTTAAGATAAGACTGTCAGTGAGTTGGATATGAAAAATATTGTGAATACTCTATCGAGCTTGTAAAGTAGCCTAATCTGTGTACTTAGGTTTAGCCATGGTTGGGTTAAGCGCCGAAGTGGTGATTAGATCCAAACTCGTATGGCATTTACTTTTAGAGTGTAACACGACCCATTGAGTGGGAGCTCTGCCATAGCATACATATCATATTGTATATGCTTCTCGACCAGTTAGTAGTACAGTGACATGTTCTTCCCTCTATGTCACTATGTGAGAACTAACCCCTTTATGCCCTCGACTTAGAACAACGTAATGAAGTGGAGGTACGATATAACTTAGTATGTATCTCAAAGTTATGAGAACATACGATTTCAAAGAGCATGTCTAGTAAAGTGCCTAGACCAACACAAATTAATGTTAGGCACTAAGGAAGATGTTTCGATAACACAACACGTAAGTTTTGTGACTCATTGACTAGCGGTTATTTCAATTGTGTTACTTAAGATAATCATGAGTACGAGAAATAATTGTGGGTTCAAGCCCTATCATTACAAGAGAGGGGTTTGTGATGCTTGATCAGGTGTGTGTTGAGATATCTCGGGCATAGACGAATTTAGTCAGTTATATGCTAGACGAATTTAGTCAGTGATATGCTATATTAGTTTGGTGGTGACTTAATATAGCACTCTTGCATTGCGCTTTTTCGTCAAGTCGCACACTCCATTACTCGTATAAAGAGTAGAATATATGAGAGAAAATTAGCCAACGTGACCAAGTGGGAGATTTTTGCCATGTGGTGTCCACATTGGTTGTTTCTAATTCAACCCAATCCACATGGTATGGGGATTAGAAATTATTCTAATAAGTTAAGGATAAAGATAAATTATATATTTCTTATCTCTGAAGAAACATATTTCTAATGAATTTTAATAGATATTATAATCCTAATCTCTACGTGAGAATCATGATATTTTAAGATATCCTAAAATATATTTATATAAACCCCTTCTCCCAATATTGACGTGTGAAATAAAAAAAAAAAAGGAAATTCTCTTTCTTATCTTCTCTTTGAGATTTCTACCTACATTCCCAAGGTTTTGGAGGGTAGCATTTCGCAATGATCTAGCATAGAGATCCCACGACAAGTCCAAACAAAGATTCAGGAGGTTATAAGACGAGTGCGATGATCCGACAAGTTCTTCCGCTGGAACTACTGTAAGTATGATAGTTTTACGGTGGTTATTTTTCCTTCATAAATCATATAAATACATATAGTACCACAAAAACAATACCTACACAACTCTTTATGGATAAAAAGTAAGATCTAAGGACTTCTTTTATAAGTATATTTTTCAAGTCCAGATAAGTAATTGACAAATATTTGTTTCACTTATGCAATTTATCATTTATTTACTCGAGGGTCATTCAGTAACTAGGTGACTAGAGCACGAAAGCCTATATGTGTGGCTTTTAATCAAGCATTATAATCACATTTTTTCTATATGTTGATTATCATCATTCCTTAGAATACATCTCTTTCATTATGTCAATTATAACTCAAATTAATTGCTTGTTTTCTTATTTTTTACACAATTAATGGTAAATATTTGAACAACCGTGCGAGCATTGGCATGTGCACTCGCCTAAGTACTCTGCAATATCTTGGGGCTCACAATATTCAACTACTTAATAGAATATTATTAGCAATGAATGTAAAATGAGTCATGAATATATATATATATATATATATATATATATATATATATATATATATATATATATATATATATATATATATATATATGTAATTGAGCTCCTATGCTTTTAAAAGTACTAAGTCATTGGTGCTTGTAGGTTTTTAGCCCTTGAATGAAAGCATATGTGGTTAGGATGATAGTGGGCCCCTTGGGTTTAGTGTGGTTGGTGGAATAGCATGATCTAAGAGGTAAAATTAATCAAAGGAATAGATCTAACGGTAGAAAACTTACAAACACCAATTACTTGGTACTTTTAAAAGCATAGTAGCCGGACTCTGTGTGTGTGTGTGTGTGTGTGTGTGTGTGTGTGTGTGTGTTTATACTTAAAAAGATATGTTAAGGACTAACGTTCATCAACGTCTACTTAAATTTTGCACATAGATGTACTCTTTTATCATCTATTCACGCAACGTTCCTCAACGTCTACTTAAATTTTGCACATAGATGTACTCTTTTATCATCTATTCACGCAACGTTACAACTAACAAATACATCTCCCAATTATCTACAAATTTAAAAACCTAGTAAATAATGGATTCTAAAATTTGAATGGAAGATTCAAACAATTTCAGTGATCTTAGAAGTGTAGCAAGCAAACAATTTCATTCCAAGTTAATGTTAAAAATGATAGAACAACTTCAATAAGTGCCTTACTTTGCATGATAACAGACTAAAGAACCTTAATTCTCAAATTTTTTTAATGACTACAAATACTATTTCAAAGTCCATTTTGGATAGCCTCTCTCACTTAATGCTATCAATGAATTGGCGCATAGGGAGCACCTATTAAGTCCTAAAGGTGAGAAAATATTACTGAAGTCTGAAGCCATCAATATTGTTGTTGTTTTTGTCCTTTTTTCTTTTTACTTTTTTCTTTTTTGGGGCCCTCACAGTTTTAAGTGTCTAGCTACAGACTACAACCATTAATGTCTCATAGCTCTTGTTATACCATGCAAACCACTACGAAATGCGCCAATCTAAAGTCTGGCTTAAAAAAGTTACTCGTAATGAGATAAACTAAAAGGCAATTACTTCGGACCTGCTCACTAATCTGAAATAAACCTACCAAACTCTCTAGTTTCGATCTTTATAACGCACTTCACCCTAACCTTTCCTGAATCAAGGTGTGCTCACAACTCATCTTAAAGCATTTACGAGCAAAACAGCAGACCTGAATGATGATAAGAAAATGTTCTATAACTCTGTAACTCACAAATTTAGAAAGCAAAGAACTAATAGTACATTTATTATATTCCCCGTATAGAACCTTCCACAGCATTAAACCACATGCTAAATTGCCATAATTTAGTCATTGAGGAAACAGTATGTTACTTATATTTTCAACGTCGTCACTATTTGGAGTATAACCAAGTTGAACACAAGTGAACTGGAGTCAACTTGAGCTTGGATGGGAAATCACTTCTACCAAGCTAAGAGCTCCGCGCAAGCTCTTGATGAGCTAGGGAATCCTGGCCCGTTGTTGCTCGCTTTTATAGTTAAGCTAGCTCAAGCTAATCTCATCTAGCCCAAAACAAATTACCAAATCATAGATAGAGAGTCAGTCCAGGACCCCAAAAGGAAAGATAACTATCACTCAAGTGTTGGAAATAAAGAGAAGTTAATCCCAGACCCTTAAAAAAAAAAAAAAAAAAAAAAAAAACTTGCCATTCAAAGTGGTGGAAATGCAAGGGACAATGTCAGACAAATAGTGCCCTGCTTCTTACAATATGTTTGCGAACTCGTATCAAAAACTAAATTATGCCACTAGAAAATAAACCACAAAGCGTGACATAACAAAACCAAAGAAAAAAGAGAATGTTCCAAACAAACAATACACAAATTTCAAAAACGAAGAATTTATCCAAGAAATCAAAAGAAAATTAAGAAAAATCAAAGGCTCAAACTTTGATTGTTAAGTTCAAAAATCAACTATATGGCAACTCCGGTATGGAAGGGGGGATAACATCAAGAATCAAGACATTTATCAACTAATGAAGGTTTCCAAACTCCAAAAGATATCTCCTCTCCAAACAAGTTCAACCTCTATTTGAAAAACAAATTAAACACCATTCTATTCCACATAACATGCACGAGAGAGAGAAAGAGAGAGATGAACACCTCTGTGGAGGAAGATGTCTGAAGGGGACGAGCGGAGCAGCAGAGGAGCGGAACGGCGGAGGAGCAGAGGAGGGCAGGTGACGGACGAAGGGAGCGAGGCGAGCGAGGGTGGGAGAAAGGGCGATCGTGGTTTAGGGTTCTCAACACATTAGTTAGCACTTTGGGTTTCTTTTTAGATTAATTGGACGGTAGGTACCCCAATTTTTTTGTATTTTCTCAATTACGTCATCATTTTTTTTTTCTTTTTTTACTTCATCTCTAACCTCAATTTATACTTGGATTCCCAAAAATATTTTTTTACATAATTAATTTTGATTTGAATAATTAATTTTTTAAAAAATTTACATATCATTTGGTTAAATTTAGATAGAAAATAATTTTTTTTGAAATAACTTTATAAAGTTGTTTATCAAAAAAATTTGTTGTTTGCAAATAATATTTTTTTACTAAATTTTATTTACAATAATTTTAAATTTTAAATTTTAACCAAAATTCAAATTTAGATATTTTAATTTAAAATATGAAAATTTATAATTTAAAATTTGAATTTCAAATCTAAATTCAAATTTTTAATTTTAAATTTAAAATCTTAATTTAGAATTTAGAATTTCAAATTTTAAAATCTAAATTTCAAATTTCAACTTTCAATTTTCAAATTTGAATATTTTAATTTTAAAACTTGAAATTTAAAATTAAAATTTAAAATTTAAAATTTAAAAATTTTGAAATTTGTAATTTGAAAATTAAAACTTAAATTTTAATTTTTCAAATTTTAAATTTCATCTTAAATTTGAAATTTAAAATTCAAAAATTTTGAAATTTGAAATTTTAAATTTTAAATTTAAATTTAATATCTAAATTTTAATTTTTAAAATTTAATATTTGAAATAAAAAAATTAAAATTAAAATTTTAAAAATTCAAATATAAAATTTAAGTTTTAAATTTTAAATTTGAATTTAAATTTTAAACTTAAATTGAAAATAAAATAAAAAATTAAATTTAAATTTTGAGTTCAAAATCAAAATCTATTATGCCCGAGACCGCATATATTTGATTGGTTCAAACACACGCACAAACTCGTCAAACAGACAGAGTTTTTTTAATTCGCCCAAGGCGTACACAAATTAAACTAGTGTCTGAATTTTAACTAGAAAATAATCATAAAAAATACGGAGAGGATATCACAGAGAGATAAATGTAAATTTAATTAAATATTTAAACTATGTAGAATCTAATAAATTTAATTAGAAATTTAATTAAATTTAGATTTTTGAAAATTTCTGAGTTTCGACATTTTAAGTCACTATTCGGATAGTTTTACTTAATGAAAATAAAATTCGATAAAACGAAAACGCTACTTAAATGATTTGGCAATTTTGAATCTAATAATGGTTTTAGTTTTCGAATTTGGGGATAGTATGTTCACGATCGGGATATTTTTCGACGGATCGCTAAATGGTAAAATTTAAAGTTTTCACAAAATTTCTATATTTTATATATGGATTTAAATGAAATTTAACGGGTTAGAATTTTTTTGTGATGTTTATCCGCTAAAAAATTTTTACTATAAAATTTTAAAGTTTGAAAGATTTATGTGCAATTTTGTATATATGAGGTTTATAATTAAAGCGTAAGAGGAGAGATTTTTTAGAAAGATTCAGATCAAGAAAGATTTAGCCGTCGTCACGCTTCCTCACGATCATCTCCGACGATCCAAGCAACTCCAATCGACGATCTATCTTTTTTCTCTCATTTCTTCTTTTATTCTTATTCTTCTTGCGACCAAGAAAAAACGAAGGGGGAGTAGGATCCTTGACTTCATCTTGCGCGTCTTGGAGACCGAGAGGGAAGTCTTGATTGCTACTGAACCGCCACAAGAATGAGCAATCACGCGAGCTGAATGTGCAGGTCGAGTTTGGGGAATCTTGGCTGCAAGTGCATTTCTCCTTCCTGTGGCTTCCAGGACCAAGCCAACATGGTTTTTCTTCGTCTTTGGTTTGATCTTAGGTGGTTCTTGCTTGGTTACAGCCTTCGGATCAATCAGAATCAAGAAAACCAAGATTCGGTCTTGATTTCAACAAGAAATTCAAGAACGGTTCACATTTTGGACTTCTTTGATTTCGGCGATCTTCCAAACAGCGGGGGGAGTGATTCTTTGTGTTCTTGGACTTCAATAATCACTTCGGATCTAATCTTCATAGGCACGGCACCTCTGTCGCGATCAATGACTCCGAATAACACCAAGAAAGCGATCGAGTGACTCCAAAATCGCGTCAGGTTATTAGTTGAGCCTTGAATGACGAGCGCGAGTTTCAGATCATCGTAAATGTTGAGCATACGCAGTTGGTCGGGCTTGAAAACTTTGAATCACCGGTATGTTACCTAAACTACGTGTTAGACGTTTTAAATTGGTAAAATTTTGGACGTGGTCAGCATTGTGGGACTTGGGTATGGTCCTACACCGTGTGTCACCATCAGTTGGTGTCAATGGACTAGTTGTTCGGGATCCAGGCACTTTATGGAACCAAAAATGGTTTCCTGTGTAATTTTTGCTAAAATCTTCAATCGGAAAGTTGTGTTTTTGGTTTATACTTCTTGGATTCGGTTTTGTTCGATCAAAGGCTATCCTAAAGCCTTGTAATCTGTGTTTGAAGATGCGTCGTGGTTTTGGTGTCAGTAATCGAACTCTAATAGCTTCCGAAGATCAAATCGGGAGTTTTCGGGAATCCGATAGGTTGGTTTTTGGTTCTTTTGGGTTTGGTGCACATCTAATTGTGTGTGGCTATACCGATACTCAAGAACGATTGTTTCAGGACGGCGAAGGAAAGCCGATAGGTATTGAAAGTGTTTCGGAATACTTTAGGGCAAAACCGGATCGTAAAACCCAAAAAATCGGGCGTTTTGGTGCACGACTTTGGGTCAGGTTGTTGCTGTTCGCAGCGGTGTAATGGCTTATTTGCTGGGATTTTAGATGGTTGGGTGTCTCTAATTGCACCACTAAAGTTATTGGACGGTTACGAGACCAATTGGGCATCCCGGGAACCAAATTAGCAAAGTTCAGAGTCCCGATTTTTTGTTTCGATGCACGATTTGTGTGGTTGTTCCCACAGCTTTAAATTTCATGTTTAGGACAACGGTTGAGATATGTTGGTTTTTATATCCAAGCATATTTTCTTTACTTTTTCTATATTTGTTCATATAGATCTCTCCTCCTTAGGTTCCTCTTAGGTTCCTTTTTTGGCTTTTTGTGACAAAAAGGGGGAGATTAGTAAGTAAAGATTACTACTAATGGTGAGTTGAAAGGTTAGACTTTTAGAAGTTTTTGAACTTTACTACATTTTGATGTTGGTGCTGTAATATTCCAACTAACTCTCTAACTGTCATAACTGTCGTAGCTTTAGAACTCGAACTTGAATGTCAATTTCAATTACTCTCTGTTTGCTTATGCTAAATGCTTAACTAAATTCTTGTGTTTCTTAACGAAATTTTTCTGTCAAGAATTTCTTTTTGCAGAGAGTGTAAGACTTCAAGACTACTAGTTGTGTCTATGTCTAGAGTTTGTGTGATGAGCCGGACTCCCGCAGGTACTGTGCAACATTAAACAGTGACTATGGAGCTTATTCGGTGAAACAGAGCTTGTAGAATCAAAATTGGACATTTAATATAGACTCTGCGCGAAAATCAGAGCAAATGGAATTTTTCGGGAGCTTTCGGCAAAATTTCGGATGAGAATTTGGCGAAACGGACGTCGTATTTGGACTCAGCGCGCGAAAACGAGCGAAATGGTATATTTACTTTAATTTTTCGGCACAATTTACTGTTCATGCCGGAATTACTGTTCCGGCCGCCGGAATTACTGTTCCGGCGGCCGGCGGCGACCGGCGGGCGGCGGCGCACGGCGGCGGGCAGCGGCGCAGCGGCGGGGCAGCGGCGGAGCGCGGAGGAGCGCGGCGCGGGCAGGCGCGGGCAGGCGCGGGCAGGGGGCTCGGGTGCGCGGTCCATGGGCCAAGCGTGCACCGGGAGCACCGAATACCCCCCCGTGCCACGTGGCGGCTCCCGATTGGCTGGACGGCTTCTAGAAGCACGTGGGAAGGCGACACGTGGCAGCACCCCGTTGGCCGACAGGATCCGGAAGACCCGGAGCGCGGACCGGCCATGTGCACCACGTGGGACACGTGGCGAAATCTGAGTGGGCTTGCACCGGGCTGTTCCCTGTTATGTGGACACGTGGCGCGTTCTGGATGGTCAATTTGGTGTTTCCTGTTCGGATCGGATCCCGTGTGGGAATATTCCCTTTTGGCCCACTATATAAGAGGTCCCCCACCCCCTCTCTTTGCACCTCGTTTTGCGCGCCGAAGAGAGAGAATCAGAGAAAGTGTTCTATACCAAAGTTTTTCCTCTCTCTCTCTCTCTAAAATCTCAGGATTTTAGGAATTACAGATAGCAAGATATCTGCGACGCGGCGCACTGCGACGATTTTCTTTTTAGGCCCATTTCCCGTCGCAGTTCCGTCGAAAATTCACTGCGGGCTAACCAGGTGGAATTTTTGGACGATTTTTGCGGCAGCGCGACCGTAAGAGGTAGGGCTTCGATTTCCGTGTTGATCATTTTGCTCCGTTTCGTACTTTTGGCACAGTTTTCAAGTCCTCTTTGACCCCCCTTTTTACTGTGATGGTTTTTGGACAGCACCAACTTCTCCGATTTTTATCTTGACGTAGGAGCGTCAGATCGAGGCGTTTTAAGAGTCGATTTTGATCTACTCTTCGCGAGGAACGCAACCGTGATTTTTCTGGGATTTTAGGAGCTCATTTTAGAGGTGAAAAATTCCTCTTTTCCCGTGCTGTTTGAAAAACAGCAAATATTGTGCTTTTTGAGATTTGTATTTATACCGGGAGCGTTGATTTGCAGGATTTGAGGACTGTGGACAACCAGGAGACTACCTGGGGTGTATTTTGAGCTGCTCGAGGTGGGCGGTTGTTGCTTACCTCATTTTTGACAAGCTCACTGGGATTACTAGAAATCCCCTAAAATATGACAATTAATGAGAACCATTGGGACAACTAACAGGACTACTAACAGGACTACTAACAGGACAACTAACAGGACAATTAATGAGAACCATTGGGACAAATTAATATGACAAATGACAAGGACCGCTGGGACAAACTCCCCTAAAACTCAATATAACCCCACAAAAGATATGATGACTTATATTGGGACACTGTGATTGAGACAAAGGCTATGATCTCGCATGCAAATGACTTTTATTCAGTAAATCAATTGTTTTAAACCTTTGACACTATTTTACAACTTTTAAAAATAAAGACAGTTGCATGCATGCCCGGACATCAGGTAAGGCCACTATTCATTGCTACACTATCATATTGGGATTTGAACATGTTTCATTGTTGTCCTTTGCATTCATATGTTGTTGCTCAAGTGTGAGCAGGGGTTTGGGGTAGAGTAGCCAAGGTTGTGCTAGATTGTGGACTTGTGGGGTATTGCGGTGACCGCGGACAGTAGGCGGTTGACCAGATGTTTATCCTTGCATCAGATTGGGGTTGGTTTATTTATTGCATCAGTTGGGGATCGGGTTTTCCTAGTGGATGGTTTTCCCACTTTGATCATAGTCATGATCCAGTCCTGCTGTTTTATGGCACTTCTGATACTTATTACTGAGATATTTTACTCGTGTGGGTCGCTCCCCTCGAGTGCCACTCCGGAGTGTGTTACAGACATGCTTAGAGTCTTTGAGACTCCTATCCCCTATCGGTATTATGCATACCCGATTTGGCAACTATCCCCTATCGGTGATAAGGCATTGGCCAGCACACCCGATTTGGCAAGGCACAACAGGCAGTACCAGTTTTACTAGTGACACTAGACTGAGTTATTTCAGGCAGGCATGTTTGGTAATGTTGCATCCAGTCATTTCGTGCTACATGGCATGTAGAGGCATAGTGGTGATAGTTCCTTTCTTTACAGCAGCCTTTATAATTTACCACTGTTCTTTCATGTTGCCTCTAGTAGTCCTAGTGGGTGCGTCAGAGTTGAGGTTTTACCCACTAGGGGAGGCTACTGGTTTATCTGGTAGTTCTCACCCCCATTGTTGTTTCTCTCTTTCTTCTTCTTTATTTGCAGAGTCGTCTGCGGGAGCCGCTAGGCCATCGGCAGCTGATAAAGGTAAGGGGATCGCTGAATAGATAGATCTCCTGTGAGGCTGAGAGCTATTAGACAGATATTTCACCCTCCACTCAGACTGTGATATTCTCCTTTTATTTTGGGTCTGGCTTCCGCCAGCTGGATGTACTATTTTGGTGAGCTGGGAGATTATTGTACTTATTACAGTTGTATTTGTATTTCCAGTCTGAAATACTATGTGGTTCTTCTATTCAGCTCGATATTATGCTCTTTTATTGTTCATATTATATCGGAGCAGGTTACCAGCGCTTCGTGTACGCGGGAAATCCCGTGTGCACGGCGGATCTGTTGGCGAGCCCGGGTTCCGGGGCGTGACAGATTAAAGTTGGTATCAGAGCTTAGGGATAGGTCAGTTGGGACTTAGGAAACCCTAGGCTTTTGGCAGACCCTAGGATAATAGGGTATGAGAGACGTGATGATTTTGCGGAAGTCGTTGGGTTACTTATTTAACTCTTCCAGTAAAGTAAGAAGGATCGACTTAGCCTACTTCTGGTGGACAGTTATGTTGGCTGCAGACAACATAAAGTCACAGAAATAGGAGAATGTCTTTGACTTTCGCTAAGATTGGGTCGTGTGGGGTGATGATACTGAGTATGGTTTCTTGTGGTAGGATGCCTCCGCGACGTAGAATGTTGACGCGTTCTCAGCCTGATTCCCCTGAACCCGATCAGGAGGAGTCCGAGCAGGGCCAGCAGAGTGAGGTGCAAGAGCTGCAGGCTCAGATGGCCCAGATGTCTGAAGCTGTTCGGCGTCAGGAGGAGGCCATGAGCCGGCTGACGCAGATGTTAGAACAGAGGGCGCAGCCTGTTGTAGCACCCTCGGAGAATTCTCCCGTACCTTCTTCCCCTGCCGTGAATCCCCCAGTTGTACCAGTGACCCCGGCATCCCCTGTTGCTCAGGGAGCAATCCGGCCATTGACTCCTGCAGAGGAGCAGGAGTTTGCTGACAAACTTACTCGATTCTGTAAGCGGGGACCGCCCAGGTTTTCAGGGCGGAATACTCAGCCTTGGGAGATCGGGACTTGGCTTTCTTCAATGGAGAAGTTATTTCGGGACTTCTTCATTGACCCGAAGTACAGGGTACATATGGCTGTACACTGCTTAGACGGGGATGCTGATGCATGGTGGCGCCGGGTGGAGCCCCTGGAATTTCAGATCACTCGACAGCTACCCTGGTCAGAATTCAAGAAAATGATCCTGGATACGTACTTCTCCACGAGTGTGAAGAAAAAGCTGGAAGATGATTTGAAGAATCTTCAGCAAGGCGACCGGACAGCATTAGACTACTCTCAGGAGTTCACGCGGTTGCTCAACTGCGTGCCGTATGTCGCCAGGGACGGACCTCACCAAGTGGAGCTCTTTGAGTCGGGCCTGCGCCCAGAGATCTATACGTTGGTGCATGCTCAAAGGCTACAGACCTTGCAGGAGGCAGCAGAGCATGCACAGTGGGTTGAGAGGGGAGACCGCGTCATCGCCAGACGTGGGGGCTTAGTCACTCAGAGTTCTGACAGAAAGCGACCAGCACAAGACGACGGGGGACAGGCCAGTTCTTGGAGGCCGCCACGACCGCCACGGCCTCAGTTTTCCGGCCGCGGGCGTTTTGAGCGGCGAGGGCCTGGTGGATCCCAGAGGCCACCGCAGCAGCAGCAGCAGCAGCAACAGCATTCGCATCAACAGAGATCGCAGTCGCGGCAGCAAGGGCCTCCGCGACAGAGGCAGCAGGCGAGGCAGCCCCAGGCTACGGTTAGGTGCATTTTCTGTCAGGGACAGCATAACTCTGATACATGTGATCTGAGGTTTGGCCGCTGTTATCGATGTGGACAGTCTGGCCACCTCCGAGCTGCCTGCCCATATGCACCATCGACGGCTCCTTCTTCAGCATCTGCTCCTTCTTCGTCTCAGCAGTGGTCGACAGCTCAGCGACCATATGCTCCAGCAAGCAGGCCATCTTCTTCCTATCCCACGGAGTATCGCCCTCCAGCTCAGAGTGGGCGAGTGTATGCTGCGCAGGTAGAGGACTCTTCAGCAGCAGAACACGTGGTGGCAGGTATCACCTTACTTTCTGGCATTAGGACTCGTACATTATTTGATACTGGAGCATCGCATTCTTTTATTAGTAAATCATTTGCATCATTACATGGGATAGAGGTAGGACCTTTACCACGTGCACGAGAGGTTCAGATTCCCGATCACACTTTGCACGTGGAGGAGTGCTGTTGGTCCTGCCCGATGCAAATCGAGTCCTGGATTATGCCAGCAGACCTATTGGTCTTAAGACAGTTAAGAGACTTTGATGTGGTCCTCGGGATGGACTGGCTGGCTCGGTATTTGCGACTATTGATTGTGCCGCAAGGACCGTCACTTTTAGAGAGCCAGGCCAGGAGATGTTGGTATACCGGGGATGTCAGAGTGCTTTCTTTGCCTCTATGGTTTCGACTTCCCGAGCGAGGCAGATGATCCATCATGGATGTGTAGCCTTTTTGGCTAGTGTTGTTGAGGGGCCTACGGCGGCGCCGGAACTCGGGGATATCCTATTGCCCGCGAGTTTCCGGATGTCTTTCCACCTGAGCTGACTAGTATGCCGCCAGATAGGGAGATTGAGTTCGTGATTGACGTAGTTCCAGGAACTGCGCCAATCTCTAAGGCTCCTTACCGGATGGCACCGGCTGAGTTGCGGGATCTTAAGGCGCAACTTCAGGATTTGATGGACAAGGGCTTTATTAGGCCGAGTGTGTCGCCTTGGGGAGCGCCGGTGCTATTCGTGAAGAAGAAAGATGGGTCACTTAGACTATGTGTGGACTATAGGGAATTAAATAAAGTGACCATCAAGAACAAGTACCCTTTGCCGCGCATTGATGATCTTTTTGATCAGCTGCAAGGGTCTTGTGTCTTCTCTAAGATAGATCTGCAATCCGGTTACCACCAGTTGAAGGTGAAGGCCGAGGATATTCCGAAAACGGCGTTTAGATCACGGTACGGGCATTATGAATTTACAGTTATGCCTTTTGGGCTAACTAATGCCCCTGCCGCATTCATGGATTTAATGAACCGGATTTTCCGACCATACTTAGACCGGTTTGTGGTGGTGTTCATCGATGATATCTTGATCTACTCCCGAAGTGATGCCGAGCATGAGGAGCACTTAAGGATTGTGCTGCAACTTCTGCGAGAGAAGAAGTTGTATGCCAAGCTGGCAAAGTGCGAGTTTTGGCTTCGGGAGGTGGTCTTCTTGGGCCATGTGATTTCTGCCGCAGGAGTGGCGGTGGACCCGGCAAAGATTGAGGCAGTCCGTGATTGGCCCCGACCGACGACGGTTTCTGAGGTACGTAGCTTTATGGGTTTAGCTGGGTATTACCGTCGGTTTGTGGAAGGCTTTGCGAAGCTCTCCACACCCCTCACTCGCTTGACGCGTAAAGGAGTGAAGTTTATCTGGAGTGAGGACTGTCAGAAGAGCTTTGAGGAGCTAAAGAATAGATTGATGACCGCTCCTATCCTTTCCCTCCCTGTTATGGGGAAAGGATATGTGATCTACAGCGACGCATCACACAGTGGACTTGGTTGTGTGTTGATGCAAGAAGGGAGGGTAATTGCTTATGCATCAAGGCAACTCAAGGATTACGAGAAGAATTACCCTACCCATGACTTGGAGCTTGCTGCTGTAGTGTTTGCACTGAAGCTTTGGCGTCATTACCTATATGGAGAGCACTGTGAAATCTACACCGACCACAAGAGCCTAAAATACCTGTTCACGCAAAAGGAGCTAAATTTAAGGCAACGTAGGTGGTTAGAGCTATTAAAGATTATGATGTAGATATTCTCTACCACCCAGGCAAAGCTAATGTGGTCGCTGATGCCTTGAGTAGGAGGGCGGTGCAAAGTTTGTCTATGTTGATCACAGACCAGGCACCGCTATTAGAGGAGATGAGACGGCTCGAGATAGAGGTTGTGTCCCCTGGGGTCTCTGCTAGACTGACGTCTTTAGTCGTGCAGCCCACTCTGCTGGACAGGATCAGGGAGAAACAGAGTGAGGACCCCCACTTGACCAGGATTAGAGATCAATTCCGAGTGATCAGTCAGGGGACTTTACGGTAGATGCCTCGGGAGTACTAAGGTACAGGAACCGAGCATGTGTGCCAGTGGATGCGGAGATCAGAGAGCAGATATTGCGAGAGGCCCATTATACACCTTATACCCTACATCCTGGTGGGACTAAGATGTATAAGGACCTCAAGGCACACTTTTGGTGGAATGGCATGAAAAGGGATATCGGGAGATTTGTGGCTCAGTGTTTAACTTGTCAGCAGGTGAAAGCTGAGCATCGAGTGCCAGCTGGCAAGTTACAGAGTCTCCCAATTCCCCAGTGGAAATGGGACCACATTACGATGGATTTCGTGGTCGGACTTCCGAGGGCACAGGGAGGAGCAGACGCTATCTGGGTAGTCGTAGATCGACTTACCAAGTCAGCGCACTTTCTTGCCTATGCAGACTACTTGGCCACTCGAGCGACTAGCCCAGTTATATCTAGATGAGATAGTGAGATTACATGGAGTACCAGCCTCCATTGTATCAGATAGAGACCCGAGGTTTGTTTCGCATTTCTGGAAAAGTTTGCAAACAGCCTTGGGGACTGAACTCAGGTTCAGTACAGCTTTTCATCCGCAGACTGATGGGCAGTCAGAGCGGACGATACAAATCCTGGAGGACATGTTGAGGGCTTGCGTCCTGGATTTCGGCGGAGGGTGGATTCGACACTTATCTTTGGCTGAGTTCGCGTACAACAATAGCTTTCAAGCGAGCATTCAGATGGCTCCGTTTGAAGCGTTGTATGGACGCAAGTGTCGATCACCACTTTATTGGAGTGACGTGGGCGAGAGGCGGACCTTGGGACCAGATGTGTTGTTAGAGGCAGAAGAGAAGGTCCGAGTGATTCAGAAGCATCTTCAGACCGCCCAAAGCCGACAAAGGAGCTATGCCGATGTTCGGCGACGAGACTTAGAATTTCAGGTTGGAGATCATGTATTCCTGAAAGTCTCGCCGTCCAAAGGAATCAGGAGATTCGGCATTCGTGGGAAGCTTAGCCCCCGATACATTGGACCCTTTGAGGTATTGGAACGAATCGGGCCAGTTGCCTACCGACTTGCACTTCCTCCGAGGCTTGCTGGTGTCCATAATGTATTTCATGTCTCTACTTTGAGGAAGTATGTCTTCGACCCATCGCACGTCATCGACTTCACACCGCTTGAGATCAGCGAGGATTTGAGGTATGAGGAGCGCCCACTGCGAATTCTGGATCGAGAGGTGAGAGAATTGCGCAATCGGGCCATTCCCTATGTGAAAATCCAATGGGGCAATCATGACGAGCGCGAGGCTACATGGGAGCTCGAGTCGGAGATGAGGAATGCTCACCCCTACTTATTCGAGACCTCGGACTGAGGATTATTGTTTAGTCTCGTTTCGAGGACGAAACTCTTTTTAGTGGGGGAGGATGTGATGATCCGGACTCTCGCAGGAACTGTGCAACATTAAACAGTGACTATGGAGCTTATACGGTGAAACAGAGCTTGTAGAATCGAAATTGGACATTTAATATAGACTCTGCGCGAAAATCGGAGCAAATGGAATTTTCGGGAGCTTTCGGCAAAATTTCGGATGAGAATTTGGCGAAACGGACGTCGTATTTGGACTCAGCGCGCGAAAACGGTCGAAATGGTATATTTACTTTAATTTTTCGGCACAATTTACTGTTCACCGGAAACTGTTCCGGCCGCCGGAATTACTGTTCCGGCGGCCGGCGGCGACCGGCGGGCGGCGGCGCACGGCGGCGCAGCGGCGGGGCAGCGGCGAAGCGCGAAGGAGCGCGGCGCGGGCAGCGCGGGCAGGCGCGGGCAGCGCGGGCAGGCGCGGGCAGGGGGCTCGGGTGCGCGGTCCATGGGCCAGGCGTGCACCGGGAGCACCGAATACCCCCCTTGCCACGTGGCAGCTCCCGATTGGCTGGCCGGCTTCTAGAAGCACGTGGGAAGGTGACACGTGGCAGCACCCGTTGGCCGACATTTTCCGGAAGACCCGGAGCGCGGACCGGCCATGTGCACCACGTGGGACACGTGGCGAAATCTGAGTGGGCTTGCACCGGCTGTTTCCTGTTTGTGGACACGTGGCGCGTTCTGGTTGGTCAATTTGGTGTTTCCTGTTCGGATCGGATCCCGTGTGGGAATATTCCCTTTTGGCCCACTATATAAGAGGTCCCCCACCCCCTCTCTTTGCACCTCGTTTTGCGCGCCGAAGAGAGAGAATCAGAGAAAGTGTTCTATACGAAAGTTTTTCCTCTCTCTCTCCTCTCTCTCTCTCTAAAATCTCAGGATTTTAGGAGTTACAGATAGTGAGATATCTGCGACGCGGCGCACTGCGACGATTTTCTTTTTAGGCCCATTTCCCGTCGCAGTTCCGTCGAAAATTCACTGCGGGCTAACCAGGTGGAATTTTTGGACGATTTTTGCGGCAGCGCGACCGTAAGAGGTAGGGCTTCGATTTCCGTGTTGATCATTTTGCTCCGTTTCGTACTTTTGGCACAGTTTTCAAGTCCTCTTTGACCCCCCTTTTTACTGTGATGGTTTTTGGACAGCACCGACTTCTCCGATTTTTATCTTGACGTAGGAGCGTCAGATCGAGGCGTTTTAAGAGTCGATTTTGATCTACTCTTCGCGAGGAACGCAACCGTGATTTTTCTGGGATTTTAGGAGCTCATTTTAGAGGTGAAAAATTCCTCTTTTCCCGTGCTGTTTGAAAAACAGCAAATATTGTGCTTTTTGGGATTTGTATTTATACCGGGAGCGTTGATTTGCAGGATTTGAGGACTGTGGACAACCAGGAGACTACCTGGGGTGTTTTTGAGCTGCTCGAGGTGGGCGGTTGTTGCTTACCTCATTTTTGACAAGCTCACTGGGATTACTAGAAATCCCCTAAAATATGACAATTAATGAGAACCATTGGGACAACTAACAGGACTACTAACAGGACTACTAACAGGACAACTAACAGGACAATTAATGAGAACCATTGGGACAAATTAATATGACAAATGACAAGGACCGCTGGGACAAACTCCCCTAAAATTTAATATAACCCCACAAATGATATGATGACTTATATTGGGACACTGTGATTGAGACAAAGGCTATGATCTCGCATGCAAATGACTTTTATTCAGTAAATCAATTGTTTTAAACCTTTGACACTATTTTACAACTTTTAAAAATAAAGACAGTTGCATGCATGCCCGGACATCAGGTAAGGCCACTATTCATTGCTACACTATCATATTGGGATTTGAACATGTTTCATTGTTGTCCTTTGCATTCATATGTTGTTGCTCAAGTGTGAGCAGGGGTTTGGGATAGTGTAGCCAAGGTTGTGCTAGATTGTGGACTTGTGGGGTATTGCGGTGACCGCGGACAGTAGGCGGTTGACCAAATGTTTATCCTTGCATCAGATTGGGGTTGGGTTTATTTATTGCATCAGTTGGGGATTGGGTTTCCTAGTGGATGGTTTTCCCACTTTGATCATAGTCATGATCCAGTCCTGCTGTTTTATGGCACTTCTGATACTTATTACTGAGATATTTTACTCGTGTGGGTCGCTCCCCTCGAGTGCCACTCCGGAGTGTGTTACAGACATGCTTAGAGTCTTTGAGACTCCTATCCCCTATCGGTATTATGCATACCCGATTTGGCAACTATCCCCTATCGGTGATAAGGCATTGGCCAGCACACCCGATTTGGCAAGGCACAGCAGGCAGTACCAGTTTTACTAGTGACACTAGATTGAGTTATTTCAGGCAGGCATGTTTGGTAATGTTGCATCCAGTCATTTCGTGCTACATGGCATTTAGAGGCATAGTGGTGGTAGTTTCCTTTCTTTCAGCAGTCTTTATAATTTACCACTGTTCTTTCCTGTTGCCTCTAGTAGTCCTAGTGGGTGCGTCAGAGTTGAGGTTTTACCCACTAGGGGAGGCTACTGGTTTATCTGGTAGTTCTCACCCCCATTGTTGTTTCTCTCTTTCTTCTCCTTTATTTTGCAGAGTCGTCTGCGGGAGCTGCTAGGCCATCGGCAGCTGATCGAGGTAAGGGGATCGCTGAATAGATAGATCTCCTGTGAGGCTGAGAGCTATTAGACAGATATTGTACCCTCCACTCAGACTGTGATATTCTCCTTTTATTTTGGGTCTGGCTTCCGCCAGCTGGATGTACTATTTTGGTGAGCTAGGAGATTATTGTACTTATTACAGTTGTATTTGTATTTCCAGTCTGAAATACTATGTGGTTCTTCTATTCAGCTCGATATTATGCTCTTTTATTGTTCATATTATATCGGAGCAGGTTACCAGCGCTTCGTGTACGCGGAAAATCCCGTGTGCACGGCGGATCTGTTGGCGAGCCCGGGTTCCGGGGCGTGACAGTTTGTACTGGGAGTATACTTTTTGTATTTTATTTTTTTTAATCGTTCATGCGTATATTTTGTTGTTTGGTAATTGCAACAAATTCTATTTCTTTACTTTTTGAGTTTGAATGTTTTGTCACGAAATCGCCAAAGGGAGAGATTGTTACGGATATATTGGCGTATTTCATGAATTAGTTGGAGTTTTGTAGATTGAATAAGAAAACTTGAAGAACTAAGACATCAATCTCAAGAAGAATGAATCTATAACACCCAGGTATGGTTAAAATATATTTTTGGTGATTTTGAAATCATTTTATATGTTTAGAAGCATTTGGAATGGTTATATTTGATAAATATCAAAAACTATACATTTTGAGGATTAAGAGTCCGGACCGTCTGGAAACAGTTCGGATCCCGAACGTTTAGTGTTTCGTGCATAATAACAGTCCGGACCATCTTGAATACAGTCCGGACCCCGAACGTCTGGTGTTTCGTGCATAATAACAGTCCGGACCATCTTGAATACAGTCCGAACCCCGAACGTTGAAAATTATACTATGCATGAAACAATCCAGATCATCTTGAAAATAGTTTGGACCCCAAACCATTGTTTCTGGTTTTTTCACGACAGTTCGGACCCTCGGAAGACAATCCGGATCGTGACCGGGAAAAATTCTGTTACATTTCAATTTTTGATTCCTATTGTGATTCTAACTGCTCCTAACCTATAAATAAACTCTAGATGTGTTATTTTAAAATAATCCAAAGATAGAGAAGAATAGAAAAACACGTTCTAAACCTAGATTTTTTCTTCTATTCTCTTGATCGTCTTTTTCGATCAAGAAAAATTATCAATTTGATTCATGAGTTTTTAACTCTTTATTCTTTTTCAAAAATCAAATTGATAAATATTTAGAAGGTGTTTTCTTATATATATGATTCTCTAAGCATTCGAATCACCACCAAAAATCTTTTAATAAGTTCCAAAAGGAACGTTAGTGCGTGGATTCGCGTGAAGATCGTGGATTCGGTGAAGACTTCATGGATTCGAAGTTGGACGCGGTTCGTGGATTCGAAGCGTGTTGATTGGTGAAGACTTCGTGGATTCGAAGTTGGAGACTTCGTGGATTCGAAGTTACGCAGTTCGTGGATTCGGAGCGTGTCATGGACGAGCAAAGAAGATCTACTTCGAGCGTATGGTAAAGGTTGTGTCGTGGGGTTGCGTTATCACCTTATACATATTTAATCTTAGTGAATTTTTTCGTGTGATCAGTCCCGTAGTTTTTTGCTCCGTGAGGAGTTTTTCACGTAAAATCTTGGCGTATTATTTTATTTTTTCGCATTAGGTTATTCCTTACGCGAAGATTTTGAGTTTTATCGTTTACATCTATTCACCCCCCTCTAGGTGTCGGTTCACCTATTTAGATCCTAGGGATCCATAACCCACACGCTAGGCTTGTGGTTGGACCCTAGGATGACTAACTTGAGAGACATGATGTGTAGTGAGAGTCCTGATTGAGTTTTGTAACTCTCCTAAGGGAATGGAGTGAGTAATTGACATGTTTTCTCTTCTTAAGCAAATATGTTGGCTGCAAACAATATAGTGCTATAGAAAAGAATACATGCTCTAGACTTTCGTTGGATCGGGTCGAGTGTTTTGTCGTGTTTGTGGTACTGATCTCTCTTTTGGTTGCAGTTGAGCACGATGCCTCCCAGACGTCGAGTATTGACGCGCACACACCCCGTATCTTATGAGGAGCCCGAGTAGACGGAGTCAGGGCAGACCGCGCAAAGTGAGGTACATGAGATACGAGCCCAGGTGGCTAGTTTGTCTAAGGCCTACAGGCAGTAGGGAGAGACCCTAGAGACGATGGCACAGTTGTTGGAGTAGAGAGCATCGCAGATAGTATCCTCTGTTGTGACATCTTCTGCAGCACTGATAGTGTCAGCAGTGCCGAGGTCAAGTGGATAGTTATCAAAGGTAGAGCAGAGGGAGATCACCAGACCCGTTTCAGTCAATTTGGTCCGCCCCGATTTTCCAGTCAGAGTTTAGAGCCATGGGAGGCTGAGTCATTGGTTGCTGCAATGGAGAAACTCTTTGAGAACCTATTTGTACTAGCACGATATCAGGTGCACTTGGCCACTCACTTCTTGGAGAGAGATGCTGAGGTTTGGTGGCGGAGAGTTCGACCAGATGGCCCGCCAGGGGCCCAGCTACTTTCATGGAGCGAGTTTCATGCCTTGTTGTTCGAAGTTTGGTGGCGGAGAGTTTGCAGCAGAGGGACATGACAGTACATGAGTATATCCGGGAGTTCACGCGATTGCTGAACTACGAGCCCTTTGCAGCACGTGATAAGGCACATAGGATTTACATATTTGAGCGGGGACTATGCCAGGATCTCTACCAATTTGTTCAGACCGAGCGGATGCAAACTTTGGACACATCCATGGAGCATGCCTTATGGGTTGAGTGAAGAGCCGCAGTTCTAGTGGAGAGGAGCAGAGCGCCAAGGGTGAGTTTTGGAGAGAATTGCCCAGCGCAGGATGATGGGTGACAGAGCAGTAGACAGAGACCTCCGAGATCTCCATGATTTTATCCTCAGGGTCATGGGTTTCAGAGGAGACGGAGGTCTGGTGGATCCCGACAGCAGCGACAGCATTAGAGGCGGCAGGATCGGTGTGTTATTTGTGGAGGACCGTACCCACCACTGCAGTGTGAGCAGAGGCAGGGCCGATATTATCGATGTGGCAGCCGGGGCATTATCTGTGAGCTTGCTCGAGAGCAGGATTCCCAGCACCATCATTAGCATCGACTCCTCCCTTATCACTTAAGATAGCGGAATCTCCACCGAGCTATAGCCAGGCAGACCGAGCTACTTCTTCAAGACAGACGGAGAGGCGACCACGACCACCGAACGGGGCGTGCTTATGCAGCCCAGGTTAAGGATTCTACATCAGTCGACCATGTGGTGGCAGGTATTATTTTGATTTCTTCTATTGGCACTCAAGCATTATTTGATACTAGAGCATCACACTCATTTATTAGTAGAGTATTTGCATTACTGCATGGACTAGAGATAAGGATATTGCCATATGCACGAGAGGTACAGGTTCCTGATCATGTATTGCATGTGGAGGAGTGTTGTCGGTCTTGTTCGGTGTAGTTGGGATCGTGGATTATGTCTGCAGACTTGTTGGTTTTGTGATAACTCCAGGATTTCGATGTTGTACTTGGTATGGATTGGTTGGCGCGATATTGTGCGATGATCGACTGCGGAGAGAGGATGGTGATCTTTCGAGAGCCTGGACAGGAGGAGTTTGTATATCGAGGCTGCCAGAGTGTGATGTTTGCTACGATGATTTCTTCAACGAGGGTCAGGCAGATGATGAGTCGAGGGTGTGTTGCTTTTTCCAGCGATGGTAGTAGAGGTGCCTACGGCGGTATCGGGACTTAAGGGTATCCCTATCGTGCACGAGTTTTCGGATGTATTTTCACCTAAGTTGACGTTGATGCCGCCGGATAGGAAAGTAGAGTTTGTGATTGACGTGATTCCTGGAATCGCGCCAATCTTGAAGGCACCTTACAGGATAGCACTGGCTGAGCTGAGGGAGTTAAAGGCGTAGTTACATGATTTGATGGATAAGAGGTTTGTTAGACCCAGTGTTTCACCTTGGGGAGCACCGGCGTTGTTTGTGAAGAAGAAGGATGGTTTACTGAGGTTGTGTGTTAACTACAAGAGTTGAATAAAGTGACCATCAAGAACAATTATCCCTTGCCACGCATCGATGATTTGTTTGATCAGTTGTAAGGAGCTTGTGTCTTCTCAAAGATTTGCAGTCTGGTTATCACCAGCTGAAGGTGAAGGCCAAGGAGATCTCTAAGACGGTGTTCAGGATATGGTATAGGCATTATGAGTTCATAATGATGCCTTTTGGATTGACCAATGCCCCTGCCGCATTTATGGATCTAATGAATCGAGTTTTCCAACCGTACTTCGGATCGATTTGTGGTAGTATTTATCGATGAAATTCTTATTTACTCCTGGAATGATGAGGAGCATGAGGAACACTTGAGGATAGTTCTACAGCTTCTTAGGAAGAATAAGTTGTATGCCAAGTTAAAGAAGTGTGAGTTTTGGCTTCAGGAGGTTGTATTTTTGGACCATATTATTTCAGCCGCTGGAGTGACAGTAGACCTGACGAAGGTTGATGCGATTTAGGATTGGTCTAAACCGACGACTGTTACAGAGATGCAGAGCTTCTTGGGATTAACAGGCTATTACCACCAATTTGTGAAAGACTTTGCGAAGCTTTCTACTCCTCTCACTCGACTGAGTAGAAAGGGAATCAAGTTTATTTGGAGTGAGGTGTGTTAGTGGAGTTTTGAGAACTTGAAGCTGACGCTGGTGTCAGCTCCTATTCTTGCCCTTCCAGTTATAGGGGAAGGATTTGTGATCTATAGTGACGCCTCCCACAGCGGCCTCGGATGTGTTTTGATGCAGCATGGGAGGGTAATTGCTTATACTTTACGACAATTAAAGGATTATGAGAAAAATTATCATACACATGATCTTGAGTTGGCAGCGATGGTGTTTGCTTTGAAGTTGTGGCGACATTATTTGTACAGCGAGCATTGCGAAATCTTCACCGACCACAAGAGTTTGAAATATTTATTCACTTAGAAGGAGTTGAATTTGAGGCAACGTCGGTGGTTGGAGCTGTTAAAGGATTATGATGTGAGTATCCAGTATCTTCCTAGCAAGATCAATGTGGTTGCAGATGCTTTGAGTAGGAGAGCAGTGCAGAGCTTGAGTATAATGATCACTCAGTAGACGCCACTACTTGAGCAGATGAGGCGACTAGAGCTAGAGGTTGTGTCCCCTGGGGTTTCTGCGAGACTAATGTATATGGTTTTGCAGCCCACTCTTTTGGACAGGATCAGAGAGAGACAGAGAAAGGACCCCTACCTTTTGAGGATTCGAGAGTAGACTTAGAGCAAGCAGGTTTGGGATTTTTCTGTTGATGCATCGGGAGTACTGAGGTAAAAGGACCGAGCATGTGTGCCGATGGATCCTGAGATTAGGAAGTAAATTTTGAGAGAGGCCCATAATACACCTTATACCATTCATCCTGGTGGGACTAAAATGTATAAGGACCTCATGGCACATTTTTGGTGGAATGGAATAAAGAAGGATATTGAAAGATTTGTTGCTCAATGTTTAACTTGTCAACAAGTTAAAATGAAGCATGAGTTCCTACTGGCAAGTTATAGAGTCTTCCAATCTCTGAGTAGAAATGGGATCATATTAGCATGGATTTTGTTGTGGGATTGTCGAGGTCACTGAGTGGCGTTGATACAGTGTGGGTGATAGTAGATAAACTGACCAAGTCTGCTCACTTCTTATCGGTTCAGATGACTTGGCTACTAGAGCGACTTGCACAGTTGTATTTGGATGAGGTGGCGAGATTACATAGAGCACCCACCTCGATAGTATCAAACCGAGATCTGAGGTTCATCTTGCATTTCTGAAGGAGTTTATAGACGGCCTTAGGGACTCAGCTACGTTTCAATACAACTTTTCGCCCACAAACCGATGGACAGTCCGAGCGGACCATTCAGATTTTAGAGGACATGTTGAGAACTTGTGCCCTGAATTTTGGTTGAGAGTGGTATCAACATTTGAGATTGGTTGAGTTTGCGTTCAACAACAACTATCAAGCGAGCATTTAGATGGCTCCGTTTGAAGCGTTATATGGACGCAAGTATCGATCTCCTCTATATTGGAGTGATGTGGATAAGAAGAAGACTTTGGAACCTGATATTTTGTAGGAGGCAGAGGAAAAGGCCAGGATTATTCAACGACATCTTAAGACCGCCTAAAGTTAATAGAGGAGCTACGCTGATACTAGGCGACGAGACTTGGAGTTCTAGGTGTAGTGGCCCTGGTTCCCATACAGTGTTTTTCCGATGGATCCACAGTTAGAACACCTAGTATTGGTGTACCTGGCCCACAGTGCACCAATTAGGTGCTATTGATGGACCCTGTGTGCTCTTAATTACTGTATTGGCCTTCGGCTGGGTTTGCCGAAGTTTCAGGAAAGATTTAGGCCAAACAGAGGTCGTAGATGGATTCAGCACGGAAAAACGCTTGAAAACGACTATTTATTTGCTTAATTTGGAGTCCGGATGCCCAAAAACGGACACCCGGAAGTTTTTAGTGGAAAATGGTGCATGGGAGGGGCCGTAGACCGCCGGGATGCCACGTGGCAGGCTCTGATTGGCCGGTTCAGGAGGCGCGGTCCACAGAGCAGCGCGGCGGGGTGCACAGACCCGGCGCATGGACACGTGGCACCGCCTGATTGGCGGGCCCAGGGCGCGCGGTCTACCGGGTGGAGCGCGGCGGTGCATGGACCAGGCGGGGGACACGTGGCAGTCACCTGTTGGTTGGTGCACGCTGCGCGGTCCACGGAATTCCTGTCGAAGGCGTGGACCGGGTGCAGGGGACACGTGTCATCCCCTGATTGGCGGGTGCAGCATGCGCGGTGCACCGGGCGCGCGGTTGGTGCCTCGGGGCGCGTGCCCACGTGCGACCCACGTCGCGCTGCCGGCCGGGCAGCGGGTCAACCGGGCGGGACACGTGGCGCCCGCTCATTGGCGGGCGCCGCCGCCTTACTGTGCCCGGGGTGCGGACACGTGGCAGCCGGTGAGTGGCCAGCAACGGTGTTCGCTGTTCGGGCGACACGTGGCAGGCTCTGAGGCGGGTCGGACGGATCGTGGATCCCGTCCGACGGTGTGTATTGGGCCGGGCCGCACTGTGCGCGCCCGAAAACCTTGGGCCGGGCCGCACTGTGCGCGCCCGAAAGTTTTCGGGCGCCCGAAAAGTCGGCCCGAGCCCATTTGACTTGATTTTTTTTTTGGGGCTTTTTCCTTGAGGCCTATATATAGGTCGGTTTGGGCCGAGTTTTTCACCCTTTTTTCTTGGGAATCAGCTCGTGAGCCTTATATGAAAAATTTTCCTCTCCCTCTTGCCAATCTTCCGACCAAGTTTCAGAAAATCTGGAAACCGTGACGACTGTGTTTCCTACCTCGTAGTGCGGAGCGACGTTCTACAGTGTGAGGCCCACTACCGTCGCATTTTCTTCTGGGAGACCTGCAGAGCTACCCCGACCACATTTTTGGACGATTTCTTCGCCAGCGGTTGCACAAGAGGTATATCTACATTTTTCGTGTTGATCATTTTTCCCAGAAATGAACTTTTGTGAGGGTTTGGGGTACATTTTTACGCCCCTTTGCTACAGTTTGGAATCTTGACAGCAGCGACTTCGCAGAATTTTATCTTCGCATCTGGATATCGGATTTCGACGATTCAAGAGCCTATCGACATCTACACTTCGCGAGGATCGTCGTGATATTTTTATTGGAATTTTGGGAAATTTATTTTCAGGTGAAAATCGCGTGTGAACAGTAACTGTGTATGCAGATTTTTGGAATGTGATTATTATGTGTTAATTGGTTGTAATTGTGAGTTGTTGTTGTACCCAGGACTGTTAGAGCACTTTTTCTGTGCTCCTGGCTTTGTGGATCTGGGAAATTGTCGATTTCTGGACTGTTTATCTGTACCGGCTCGGACAGTTAGCGTGTTCAGGTGGGTGATCCTGCTTGCAATAACTATGGACTGCACTCTAATTCTGCAATTATAAATGCATACATGATAGTATTTGAGCGTAATAATCTGTGCAAACTGTATGTTAGTTCCCACAATGATTAATTACTTACCTGTTATTTAAATTGGAACTCTTGCAACATAGGTATTGTTTTAATCAGAAAACTCATCTTAACACATCTTTTATGCATTGTACATCATACTCAGATGACTACTGTTAGAATTATACATCTGCTTTAGTCCTCCCACGTCATGTGTTACTGTTGTCATTCTGGACATAGTGATCTTCCCCTGAGTTGTGGGTTGGGAGGTTTAGTAGCTTTGGATGCATTATACTCGTGTCTGGGGACCGAGTAGTGTTGGTAGCAGTCTGTAGATTGTTCATCATTGAGATAGTAACATGTGGGACTGGGATCTTTGGGAGATGATCGTTGGGACAGTGTGGATTCTTAGTTAGCGAGTGAGACAGTGATTAGATCATAGCCTGCAGGAGCCATATTTGAGATCGACAGAGATGCGCAGATACTTTGCTCGGTGGGGTCGCTACCCACGAGTGCCACTCCGGAGTTGGGCTTGCTACTTCTTTCGCGGCTTGTCGATGTTGGTGTCCCCTGACTGAGCCAGTTTTGGCAGTCATGGACATCGTCCCTCTGGCTGAGCCAGTTTTGGCAGCTACGGACATACCTACAGCAGTAGGTAGGCGCAGGTTTGACTGGACCGTTTTGGCAGTCAGTTTGGATTGGGTGACTTGTGTCGAGTATCAGTAGAGACATATTGGTCTTCGACCCTTTTTCCTTGAGCATATAGTTAGGGGCATAGTAGCAGTAGATGTTTTACTTTCCTGCTTTCTATACTGCATTTTCTTTTGTTACTTTATGCCCCTTGTAGACTTAGTGGGCAGGCCGTCGGGCTTGTTGGCGGCACCCACTGAGAACTACTGTGGGAGGTAGTTCTCACATCCGTCGTGGTGTCTTTTCCCCAAGGACTCCCGCTCCAGTTCCTGCGGTGCCCGTTGCTGATCCAGCTCCTACAGACCGAGGTAAGGGAATCGCGAGGTAGATCTTTTCCCTTTCAGCAGCAGCGAGAGGTAGAGGTACCCGATGTACTTTTGGTAGTGTCTTTTGGTGTGAGAGTTTTGTAGTGAGGTATCGAGTTGTACTCTTCTGTTTTCTTTTGAGAGACTCATGTTTTTGAGTGAGGACTTTATGTATATTATTGTGGGACAGATTTACTTCTTTTTTTTTTACTGTTAGTTTTACTTTTACAGCTCTGATATCTGTTAGTTTAGATACTTACTTGCAGGTTAGACGCTACGTCTCTACGGGGCTTCCTGTAGGGGCGGCGGATCTGTTGGCGAGCCCGGGGTACAGTTCTGACCCCGGGGCGTGACACTAGGTTGGAGACCATGTCTTTTTGAAAGTCTCGCCGTCTAGAGGGATCTGGAGATTTGGAGTGCGTGGGATGCTTAGCCCACAGTTTATTAGTCCCTTTGAGGTACTTGAGCGAGTTGCACTTCCACCACGAGTAGTTAGTACTCACGACGTCTTCCATGTATCTGTTTTGAGGAAGTATGTCTTTGACCCCATGGATGTGATCGATCTCACTTTCCTGGAGTTAGATGATGATTTGAGCTACGAGGAGCGCCAGATTCGGATTTTTGCACGTGAGATGAAAGAATTGCGCAACCGGGTGATACCGTATGAGAAGATCTAATGGAGCCATCATGAGGAGCGCGAGGCGACTTGGCGGCCTAAGGATAAGATGAGAATTTCCTACCCTTTTCTGTTTGAGATTTCCTTCTAAGGTATGGATTTTAGTTTCGAGGACGAAACTTTTATACGAGAGGAGAATATAGAGTACCGGAGCTTTTTAGCTGTTCAGGCATGTACCTTTGAGCTGGTCGATACATTTGGAGATGTTCATATCGAGTGAGTGCCATTTGGCGCGAAATAGACGCAAAAACGGACTTTGGATTGCAAATAGCAAGGAATTAGAGTTCCAGGCATTTCGGGGCGTCCTAAAGATGTTCAAAATGCCCGAAAGTCTTACCTATTTGCTGTTCACATTTTGAGGCACCCAAAAATTACCGTAGCAGCCCGAAAAGTGTGTTTGGGATTTACTCGAGATTTGTGCTTGTTTATGCGGTTAGCAAAGGCGGTGGACTTTGGGTGTTGTACTATAGCACCGGGTATAGGGAGCGGACGCCCCAAGAACAGCGAGAGGATGGTATACTATTCTGATGTTCCGGGCACAACACTGTAGCGGAGCGGGCTCCCTGGGTGAGCTCGTTATTACTATAGCTCTGACGTTTAGGGCGCCAGGGTGGATGTTTAGAATGCCCAAAACACGATTTTTCCCTCGTGAACAGGTTAGTGATTCGAGTTATTTCATGGCTAGTTTTATCCTGGAGCTTAACTTCGTGACCAGATTGCCACACGTGTATATATTCAACCCTTTGAGCGTGTCCCAGCCATTTCCATATTCACCTTCGTCCTTCTTCCTTCCTCCAGGAGGTGGAGCAAAGAGAGATAGAGCAGAGGAGCAGTGGGGGTGTAATGTGGGCCGTGTCGAGCCGGCACGGCCCATATTTTTCGGGCCGAAACGTGCCAAGGACCAACCCAGCCCGGCTCGGATTCAAATCCGGGTCGGGCCGAATCTCTTAAGCATCCAGCCCGGCACGACCCTTCGGCCCAGAAGGCATGGGCCGTGCTTCGGGCCGGCTTTTTAAAATTTTTATTTTTTTTTAAAAAAATATATAATTTAAAAATATAAATAATAAATTATTTCTATTTAATTTTATATTTTGATAAAAAAATAAAATTTATAAAAATAATTATAAAATAACAAAATTTTAAAATTTTAAAAAAATATTTATAAATTTTTATTAAAAAACATAGATTTGAAAAAGGATTGTGGTCCAATGGACCATAAAATTTTGATCCATTGGACCAAAATCACATCTCCCAAGGTCTGCCATGAAGACCTTTGTCACGTCCCGAGACCGCCAATTTGAACAGTTCGGGTACGCTAACAGACCCGCAAATCGGGCATGACCTCCCTATATCCGAAAGGAACGGTCAGAACTATCTAAATGAAGCAATCAATCAATGAGTGTATGTGGAAGCTCAATATCAGAGTAATAAAATCCACTACTGAATAAAACTTTCATTCATTAAACAACAAGTTTAACTATACAAATGAAAGCAACCGCATGAGTGAACCAAAATATACAATTAATTACATTTTTATCGTTCAACTTGAATATAAACAATTATTACAATTTACATTATTTTTCCTCACAATATATAGTTCACTCAAATAAAAGGGTAACATGTGCTAGACCCTCTAGGTCTCTATGCTCCTGGGCCCTTGTCCTTGTCGCATGCTTCGCCCGCTGTACCTGTACCTGAAAAAATGGTCACCCAAGGGTGTGAGAACTACTTAAAGTTTCCAGTGGGTTCAACCACCGAGAAAGATTTACACTATTTGGTCTAATGGAAGCAAGATAGCAAGATAATATATGATAAAGTAACTGCAAATGCTAATTAACATTATCATAAACAGGTATGAATAACTCTACAATATCTGTGTATATTCTTTGTCTCGTTGTTATCAATCTTGCCCCTCTGGGCTACTATCCAAATATCCGACCACTATACCGCTACAAAAGGGTTATGCTAACCTGGCCACCTAGGCCACTCTATTTTTCTCTTTACTTTTTCACATTCTTGTGCTTTAGTTCAAGTTGCTGAACCCTCAAAAATTCTTGCCCAAAGGGCCCCAGTCCGGTAGTCATGCTACCATAAGACAAGATTTTCAAGGTTGCCAATAGCACCCGCAAGTGCTAACCCTCCCAACGGGGAACTCTATCATAAGGGTCATTGCCCATGAGGTGGTCCCTGCCACTACCCTCCAATACGAGTTCTACCCCCGTGGTGCGCTTATCTATTTTCTCTTCATTCATTTAAGCTTTTAGCTCTTTATCTTGCCATTCACTTTTCACTTTTGCCTTTCTCTTGAGAAGCTGAGTCTTGCTCACACACATCATTTTCCTCGAATAAGTTTAAAGCACCTCGGCACTCATTCCTTTGGAAAGCTGAGTCTTGCTCACACACTCCCCCCGAGAGTTGAATCATATTCTGCACCTCCCGTTGGCACTTTTGCTTTCACATTTCCTTTCTCTTTTTGCCACTTTAGGCTTTTCTTTTAAGCTCATTATTGCCGGGTCTGAGAGTTCCAAAAGACGGATGCCTACAACCCAAATCAAACAAGAACATGTTACGAGCACCGCCTCCCGTAGTCCTCGGCCCATGCATTCCTTTCATTTATTTAACCATAAACATTTTCCTTTCATTCTTTTATGCTTTTAGCTTTGTACTTTCTCTTTAGTTTCAGATGAATTTAGGGCACCTTGGCACTCATCCACTCGGAAAGCGGAGTCTTGCTCACGCGCACTTCCCATTAGCATTCATGTCTCGATACTTTTTCTTTTACTTTTCTCTTTTATCCTAAGTTATTTACTATAGGATAGCTTAGGTGTCTATAACACCAATTTAGATTAGAACTCATGATTCATTCACATTTATATATAATGCCCCTCGGCAATTTCTTTAATTCTTTAGCTATTCAAGCTTTCTTTTATTCTTTTATTTACTTACTCATTCTTATTCCATAACCCTATGTTAATGACCTTAGGTAGTGTTTGGTTGCAGGATAAAATGGGAATAGCCCATTTTATCCTGCTAAACCATCCAAACACTAATCAAAATTGCCACTTAAATTTATTCCTCTCTTAACGGGTTATTCAAGGATAACCCGTTAAGAAATATTCCCTAGGGTCTTAGGAATTGGGGTAAAACTGCTGTTTATCCCAGGGGCAGCACTTAGAAAAATCTCCCATGCCAAAGCTTCGTTAATTAACTATTTAATTAACTAATTAACTATTTAATTAATTAATTAATTAATTGTATCAACTAATTAACTATTTAATTAAGTTAATTAACTATTTAATGCATTCTTTGTATCAACTAATTAACTATTTAATTAAGTTATGTGTTGCCGCGGCTGCTGGTTGGTTGGGAATAAGAGGTGATGACTGAATTCTGCATGTATATAGTAATTCAATTAAAAAAATATATTTGCTATTTAATATAATGTTAATTCTATTTCAAAATCTTGTTTCATTTAAATGTTGTGTGTGAATTATTGCATATTTTTAATATAATGTATGTTATTTATGTTGTATTACTACATACAAGTATATAAAGAATTTATTATAAACTTATTCATAAATAAAGAATTTATTATTTATTTTAAAAAATTTTGACTCATTTAAATATTCTTTTGTGTGGTGAAATAATTGAGTTTAATTATAAAGTCTTCAAATGTTCCTAAATTCATATTTTTATTAATGAGTATTAAATTATTAAATTAACATAAAACTTAAACCAACAAAAAAATTTATTCATGACTTCACTCATGAAAATAAAGCTAAGGACAGAATTGGTATTATAAATTTTTAACTACTTTATCTTTTCACTATTCTTGTTTATCCCTAGCAATGAACCAAACACTATTTCACCTATTCCTAAGAATAAAAGCTTTACAAACCAAACACTATTTTTTTTTTTATCCCGGAATAACAAGCTATTCCAGGTATAAAAAAATTTATACCTCTTAAATTTATCCCCGAACCAAACGGTACCTTAGGGTTTCACTATGTCTCGAGGACATTAATCATTTCAATTACCTTTGGCCTAGAGTTTATTAACTCTACATTTTCTGGCCTAAAGTTTATTAACTCTATTTGCATTTCAACATATTTCTAGAGTTCATTAACTCTATTTATATTCCGACATTTACCTAGAGTTCATTATGTTGGAGTAAAATTCAAAATTCTCCTTATTTATTTATTTATTATTATTATTTATTTATTCTTTTATTACTATTTATTAATTTTATTTATTTATTTAATTTTTTTTTTCTTGGTGCGAAAGAAATCTAACGGACGAAACGCAGTTTCCGTTTCTTGCGCCTAACGGAAAGGTACAGAGTCGAACGTCGCTATTCCCAATGTTCGTTTTTCTCTTTTATGTATATAAATAGATATTCTTCCTCTTTTCTTATATAGTAAGAAAAAGAGGAAGAAACAGAAAAACCATATTATTTTCATACTTTCATCGATCGTGCTCGCAGAAGAAGAAATTCCGGTCGTACCTTGGGGTGGTTTTCTCAGTTAATCCCGCACGTAAGAACGGGAATACATTTTAGGGCAGTGTTACGTACACTTCCGGATTAATAAAAATTTTTGGATTATTTACGGTTATCTGTAAGTTAAATTTTATTTTATAACTAGATTAGTTAAATATTAATCAAAATCAAATTCTGTATAAATTTTTCCCTAACAATCTAAGGTATATTCTCCCGTTTGAATGTGATTAATAATCTAACAAGTGCTAATCCATCTTAAAATTATATTCCATATAATTTTATCTGATAAGTTTGTTGTTTGTTTGAAATTATAACTTAAAATATTTCAAGATTACCATGATAAATTTTAATTGCATAATTTTATAGTTTAATTTATATATTTTAATTATATATAATTTAGGGTGTACGGTTTATTGGGGAAAAAAAAATTTCTGTTATGCTATCGTCTATAAGTTTTTTTTTTTTTTTTGCTTTAAAAAAATAATTAGTTTTTAAAATATAAGATAAGTTTTATTTAAAAAATAAAAAAAAAAATTAATGTTTTTACAACTGTATAATATTATTTTTTAAAAACAAAAGAGAAAAAAAGATGCTGCAGTCAAAAACGCCACGATTTGAAAAAAAAAAAAAAAAAAAAAAAAAAAAAAAAGGAAAAGAAAAGGTTTTGCACTTAATGAGATTTGAACAACCTTTTAAAAATATAACACACTAACCAGTGAGAACAAAATTTAATTACATATATATTTATTATTTCAGTTTATTTTAGATCATTTTTGCAGCATATATATTCTTTTTATTATATTTATATTTGAAAATATCTAATTCAAATTAAATATTAAATTATTTGTGTCATCTGGTTGCTGCTGAACTAATTGAGATAAAAGATTAATATTAAAATCTTAAAACATGTATATGTTATATATATATATATATATATATATATATATATATATATATATATATATATATATATATATATATATATATATATATATAATATTAAAAATTTTTTTTTTGCAGCTCATACTTTCTAGTCTTAATTTTTTTTTTATTCCCTCAATTAGATTATCTAAAATGATTCAAACTTAGATACCTATCAAGCTATCTGTCTACTGGACAAATTATCTCATTTCTGATCCAGATTTGCCTATGAACTTAGATTAACTTAGAGAACTATTAAAATTAGTTTTGTACTCCCTTCAATCAGAATAGAAGACCAATACCGATTTAGTGAGATTGAACCAAACCCTATTAGACATAGATGATGTCATGATTTTTAAGTTCTAATATATCTCAGAACTTGTGGGGGGAAGCTTTTATCAGCTTGATATATTTGGGTATTCTAATTATTCACTTATTCATATTTCTTTTGATCCTAGTATGATTCATTAGATTGCTACAGAGAAAGTATTTCATTAATTTAAATATACTCTCTTTTATTGACTCAAATTTGTTAGTTATTCTGTTGTAATTGAGGGATACAACGATACCAATTGAATTTCTGATTTTTTGGACATCAAATATATTTTTGGTTATATTTTTATTCTTGGTGATAATGTAGTTTTTTTGGGCAATCCACCAATCAGACTATAATAGCCTGAAACACTATGGAAGCTGAGTTGATTGCCATTTACTCTATTTGTCTTGAAGGCGAATGACTCAATAACCTATTATTATCTATTCCTTTGATTTCCACTCCTATTCCACCTATTTCTATTCGGTGTGATTCTCGAGCTGCAATTAAGTTTTTGTAAAATAAAATTGGAAAATTTCAGAGCTAATAGACATATTAAATTGCGACAAGAATCTGTTAGATGTCTAATTTTTAAAATGTTATTTCTTTGAATTTTATTACATCTGAGCAGAAACTTACATATTTCTTGACGAAATGCCTGAATAGGACTAAGGTCCTAGAGTTATCGAGGAGGATGGGGCTATGCCCATAAAGGGCCTTCCTGCGGTGGGAACCCAACCTTTGTGATAGGAGATCCCTTGAAGAAGGTTCAATGTGGTAAAAACAAGCTGTTAGGTTGGCCAAAGAGCACTTTCTACTATTTTATAGAGGAGTTTTATCTCCAATCCCATTCCTATGATGAGTAGTGCTCTGTGTAGTGGTTGAGGTTGAGTTTATAACTCTTAATGGGATCCGAGACGGTAATTTTCGCGAGATGTGACTCTACATACATCCCTGGAGGAAACCACCTATACGAGAGTATCTGTATATGGTCGCGGCTATGAGATGTTGGGCTATCCATAGAAACTCTTTTGAAAAATCAAGATACTGTGCATAGCTATAAATGCACAGACTCGCGACGAAAAATTATGTATTGTGTGTGTGGTAGCTGAAATCGGGGTCAAAGGAACGTAGTTCAAGACCTGATTCACTCCGATTCCTTTTAATGGAAGCTGCTTACACTAAGTGGGGTTAAGTCTTTTAAAGACACATCGCCTGTTGCACAGTATAAACACCAATTTTATTTTTTAAATTTTAATTTTGATCTTAATTTTTTTTAATTTTCAAAATTATGAATTTTGAATTTTGTGGGGAATTGTTGGTGTAAAATTCAAAATCCTCATTATTTTTTATTATTATTATTATTATTATTATTATTATTATTATTATTATTATTATTATTATTATTATTATTATTTATTCTTTTATTATTATTTATTAATTTTATTTATGTATTTAATTATTTATTCTTTCTTGGCGTGAAAGAAATTTAACGGACGAAACGCGATTTCCGTTTCTTGCGCCTAACGGGGACGAAACGCGGTTTCCGTTTCTTGCGCCTAACGAGGACGAAATGTGGTTTCCGTTTCTTGCGCCTAAGAGAAAGGTACGGGGTCGAACGTTGCTATTCCCAACGTTCGTTTTTCTCTTTTATATATATAAATAGATATTCTTCCTCTCTTCTTACATAGTAAGAAAAAGAGTAAGAAACAGAAAAACCATATTATTTTCATACTTTCATCTCTTTCTCAACTGGGTGTTGAAAGAATCTCCGTCAACCTCCACCACGATCGTGCTCGCAGGAGGAGGAATTCCGGTCGTACCTTGGGGTGGTGTTCTCGGTTAATCCCGCATGTAAGGACGGGAATACACTTTAGGGCAGTGTAACGCACGCTTCCGGATCAATTAAAGACTTTGGATTATTTGCAATTATCTGTAAGTCAAATTTTATTTTATAACTAGATTAGTTAGATATTAATCAAAATCAAATTCTGTATAAATTTTTCCCTAACACATTAACTCTATATACATTCCACATTGACTTAGAATTTTATTAACTCTACCCTTTCCATGCCATACATAGCCTAGAGTTCATTGACTCAAATTTTTATTTTCCCATTAGCTTAGAGTTTCATTAACTCTATTTGTATTTCTCATAAACCTAGAGTTCCCTGACTCTATGTTGAATACCATAACTTGCATCCTTAGGTTATTCCCTAAGAACATGCCACTCGTTTGTTTAAGGTTAACTCCTAGGTTTAATGTCACCCGTTCGAACTCTTAGCCTAGTTTTCTCCTAGTTTTCACATCCATGCCAATTTGAAGAGTTAACCTTCCCTAGGTTTTCTTCTACATTAATTTCTAGGGTTATACCCTAACATGATTACATCCAACCATTCACTCTTGCCATGCATACTCATGCAAGAATAACCTACAATAGGTTTAATATAATTCTCTTTTAGGGCTAAACCCTATTTATCCAAATCACAACACTCTAACCTACATGCTTGCTAACATACTTCTAAATCAGAAAGCAAAGGAAAAAGGGAAGAGATCACCCATTTTCAGAAGAATCCCCCACTTTGAAGTGTTCTTTGCAAGAACTAGGGCTTGATCTCTTATTCTTCAAGAAAAACCCCTTAAACATGGGTTAAAGCCATAAGAGATTATAAAACCCAATTTTGGAACTCAAAAACCCAAACCCCCAAATTTTTAAAAAAATTCTAATCACTTACCTCTTGATTTCTTGCTCAAGAGATGTGGAAAGAGGTTCTTCTTCCTCCTAGGATGCTCTCCTAGCGATCCTCCTCCATTTCGTGGCCTTGAAGGAGATCAAAACCTATCAAAACTCTTTCCTTGAGGCTAGGGCTCCATCTCTTGTAGAGAGAGAAAGAGAGGAGAGAGAAAGTGAAAGAGATGGAGAAGGGATGTGTGCTGTGGTTTGGGGAGGATCCCCAAGCTTATAAGCATGGGCCCCAACGAAAAATTATGAAACTGGCATTTTTAGAGCATTCTGTGTGCGCCAGTCCGGACTGGATGGCCCCCGGTCTGCACTCCGAACACAGATTTTTTAGCACACCAGGCCAGTCCGGACTGGATGCCTCTAATCCGGACTGCCTGGAAATTTCAGCATTCCTGCACTATCTTTCTTCTTATTTTTGCTCCGGAACTCCGATTTTTGTTCCGCTTTCTCTCCAAATCAAATCTTACACAGCCGAAACTCTTTCTACACATTTCCAACACTTCCAAAAAACTTTCATATTAAAATTTTTATGATTATTTCACATCGAAATAATCAATTCCTCAAAACACAATTATTCCTCAAATTTCTCTATTTTCGCTCCACGAGGTCCTAAACCCCACGAAATCATTCCGACATGCCCGGAATTCATTTCCAACATACCCACAACCATTTTGACTGTTTCAGGGTTGATTTTAACCAAATTTCTATTTTGGAACTTATTTTAAATTTCGGTTTCAACTCACTTTTTGTCCGAATGCTTTCAGCTTCGAACCAAACTTGCTCTAACTCTTTTTAAACGTATTTTTAAACACGTTTAGGGCGTCTTATCCGCAATTTGCCATTTTACCAAAAATCCAGTGTACTACAATCTTAGAAGGAGGGCTCATAGGGAGAAGGGCCAAGAAGAGCACTTCTCCCCAAGAGGCTTATGGGGAGAAGGGCCAAGAAGTGTTATTCTCCCCAAGAGTTGACCCCAAGACTTGCCTTCGGCCTTGGGTTACGGGCCGTGCTGGCCCGGCTGGCACGGCCCACACGAGCCAGGTCGCGGGCCTGCACCTCGGCCTGGCGCGGCCCAGACCCGTGCCGGGCCGAGCCGACGGGCCGAGAAGGAATGGCCCAGTACGGCCCATGTAGTGGCCCTAGTTCCCATGCAGCGTTCTTCCGATGAATCCACTGTTAGAACACCTAGTATTGGTGTATCTGGCCCACGGTGCATCAATTGGATGCTACTTATGGACCCTGTGTGTTTCTACTTGCTGTGTTGGCCTTCGGCTGAGTTTGCCGAAGTTTTTGGAAAGAATTAGGCCAAACAGAGGTCGGAAATGAATTCAGCACGGAAAAACGCTTGAAAACGACTTTTTGTTTGCTTGTTTTGGAGTCCGGATGCCCAAAAACGGGCACCCGGAAGTTTTTAGTGGTTTTTGGTGCATGGGAGGGGCCGTAGACCGCCGGGATGCCACGTGGCGGCCTGTCATTGGCCGGTTCACGATGCGCGGTCCACAGAGTAGCGCAGCGGGGTGCACGGACCCGGCGCAGGGACACGTGGCACCGCCTGATTGGCGGGCCCAGGGCGCGCGGTCTACTGGGAGAGCGCAGCGGTGCATGGACCAGGCGGGGGACACGTGGAAGCCTCCGGTTGGTCGGTGCACGCAGGCGCGGTCTACGGAATTCCTGCGGAAGGCGTGGACCGGGTGCATGGGACACGTGTCACTCCCTGATTGGCGGGTGCAGCATGCGCGGTGCACGGGGCGCGCGGTAGGTGCCTCGGGAAGCGTGCGCACGTGCGACCCACGTCGCGCGACCGGCGCGCACGTCGCGCGACCGGCGCGCACGTCGCGCAGTCGGCGGGTCAACCGGAGGACACGTGGCGCCCGCTCATTGGCGGGCGCCACCGCCTTACTGTGTGAGCGGGTGGACACGTGGCAGTCGGTGAGTGGTCCCGCGTCGGTGTTTCCTGTTCGGCGGGACACGTGGCAGTCGCTGAGTGGCCCTGCACCGGTGTTTCCTGTTCGGCGGACACGTGGCGGCACGGGATGGATTCGGGCGTGAACAGTGTTGGGCCGGGCCCAACACTGTAGGCGCCCGAAACTTTTCGGGCGCCCGAATCTTGGGCCCGAAAGTGTGGGCCTTGTCTTTTTGGGCTGATTTCGGGAAACCTCTATAAATAGGCCACTTGGGCCACGTTTTTGCACCTTTTCCCGGGAGAATTAGCCCACGACTCCTTCATAAGAATTCTTCATCTCCCTCTTGAGCATCTCCTGGTGAAGTTTCAGATTTTTTTGGAGCCCGCGACGACAGCATTTCCTGCATCGGGGTGCGGAGCGACGATTTACTGTTGGAGGCCCATCTTCGTCGCAGTTTAGTCTGGGAGACCTGCAGAGCTACCCCGACCATATTTTTGGACGATTTCTTCGACAGCGGACTCACAAGAGGTAAACCTACATTTTCCGTCTTGGGCATTTTTCCTGGATATGAGCTTTTCCTGGGGTTTGGGGTACGTTTTAACACCCCTTTGTAACAGTTTGGGTTTCTGGACAGCTTCTCCTTCGCGGATTTTTATCTCCCCTTCTGGACATCGGATTTCGACGATTCAAGAGCCTATCGACATCTACACTTCACGAGGATCGTCGTGGTATTTTTGTTGGATTTTTTCAAGGATTATTTTCAGGTGAAAATTTCGTGTGAATGGGGACTGTTCATGCAGATTTTTGGAACTTGGATTTGTGTATGGAATTTAGTGTAATTGTGGATTGTTGTTGTACCCAGGACTTTGTGAGCACCACTATTGTGCTTCTTGCATAGCGGATACAGTGATTTGGCGGTTTCTGGACTTTTTATCTGTACAACCCCGGACAGTTAGCGTGTTCAGGTGGGTGATCTCGCTTTCAAAATCTACGGACTGTACTCTAATTCTATGACTGTAGCTGCATGCATGCTAATAAATGACCCCAATATTATGTGAAAACTGTATGATTGTACCCACAATTGATAATTGCTAAATCTGATGACCTCATTGATACTCTTGCAACATGTGAACTCTTTTAACTTGAGGACTTAACTTAGCACACCTGTTATATATTATACATCATGCTCAAACAACTACAGTAAACATTAGCTTGGATTAGATTTATGCATTGCTTTAGGCTTCCCACATTGCGTGTTACTCTTGTCATTCTGGACATAGTGGTTTTTCCCGAGTCGTGGGTTGGGAGGTCTAGTAGCTGTGGATGCATTTGCCCTCGTGTCTGGGGACCGAGTGGAGTCAGTAGCAGTCTGTAGATCTGTTCTCATTGGGATAGAGATAGTGATGATTGATCTGGGATCATGGGGGATTGTCTTAGTGACAGTGTGGACTTTCTGTTAGTGAGTCAGACAGTGTTGGATCATAGCCTGCAGGAGCCACATTTGAGCTCGACAGAGATGCGCTGATACTTTGCTCGGTGGGGTCGCTCCCCACGAGTGCCACTCCGGAGTTGGGCCTGATAGTTCTATCGTGGCTTGTCGATGCTGTGTCCCTCTGGCTGAGCCAGTTTTGGCAGTCACGGACACCGTCCCTCTGGCTGAGCCAGTTTTGGCAGCTATGGACATACCTACGGCAGTAGGTAGGCGCAGGTTTGACTGGACCCGATGTGGCAGTCAGTTTGGATTGGGTGATTTGAGATAAGTACTAGTTGTGGCATATTGTTCCTTTTGTCCTACTCTTTGAGCATTTAGATAGAGGCATAGTAGCTGTAGATTTTACTTTTTCGTTTTTCTTTACAGCACCTTCTTTTGTTACTTTATGCCTCTAGTAGACTTAGTGGGCAGACCGTCGGGCTTGTTGGCGGCACCCACTGAGAACTACTGTGGGAGGTAGTTCTCATACCCGTCGTGGTGTCTTTTCCCTGGGGACTTCAGCTCTAGTTCCTGCTGCACCAGTTGCTGATCCAGCTCCTACAGACCGAGGCAAGGGAGTCGCGAGATAGATCCCTTTTCCCCCTTCAGCTTCAGTGTGTGATAGAGGTACCCCTATGTTTATTTTGGTTGTGTCATGTTTGAGAGACTATGTAGTGAGGTATCGAGTTGTACATTTTATGTTCACTTTATGAGAGACTCTTATGTATTTCTGGTGAGGATGCTATGTATTTACTCCTGAGAGACTGTCTATTTCTTGTTTATAGTTAGTTTTCTATTTCAGCTCTGATATCTGCTAGTATAGTTGTTTATTTGCAGGTTAGACGCTACGTCTCTACGGGGCTTCCCGTAGGGGCGGCGGATCTGTTGGCGAGCCCGGGGCACAGATCCGACCCCGGGGCGTGACAGCCCAAAATTTTGGATTTGGCCCGCCCGACACGAAGCTACGGTAACCATACCAGGCCACGGCCCGGCCCAAAGTCGTGCTGGGCTGGGCGGGCTACGGGCCGCTCGGCCCATTTTACACCCCTAGGGAGCGGTATTTACTTGTGACTGTGAAGCTTCGACTTGAAAAGTTTGAGAATTTCGTCGCCTTGAAGCTTTGGAGCTGGACAAGGGTATTGAGTGGAGTTTCTTGCATAAGGTCTTCTATCTGTTGGATTGAGGTAAGCATAAAGTTTTTCAATTTTTGAGTTTTCTCGATTTTTTTGGTTTTCTTAGCTGAGATGTTGAATTGTGGAATTTAATGGATGGAGTGCTTTTCCTCATTCTTTTGGTGGTGTGCATGTACTATCTTGTGCTGGGAAGCTGATGGATTAGAGTAGATTTTGGTGGTATGTTTTTCACTAGTACTAAGAGAGAGTTTTGAACTTGGAGACTTGAGCATGCTATAGCTGGGAGCTTTTGAGCTGAGACCCTGTGTGTGGAGGACTTAGTGATTCAGGTTGGAGTCTTTATTTGGGGGTGCCATGAGCTTCAGGAGGCATTTTTAGTTGAAGGCGGAGCGTGGTTGCGTGCTCAAGTGCTGAGGGATTTTTCTTGGCAGTGCTCTGACTAAGAGTTGTGATGCATCGCTTCAACTTCTTGCTATAGTTGGATAGCGATCCAGGTAGGTTATATTTTTTCCAAAATCCACGAGTTTCCTATTACGTCTATTTTATAGATATCCAGCATGCTAGTTTTAGCTGTTTGTATACCTGGTAAAAGTTGATAGTTGTCTGAAAAATTATGGAAACCTGGTTTGGAACCCATATATTTTTGGCATATTTTTGAGATTAGTAGACACTAGAAAATATTTATTATCAATTGCTTTTATCTATATCTGAACCTATAGAAAAATTGTTGCACTGTATATTACTGCTATTAGTTTCTGTATTTTTCTCTCGCCCTAGGTGGAGGGTTTGAGTGGTCTGAGTAATATAGTTTGCATTTATGCTTGTGTCTGAGGGCCAAGTGGATTGTTATAGCTTTTGCTGATAGAGATTCTAGTGTTGGGAGCTGTTCGGGGATACAGTGATCCCGGGCTATTGAGGGTTATCTGACGAGTGTTGTGAGCTTGTTAAGCACTATGAGTTTGTCGATTTGATTGATCGTAGATTGAATTATAACCTACAGGGCCATATTGAGCTCGACAGAGATGCGCAGCTTTTCCTCGGTGGGGTCGCACCCTTCGATTACCGCTCTGGAGCTAGACCTGTTTTTCTGCGTGATGTCGATGCAGTCCGGTTGGACGCCCTATGTAATTCCCATCATTTGTGGATGTCGTGGTAGTAGGTGGGTGTAGATTTGACTGGACCCGATGTGGCAGTCAGTGAGATTGGGTTGATTTGAGCATCTCGAGAGCGAGCATTTTGATTTGAGCACTTTGATCATGATAGATAGAGGAATAGTACTTGTAGGTTTATTCCAGTTTTTCCTGCTTTTTAGTAGTTTAGTTATTTTTGCCTCTAGTATACTTAGTATACAGATTGTTGGTCTTAGATATGGTACTCATTGGGGACTACTTTATTGATGTAGTTCTCACACCCGCTGTTGGTGTTCTTTTTGCAGAGATTTCTGCTTCAGTCCCTGCACTTGCTACATCTTCTGATCGAGACAAGGGAGTCACAAGTTAGACTCCTACCAACCTTTGGAGTAATAGTTGTACCCTGTTTTGGTTATTTTGGATTTAGTACTGTAAAATCTGTGTTGTATATATTTTACTCTGTTGAGAGATATTGTTGTATTACTTTTGTTACAGATGTACAATTATTTGAGGTTTTAGTTTAGCTGTTTATTTCCAGCTCTGATATATGTATAGTCTTTAGATACTATCTTTTGCATGTTAGACGCTTCGCCTGTGCGGGGATTCCCACATAGGTGGTGGATCTGTTAGCGAGTCTGGATTGCAATTCGACCTCGAGACGTGACATTCAGTGTCTCCGTCGAACATTGGTGGTTTGAATTTCTTAAATTCCACCAATACAAAATTATCTTTAGGGGGCAACGCGGTTAACGGAACAGGCCATTTGACGATAATGGCCTTATCCTTGTGTCCCCTCCCTCTCTCTCCTCCGACTCTTTCTCTCTCTCTAATGCAGTTACTTTCTCTCTCTAACGCGATCAAGGGAGAGTGCAATGAGAATGGCCTGGCGACAGCGCGTCCGCTCGGTCTCGATTCGGTCCCTGATGGTGTCGTCCTTGGTGGCGGCCTCACCATTTCCACGTCCATCTTGATAAGCGTGAGCACGCGGCGGAGTTCCGTGACCCTGAGCTTCTCCACCTCACCGCGCACGGGCATGGCCTTGGCCTTCTCCCGCGCGCGCTCCGCCGTCCTCATGTGATTCTCGCTGGGTGGATCGCGGCTACGAGCATAGAACAGCGAAGGCTCAATAGGAGGAGGAAGAGATAGGTTTTAAAGGGTATTTTTGATATTTCCACTAAAAAATAGACGGAGCACTCACGGAATGCTGACGGGAGAGGAATAAATGTATAATTTTGTAATTAGAAGGGGGCAAAATGTAGATTTTTAAAAATTAGAAAAGGAAAATAAAATAGCTAGATTTTAGGAGGTAATTTTTGTAATTTAGCGAAAATAATATTTTCAAGAATCTAAGCCAAAAGTGTCCTGAAAGGAAGAGGTTAGAGATTTCGATGAAAAAAAAAAAAAAAAAAAAAAAAAAGTAAGCACGTCATTGAAAAAATATGAAAAATTTAGATATCCACCGACCAATTAATCTAAAAAAATATAATACTATTCGTACATGCAAAATTAAATTTACTATATATATCAATCAATTCTATAATTTTAAAGTTATGAGTAAAATTCATTCAATTCGATTTACATTCGATTTGGAATTTACAATAAGTATTTTTCCAAAACCCGAAAAAACCCAGAGTGCTGGCTAATGTTTTGAGAACCCTAAACCACGATCGCCATTTCTCCCTCCGTCTCTTCCTCGCTCGTCTTCGCTCGCTCCCTTCCTCCGTCTCACCTGCGCTCCTCGGCTCCTTCGCCGTTCCGCTCCTCTGCTGCTCCGCTCGTCCCCTTCAGACATCTTCCTCCACAGAGGTGTTCATCTCTCTCTCTTTCTCTCTCGTGCATGTTATGTGGAATAGAATGGTGTTTAATTGTTTTTCAAATAGAGGTTGAACTTGTTTGGAGAGGAGATATCTTTTGGAGTTTGGAAACCTTCATTAGTTGATAAATGTCTTCATTCTTGATGTTTTCCCCCCTTCCATGCCGGAGTTGCCATATAGTTGATTTTTGAACTTAACAATCAAAGTTTGAGCCTTTGATTTTTATTAATTTTCGTTTGATTTCTTGGATAAATTCTTCGTTTTTGAAATTTGTGTATTGTTTGTTTGGAACATCCTCTTTTTTCTTTGGTTTTGTGGTTTATTTTCTAGCGGCATTATTTAGTTTTTGATACGGGTTCGCAGACATATTATAAGAAGCAGGGCACTACTTGTCCGAGATTGTCCCTTGCATTTCCACCACTTTGAATGACAAGGTCTTCTTTTTTTTTTTTTTTTTTTAAGGTTCTGGGATTAACTTCTCTTTATTTCCAACACTTCGAGTGATAGTTATCTTTCTTTTTGGGGTCCTGGACTGACTCTCTATCTATGATTTGGTAATTTGTTTTGGGCTAGATGAGATGAGCTTGAGCTACCTTAACTATAAAAGCGAGCAACAACGGGCTTGGATTCCCTAGCTCATCAAGAGCTTGAGCTGAGCTCTTAGCTTGGTAGAAGTGATTTCCCATCCAAGCTCAAGTTGACTCCAGCTCACTTGTATTCAACTTGGTTATACTCCAAATCGTGACGATGTTGAAAATATAAGTAACATACTGTTTCCTCAATGACTAAATTATGGCAATTTAGCATATGGCTTAATGCTGTGGAAGGTTCTATACTTGGATTCGGGTATGAATTGACTATACATTTTATAATATATAAAAATGTTTTATATTATATTTGAATTTGTATTTTAAAAATTTAGATTTAATGTATATGTTTTGAAATATGGTAAAGAGAAATAATTATTTCAGGTTTGGGTTTTCGGGTTCGGGTTTGGGCTTCGGGTTTGTGGTCGGGTTCAGGTTTGGATATGGATTTTAAAAATCCGTCGGATTCGGGTTTGGGTTTCGAGTTTGGTAGTCGGGTTCGGGTTTTTGAAAACCCGCCCCAAATCTAACCCGTTGACATCCCTACTAATAGCCCTTTGCTCCTTGGTGTGCCTTGGGCTTTTCAAGCATTTATCACAAGTTTTCTAGTATTTTCTATTTGTAAAACCAAGTAGAATTATATAATCTATCATTTTTAAAAATAATAATTAATAATTATTTATTGCATCATGCTGATGTCACTGGCTCAACCAAATTGGTGACCCACAAACTAATAACTTCTCCAGTTCACAGATCAAACTAGTTTTTATAAACATTAATTTTTTGGCTACCTGGTGGCAAAATCCAGAGGAAAGCAAGAGAGGGTTAACCTTCCCAATGTCTAGGGAAATCAGATCAATGAGAGAAATTCTTCCCAATGTCGTCGACGGCTATAAGATTTCTAAGCCACTCTTCGCTTTTATCTTGCTGCTCTTCGATGCCATCTTAGTTACGCTAATCATATCCTATGTCCCATGTAAGCAAGTCTCTCTCCCTCTCTCTCTCTTTCCAACTTTTATTTCTTTTTGTTTTGTTTTCTGTTCTGATGTTGGTTTCTCTTTCCATTGGATCTTTCTTTAGATACCAAGATAGATTGGGATGCATATATGTCCCAGGTGAAGATTCTTGAAAACCAACCTTGCCTTTATTTTTCTTCTTTAAGAAATTTTGATATTTTTGATTTATAGAATCTAACATTTTTACAATTTTCATATTTTTTCTTTTTCTTTGTTTTTTTTTTCCTTTCTTGTGTTGAAGGGCAGGTAGAGGGGTTTCTTGACGGAGAGAGGGACTACACTAATCTGAAAGGGGAGACAGGGCCTTTGGTATATCCGGCTGGATTTCTCTATGTGTACTCCATTATTCAGTTTATAACTGGTGGTCAGGTCTATCTTGCTCAAGTATGAACCTAAAGTCATTGAATTATTTTTCCTTTAGAAAATTATTTGTTGTCCGGAGCTTGAGGTTATGTAGATAGTATTCATCATAGTTAACTACTTCTGGTGATTGTTGCATTAACTCTTTGGTTATCTACGCTATCATGATGGTTATCACTAACACTATTGTTGATTTAGTCGAAAGGGGAGATGAGAGTTGGATGGCCTAACTAAAGAGTTATGATTGTCACCGGCTGAGAAGTAGGTGGCCCATTTAGGTAGTCATTCTCATCAACATTCAAGAGATGCAACTCAGAATTAATAATTATATTTATATTTAGATTAACAAGTATGATAGAGATTGCTGTGACTTTAGATGTGACCTTACCAATCTTCCTGATGAATCAACATGAAGAAGATGCATAAGTTGGATATTGGAAATTAGTGAGGATCTATTCCACTCATTTGGAAATCATTTGCCTTGTGGCAATGCTAAATTTTCGGCCTATTTGGCCTTCTTAGAACTTTTCTGGAAGTGTTGTTTTATTAGAGCTATTTGAAGAAGTATGAATAAATTTTTCAACAAAATTTTCTCATTTGCTTTCTAAATTGGAGCTTTTGCTTTTGGTGCCTGAAGTTCATTTCAACTTGTTGCGAAAACAATGCTCGAACATTTGTTGCTTGTTTGTCAGTCTACATTGATTTTATAAAGTTTGGAATGTTTAATTGCTGATCGGAGCAATTTATTTCAAGACGCTCAATATGACAGAACAATGTAGACTTAGAAACTCTGCTTTGGTCAATTGAGTCATGGTGTTTAGTTGATGTTGATGGCGCCCACGTACTAAGGGAATCATCTGAAAAATAGAATTTTGCATCCTATCTAATCATGAAGCTGACATAAAGATTCTAAATTTTTCTTGTTGCATTTTTCAACATCTTACTGATATGTGTAGCTTATTTGACGTAATTTAAGATTTTTTCAAGCAAGTAACATTTGTATTACTTTTGTTTTTGTGGATTTACTTCTTAAGGCTTCTTTTTAAGATTCAATTTACTGTATAATATCGTTTTTCTGTAATCTTTGGTGAAATATATCCTATTTGTATTCTTCACATGTGCATTTTGATTTGCTAGACATTTAATACAGTTTTCATGTTGAGACTATGTTTTTTTAAGACATTTAGCTGAATGTTGTTATCCAATGCTTGCTTGTTTGATGTATTACTAGGTTTTTTTTTGTAACAACGGTGGAGTACTAATGTTTCTTGTCTTTTTTATTACATGCTGCTTATGTGGATTCAAATATCAAGCCTAAGGAAATATAAAATTTGCATAGATATTTCGCTTTTTTTTTTTTTTTTTTTTTTTTTGTTTTGTAAATGTCCTTTGTATTGGAATAGTTGGAATAGTTTATTTCAGCAGCTGGGCATTTTCTTGGTCAGAATGTCATATTATGCTTTCCTTTGTCAAATTTTTATTATATCATCAGTTCTCACTTTGTGATTTACTCGTATGCTTGCAGGTTTTGTTTGGCATTTTGTACGTTGTTAATCTGGGTATTGTTTTCTTCATATACTTGAAGACTGATGTGGTATGGAAACATCTAGGGAACTCTTACAGAATGTTGCTTGTTTTATTGAAAGTTTTTTGTTGATTTAAAATGCTATATGAATCAGTAGTATTTTAATAGGTATGAAAAGATACATCTGAAATATAATATTCCTTTTTGTAAGATCATGGTACCTGCATTAGTAATTTCGGCACATATCAAGTGTGTGCACTCTGCAGTTTATCATGTTCTGTAGAAGCATCTATGCGAACCTTTTATACAATTGTTTGTTTCTAATTTAAGAAGCCTTTTAAGCAAGATAAATCATTGTCTATCACAAAGTTGCTGAAATTTATATTATCATTTGAAGAATTAAGGTCTTACTGATGCAGTGTAATTTTCAAAAAAACCATATATGGGTATTTAATAATGAGAACCACTTTCAAGATTTGAGTTTCTGGTTTTTGGTTTGTAATTTATTAACATACTATAAATTTCTTAAAGGTTATTGTTAGAAATCCCACTTATGTCTCGAGAATTCTTATATATAACACTTTTGGTTGGGCTAAGGTCATGCAGTGTGTAGAGAGCAGCTCCTTGGCTGACATTCATAAGATTTGGAATAGTCCTATAGATAAGGTATTATAGGACTAAACCTCTTAACCCAACCGTAGTATGTTGGGCGGTGGTTAGGCCCAAGAGGTTAAGAGGATTAAGCGTGCTAGGGCTATAATAGTTCTAGGATTGGTGACCCTCCTGGAAGTTGGGTGTCACAATTAGTATCAGAGCTAATCACCAGCCGGAAGTGTAAGATGAATTTCGGCTGAGTCAGGGTCATACAGTCGGTAGAGTGTGGCTCCCCGACTGACGACCATTGTAGGCGGAGTGTGGCTTCCCACAAGGTTGGCTAAGGCTAGAGAGGTGAGTCTCACATCGTTTGGTGCTTGTTAGTTTTTTAACCCGGCTATGGCATGTTAGGCAGTGGTTATGTCCAATCCAAGAGGTTAAGAGAGTTAAGCATGCTAAAACTAGAGTAGTTCTAGGATGGGGTTATTCCTATATGCTTTTACCACATCATTGTTTCAGTCTTAGTCAATACTTTGAATATCTTTGATCCATAATTTGTATCTTTAGGGTTTGTTTAACACCCAAGATTTTGTGACTCAGAGGTATGAAGGGTCATGAGAGGTTTGGATTCTTGAATATGGTCTGGTCAGATAATCTATGGTCAAGAAGGTTTGGATTATTGAGTATGTTTTGGTCTAAAAATCTATGGTCAGGTCAAATAATCTTGCCGTAATGAGGTTATCAAATCCCTTCCTAGAGGTTCATATTGGACGATTGGATTCCAAAAATCCTATCATATATCACCCATCCCAACACCTACTGTTACGCCCGAGTTTTCCCTGTCCGCCCAAGGGGTCAAACTAGTACAATTCAACAAGCTCCAACAAGAAATAGAATTTATACACGGATTGTGAAAGGGAAGTACAGAAAACATAAAACCACTAGTTATTACAAACCTTCGTCACGTTTAATACCTTTACATTTTCTTCAATCCATTTCTATACAACGACGAAGGGCAGTTCTATGAACACTGAAAACAGTAGGGCCTCTAGCTATAGAGCTATGCTTTTTCCTCTCTCTACCGCTGCAGGATCAATTGGACCTGAAAAATATAGGGGTGAGAACTATAAAAATAGTTCCCAGTTGGTACGGTTACCCAAGGAAAAAGCTCGATCCACCATATCCAAAAGAGGCAATATAAGTATAAGCAATAGAATTAGCTGTAATCGACTAAGCATATAAAACTGTGATGTGTGCATAAGGAAATACTATGCTATGCCTCTCTATACATGCGGTAATGAAATATGTCAATACTCAAGTATGTGAATCCATATTATACATAACAACTAGACCCACACAAGGTAGAAAGGGGCATATCTCAAGTTTGACTATGCATCAATTCGGTTCAAGTTATTCGAATGCAACCATATGCTCAATCAACTCGGGGACTCACACGAAGTATAGTCCTAGTTTGCGCTGTGTCTCATGGGCCGTGTCCAGCATCTATCACCCCATTGGGTCATGCTATGCATCCATTACCCCATTGGGCCATGCCCCTAGGTCGTGCATCGCATCTATCACCCAATGGGCACTCTAATAGCAAGAGCGAGTGTGCTCGCGTGGTGTACCTCTAGAGGACCATGCCCTGGGGGAGTGACCTCCAAGAGCGAATTCTAAAAAAGCTCATTTGGCCCTTGCAAGCTTTGGTCATATGCACAATGCTCAATGAGACACCTAGTACCAACCGTCACCTATGTCACAATTGACTTAATCGATATATTCGAGGTTCTCATCCTATGTTAGATGGCATTATGTTCACAATCATATTCTCGAGCCATGTTTACTTTAAGGTTTATCTCGCCTTATTCACATCACTAAGGGTTTGGCTTTTGGGGAGGGTATTTTGGTCCAAAATTGGACCAAAACACCCAACTCCCAAGGGCCTGCTATGGCAGACCCTTTGGAGAGCGTCAAGGGTGTCGGGCCAGGCTCGTGTCCTGGCTCCTAACTCCCAAGTTATTGGGAGTTGGCAGCACCTTGGGAGGGCTAGGCCATGGCGGCCCGGTAGGCACGGGCCATGCTGTGCGAGGCTACCCGTCTCCTCTAAGGCCCGGCGCAGCCCAAGTTCGTTACGGGCTGTACTGTGCCGGGCTGATGGGCCATAAGGAGGAGGCCCAGCATGGTCCATTTTACCGGGTCGACACGAGTGCTATAGGACTCATTCCGTGTCTTGTGGGTTGGGCCAGCCAACGGGTGCAAGCTATGCTGGGATAAGACTTGCTGGCCCATGGCTCGGCCGGGCCCGCTGGACCACAGGGCCAGGTGTAGTTCGGCGTGGCACGGTCCATTTATGATCGGGACTAAGGACTGTCTTAATATGTCTATTCTTTATATTTTTTTTAAAATTTACTTTCAAATATTAATTTAAAATAATCAAAATTTTAATTTTTTTTTAAATTTGTCAAAGTTATTTATTTAATAAAAAAACTATATTTTTTTTTTATAAAATCAATGGTAAAAATTTTTAAAAATAAAATTTAAATTTTAAAAGTAAAATAGATATTTAAAAGGGTTGGCTCGTGGCCTAGCTTGGTCCTGCCCAGTTCGGGCTGTGGGTCGTGCTGGGCCATGGTCCAATGAAGGCAGCCTAGCCCGGCCCTGCCCGGATTTGAATCCGGATCTGAATCCGGGCCGGGCCAGACCACCTTGTGGCCCGATTTGCCCTGAAAAATTTGGACCGTGTTGGCCCGGCATGGCCCAGATTACACCCCTAGGTTGAGATATCCCTTGCTTTAGGGGTGGCAATTCTTGATACAACCCGTGTAAACCTAGACGACCCAATATGAAGTTAGCATGTTTGGGTTTAGCCTAAATAGGTTTGGGCGAAAAATGAGTGAGCCACTTATCCTATCTATTAAACTGTTCTTACTCAAGTTGATTTGCTTAACCTACTTGACCCATTAATGACCTGTTTAATATTAAACCTAAAATTTTTATGCATAAATATAAACAGATGTATATAAGATTTATGTTATATATAACACAAATCTTAATCATATATAATATAATTTAAGATTTAAATAGTCTCAACTATTTCTTCAAGATTTGAATTATTATGTCAGCAAAAGAAATATTTTAGATTATTAAATGGGCTATATGGGTTATGTCGGGTCACTTGTTCAAAAAGTTGGTTGGGCTCGGCTTTTGAGACATGATCTTTTTTTAAAATGGTTTGTTCTTCTTCATGCCCGTCTTGACACAATCTGTTGGTGACTCGCCAACACAAATTGCTGCCCGTAGTTTGCTCATGATAAAAGGGTATATAAAACAAACTAATGCACAACTGTTTCATCATGTCCTCCCTGTTTTCTCAATATATCTTACCATATATTGGCTTTTTTCAGTTCGTGTTAGTCATTCACTCAGTCATGTTTTTGTCAATGCCAACTGTGCACATTTTTAAATTTTCTAAGTTTGATGTTTATGTTCTTTGATGACTGCGACAGCTTCCATGGTGGGCTCTTGGTTTACTTTGTTTGTCAAAGAGACTTCATTCAATATTTGTGCTTCGCCTATTTAACGACTGTTTTGCAATGATGCTGCTTCATACTTCATTGGCTTTGGTTCTTCTAAAACATTGGTATCTTGCTTTGATCATTTTCAGGTAATTGGTGATTTGATCATTCGTCATTAATAGCTTTCCATATTAACTTATTTTACGTGGTTTAATTAATTAGATGTAGGTTTATAATTAGTTTGCAACTTCGTTTTCCTACTTGTATTTTTAACAGTGCTGCCGTGTCAATCAAGATGAACGTTCTTCTTTATGCTCCTCCTTTATTTCTGCTTATGTTGAAGGTAATGTAGTTGATTTTCTTTTCTTTTCCATCTAAATAGAGTTTTTATTTATTCTGCTTGCAATATCTTTCTTTTGTAGGGTATGAGCATTAAAGGTGTTTTCTTTGCCTTGTTAGGAGCTGCATCATTGCAGGTATTATAATATATGTTCTTACTTTTTGCATGTATTCAATTATTGGTTCTTTACATTTTCGTCTTGTTCTCTTGGATTCAGTAATTTGCCGACAAATTAATAGTTTCCACTTGTCTCTGACATTTTTGACGTAAACTAATGTGCACTGTTTTGATTTAATTTTCCTCTTTTTAGGACAATAATATGGCTCTACTTGATGTACATATTCATTTATTTCATAAAATGTTAAAGTTCTATATATTTATATTTTTTGGTTTCTTGGTCTGGGAAAATTTCTTATCATGAATCTGATGTGCCCTAATATTTTGGTCTAATTTAAGGTGGCTGGAGTTACCCTTTGCCTTTACCCTTATTCTTGTTCTGCTACCAAATTTCGACCCACTTCGTCTTCACTTATATTCTTCTATAATCTGGTTTCTTGTCCTTCGACATATCCATTTCTTTATGCCTATCACCACCCCTTCACTCATCAAATCTATTTCTCCTCATTCATGTTGGTTCAAATCTTAGTTTTCACTGACTGATACCTTATTTTCTGTTTTTAAGGTGCTCATGCCATCTTGCATATCAGTTTCAATTTTGAAATAGGTTTAAATTTTAAGGTTTCTTGCATGCATTTTCTGCAGTTTCTTAGAGATCTTGTATTTTTTGGTATGAAGATGGAAGCTGGACATATTTGTTCCCTTATCCTCTCTTAAGACTTGTAGGAACAGTGCATAGAAGACTTATATATGGATGATGACTGTGTTGAAGTTGAACTTAAGTATTATGATATTTGTCGGTCTTACAATCAACAATTGCGATTTAGTGCTATTTTATAGTTGTTTAGTCATTCTTTTAGTGTGATTCGTCACTAGGAAGATTTAAACATGCCATGTTATTGCAGCTTCTGTAGTTCTTTTTTTTCTAAATCTCGTGTAATACTTGTTTCTATTAATGGTCAATTTCTTCAATGCTTATGTATATTACCCAGAATTGTTTACATTTTTAGTGCAAAGGTGTGAAGGTGATCTATATGTTGGGCCGCTTGACAAATGTCAACTTCGTAGCAGCATGTTCGTACACATTGATATTATTACCTTTTCTTTTTCAGATTCTTTTGGGCTTGCCTTTCTTGTTATTTCATCCAATTGCGTACATTTCAGGAGCCTTTAATCTTGGACGTGTCTTCATCCACTTCTGGTGTGTATCATGCTTGAAACAGAGTAATTTAATTATATTATGAATTTATATAGGGCTGAAGACTATAGGTCTGTTTGGCCTAGCTTTTAGAGAAGTGATTTTTACCGAATTGGTTTTGATTTGGAGAATTACTTTTAGTTAAAAGCTTTAGAGCGCTTTGTTGAGTCGGGCAGGAAAGTGATTTTTCTAAAATAATTTTGTAAAGCTGTTTGGGAAATTTTCTAAAGTAATTTTGTAAAATTTAAAATTTTAATAATTTGAAATTTAATTTTAAATTTCGAACTTAAAATTTTAAAATATAAAATTTAAAAATTTTAAATCTAAATTTGAAAAAATTTAAAATTTTGGAACTTAAAATTTGAAATTTAAAATTTGAAAGCTAAATTTTAAATTTTAACATTTAAAATTCAAAAAATTTAAATTTGAATATTGAAATTATAAAATTTAAGATATTGAAATTTAAAATAGAAAATTTGAAATTTTATCTTAAATTTGCAATTTTAAAATTGAAATCTAAATTTATAATTTTGAAACTTAAAATTTGAAATTTCAAAATTTAAAATTCAAAATTTAAAATTTAAAATTAAAGTTTATTGTGAAATTTAAAATTTAAAATGGATTGATTTTAACTATAAAATTTGAATTTATAATTCGAATACTAGATCAAAATTTAAATTTGAAATTTGAATCCAAAATCAAAATCATATTTTAAGAAGCAGGTTTTAGTTGCTTCTGATTTTGGGCCTCAAATCATAAATCTGATTCTAAAAATTAGAATAAGATTTTACAAAAGAGGTTACCAAATGCTTTATTGAGGAAAAATCACTTTTGGCCCTAAAATCACATTCTAAAAGCTAGGCCAAACACCACCTATGTAAGGGTCAAATTTGTAAGAATTTCATCAAGTATATTTCACAATTTCGTTGTGGAAGAAATTGTGTTTCGAGGCCTTCAATAGCAAGTTCCTTTTTTTTTTTTTTTTTTTTTTTTTTTTTATAACTTTTTCAATATTTTTGTCCTTCGTTTGTCTTTCTGGTCTCTTTGGTTAACCTACGAAAATTCCTTTATTAATCAGCTAATGACAACATAGGTAGATTTTTAACATCTAAATGGAATACAAGACCTCTTTTATGCATGTTGAGACAAAATATGTAGCACTTATGGTGGTCATAATCTACATAAATCTACTCAGTAATTTTTTTTTGTGTCCACTATTAGTTAATAACATATATTAGAACTATATGGTAATATATGCTTAGGTTTCACACAATGTCATGATATAGTTCAGGAAAAATTGCCGGCTGGTATGAGTTCTGGTCTACAGGATTTGAAGAACTTCGAGCTCTGGTACTACTTGTTTGGCATGAGTAATTTAACGTAGTTGATGGTGGGAACAAAAATAGGGTTTCTATTTTGTCATGGATGTATATTAGGTCAGCAAGGGGAACTATACTGCTATTATTATCTATTGCGAGCATTGTTGAGGGTGCTGCTTCTTAAAATCAACCAGTCCACCTAAAGGGAGTGTAGGGGTATCGACCAACTATTGACATTTATTAGTTGGAAATTATGCTCAACATAGGTAGCATCATAGAGAATTCATTTAGAGGAATGTGGAATAAGTGACTTAAATAGGTAAATTATATACGACATCAAGAATCATCTGAACTCTGAAGGTTGCATCAGTTCCATATATGAAGAATTAGCCTTGTTGTTTTGTCCAATTTAGGCTAAACCTATGGAAAAATGTATTCAGTAGCTAGTCGCTGGTTGTGTAAATAAGTTAAACCTATGGAAGCTTATGCTGAATCCAATTCATGATTGTCTTCTTGTGGTAAAATGGAGCAGTTCACGAGTATGATAATTTTTAAAAAAATAAAGAAGGGTCTATTGCATATGTAGTTTCAGACAAAACTCTGAAATCAAAACTGAAATATTTTGGTTTACTTGCTTTCTTGAAACTAGGCTTTGAAGCAATCTGAACAGAGAAACTTCGATTTCATTTATAATATGTCTAAGGAAGGCATAGGATTTCATTCTAAATTGGTGATTAAATCAGCTTGTAGGATCTTACATTAGAAACTTTTTAAATTGTACTGATTTATTATATATTATTAATTTTGTTTTAACAATAAATAGCGGTATTCGCTATATAGGAAGTACAACTTTAGTATATAAAAATGCTGTAAAATTAAGTTTTGAATTCAACTATTCCAATTTGTTGTATTTATTTAATCCTTTCGAAAAGTTTGATACTGCCAGATGTTTTGTTTTGGCAACGGACCTAAACTGAAATTGAACTTTCAGACAGTGGTTCAAGCTAAATGTAGCTTCTTCTGGAATTCTAGGAATTTGATAAGATTTGGATTAAAATCATAACTAGATAAATCATAAATTATTTTTTAATATCTGGTTCTTTTGATCACCATTTTCTTACTTAATCACTCTATAGTCCTTCCAGGCTAAAATGGATTCTTCCCTGCGACCTCTGATTTTAGTACGGCAGAAACAGACATTGAACCTTGCGATATAGGAGTTACAGTCTTTTTGCCAAATAATTTGGGTTTCATCGATGGGGTTTTCCACCGTCTCTACAAAATGATGACTTACATAATTTGGCACCCTTCTCATCCTACAAACTACTAAATTCACACAACCAATCTAAGACTAGGGACCAAGGATTGATGTGCCCATCTAGAAAGGTCATGCCCACCATGCTGTACCATACTGACAAGATATCGGTACAATACAACCTTTGTGTCGGTGGCACTGATGAAAATACTCTTTTCTTTGATATTAGTAAGTAGTTACATTAATGAGATGTAAAAGATTTGATAAAGATAAATAATAAGCAATTAGAATATACTGTTGCCACAAAACAATAATTCAGCAGTATCAGTCCGAGCTATAAATCGAACATCAGTCCTGTTCTCTTCAGGTTGATAAGACCCATCAATGTTAATTTTGATCCAGTTTGAAGGTGGTGGTTTCCAATAAGTTGTAGTAGTTTCATGTAAGAGTTCATTGGAAGCAAGGAATAAAGTGCCGTGGCACGGGGGCGTGCCGTTGTCCGCCTGGCACGGTACGGTACCGGCACGCTTCCGTGCCGACACGTGGCACGCTTGCGTGCCAATGGATACGCATGACCTCTCAGTGGCACGCTTTGGCACGTTTTTTTACAGTTTTTTTGTTCCTAATAAACTTTTATAATGTTATTTTGAAAGATTTAGTCAAATAATTATGAATATTGACTATATATAACTTACTATACTAATCAATTAATATAGTGGTAAGTTTTTTTAAATGTAAAAAAAAATTATACCTCATAGAGAATAGAAATTAAAATATAATAATAAAATTTACTAGTAAAATTTATTTAAGAAAGTTAGAAAAAGAACAACATACTGAAAAAGAACACATGAGCAATAAATTAAAAGACAAATAAATTAAACAAATTTAAGTATCAATTGATTTAATTTAACTTTTAATTTTATTAGTATTTTTAATTTTTTAAATTAAAACTAAAATCTTTAAAGTAAAAATTATTTTTATTGCAAATCTTATATAAAATACTAGATCTATCCAAAATAATTAAAAATTTAATTATATAATAATTAAATCAAGTATATCTATTTTAACTTTTTATAAACAACAGATAAAAAATTATCTAATTTTATATATTATTTTAAAAAAATTTTACAAATTAAAAATATTCAAAAAAAAAAAAAACTACGTGGATATACAAAGGCCAATCCCAAAAAAAAAAATCGAATAAAGAACATAAGGATCTATCAAAAAAAAATCTACCAAAAAAAAAGAAAAAGATGAGAGACACAAAACCCCCAAATAAATAAATAAATAAATCTTCAAAAAAAAAACTCAAAAAAAAAAAACAATCAAAACTACTTTGAGTGAGAGAGAGAGAGAGAGAGAGAGAGAGAGAGAGAGAGAGAGAGAGAGAGAGAGAGAGAGAGGAAGGAGCAGCATAATAAAAAAATAAAAAATAAAAAAATAAAATAAAAAACGGCACGGGCGGAACGTGCCGCCCGTGCCGCGCGATACGCACGAGGGTATCGCTCTGTTTCGCGCGATACCGTCGCGGGTATCGCGGCACGGGGGTGCTGTGGCACCCCCCCTGTACCGTGCCCCCATATTGGGGGCACGGTACGTGCCGCCCGTGCCGCAGCGGCACGGGCGGCACTTGAAACCCTGATTGGAAGGAACCTTATAATATTCATGCGTCATGTTTATAATTTTCAGAAAAACAAGTGGGAAAAAGTTTTCATTACGAAACTGTCTGGCGTTGCGTTACTTCCAAAGTTGCCATAAGGTATTGGGAATTATTGCTCTAACAAAGAGGGTTTGGTTGGGTTCCAATTTTTTGCCTTCCTGTAACCATCCTCTCTCGAGCTAATCGTCATTGAAAGAAAAAATAATGCCAGTTAAAGACACAATTGTGTCCTAAATTTGTGTTGCAACTTTGCATTGCAAGAAGACATGATGTTGGTCTTCCAGCTGGCCACATAAGTTGCAAAATGGTTTAGAAGCAATTTGCAGAGAGCAACTTCGTTAGTAGGAAGCCGATTCCACATAACCTTCCAAAGGAACATTTTGATTCTAGGGGCAACAGGCAACACTCACAAGGATTTCCAACGAACACTATGAGTGTTATGTGGCTTAGCCTTGAGAAAGTGATAGGTAGACTAAACTGTTGCTTTGTCTGTTTTGTTAGGAGTCCAAGTCCACCCATTAGGAGTCGGGTGGTTAGTCAATGAAATGTTTAAGATTTGCTTGACTGACTCAGTACCAAGCTATTGATATAAGCTAATAATATTCCAACTTCCATCTCTAATGAGTCTAGCCACCATTTTTGTGCCAAAGGATATGTTAGCATTTATAAAGGGCTCATTGAAGATCCAAGGGTCATCAACAATTGAAGTGTTCTTGCCATTTCCAATAAACTTTCGCAAGCCTTCCCTTATGTTACCACTTTAGTCTTTTATGGGTTTGAAAAGGAGAGAGCAATTCTTAGAAGAATGTTTACTAGTTTTCCAAGGATGAAAAGATTTATATTTGTTTTACATAAGATTGACACAAAAAAAATGAATACGATTTAAAATTTGGAACACTTTGGGTCCCAACCAAGCTTTTTGGCCTGCTAATAGGATCCTGAACACCAAGATCCCCCAAGGTTTTGGCAGTAGTAACACGATCCCAGTTTATAAGATGAAGACCTTTTTTATTAGGGTTCTTCTCCCAAATGAAATCTCTATTCTTTTTAGAACAGTATGAAGCAACACCTTTAGGGACAAAAGAGTAAGAGAATATGTGATCAGGCATAGCACTAAGGACTGAATTAACAAGAGTAACCCTGCCAGCTTGGGAAAGAGAGATACGTTTCAAATTAGCAAGTCTATCTCCAACCCTGTTGAACAGGCTTATGCAAATGAAAATTGCAAAATGGTTGCATGCTTATTCAAGTTTCATGTTAATATTTTGTTTTGTTGCAAAAAGGAACACGGTGAATTTTATGAGCAACTATACCTGATTTCATGTTGACTATTTTCTATGAGGTCCATGTCTTCGACCAAATATGCTCATGTATTTGTTCTTTATTATTCACAAATATTACATGCAACTTTTGGCTTATATCTATATGTGACCTTTTGAATTTCCCAGGTCAGTCAATTTCAAATTTGTACCAGAAAATGTTTTTGTATCCAAAGAGTTTGCCAGTGCCTTGCTGGTTCTTCATCTTACATTGCTTCTAGTGTTCGCTCACTATAGATGGTCCAAGTGAGTATATTTATTTTTCGTCCATAATAAGTGTGTTTTTTGTACATGTTATCTACTCAGATACACAATCAACTCGTGTGCTGTCAATTTTTTTATATTTTTGCAGTTGTGTTATTGTAATTTGACTTTTTATGGTTTGAGAAATGGATTTCTTCTGCCTTTTATCATGATGGACTGTCTGAAAGATAATTGAATTCACTAATACTGACAGATATTGGCAGGCATGAAGGAGGATTAATCAATCTCTTGAAATCCAGACTAAGTGATGCTGTATCAGAATCCTCAACCTTTCAGCAATTTCTCTCTTGCAAGTCTAGATTCAAAACTCTCAGTGGGGAACGTACGCTTTTCTGTTCTTTTTGTATGCTAACTGTTGTATCTGCAAATAATAATTTGTTTCCTTCTTTCGTTTTACCTTCAAAATGAAACTGAATTCATCTTAATATATTCATTTAGATATTGCGACAGTTATGTTTGTCGGGAACTTCATCGGCATTGTGTGTGCTCGGTCTTTGCATTACCAATTCTATTCATGGTAAGTTCTTTTATACTAAAATTAGCTTATACTGTCCGGTCATTAAGAATAATACATAAAAAGAATGGCTGTTGTTTATCTTGAGCTAGCTATGATGTAAAATTTGACCACTTTTAGTTTTTGGGTGTGATCACTTTTCATGTTGTTTGTTCTATTTCTGTTTTTCTGATATTGGCTAGAATTCAGGCAAAACTCTTTACCAGTTTTTGTTTGAAGACTCACGTGCTTAATTTTTTTTTAGGTACTTCTACACTCTGCCTTTTCTTCTGTGGAAGACACCGTATCTTACTCCTCTACGGTAAAATTTATTTTGCAGTCTTTTGCTAGGGTAAAGTGTATAGGTAGTGTGACATCCCCAGGATTTGGAATAGTCCTATATATAAGATATAATAGGGTTAGACTTCTTAACCCGGCTCTAGTATTTTGGACGGTGGCTAAGCCTAAGAGATTAAGAGGGTTAAGCGTGCGTGAACTATAGTAGTTCTAGGATGGGTGACCTCTTGGGAGTAGGGTGTTACAGATAGTCCTTGGAAGTTTCGATAAACTATTTATTTTATTTAAATAGTTTAATCTCAGAAGCTGCCTAATTTCCGATAACATCATCCTTGGGTGTATTTGCACTTTGCATTCATTGTTGTTCGTAGTTGTATGTTAAGACCCTGTCAAATGCCTACAGATTTTGAAAGAAAATGCAACTATTGATGACATTGCAAGAAACTAGGTAAGTTCAGTAATTTAGTAAACGAAAAGATAAAGGTAAAAATGTACAAAACCCCCCCTTTAACTATAGCCCATTTCGAAACCAACCCCTCAACTAATTTTCGTTTGATTGATATCCTCTCAACTTTTGAATTTTTTTGTAATACTGATTTTGATCAATTACATTGGAAATTTTGTAAAGTTTAGCAGTGATTCTGTTAAATTATCTGTTTCGAACAGTTTTTCAACTGGTTGAATTGCAGATTTTGTTAGCAGTTAAAACTGTTCCAAACATTTAAAAGTTGAGGAAGGGGTCAATATTTTAAAAATTAAGTTGAACAACCTATTTTAATGTAGCCTATAGGTTAGGAGATCTCGTACATTTTTACCAAAAGACGGGTAGTGATTACCAAGTCGAAAATTTAGGAACCACCCAAATATATATTTTCTTTCTTTGCAATTTTTTTTTGTTATCTTTTTTTTTTTTTTGAATATATTTTTTTAAAATTATGGTGCTGATTAGGCAGGGAACACCTATTCTTTTTGCTTCATTTGTTTTTCTATGCAGGCTTATTATCTTTTTTGGCATCGAGGTCTGCTGGAACATTTATCCGTCGAACTTCTATTCTTCCATATTGTTACTCTTTCTACATCTGTGTATTTTATGGGGCCTTTGGATTTCCCCGAGCGAGTATCCGTATGTCGAGGAGAGAACTTTGCAGAAAAAATAGGAATGAAGTGTTTTGTGTGTCACATACTACCCAATCGAATGAGTGGTCTCATTTAACTTGATATTTGATTATAGGGATAAGCCATGTGTTTTGCTTTTCACTATTTTGTAGAAGAACGATGCGGCGATTTTGTGGAAAAGTCGGAACCTTTCTAAGCCAAGTCGAAATCTCAGGCCTGTGGAGTACAACTCAAAACTGGAAATTTCTTACTGCTGAAATCGCAGAGTGCCATTTAGTAAGTTAATTGGAAACTGCTGTCCTTACAAAGTTCATAACAGTTTACAGACTATTGTTATAACAATTTGTGAATTATGACTGCCTCTGCGTGATCTACTTCTGTTTGCTAGTTGGCTCTGGCTATAATTTTGAATTTGTAAATTGTTTGTAAGCATTACATTGCTCTAAATTCCAGTCCTGGTGAGAGGTTTTTAGATTAGTTGAGCTAGAATTGAGTCTTCTTAGTTACCTATGAATTCTTTAATGAGGCTGCGTTTGGGGATAAGAAAAATTTAGTTATACCGGGGATAGGTATAAGTTATGGTATTAGTAGGAACTAGTATAAATTTTTTGTTTGGTTGGGTTTAAGAGTTATACCAGATATAAAGAAAATTGTGTTTGGTAAGTTAAAGAGAAATAAGAAAAATAAAGAGGATTAAAATTTTAATTTATGATTAAAATTTTACTGATATGATTTTAAATATTTAATTTAAAATATTTATTAAAAAATTATTAATATTTATATTTTACTTATGTATAAAAAAAATTATTAAAAAAATTTATCATATAATTTATTAAAATTACATGATAAATTTATCAAAAATTAAAGTTAAAAATTTTAAAAGCTATAAAATTTAAAATTTAAAATTTAAAAATTTATAAATGTTAAAAATTTTAATTTTAATTGTCTTAAAAAATTATAAAAGTAGAAGCAAAAAATTTTATTTTTAAAATTAGTATAAATTTAAAAAAAAATTATTAAAAAATTTGCATAAATTTAAAAATTTTAAAATTAATAATTTTTTAAAAAAATTTAGAGAAAATTATATTTTTAGATTTATTAAAAAGTAAGTTAAAGGCTGGCAGGTGGAATAAGGAGTTGTTCCACGTGGGGGTGGGAATAGGCTATTCTCATTCCTATAATTTTCGTTTGGGTATAACTAGGAGGGAAAAGCCCTTATCCTTCCTTAGTTCTTGTTACCAAACGAAGACTAAGTTGTTTTTGTTGATAGGGTTGCCAAATAGGTGATTCATACTGTTAAATATGTTTTATATTATTGAACTATTTACAAAATTAAATTTTAAGCTATTTTTGACATTATGTTACAATCAAAGGTCACCGAATAGATAGCTCTAATGATTGATAAGAGATCTTTGCTCGTCAGCAGTATAAACTAATCCAATTAGTTGGAAGTTCTGATGGTGAAAATTTAAGTTACTATCTAGGTGATTAATCATTTCGATCTTGAGTCAGAAAATAAATTTTAAAAATTATTAAAGGCAGTTTATAGATGCTTCAAAATCTCTAGATTATTTCAAGTCGTGCGGATAATTGATTCAGGAATACTATTATTAAAAAATGACTGAATTCACTACAAAAAAAAGCGCATGTAGAGGCGGTTGCGTAGAGGCGGTTGCAACAACCGCCTTTATGTTTTAACATAGAGACATCTTAGAGGCGATTTGGCACAACCACCTCTACATGTGCTGAAATTTTTTCTTTTCCCCCTCTTTTTTTTTCTCCTAAAAAAAAACTCTTAAGTTTTTCCCGCAAAAACCATCTCCTCCCACACCCACCCACTCTCCCCTCTGCCATCAGCATGGAGATTTTTGTACTTAAAAAACCAATTTAGCTCAGTTCTGTTTATAACCCAACCAGAGGCCTTTTCCCCGATGTAGAGAAAAAATTGAAATTAATTAAAAATTTTGTACTTTTAAAAGGACTGCAGTCTTCGTGAATCGTTTTCGATATTATGACTTTTCAATTGATAATCAATTTTATTTGACTTGAGTGAAAAATAAAAAATTCATAGAAAATTGCAATCCCCACCAGGTAACAGTGCACCTATACGTCTTCATTGATGTTGTTTTTTTTTTGACTGGAAGATCTAGAGCTAATTATGGAGACTTCGGCCTATCCGGACACATACTTCGGGAAATGGATCTAGAGTAATGAAAGTATCTTAAAAGATAAACTTTGAAATTTTTTAATATTATTTACCTTATCAAAAAATTAACATCTGAAAATAAAAATTTTATAAAAAAAGTAAACATATAACATTAAAATTTTAAAATCTAATATATTGATTTTGTTTTATATAATATATAGATTTTTCTATCAAAATTTTTTACTTTTTGAATATTTTTACAGCATTAAATTAGTATAATGCTCATCATAACTCTTCAAATGGTTGATTTTAGAGTATTTTGATCACTACATAAATAATATTGAAAAATTATAAAATTTATTTTTTAAATAATAATATACTTTATATCAAATCTAATAAAGCAATGCCAATAAAGACCACCTGGACCACCTTCTCTTCTGCTGTACCTATGCCAGGTCCATGTGGAATTGGCTTCTTTAAAGTATTCCGTTCATACATCATATCTTTCCCAACACATTTGGGAACATAGTGCTTCGATGGAGTCGAGCTAGGATAACTCTGGTAGAGCAGTCATAAGGTATCTTTGACCTTTGCTTCGCAGCTGCATGTTGGGAATTATAAAAAGGATAGAATAAAAGAATATTTGATAATCGTCTTACTCGAAGCGAAGATTGCGAAGAAGAGTCGTTAGCACAGTTAAGCTTTGGATTTATGTGCTTGGGGCATGAGATTGCCACTACTCCGATGTTCAACCTACTCCTAACTACTTCGGAGCTGTCGGAATCATCTCACATTGCTTGCGAATTGCTCATGTTGTGACAATGGGTGGTGATTTTTGTTTTCTTTTGTTGCTGTAGGGCTCCGCTCTCTTGCTTGTCTTCTCTTTTTGCTTGTTTCAAATAGGGTATATTCTTATTTAATCAAAAAAAAAAAGAAGAAAGTCTAATAGGGCTGATCATCTATTCAGAAATCTTCCAATAAAAAATATCTTGATAGCACGAAGGCTTGTGCTTCTAAAATCACATAAGCTTAGTGAGCGCTCTCCCTCCCCACCCCCTGCCCCCTCTCTCTCTCTCTCTCTCTCTCTCTCTCTCTCTCTCTGTCTCTGTATATATATATATATATATATATTATATATATATATATATATATATATATTATATATATATATATATATATATAGGCTGGAATACTATTGATAGTACTAAGTCATTGATGCTATCAATTTTTTAGTTCTTGGATTAAAGAATGTGCGGTTAGGATGATAGTGGTCCCCTAGGGTTTAGTGGGTGGTTGGTTGAATAGTAAAATTTCTAGGAGACCACTATAATCCTAACTGCACATACTTTCATCTAAGGTCTAAATCCTTAGTAGCACCAATTACTTGGTGCTATCGATAGTATTCCAGCCGGACTATATATATATATATATATATATTATATATATATATATTATATATATATATATATATATAGATAGTAGGGCTACTATACTCTTATGAGTATAAACTCCTTCGTACTCATAAGTTGTTTTCGATAATAGAGCTTTCAAATCGACGATCTATACTACTAAATATGATTTAGAGCATTTAAACTTTTAGAAACTAAATTTAGTAATTTTTTGAAATTATAATAAAATCCATCAAGTGAGTATAAAATGAACGGTCAAAATTAATCGACCTACTAAAAATGAAAAATCAGATTCTTCAATTTAAGACCGGAGTTAAAAATCTCTATCTAGGTAGTGAATAAAATTTTTTATCAAAAATTCAACATATTCCGATTCTTTTACACCTTTAAACTAGCAACTACCTATACCAGCTGTTAAAAATTGCAAATTTTGAGATCTTATGATCGCAAGGTAATGATGTCGAAAAATTATGAAATTTAGTTTCAAATACTCTAAATTATGTTTAATGGTATAGATCGGCGATTTGAAAACTCTATCATCGAAAACAACTTATTAGAACGAAGTCGATCGTACTTATAAGAGTATAGTAGCCAGACTATATATATATATATATATATAGTTTGACCACCATACTATCAATAATACCAAGTCATTGGTGTTATTATATTTTTGACGCTTGGATGAAGGGATGTGCGGTTAGGATGATAGTGGGCCCTTAGGACTTAGTGGGTGGTTGGAAAAATAGTATAATCTAAGAGATGAAAATGATAAAAGAGTTAGATCTAACGGTGGAAAACTTGGTAGCACTAAATGTTAGTACTATTGATAGCATAGTAGCCAGATTCTCATACTATTTTTGCAACCATCCACTAATTAATCATAGAGCTCACTATCATCCTAACTGCACATCTTTTCATCCAAGTGTCAAAAATCTAATAACACCAATGACTTGGTGCTAGTAATAGTATAGTAACCTATAGTATAGTAACCTAGTTCTCTCTCTATATATATATATATATATATAGAGAGAGAGAGAGAGAGAGAGAGAGAGAGAGAGAGAGAGAGTTCGGCTACTATGCTATCGATTGTACCAAACACTTGGTGGTACCAAGTTTTTCACGGTTAAATTTACCCTTTTAATCATTTCCACCCCTTATATCATACTATTTCTCTAACCACCCTCTAAACCTTAGGAGCCCACTATCATTCTAACCGCACATCCCTTCATCCAAGAGTCAAAAACCTAATAGCACAAATGATTTGGTGCTATTAATAGTATAGTAGTCTTGTTATACATACATATATATATATATATATATATATATATATATATATATATTATATATATATATATATATATATATAATATATATATATATATATATGAGTCCAACTACTATACTATCAATAGTACCAAACACAAGGTAGTATTGATTTTTTCGCCCTTAGATAAAGAAATGTACGATTAGAATTATAATGCTTCCCTAGACTTTATACTATTTCACCAACAACCCAATAAACCCTAGGGGACGACTATCAACCTAACCGCTCATCCCTTTATCAAAGGGTTAGAAACTCAATAGTACCAAGTGGTTGGTACTATTGATAGTATATAGCTTATTCATATTATATATATATATATATATATATTAATATATATATATATATATATATATATATAATATATATATATGAATTAGCTAGAATACTATCGATAGCACCAAGCCATTGGTGCTATCAAGTTTTTAGCCGTTGGATGAAAAAATATGCGGTTGGGATTATAGTGGTCCCCTAGGGTTTGCTAGGTTGTTGGTTGAACAGTAAAAATCTTAAGGGGTCATTATAATCCTAACCGCATATCTTTTCATCCAACGGCTGAAAACTTAATAGCACCAATTGTTTGGTGCTATCGATAGTATTCTAGCCTATATATATATATATATATATAATATATATATAATATATATATATATATATATATATATATATATATATATAGTGCGCTACTATATTATCGATAGTACTAAGTATTTGGTACTATCAAGTTTTCTACCCTTAGATCAAGCCTTTGATTATTTTCACCCGTTAGATTTTACTATCTCCCCAACCACCCATTAAACCCAAGGGACCCACTATCATCTCAACCACACATCTTTTAATTCAACGGTTAAAAACTTAATAGCACAAATGACTTGGTACTATTAATAGAATTCCAGCCTAGCTCTCTCTCTCTCTCTCTCTCTCTCTATATATATATTATATATATTTTAATTCCAACGGTTAAAAATTTAATAGCAGCAATGACTTGATACTATTAATAGTATTGCAGCCTAGCTCTCTCTCTCTCTCTCTCTCTCTCTCTCTCTCGCTCTCTCTCCCCTCCCATATATCTAATCTCGCTCTTCCTCTCTCTCCTATATATCTCTAGATATATATATAGATATATATTGAGATTGAGAGAGAGAGAGAGAGAGAGAGAGAGAGAGAGATAGGCTGGAATACTATCGATAGCACCAAGCCATTGTGCTATCATGTTTTTAACCTTGGATTAAAGGATGTGTGGTTAGATGATAGTGCTCCCCTAGGGTTTACAAGATATTTGTTGAATAGTAAAAATCTTAGGGGACAACTATAATCCCAACTGCATATCTTTTCATTCAACGGCTGAAAACTTGATAGCACCATTGCTTGGTGCTATCGATAGTATTCTACCCGGACTATATATATATATATATATAATATATATCTATATATATAATATATTATAATATATATATAAAGTAGAGCTTGTATACTTTTAAAAGTATAAGTCCAATCATATTTGTGAATTTTTTATCAAGTAGAGCTTGTATACTTTTAAAAAGCATAAGTCAACCATATTTGTGAATTTTTATCATTGAATTGCATTGAGATTTGTGCAATTGTGTGTGTGTGTATATATATATATATATATATATATATTATATATATATATATATATATATATGATCTATAGTTAATATATAATATAATATATGGTTAGATTTGCATTGTGATTTGTGCAATTGTACTTTCTCTTTCTCTCTTTTTAGTTGACTTTATAATTGCACAAATCTCACTGCAATTCAATGATAAAAATTCACAAGCATAGTTTGATTGTGCTTTTAAAAGTAACAAGCTCTACTCTTTCTCTCT